>JANEYF010003657.1:95000-1295000 GCA_029963845.1 Rhamnusium bicolor
AACAAAGAATAGAAGGTCACTGCGGGATGAGATGTAACAGGAAGCCACAAATGTGCGACTGGCTTCCTGTCAGTGGTTTCCTTTTGTGTTGTTGAACCTAAGTTGTACCTATCCTTACAACTTATAGCCGTCATGATTACGAGTAGTGACTCAGAAACACGTGTCGACGGATTCATCCTTTTTTTGCGGGCAATACCCATTATTCCTTTCGTTTTATTGTGTTATTAACACAATAAAACGCCTCAGACAATCTATCGAAATGCAACTGCTAACTGCTGCTCGTCGGGGCCGAAAGATCACACGTGTCTTCAATTGTATGTATGTAGGTGGTGGGGATTCTATCTCATACGTATGTCTGCTTGTTTATTTATTTCAACTGCGACATATTGTATGCGCACATAACCGCTCTCCACATCTCGCAGGGTTAGTGACCGTAGATTCCAGAATCATGCGCCCTAAGTAGATGGAGAGAACCCAGTATGATTGCCTTCTGCACCGTACACCGATCATTAGAACGACCATTTTGACCGAGTAGCCTGGGTACAGCACTTGGAGCCCGTACCTGAGATTGCGATATTTGGTCTGTTTCTCCTCCTCCTTCAAGGTGATGTTTTTCTCCGCAGGTGCCGAGAACTCGATGACATACATCACCTTGAATTGATAGACGAGGTTGACTATATCAGGCTTGTTGGCTTTGATTACTCTGATCGTCGGGAACGAGAAGTTTCAGTAAATCCGGCATTTCTACAATTTTTTGGTATTCCACCACACTCTGGATCCGAGAAGCGTGTTGTCTGGTCGACTGTATCTTGCCCTCAATTTTTTATACGCCCCTTAGCTTTCTCAACCCCACCTGAAGTGTTTGACCTCTCGCTGGGGACGATTGCTTCGCGGCACAGTTAATCTGCCAGATGTCTGCATCTTCTAGTAGTTCCTCATCGATGACCCCGTCCATTCGATGATCCAGGTTTTTAGCTTTAGGGTAGCCCTGGTATTAAGGCTTATCCTCGCCCTTAGTTCTACTTCGGTGTACTCTACGAGGTTTTATCCACTATCTTCTACTTGCCACGGTGGTAGTACGGCTTCTTCTAACTGACGTAGTGCCCTTACGTAATCTGTCCTGCGCAGGAAAGATACTTGATCTCTCAGGTGTTGTTGAGAGAAGGCGCGATGTTCTGGGAGCGTTTCGCATCAAACTGCATGCAATCACGCCATGTATCCCCTACGCACAAGTTCGCTGCTCTCGTAGCAGGTGAGCAAGTCATTCCGTAGTACCCTCGCCTAAAGCATCTTTATTTATTGCGTTTGTTGCCATTGAGACGTTCCGGTGAGGCCCTTCCCTCCTGTCTCTGACCCCCATTCACCTGTGGTCGGTCGTGAAGGGCCCTTCCACTTAGATTGTATGAAACCAGATGTACATTAGAGGCTGATATCTGTCAGGCAATGTTGCCTTTGCCTATCCAGGGTACACCGCGAGGAGGTTGCCGGTCCGAATTTTGCATCCCGCCGAATTCTGCACCCCCTTATTATTATTATTATTATAAAAAGGACCAGTGAATATAAATGGCGACGAACTTCCTCCATAAGTAATACTGTTAATAATTATTCGAGGACAGTTTGTTTGAAATTAAAGGTGAGTGGACATTTTGCAGCAAAGAACGGTCCTGTGCTTTCGTGACGCAACGAGCATGGCAGGAATGCTGTGCCACGGCTATAAGCTTTTCAGTGTCAGAAGAGGAAAGAGCTTTTCGCGACGAACTGTGCAGCCGCTGATACATTAGCTTGTGCAAGTACGTCAATACAGTTGAAATTGTGCTACGTTCCTTGATGGCTGGCATACTTATTTTGCTGAGTTATCTGTACAAGAGCTCTATATAATCCGCAGCTTGAGATGTATGAATTGATTTTTAGATCCGTTTCTATCTATTTTACTATTATCCTTAATACGATACATATTAACCGCAAATAATATAGGTACACCACGGACTAGGAAAAGAGGAACATACATATTATTACGTTTAATAAGTTAAACACCTTTATCCGATTTTAATAAAATTGTGAAAATTAATTGAGGGTTTAAAAATAATGTTCAATACGTACGAGTATTGATGACGTCATGTCCTTCGTAAGATGATGTTCAATAATAATAACAATAAAAAAAACATATTGTTTAACAGAGCTGTTGCAAGCACTGACGAAAAGTGCTTCGAGCACTAAACCCTAAACTCAAAATAGTACTTTTATTTTTTGGGCACTTTCAATATCGAAAAAATAATTTAATATCATGGGCACTAAGCACTTTCCAAAAATAAATTAAATATAGACAGTAGCATATCCAGGGAGCAGTTTGTGGGACTGAAGCCTCTTCAAATTTAAGGGTTGTGTTTAATAGAATAGGAATTTCTTATATAAAAAACTATCAAAAATTAGAGAGCCGTCCTCAAATTGTAAGTCTGGATATATCACATCATATTATTAATTTCTCTTGCCTCAGATTGTCTTTGAGACGCGATTGTTAATTTTTACAGAGAAAAAATTATGCGCGTATGTTTTAAAGACGTGCAAGCATTTTGATTGCTCGCGAGCACTTTTCGGAATTACTAGCGAGCGTAAGCCTTTTCGTGAAGTGCTCGAAGCGCTACGAACAGGTTTTTAAAAAAGCACAAACTGCTTCGAAAGTTTAGACGAGCACTAAGCACGGTGCTTAGGAACAGCTTTATTTAAAAACGTAAAGATGAGGGGTCTAAAAATATGCAATTGGCTTGCACATTAATATTCTGGGCGTATAATCTCCGACTGAAATCAAACTAGAATAATGATTGCTCGAATGATTGGATGTTTAAATTAACTTAAAATTTATTTAAATTATGTCACCTGTACTTATTAATTCTCCAACATTAACTAATAAAATTAAACGCGGTAAATACCTTACTAAGTATATTATAATATATTATATTATTATTTATTTATTAGTAGGGTTGTCAAAAATGTTCCGTGGGACAGTAGCGCACGCGAAATTAATTAATACGTTTTACATACAATGTATGTAAAACTTACCCTCTTAACTAGCTTGGTGAACTAGCTTGTTTATTACAAACTGGAGATATGTAGCCATTTTGCAGCATCAGGTATGTTTCTATGGTTGTCTCCATGAGTGATGTTCGCTTTGGTGAAAACATATTCTTAGATTTTGAAAGCGACCGTTCGACATCTACTGATGTAATACACGCATTCCTAAAATAGTCTTTCAACGCACTTAACGGATCTGGGGCTGCGCCATCATATATTTGTCTTAATTTGGTAAAACCAGTGTCTTTATTTAACACACTTGCGAACTTTTCTTTAACGCGCTCATTTGTTGCGTCACCTACAGCGTGTAGCAGTAGATTTACTTCGTCCACTATTTGCAGCGACTCCGCTAACGACAACGCACTATTTTCTAATTTTTTATGCTTTCATGTAATGGTTTATAGTTCTTCACAATATTTTTTAAAGTTGTTTCAACGGAAATATCTTCGAATTTTGTCTGGCTTTCCTTAATAGCTGCAGCCTCATCTGGATTGAATTGTAGTATCACAGCTTTTATTTGTTGCTGAATGCATAATAAAAAGCTGCCTGCAACTATGTTCCCCAGCGCGTAAGAATCGGCTGTGGTGGTTCAGGAATACCGGGACACTTGCTATGAAATGCACGGAGACGTTTAGGAGATTTAAGAAATACTTTTTTGTACTTGCTATTAATGCACCCACCTCTGGAAAACCATTTCGAATAGTTTCTGCCACAAGATGTAAAGCATGCACTTTACACGTAACATGTATAAACGTACAACCTTGTTCTTGCAAAGAACGGCCTACCAAACGCATTGTCATGGCGCCATCAGTCACAAACCTCAATACTTGACTTTTTGACAGTTCAAATTTTTCTAACGTCTCCAGCACCACCCTGGTAATTGTTTCGCTAGTACACTGACTTAGTCTTTTCCTAGCTAGTAACAGTGGAACTGTCGATTTAAAAGGGTCCAGTACTCGTACTGTAACATTTAAAATAGATCTTTTTTTACAATCTGTTGTCTCGTCAACAGATAACCACAGCCGTGTATTTTTTAATTCACATTTCATCTTATTTACCATGACTACGTGTACAGTTGGTAGATAGTTACATAACGTTGTGCGACTTGATAACTTCACCTGGGCATTGTATTTATTCCAAAACTCTCGAAATGATTGTTTATCGAGTATGTGCAGGGGAACATCACAGGCAATCAGCATTAATAGTAAATCAAACATAAACTGTGTTGTCGAAGGCACGCCATTTTTTTAATTTTTATGGTGTACACTATTTACGTGAAGTTCACATCACGCTTATCCCAGCACATCAAATCTTTCTCGCACACTGTACAAATTATTTTAGCACAATCATAGAATAAATCCGGGAATTCACCTATGGATTTATTCACTTTGTCAGCAAATGGCGGTTTTCTACCACTGCGTATGTCTGCCATGCTTTATTATTAAATTAATATCAACAATACAGTACAACAAATAAAATAAAAACACAAAAACAATATTCAATACGCCCAAGTGACTTAACGTGTACACAACTCGAAAGCTAATAATAGACTGAACTGGAGAAAGAGTTTCGCGGTCAAGGTGAATGCCGGCGACAGTAAGTACATCTGTACCCTACGACCATGATACACAGAGACGATTTGCAGCCTCATTTATTAAATACTTTTTATTGAAAATTTTAGCATAATTTAAGCTAAGGGGATACTCTACAGCCAACAACAAGTGGTTTCTTATATCTCTACAATGAGCTATAAATCTTAAATGCTGTCAGTATATTATTTTAAGTGCATAGTTTTTTATTTTATAAGTTAGAAATCACAATACAGTTAATATTTAAAACTTCTTACGCAGATCATAATTACGAAGCAATATATTATGAAATCATGAATGTAAACAAAGCACACGATTGTTTGCTGAATTATTTGCGATAAAACGATGGATCAATAAATAGAAAATCTGGAAGTGCCATTATATTCATGCCGTCGTGTGAAGTAAGGAAAATCGACCTGGGCCTAGTATATACGTCAAAAACTGCAGAACCTTGAATGCCTCGCTGTTCAACATTTCAATAAGTATGACAATAATATTGGAAAACTTTTGAGAGCTTTTATGTTCAAAAACTGCTCCTTGGACAGAAACAAAATCAATTTGGAACTGTCAACAACTTCTTCAGATGAAAATAGAGAAAATATGAATTAAAAATACTTTTATCGAATACTTAAAAAGTTTTGTGTATTGTAATATTATTTTCAGGACAAACTGTTCTCATATCTACTGATGGGGTATTTACATACAGGGTGTGTCACCACGAACATAAACTAAACTTTAAAAATTTGAAAATACGTAAAAAATGCTTGTACGTATGATTTCAAATTTTCAACAATGGTCTAGTAGGCAAAGAATATCAGAAATAAGGGAAATAATTGACATCTAGGGTACTGTCAAGTTTGGTTGTATTATCTTATTACTAAAAATTTAGTGATTGGTAACATGGTACGTTTAGGATATACAAATGACGATTTTTATTTATGATAAGCGCAATAAACTTGTGATCAGCACCTGTGAAATTTTGCTTCCAGATATCCCAAAAAGCGGGTACCGACTCACGATAGTATTGCAATATTGACAGACATCTGTAAAAATTATGGATCTTTTGGTACCAAAAATAAAAAAACTAAAACAATTTCCAAGCAGCACATTTAGTAGTCTCTACGTAATAGTCACCATCAGTGAAACTTTAAAGGTGTCCGCAACTAAGGACTACGTAATGGGAACGGTCCTTCTACAAAGCAGTCACCAAAATGAGGAATATTTAGATATACTAAATATTACTATTCTGGAACCTTCTCAGTTACTTGTTGACAACTAGGTTATCCCGTAAACGGAACGTAAGCAAGTAGTAGAAATGACCAACTTTTGGAAAAGCTCTGTTAGTGGTATAAGAGCAAACTATATTTTGCTCCCTCTCTCGTTCGAATGACAAACTATGTATAATGTATTGCAATCGGCCTTATTGAGTTTGAAATGAATATGTCCAAGTTAAATTGATTGAATGAAATATAGGTGAAACACCAATAACATAAAATAATATTAGACAATGCACTTAATATAGAATATAAAAACAAGTCGATTACATTACACAAAGAGGTATACATACATATATACACTTTAAAAGAACAATCATAAAATTAAAAGTTTGAGGATGTCTAGAATTTGGACGAGGAACGTTTAAATAAAATTGGCTTAATATTTCTGAACAGTCGATGATTGAATTTAAAATTTTATGTAATAAGATAACAGATTGAGCTTGCCTACATTTATCCAAAGAAATTGTATCGCGCTGTGTCAATAAAAATTCGTGAGGATATCCAATAGGTGGGTATGTCCCATATATTTTAAAGGACATATATTTTAAGAATTTTCCCTGTACACTTTTGAGCATTCGCATGTGGATTTCATATCCAGGATACAAGATAATGGATGTGTACTCCAAGTGTGAACGAACAAAAGCGTAATGTAAGGTTAATAGTATATCCCTGGAGCGAAATTCTTTCGAGTTGCGAATGATAAACTGCAAATTCTTATTAACTTTTGCAACGATTGTGTGGATGTAATTTTTAAAATTTTATGTGGGTCAAAAATTACTCCTAAATCTTTATGGGCGCTGTAGGCAGGTGTCTTTCAAGCTATAAGGAACTTTTTACGTTAAGAAATTCATCTATGCTAGGAATATAAGTATATATTCATATCATCTACATATAGTAAATATTTTATATATAGGCTGTATGTGATATCATTTATGTACACGTTAAACAAAAGGTCCCAGAACTGACCCCTGTGATACACCTAATGTAACATTTAATTTTTTTGATTTATAACCTTTGTGTTGTACAAAATGAACTCTTTTGTTCAGGTAAAAAATCAAATAAAGCGCCAGAGAGACCCGCACTATCAAGTTTTGATAACATTACGTTATGGTCTAATCTATCAAAGGTCTTTGTGACGATCTATTTATAAAACATGTTTTAAAATGAATATAATTAATAAAAAAATGGTTTTATTTGTGTCAATATAGCGTTATCAATCAACAACAGAAAGACGGCGAATTTAGTTCGAGTATCTTTATAGTGATATATATGTCAACAAAGTATTTGTCACTTAATAGGGATGACAAAAACCAAAATTATTTCCCTTCAAAGTTACATTTACCATAAAGCAGCAGATTCGACTACCGTTTTTGCTACTTGAAAAATTGTGACGGGAACTGCAACAATTTCTCTGTATATTTAAGTTTACCATGAAGTAGCAAATGCGACGAATGACGCCATTTTCTCGGTAGTTTTAAACTGGCGTCTATTATGCTTCTATGAAAAAATAACTATAAAGTTCCCACGTACTTCAAGATCCTCACTTTTAAGTTGGTAGAGTTGGCTGGTCCGATCTAGGTAAAGATAACTTTATTATTTGGGATTCGCAACACGTTAATAACTGACTAAATGTCAACAGGTGGAAGTATTATTAGCGAAATCAAACAAATAAATAACTCAGGATAATTGATTATGGCGAAATCCTCGATCAGCCAAAGTTGACACTTTTATCCATATTTTCTGTCATCTCAGCACTTTCACATATCCATAAATTTTGTTAAAACCCCTAAGTTTTGTCTAAATTTCGCAAATTTGTTCAGTAGGCAAAATTTTAGTTAATAAGAATTAACGCTAAATCACTAGCTTCATCATCAATTTTATTCTTTACTTCAACATTTGTTGCAAGGTCTGATTTTCCCGGGGATTTTTCTAACCTGCTATTTATCTATTTCAACGAATAAGGGTCGACATCGCATCAATCAAATAATTTGTTAAATTGTTAACTTCACTTAACTTTTCTATAGAAAGTCGATGAATACTGGAATTTTTTTTCTGCAGTTTTATTGCTCTGCGACACCATGTTCGATTGGTTCCGATTAAGAAAGTGTTGAGATAAATATCTTAAAAGTTTATATCACTTTATAGTAGGTTTTCAAGGTATGCGTCACTTTGTAGTCGTTTTGAACTAGTGTGGAGTAGTAAAAATAACTTTAAAGTCGTTGTTCATGATGTCGCTAATAAACTACATAACTTTAAAGTTCTAGAAAAGTTCCCGACAACGTTACAGGAATTTTAACTAAAATACTTTAAGTTATCATTACTTTGAAGTGATTCTTTGGAAACGCTGTGCAATCAGCATTACTACCAACTCTCACTTTAAAGTTGAGAATGATTAAAAGTAATGCATTGTAGTATCTGCAACGTTGCACATACTGCAGCAAATACTTAAAGTGTAATAACTATACAGTAACTGAATTCAGTAGACTCTACGTAATCGTTACTACACGGGTATACGACAAGTTGAATTTTGAAGAAAACGAAATTACAGTTTTAGGATATTTTAGAGCTTACCCATGTGCTTCTTTGAGACATGCGGTATTAGAATTGTGCTTGTCATTTAAATCAATATACAGGATTTTGAAAAAACATAAATTACACCCATATTCTTATCATATGGTACAAAGATTACATCCCGAAGACGATGCAAGAAGAGTGCGTTTTTCCGAATTTATGCTAGTAAAGAACCAGGAAGACACATTTTCTGAAAATATAATTTGGAGCGATGAAGTAAAGTTCACAAGTTTAATCGCCATAATTCCCATAATATTCACATTCGTGAGAGAAATTTTCAAGATTCATGGTGATTTAATGTTTACTGTCCAATGAAAAATGATGCAGTTGTAACAATTAATTTCTAGGATAGCAACTCCAATTTTAAGTAATATCAGGAAAATTGTACGAATAACTTAAAATTCTGTTGATTTTAAGAGAAAAATATCTGGAAAGTTTAGAAAATAGTATAGCTCCATGTATGAATCAACTGCCTCTAGCGGAACAACGGAAGATGTGGTACCAACATGTAGAGGAATTGTTGGCACTTTTCTAATTAATGATGTCGGTGATCAGCGGTTTGCATATAATTGTGGCCACCGCGTTCTCCAGACATGACCCCGCTGGATCTTTTTGTACGGGGTCATATAAAAAATATTGTTTATGCCACCCCTTTAACCACAAAATAAAATTGCCAAGAAAGAGTGCGAAATGCCTACGAATCGCTCACTTCCCAGGGAATTAGCGTCACTACAAAGCGTGAAGCGAACAGATGAGTACTTAAATGTTTATAAGTGAACGACAGTTATTTTGAACATGTTCTTCAATTTAAAAATTGTTAATAATTTATAAAGTATACCTGAAAATAATTTTTTAAAAGTTTCCACGTATTTTTGTTATAACAGTAAATATCTCGAAAATGGTACACTTTTGATATAGCGAAGTAAACACAGTTTTGCATTATTTTTCTATGAAGAATTATAAACTGAAATGAAATTTAGTGGTTGCTATTGAAGGAAAATGAGGATATATTTTTAAAACTTAGGTTTAGTGGTATTTTTTGACCACCCCGTATAATTATTTTTGCTCCTGTTTATATTTACTTGAATTGACATAATTAACATCGGGCTAATATTTACTATTCGTTTTTGTCTTCATTTATTAAAACCAGAACAATTAAAAGTAAGTGAATACCACCTAAACCATCGTTTTTGATATAGGATATGCTATAAGAATGACATTAGAATTTACCGTAGAAAAAAAAATGGTAATATTATTGTATCATGGTTTGTTGCGTAATGAATTTAGTTAGAATAGCAGTCTTTTTGGTCAAAAAATGGAGACGGACTAATGCTGGTCATATTGAATAAAATTTAGTTGCCAAAATATAAAGTAATAATATTCAAATTGTATTTGTGTATAAGATGAGAAAGAAGAGAATGTGGGTTGTTTGTTACCTTTTTTGTAAATATCTAACTAGTGAAATAATTTTTGCAATAAAACTTATTAATCTCAAGAATCTTTTTTTTTGTTAGAACATTTTTAGTACCAAATTAAATTTAACATATTTCTGTGGGGCTTAAATTATTTGTCATTTTTGTAGTATTCCATTAGAAAACTTTGATGCGTATGAGTTTTTGGGTACAGATTAACCGTTTTAGCTAATATTATAACACATATTGAGAATGGCAATGGAGTATTAAATATGCTCTCAACAACATTGAAACTAAGACGGTCTTTCTTATGGAGTGTTTTAAATTACAATAAAATCCAAGCCATAATGGTTAAAGGTAGTGATATTCAAGCATTATTTAAATTTTGATAAAACTGTAAGGTATTTTGTATTCAAATTTAAGAGCAATTAGTCTTGCAATGAAACTTTTAACTCTTATAACAGTTTTATAACAAGTTTTCATACAGTTTTTTAGTTGACTCAAAGGTTATATAAGGCTTTCGTATCTCAACTAATAGGTTTTAAAACGATTTTAAAATGTGGACCTCAGACCCTTCATAAGGTTGTACATTTTTGGCTAAACGAAGTTTTATTCTAGTTTTTAGAAAGTTGTGAAGGAAAAATAATTTTAAGCAAGGCCCTTAAAATAGTTTTATAGCTACTAGGTAGACACTATCAAAACTTAAGTTATTATTTGGGGTACTATAGGGGTATAATTTATATAGTTCTCAATAGCACTTGTTAAAATGTTAGGTAGAATAAATGTTAATTTTTTACCCTTGTAATATATATTACATATTTGGAGTGAACGTAATTGAATGTAAATATTTACCTACCAAAAGTAATCACATACTTTTTTTTCAAATCTGTTCGAATCATATCGAATCCGACGATTTTATATTTTCCCTTTTGTTTCATATTCCATTAGCCACAAATCAATTTAAATTGATATTAATCATTATTGTTTCTGGTTTACAGATACAAGAGTGAAATTAAAGTCATTATGAATAAATATTTGAAATATATTTAAGCCGTGAATTATGATGGAATACGGCGCGGAGGGCTGCTGATTCGGCAATATTTATGACTGCCCGCTAAAGCCAGTAAAAATTTCTTTGGTAAAAATTTCGTTTTAAATTTGACCAAGAGGTTGTCTTCAGTGAATTTCAGCAGAACTGATATTACTAGAGTACTGATTTTCTCCATAATTTTGAATGGGATTTTAAAGCATAATAAGAATAATAAATAAAAACATACACTAAAAATTATGCAAACATTTGTAGGCACTTGAGACAGTTTTACGTAATCAACAGTGATTGTATTTTATTTCTATTACTATTCAGTCGCTTTTTGGATTCTGTTGGAATATAAAAGTATTACAGATATTTCTATCACTTTCGATTAATTTTATGATAATTAACTATCCCTAATATCTTCCTGCACATTCATTACATAGATGTTCAGGTCGTTGTTAACTGGCCAAATGTTGAAGGGCAACTATGCTAAGTCGTATGAATCATCATTTTAATGACTTTTATAATTAATCTATTAGAATTTTTGTATTTTCTGGCTGATAAAATATGGAGATACATATGCCCTAATCGCATGCCAAACTGATCCTGGATAACAAACCATAGTTTTATTATAAGTGTACGATAGCAGGTTCAATGGGAAATTCTCACAGTGGGCCAAATTCCGTAGTAATTCAGTAGCATCAGAACTGAGCCATCATATATATGTAAATAACCGACAATGCAGATTTTTTGTAAAGTGTCACTAAATTCATTTCTAACCTACATTTGTCATAGTTTGTAATACAGTTTATACACTATCAAGTAGTTCAAGAGAGTTTGCCAATGACAAGGAAGAACTTTCTAGTTTGTGGATACTGTCCAATACTACATTAGAGCTTTTATAAATAATGTGTATATCATCCTTAATATCTTGAATGTTAAATAATTGCTGAGCCTTAGAGATGGCATGTAAGTCACCAAGATTTAAATAAAGCACAAAAGTTTTTATGTCATTAAATTATTTGTGAAAAATTTAAGGTCCGCGAGTAAATACTACATGGCGTAAGAACCAGGAGTTGAACCAGGACACCGCGCTGACTTATACATACAAAAATATGATAGCCTTTTAATTGGTAGTATTGCAGTATCCAAAATAACAGGAGCAATAGATATTTCACTGAACACACAACACTGCACAATAGTAATTTCTAGAGTCCCAGTAAATTAGCTAGTTCTAGATATTCAGGAGTTAACTTTTAAAGATCGAATAGATGTTAAATATGTGAAGTATAAACTTACAGAACCAAAATGTCCTTATAACTCGTGAAGGGATGTAGATATCGATAAAATAAATGAAAAACACTCTCCTGTGCGAAACTCTTAGTCCCTGTGGACGAGAAACAAAAAACTAAAAAAAAATCTTTAAAAGATCGAATAGATTTGTATTGGCTGATAACAGGCGCTGTAATTAGTAGTTATACATCTGTTGTAAAGATTTAATTGGTTCCTTGTTAAGGACTACTCAGCGATTCTTTAAGCGCACGGCAGATGCATTCACATAGGAAGCTGTCTCGGTTACATAGAGTAGTACACCTCTTTTACTATTCTCCAAGTTCCAAGTCACCGTTCCGTATTTTTCTTAGAACGAAAAGTAACAAGCACAATTTTGAGAGATATTGCCGTAAGCGGTAGTCGCAGCCGTTCTGACGACCCGTATAGTGAAATCGAGCGCCGCATTGAAAGGGTTAAAATTCTGCTTTTGCAAAAATATCTATTTTTCACCATGTTGTTTACCTATGTCTGATACGATATATAAGATCGACATTAGGTTAAAGTCACCACCTTCCGAGATGCTCTCTTTCTGGCACGCCTCACTAGTAGTAGTGCTAGAACGAGAGCATCTCGGAAAGTGGTGACTTTAAGCTGATGACGATTGTACATAAACATAAATATAAACACCACAAAAATTAGACAACTCCCGAATCCAAAGCCGCAGCTGCACGATCGAGGGTTATATTTATGAAAAAACGTGGACACATAACCATTCACACCAACTTTGCTAATGCCGGTGGTGGCGGGATTCGAATCCGGGGAACGATGGAGATATTATCTAGTCACACTTGTCATTGCGTGCTTTAGCCAGCTACTCCGCTGAGCCGGTACGGATCTGGAATGTACTATTTATTCACGTACTTCAGTGATAATAGTAAACTGCCTTCAACCGTATTCTCCAATGTGTTAAAATAGGTTGTGGTGGTAGTGGGATATTGGGTGAGGCCACACAAAAGTTCATAACATGTTTGGTGGCTTTTACTACTCAACGATTGTAGCTTGGCACTTAGCGGCGAAGATATAGAGAATAAATATCGCTATAGTGTGGGACAGAGACAAACCAAACCATTTTACAGTAGCATAATTTCCAAATTTAAGTCGACATGTGCCAAAATTGTTGGGATTAGTGATGTCCAAGTTGCAGAAGTTCTTCAGGAAAATCAAAACGTAGCCAATAGTAATCCGCTAGCAATCAGTAGTGTGAATGCGATATCAAAACGATTAAAAATGCCATATACCACGGTTTGGAACATTTTACGGAAAATCCTAAAAATATATCCCTATAAACTGAATTAAAGGACGCAGATTTTGCTCTCAGGTACGATTTTTCATTACACGTATTGGCTCAGATGGAAATTGAACCCGAATGGTTATCCCGTATTTTATGGACAGATGAGGTCCATTTCTCTCTTAATGGTGGAATTAATACTCAAAAGTGTCGAATATGGTCAACAGAAAATCCACATGAAATCGTTCAGTAAGGCCTTCATGACAAAACAGTCACCGTTTGGTGCGGTTTCACAGCTAATTTCATCATTGGTCCATACTTTTTCGAGGAAATACAGAATGGGGAGGCCGTATCTGTAACTGTTACTGGTGAACGATACCTGCAAATGTTAAGGGATTGTGCAATTCCACAGTTGCAAAACGAGCACGAAGGAATTGAAAACATGATTTTTATGTAGGATGGAGCACCTCTGCACATTTACCGACCAGTTAAAGAATTGTTAACTACGGTTTTTCAAGATCGTATTATAAGCAGGCATTTTTCAAATTCATGGCCACCAAGATCGCCTGATATTAACCCAGTGGATTACTGGCTGTGGGGTTATTTAAAAAATTTGGTGTTTAGAACACGGCCAACAACGCTGGAGGAATTAAAGGACAGTATTAGAGAGCAAATTCGTGCAATTCAACCAGAAATGTTGAATAGTGCTGTATACAATTTGGAGGAACGGTTGGTAATATTACAACAACAAAATGGAGGTCATATCGAGCATTTGCGGTAACTAGTGTTTGACGTCAGAAATCCCATTATGTAAGCAACTAGATTCCATTTACTTTTTGTTATTAATTTGATTTGTTAAGAATATATAATAAGTTGAAATATATCCCTTACTTTATAATCACCCGTTAATTTAATCACATTAATCTTTATCGGAAGTTATTGCAATAAACTTGTTTCACATACGCCTATGTTAAATCTTTTCGTGTAAAGACGGTCACATTTAAAAGAAAATGCGATTTAAACTCTGTCTGGAAAATAATGGTTTTCGCCCCTTTTCTCTTCATAACTAATCACGTCTTTGGTATATAAAAATATCACGCTATGCTCCTACTATTTTAAATGGTAATGAGGTTTTCGATAAATTTATCGGGAAAGCAATTTAACGCAGGTAATTATTACCTGTCATATCTATTTGGAAAATGAATAAATTATTTCATGTTACTAAAATTACGGACTATTATTAGTGACCTGTAATCTCATATATATGTTATTATGTGTGTATATATGCTCATATATAACACACAGGGTGTTCGGATTTAACTGTCCCAACGTAAAGATCTCGCTTATAATGTAATACATTTATTTTATAAACATCATATAAAACACAAAAGTTGCTCTAAGAATGTTTTTACAAAATAAAAATTGGATGTCAAATAAACAACATATGGTAGAAAAACAAAATACGAATTTTCCAATTTGTTCTAGATATCTGAAAAACCAAATCAGATAATTAAGTTCTGTTGACCCCAAGGTCCTTGAAAGAATATCACGCAACTGCTCTCTAAATTAACCGATGTTGCAACTAGCAAGATAAGCGAGATCACCATATTGGGAAAGTCGGCTGTAAGTACACGTATGTGTCCCAAAGAGGAAACGCTTTTTTTATTTGTGGTTTTGTGGAAAAAAGTCTTTAATTTTATAAAAACTGCTTGACAATGAAATTGAAAACTGTGGACAACAACTACATTTTTAGATGTATTATTAATTATAAATATTGAAAATAAGTTAGAATTTCTCATATACAGAAAAGATACTAGTACTTTAAGGTATATCCCTAAGGACTCACTATTGTACTAAACACAAAATGGTGAATTTTAATTTTCTAATACATCGCCTAATATGCTTCCCTCTCAATACGGAGAGGTTTGAAAAGAAAAGGCATTGAGTAAGGATATAGCTCTGAGTAATGGATATTCTGTAAATTTAGTTGATAAAATAATTAGGAATAGGTAAATTTAAAGGGACACTTCGATATTCCTCGGTCTTTCAAAATGAAAGAGAAAATCCGAAATTTGTATCTGTTATACTTTAAGTATAACCGATACAAATAACTTCAACCAAAAATGGTGCACTGGTTGTACCAAAGGGTCGTCTTACCAATAATAATCTACGCCTTCCTGATCTGGTGGCACAAGGCCGGAAAAGGAGAGGCGATGAGAAAACTAGGCAAGTTGCAAAGACTTGCATGTCTAGGGATTACGGGAGCAATGTCAACAACGCCGACCACAGCCTTGGAAATACTGCTAGGCCTACCTCCACTACACCTAGTGGTGGAGAATGAGGCACTAATGGCAGCATACAGGCTGAAAACAACTGGGTATGGGACCATCTCAAGGAGAGGATACCATACTGCAGTATTTCAATATGTAGGAAAAAATCGGCTACTCGATATGCAGTCAGACAGAATCAGCACAACCTACAACTTCACAAAAACTTTCAGGGTAAAAATACCTGAAAGGGATGGAGAAGGAGGCAGGATGCAGAGACAACAAAATAACACCATCTGGTATACTGACGGATCAAAAACGTCAAGCAGTACCGGAGCAGGAGTTGCGGGAGAACAACCAGGGACAGACATCAGCCTGAAACTTGGAAGTATCGCAACAGTGTTTCAAGCGGAAATCACAGCAATAGACGTCTCTGCACAAGAAATGATACTGAGGGCATACAAGAATAAGAGAATCCGCATCATCACTGACAGCCAAGCAGCCCACAGAGCTCTGGAAGCAGTAGAAATACGATCTAAAACAGTAAAAGACTGCCTGGAGTCCCTGGAGAAACTTACAGAACACAACATTGTACAATTGGAGTGGACACGATGACACCAGGGAAATACGGGAAACGAAAAAGCAGACATGCTAGCCAGAAAAGGCGCTAAATCAATTCTAACAGGTCCCGAACCGACCTGCGGGGTATCTTACAGCACCGTGAAAGGATCGGTAAAGGAACTATTAAGACAGAAACACTATTCGCACTGAATAGAGATACCGGGAATGAGGCAGTCACGCTTGTTCATTGGAGAAATATCTAGAGCAAGGACCAACGAAATGCTAAAGCTGAGCAGAAAACAGCTGAGATGTGCAGTGGGAATATTAACAGGACACTGCACACTAAACAAACACCTAACCAATATAAGAGTGAAAGACAATCCAGATTGCAGGATGTGTGGTGAAGAGGAAGAAACTCCCCACCACATCTTATGCGAATGCCCAGCCCTAACGGCAATGAGACTAACACACTTCGAGGAACCACTTTTAACCCCGGAAGAGATAGCCAGAGCTCCCATAAACTGTATACTCGCCTTCTGGTATAGAACGGGTCTTATGGAGTAATGAGACTATGGGGTACAATAAGCTTAAGCTTCAGTACAGCGGGTAGTCAAAACTGCAACCCGTAAGGAAAAAAAATGTTGGACAAACTAGACGATCAATTCAAACTAGATTCAAGGAGCATATGGCTCATCTCAAATATGATATCTTGCCCAACATGTGTTTGAGTAGTACTATAAAATAGATAGTCGCAATTTAAGATTAATTAGGAAAGCAACAATTACCAGATGCATTTGAGAGCTTGGAAAATAAAGTGTCAAATTAGTACGAATAGTGGCCATTCGCATATAGTCCGCTCTATTGATTAGTGAGTCATGGTTCACCAAATCGTAACAATAGTTTAGGTAGAAATAGTGTACGTTGTTAGCATAAGGTTAGTTTTAATCATCTTCAGAAGATTGCAGCTTGATTGGAGAAATGTGCGTCGGGTGCAGCATATGATGTTTTGGTGTTTTGTGGAAAATAACGTCAGTGTTTTAATTCCGCTTTTGCTGGATCCTACGATTTTGAAATTACACCTGAAATATAATTGGCATAATTTAAGTTTAAACTGAATTAAATTTCATCAAATTTTAAGAAATAGCAAGTAAGGAAATTTTTTTCAGTGGTGATTTCGTAAATTTATTTATTTAACAACGAGTCGTGTTCATCACAAGTTATAGTTAATCTTGTTAACCTTCATTTTGAAAATTTACTTATTTTCCACAGAAATCGAACTTTATCCATATCCATATGGTAACAGAAGGGTCGGAACTAAACCGGTTCAGTTCGACCGCAAAATGATAACTTGAAAATAACTTGAAAATCTCATTTGACCCAAACTTATGAGATTTACGGGACGATATTTTTATTTAGAAGTATGAAAAAAATATTTGTCCCAACGTCACTTCGAAAGTATAGTTTGCTATAATTCAAATGGAATCATTCTTATTAATAATAAAAATTCAGATTGGACACAGTGGCAACGTAAAAATATTTTCCATCGTCATCATTAGTATAATGGTGTAAAAGTGAAGGTTATTTTAATCAAATAAGTACCAAATTTATGAATAACCTGTACATACATAGTTGCATATCGTTTATGTGTACAGTAAAGCAAATTTGAATTAACGCATACATCAAATTTTACATTGCCATTCTCTGTATACCGTGATCAACAGGAAACTAGATCAGAGTCTAGGACTGGCAACTACTACTGCTTCATGGTTAACAGAAGGTCATACGTAGACAAATAAAAACAAAAGTATAAAATCAATAATTTAAATACATACCGCTTTATACAATGTATTATTCAGAATGATTGACGTCTGCCAATGCATTAGCATACATAGTCATAACTAATATTCATCTTGCATTCGTGACTGTTAAATTATTATTTTGAACACTTACTATGGATAATGCACGTGACACTATTACTTCTATAGTGTATGCTATGGTTTATTTTACTCGTTTACTGGCTATTAATATTGGAGACAAAGCCTTTTGAACAGTCAAATTTCTTCGTATAACATTAACAACCTTATTATACTAAAAGTCAGTTGTGACCCATCTGTTGTATGGGCATCGTAGTTTTCACTCATTTTTGTAGTTTACGTACAAAGAGGAGTGACTGCGCCATTGCTAAGAGCGTTTTATGCGAGAACCAAACCAAATACCACCACGAAAATAACCGCACGCTTTCGTGTTGCTAGGTTAACTGGGGAGAAAGTGCCAAGCTACCTATATTATTACATAAAATTATCTCGGGTTGCTGCACCGTTCTGCCTCGATACTGATTTACTGGTTACATATATTACAGGTATATAAATAAATATACTACATGAAATTTTATGTGGTGTAACACTGATATAGTTTTCCACGAAACACCAAAACACCATATGTTGCACTTAAAATTTGGAAAAACTGAACGGCGTTTACAAGTTTTTAGAAACCATATATCTGACCCTGTTAATCTAATCTTAGCACTAACCTTATGATATAGATTCAGTTCTGTTGACCGTGAAGCCATCGTAGTGCTGAAGTGGGTTGGAATCGTTGATGTGAAGATAATACTGATATAGTTTTCTACGAAACACCAAAACACCATATACCGCACTCGACGCGCGTTTCTCTAACAAAATTAGCATTATCTAGATATGGTTAAAACTTGGTTTTGGTGTTTCGTGGAAAACTACATCAGTGTTATCTTCACATCAAAGGTTCCATCCCACTTCAGATTTTTTGTACTGTGTTTATTTATATTTATATTTTTTTATAATTGCCGGCTCTGGAAAATGCAAATATTTCCGGCACCTTGTAATCAATGATCAAGATGGTATACGAATGATGCAAAATAAAGCTGCCTTAATTCATTGCTTATTGAAATAATTTAAAAATTACATTAGCAAATAGTCTGATTTTTTGTTTTAATACTGTCAAACAACTTATGTCATTTGAAAAAATTATAATGTCATCATTGCAAGAAAAATCGCAAATAGTACGTTTACATAATAAAATTGTTTCATTACTCTTGCTCAGAGACCTTTTAAAAATTAAACGGGCAGACAACCATCTCATAGAAATTCAATTCGTTGATGGGTGAAGAAATTTTCAAAGACTGCAAGTTTAAATAAAGAAAAGTCATGTGGAAGACCAAGGCGATCTTTAGAAGTTGTAAATGCTGTTAGTTAGGCCTAGAAGCCCTAAAAGTCAATTCGACGATATCTTGCCTACCTTGATGTTCCATATCTACAGTTCACAAAATTCTTCGTAAAAATTTTAAAATTACTCTACATGATGACCATTCCAACAAAAGGGTATCAATAGACCGTATCTAAAATTTATTAAAACTATATGCCGACCAATGATAGAAAACGGTCAGACCCTCTACTTAAATAGTGATGATGGTTGAACTTCATGAAAAGTTGTCCAAATCGCCCATCAACATGGAGAAGTGAAATAGATACTGTATCACCAGAGAACATTGCTCGAGATTTCTTTCAACGATTAGAAACATCCTGATTTTTCTCCTAATATATTTTTTAATGACTAAGCAACATTTCATATCTCCGGAAGTATTAATCAATATAATTTAGCGAGAACATAATCCGCATGAAAATTTTGAACACAAAAGAGATTCGTCCAAGGTTAATGTCTGATGCGCTTTATCTTAGGATTGTATTTATGGGCTTTTTTATTCACGGGAAACATAGTTACTGAAACTTCGTACCTTTAAATGTTGCAGGAATTTTTTGTATCGCAGATACCGCTAAATTTATTGAATAGAGGCTTGTTTCAACACGGTGGGGCGCCTCCCCATTATGCTAGAATTGAACAAAACGTTTCGATTCAGACATTTCTTGTATGATGGATAGATAGGGGAGGATCTCGCGCATGGCTACCAAATTCACCAGATATGACCTCACTAGATTTTTTCTGTGGGGTGTCTAAAAACAATCATCTATCGAATGAAACCACAAAATCTAGAAGACCTTAAGCAAAAAATTCTAGATGCAATTGCTTTAGTTACGCCAGACATGTGACAAAATACCTTTTGTAGAATTTAAGCGTCGAATTCAATTAATAACTACTAATAATGAGGGCCACGTAGAAAAATATTAAATGTAAGTGTAATTATCTTTTATAGAATTATTTTTCCGGCTATTTGCCAAAACGCTGACACTCGGATTATAAAAAATGATAATATGCACATTATGTTCAGTATCTTTTATAATCTAAGTTTCAGCGTTTTGGCAAATAGCTGGGAAAATAATTTGTTTAAAGACATATGTTATACTTCTCAGTGATAAGTTTTGTAAAAGTTAGAAATTAATAATTAGCAAAAATATTTTACCGTTCTTATATTTCATTCTATGTTTTAAACTCTTTTACTAAGAAAAGGATATCTAATTTGTTTTAAATTATTCTCACCTACGGGGGAATTTCCACTATATAATTTCAATTATTCTGTTCTCTGAATATTTATTACATTAGGATTTACTAAGATTCATAGTTACTTTTGAGTCTTTCTATGGGCTATCTTGATACCGCAAAAATGCAGAAACACGTGTTGGTGGCTGTTTTAAAGCTTTGAAGTGATTGTTCAACTGGTGAGTACTTTTGTTTTATTTATTTTTGGTTTTACTAGAGAGAATAGTTAGAATATTAAAAACAATATTATTGAATCAGTCGTACTGAACGTACTGTGCATATTATCTAGCCGGGAAAATAATTGTTTAAAGAGATATATGTTAAACTTATCTGTGATAGATTTTGTAAAAGTTAGAAAATAATAATTAGCAAAACATTTTTACAGGGGCGTGCAGCGAGTTTTAATACAAGGGAAGCAGTTTGTGATATAGGGTGATGGGTAGTGCGAAGCCCCGAGCGAAGCGAGGCAAAATTTTTTTAAGAAAAGTTGCGTGGCTTCCGTATACTCATTTTAAAGCAAATGTCGAAAGCCGCAAAGTTATGATATCTAGAAAAAAGTACACTTGTAGGACCGCCACTCCTCAATAAACATAAAACATAAAAACACAAAAATTAGACAATCCCCGATTCCAAAGCCGAAGCTGCACGGGCGAGGGTTACACTTATGAAAAAAACGCAGACACACAACCATACCCACCGACATTTCCAGTGCCGGTGGCGGGGATCGAACCCGCAGCAAAATAGAGAGTTTGTTCAGTCACACTTGACATCGTGCACTCTCTAGCCAACTATAAATCGAGCCGGCTAGTTAAGTAGTTAACATGTACATACCTACCTATTTATAATGTAGTTTAATCCGCCTCTCCTTTTTTGCAAAGTCGGAAATAACTTCGTCGTAAAAGTTTGAATTTTGGGACATCTACCTTCACAAAGTCACTTTCTATTGTCAACAGGGACAATTTTGGAAGCCGCTCTTCACTGGTTGAATTTCTTGAAAAAGTTTTTATTCTTTTTAAGGTCGAAAAACTGCGTTCAACCGAAGCACTAGTTGCAGGTATTGTCACACTAACGCATACAATTTCAACATTTCAGAGTAGGCCTGATCCAAACTATTTTCTTTTATAAAGATAATCAGTTCGTTGGTGTTATGTTTCTGACTAATATATTCTGTAGCATAAATAACTGAAAGTTCCGATCGTAACCCAACTATATCAAAAAAATTTCCGTAGTTATCACTCAATGACTGAAGTGCGTTTTGTGGAAACTGTTTATTTTTAAATTCATTAAAATTACACAATTCTAAAAATTGTATATCACTAAAATATTTAAATCTATTATTTAGTTGCCCAGTGATATTGTCCAAAATTTCGATAAAAAGTCTTCGATATGAAGTTCTACGATCCACTATAAATTCAGTTCGTATTCTTTTTCTTTGCGGCTCTAAATTGTCATTGTCAGTTTTCTCCCAGAACTTTTCAAATTCACTTCTTTTGTTACAAATCAAATTTTTGAATTCTTCAATTTTCTTTACACAAAATCCAACGTCATTTGATTTAGTTTGCAAAATATCGAATAAATTGTCAGTAAATGGGAATATTTCGGAGAAAATATTTAACAAAAGATTGAAATCAAAGTCTCTTTTCAATGAATCTAAGTAATCTCTGGATTCATTCAAAGTCTCAGTGTCCCAATCATCTTTGCTTTGTAAAATATTTTCAAATAAATCAATTTGAGGCTGTCGATATTCAGATACAGTTTGTACTAGCCTCCCACTGTAATTCCATTGTGTTGGAGCAACTCTGGGTAGTCTCTTCTGTACTTCCAAATCTAAAGTTCGTGTCCGTTTTGACGATTTTGAAAAAAAGGCAGATCGAAAATCGAGATTAAAATCAATAAAACAAGACGCATTACCATGCTATATGGCCCAGATATCAAGATTATGAAGTTGGGATGGGATGCACTTCAAGAAGTTGCTTATATCGAAGTCGCGCGAGTTCGTGTTGGCTCGATTAATCGAGTGTCAACGTTACGGTTTTAGCGTGCAACATTATCTCAGCTATTGAAATGCAGGGCCGTGTCTATTGAAATTGGGTAAAAGTAAATTTTAATGATTAATATATGTGATAAATAATAATTAGGTTCGAATTATGTGTTTTTTTTAAATAATCCCAAGGGAAGCACTGCTTCCCTTGCTTCCATGGACCGACCGCCCCTGCATTTTTAACGTTATTATATTTCATTTTATTCTATATTTTAAACTTTTACCATTACCTAATTTGTTTTAAAGTAATTATCTTTGTTTTGTAAGCTTTCATACTAAAGATTGTTTGAAATAAAATAAATATCAAAGTTTATGTCATCACAGTGTATATATTAATTAACTTAATACCAAAAGAAAAAAACAATAAGCAGAGAGGTTCCATCAATTACAACATAAAACGAACAGTAAGACAAGATGCTCGATACTCACAAGAACAAAATAGATGTGGTTACTTTTAAATTAAATAGAGTAGTTTTGTATTGTGAAACCTCAGTTTTTAGATACATACAGTTTAACAAACTCTTCACTAAGAATATGAAGTTAGAGCAGTCTGGGCGCAGAAGTTCACCCTTGATTGCATTATGATATTTGCATGAAAGCTCCTATGTAAGAAATCAAAAATTGTTCTATTTAATGTAGCCCTCTCAGAAAGAAATAATTTGACACGAAATACTAGAGGAAATGTTTTCGTTTTATCTCGGAACCTCTGAACTAGCGTATATCATATATTGTAAGTAGTTTGAAAACCTGTGGCCTGACGACTAGACATATTCCAACAATTTCGTGTTAATGACGTTATCCGTTACTTTTGAGCATCCTTTCAGTCGGGCTGCAATATTGTCACGAACAGATTATTTAATGATATGCTACAAATTTTAATGAAATAGGGTTTATTAATTTCGAACTCGAGGCGTTATATATGATGCATGCAAAACAACAAGCATTTAATATTTTTAAAAAGCTGTAAGAATGTTCTTACAGCAAATGTTATAAATATTGAAGCTGTAATAATTAGTCTTTGGAAGGTTCTTACAGCAAATGTTATAAACATTGAAGCTGTAATAATTAGTCTTTGGAAGGTTCTCACAACCATTATAAGAGTTATATAAGTGCAAAAGGAGCACCACTTTATAGTGCAACATTGCTCCACAAATTATCTTACAAGTGTTCTTTCTGTTAGTGTAGCTCTAAAATAATAAAATAGTTTTATAATCATCTATAACACCTTTATACAGCTAATGTTATATTTGCTGTATAAAAGCTTTTATAAATCAGTCCCAAAAAGGTTGTGCATAGACCAAGTATAGCATCTTAAGCAGCCATGAAGAACACTTATCAAATTGTCGCATAAAGGTAGCTTTGTGAGTGTGTTTAAGTCCTGGAGTGGAACCTTTGATGTGAAGAAAACACTGACATGGTTTTCCACGAAACACCAAAACACTATATCCAACCAAGTTGGCATCATCTGGGGATGATTAAAACTAACTTATGTTAACAATCTACCCTATTTATAATTAAGCTATTGTCACCGTTCAGTCCAAACAATGACCCACTAACCAAGCGGGCTATTTGGGATAGGTCCTCTGTCACTGTTCATACTATTTTTACACTTTATGATTTCCAAGCTGTCAAATGCATCCAGCTGTCTAGTATTTGTTATATTCCTAATTAATCTTAAATTGCTAATATCTATTTGATGGTTGTTGACAACCGCATGTTGGGCAACACTAGACTTGTCTCTTCTACCATATTTGAAATGGGCCATATGCTCTTTGAATCTAGTTTGAATTGATCGTCTAGTCTGTCCAACTTATTTTTGATTACAGTCCTTACAGCTAATTTCATTTATTTAAATTTTGTATTTTGGATTGCCTAAAAGTTGTTGTAGTTTGATTCCCAATGAATGAATCACTGTTATACCTACATCTTTGAAAATCTTACCAATACCACGGGTGAACGAATGGAATCGATACAAATTTCGGATTTTCTCTTTCATTTTGAAAGGTCGAGAAATTTCGAATTTTCGTTTTCTAATTATATTATCAATTAAACTTACAGAATATCTATTACTCGCAGCTATATTCATAATCAATGCCTTTTCTTTTTCAAACCTCTCATTATTGAGGGGGAAGCTTAATAGGTGATGGTCTAGAAAATTAACATTCGCCATTTTGTGTTGAGCACAATGGTGAGAATCTTTAAGGATATATCTTAAAGTACTGGTATCTTTTTTGTATATGTTAAATTCTATCTTATTTTCACCATCTCTAATTATTAATACATCTATAAATGGTAGTTGTCCAGAGTTTTCAATTCCATATGACTGTTTAATTTAGATACAAAGTTGTCAACACCAGCGACTTGTATCAAACACTGCAAAAATATCATCAACCGTGGGGAAACACTTGAATTCTTATGTTCTGAACAGATTCGAGATGGAGCAAAAGAAGAATTCGAAAACAGAAATTTTCAATTTCAAATTGTTTGTAGTTTTTCGGAAAGGTTTCATAAGCCACTCACCCTGATCCACCCTGTACTTGTATAAATAGTTTTAAAATATCAACATTAAAAAGTTCTAGGATTTTAGTATATAAGAAATAAGAGTAATTTTTTGTGCCTGAGAACCCACTACAAACGTATTCACAAAGAAGTAAAGAAGTCTGCACATATTAAAAGTTTTCTGAGTTATAGGCAATTATAATGACCTCTGTCGTCTACTGGAGGTAAATAAAACATACCGGATCTACTCCGGTCAAAGAATATAAAAGGATTTTTTAGATAAAAGATAGAGATTAAAGTTAAAAATCTTCCCGTCCCAATTTATACTTAAACCTCTTTATTTTCAATGGATCGCAAAAGGGAATTGATTTTACTGGCCTTTTTGTGACTGAAAAATTAGGTTTCATTTTATCCAGTAATAATATATCAATTGCATTTAAAAATGAAATCACTATAAAAAGAAGATTTTTCACAAAAATTAAATCACAGACGCCAAAAGAACTTATGTCTAACGTTATTTATATCATTCTGTGTAGCATTTGTAACAAGGTATATATAGGTCAAACCAAAAGATATTTAAAGAAAAGAATATATGAACATAAAAATGACGTAACTCCAAATAATTTACAAAAAAAAATGTAATTAATGAAACCACATTAATTACTTATACCAAAGAGGGACATAACTCTGATTTTGAAAATGTGGAAATAATTGGTGAACAAAACAAATAAAAAAAAAAGAATTATTAATGAAATGCTCGTTATAAAAAAGAAAAATTCAGTTAATAAAAAGAACAGATATTGAAAACTTAAATTCAGCCCACCATAATATTATAAACATAATGAAGTACTCAATATAATAATTATTATTTTACATATTTAAAAAACAAAAAACCGCACACGTATTAGAATATAAAAACAACACCAGTAACAAAAAGAACTATAATTAAAAATATGAAAGAAGAAATAAACAACAGATAATCCACTATCATTATTTGCCGTGTATCGTTGATAAAGTAAAGACCGTTTATGTGTTTAATTTTGTATTTCTCTCGACCTATGTTTTGTACCAGCTTTTGTTTGTTTGATATATTACTGATTATGAACAAGAAAAATACAATATAACTGTAAGTTTTTATTCAGTTTAAATATGCATACGATAATTATGCATATTAACACATAATTTACAGTAATTTTAATAGTTCAAACAATTTTACTTTCCAAAAAGGCTTTATACATATATAAAAAATAAATAAATAAATATAAAATACATTTTCATCATGATTTTAATCTATAATATTTATGTATATGTATATATGTGTATTTACATAAATCTGTATACTTATTTATGTGTATATTATACATATATGTAGTATTTTTTGTTTGTCCAACAATTGTTGTATTTTTGTCTCTTTTAAAGTCCTGAGGATGCTCATAAATATATGGCGAAACGTCGATTAAATTAAAAAAGTAGTTTTTCTATTTCGTTAACCCATTTCCTACTAAGTTGTAATATTAAACCCCAATGATATTGATATTACTTTATAACATTCTCCATAAACAAATTCAAAAAGTCTTTGTGGGTGTTTTAAACGCGGTGGCATTTTTTGACATAAGAGAATGACTGACATTACTGATTGTTTCTAATCATGGCTAATTTGATAAAATTCTTAATAAAAATTCTTGAATTTCTAAGAAAATCGCAAATATTTCAACAACTTGTAACTTAAACCCCCACAATGTATATATCAGAAAAAGAGGAATTTAATTATACATAACTTGATGTAAAAAAATACAGGGTGTTCTATTTGACTTAAGCTAGTTTTCGCGGTTTGAAGTTTAGAAAATGTAAGGTCAAAAATGGAACACTTGGTATACTATTATTGAATTTCTTTAAACTGTAGAGCTTGCCAAAAAGCAAATGAGTATATTTTACGCGAAGAAAGTTATAAACGTTATTGTAAACCATTACACCTGGAAAATTTTTTTAAATATCAAATATCTCTGAAACGGCTGGGTTTAGGCATAGGGTATGTTTATGACTCGGAATTTTATGCCTTTTTCGAAAATTCTAAAATATATACGGTATTCCGTTTAAAATAAGCAAGTTGGTATCGACTTTCGGTATAACCGGAAGTGCTTGTAATTATTTTAGTTGGATTGGCCACACTGGCGATAGTAGCTCCCTAAATTTTCAAAATTTTCTGGTGTGTACTTTTCCCTATATCGATCGATGCAATTCCTGGTGAGACACCCTGTATTGTTTGTAGTTATTAACGTTGATATTGGTATACCTCGTAGAACATGAAATCACTTGTCAACTTGTCAAACAGTCAAAATATTCATTGGTATATAAACTATATAATCAACATTAACAGAAGTAGAGAATATTTTAAAGTATTTTAATAAACGGTATTATCATTGAGAGATCGAATATTTTAAAGAAGACTCATATATTTTTACGCTAGAGGATCAATACTATCAGAAAGATGTTTGTTGAAGTATTTTTTTAACATCAACATTTTCATATACCATATTTTTACAACATTTCATTTCCACGGAATGAGGAAAAGGAATTGATTTAACTGACCTATTTGAGACTGATAGTACTATATACTACTATTTAATAGTAACACCCACGTGAATTTTCAAAGCACGTGTTGTCTGGCTTACAACTGAGGCCGCCTACGTAGGGTGAGCGCCCGCCCAAGGACGTATTGTACATAATACAATTTTTTGATATGTAATTCATTTCATTTTAACATATGAATTTCATATTTGACGAGATTTTTTTTTTTGGTAAATCAATCGGCTTATTTATGTATTTGTTATCTATTCAGGTTTTTAGCGTATTCATTAAATGGGAATATTTCTTAATTAAAATATGCTTTATTTGTAATACATCTTATTTTGTACAAATTGGAAAATATGTGTATAATAAGGGAATAGGTAGAGTTTATTAAAATGCAATTGCAACATAAAAAACGTCGTCTTCTTTGACGGCGGTAAAGACAAAGAAGCTGACGTTTTTTATGTTGCAAATAAGTTTGAACTAAACTTTAATCGTACATAAGACAGCCGGAGTTCCTTAAGGAACTTATATTTCATCTGCTATTTACATTATTTCTTCAGTGAACTGGATTTTTACATTTCAAATAAATTACAATTTATTCATAATATAAAGGGAGCTCCAAAATGCGTGGACAATTTTTAAACTATAGTAATATTTTATTGGTAAAACTTAAAACAAACTTACACAAGTTATCCAGCAACAATGGGAGATTTGCTTTACATTGGCTTTTCGAAGGCTTTCGACAGACTTGATCATAGTATATTGCTATACCGGGTGTAACAGGATCATGGTGCCTTTTCACCTTTAGTTTTGAAGATAATTGATTGAAATTTAGAATATCTTATATACATAATAAGCAGCACTTTTTGACATACAAGTGATTTTTTTTCATTTCCGGTTTCGCCGGAAGTGATACCAACTTTCGATTTTTAAATGGAACGTCCTGTATATTATTGCATTTTTGAATTCTGCATAATTTTCTGAATCCAACGATGCCAAATAAGTGACATCAATATTTTTTATAATATAATTTTTTGTTTTCCATTTAAGTCTGCCATGATGGTTCCAATTTATTCTAAATGACCAGTGTAATACTAGAAAAATCGAAATCCCGTCAAAAATACTAAATTACGTGATTCATGAGCAAATAGACTTCATCAAAATGGTTTTTGATTGCTGGGCAGTTATGCTATTAATTGCCCGTCTTACACGTAGCTCCAGGTCTTCACGGGTTGTAACGGCGGTTGCGTAGATATTTCTTTAAATGACCCCAAACAAGGAAATCAAGGGGTGTTAAATCGGGTGACCTTGGAGGTCAGCTCACAGGACCATTCGCCGAAATTACGTTTTCTCCGAATCTGCGTTGAAGGTAATCAATGACTACCCTTGAATTATGGGGAGGAGCGCCATCTTGTTGGAAATACATTCTCTGTCGTAAGTGGAATGGTAATTTAGCTAAACTGTCCTCAATTTCATTTTGCAGAAATCCCAAGTATCTAGCACCAGTCAGGGGTCCTTCAAATATTATTGCATCAATGATTCTACTACCGATTATTCCAAGCCAAACATTGAAACCGAACCGCAATTGAAAGTTACCCTCCCGTAATAAATTTTGATTTTCTTGTGACCAATATTTTGTATTTTGTCGCTTAAATAATCTCAAATTTATGAACCTAGACTCGTCCGAAAATAAAAATCATTGTTTTGCTGCACATTATTCTGCAGAATCCAATTGCAATATTCTATCCTACGTTCGTAATCATTTTCGTACAAGTGCTGGTGCAATTGGCATTTAGAAGATTTATAGTGGTATTTGTGCAAAATTCGGCTTACTGTTTGGTGACTGATTTCCAATTCAAGCCCAATTTGCCTTAAAGAACTCTACTCGACCCAAAACATTAATTTCCGTTCCTTCGTCAAGAATGAACTTTTCTTCGGGATCATTGTTGGGTTCACTACGGAATTGAAGAGGGAATTCAAGACGATTAAAATAATTTCTCGCTGGACATTGTCTATCAAGATATCGTTCGGCATAAAGGTGTCTAGCCGCAACGCCATTTTTTCTACATTCCCCCATAAACAATTAACATGTCCACTTTTTCATCTCTTATATAAATTTGCGGCATTTTGAACACAACAAGAATTTTAAACAATTTTTTAATACACAATAAAAACACCGGAAAACCAACAAATGTTTGACAAGCTAAATATTTCATTGTTCTCAAAGGCACCTGCCACGCATATGAATAAATTCCTTATTAATAGTATTAATAAATGGTACCACGGTACCAATATGGCTCCATTTAAAGAAATTGAGTTTAGCCCCAAAAACCATTTTAATGAATTTTATTTGCACACAAACGTAATTTAGTATTTTTGACGGGATTTCGATTTTTGTAGCATTACACGGGTCATTTAGAATAAATCGGAACCGTCATGGCACACTTAAATGGAAAACTATAAAGTATATTATAAAAGATATTGACGTTTGAAATGTCATTTATTTGATATCGTTGGATTCAGAAAATTATGCAGAATTCAAAACTGCAATAATATACCATGTTCCATTTAAAAATCGAAAGTTAGTATCACTTCCGGCGAAACGGGAGGTGAAAAAAAATCACTTGTATGTCAAAACTTGCCGCTTATTATGTATATGGGATATCCCAAATTTCAGTCAATCATCTTCAAAACTAAAGGACAAAAGGGGGGTGTACCATGATCCTGTTACACCCAGTATTTATACAGTTTTCGTCCATTTCCTGTAGAGAGCAACACATCCAGTGCATTTTTTCTGATTATAAGGTTTTCTTTCTAGAAAGTTTTAATAGGAAACTTTTACAGTTTATGTTTAACTAGTTGCTTTAAGGTGTGAGCATATGATTATGGCAAATATTTTCTTTAGGACACAACATTAAACATCAAAGTTGAAGACTTTTTCCATTTTTTTTTATGTCCAAGTAACCACCTATTATACATCTAGTTTAAATTTTGCACACTCACGCCCTCAAATAGCATTTTGTCTAAGATCAATCTAAATTTGGAAGTTCTAATGTAACTAATATGGCAGATATGATTTTTGAAAAGTACCACTGTTTTAAGTGCCCTGTAAATGGCTCTTAATAGTGACAGAGTTCCAGTCCCATATAGTCGTCTCTATTTCAGTCTCATATACCTAATCCCCTCTAATAGGACACATTGTTGGCAAAGGTTAGTTTTAATCATCTGCAGATAACGCCAACTTAGTTGGCGAAACGCACATGTAGTATAATATTTTGTGGAAAACCACATCAGTATGGTCTAAATATGATATTATGTCTGTCTGTCACTGTAGCAGTTCTTTGCATATGGTCATTATAGCTGTACTGTCGGTGCCTAGAGATAATGTGATGTTGTGGTGGAGTGGTGTTGTTTATCTAAATAATAAAAAGTGTAAGACCAAGAAAAGTGGGACAGCATGCTTAATTGGTTTCCATTTGGAAACAACAGTTTATTAAAAAATATAATTGTACCATCTTAATATGAGTGGAGAATTCCGCGATGAAGCTCTCGGGAGCTTTTTAGTAGTCAGGCGACTGCACTGAGTAGTGATCACTAAAGCTGGCCGAGGACACCTGGCCGACAGAGCCGTCATCACAAAGTGGGGAAGATCTATAGTATAATAGCATCAGGTATGTTTCTACAGCTGCCTCCGTCAGCGATGTTCGCTTTGGTGAAAAAATATGTTTGTGTTTTGAAAATGACCGTTCGACATTTACGGATGTAATACAGGCATAAGTAAAACAATCTGCGAACTCACTTAACGAAGTTGTAGATGCACCATCACAAATTTGTCTTAATTTGCTAAAATCAGGATCTTTCTGTAATACACTCTCGAATTTTTCACTAATGCGATTATTTTTTGCGTCATTTATAGCCTGTAGCTGTGTATTTACGTCGTCCACTATTTGCAGCGATTCCACTAACGACAACGAACTATTTTGCAATTTTTCTATTGCGTCGTGTAGTCCTCTATAAATTGTTATTAATAGTTTTTAAATCTGTTTCAAGGGAAACGTCTTGAAAGCTTGTCTGGCTTTCTCTAATAGCTGCAGCCTCATTAGGGTTGAACTCTAGTATCACAGCTTTTATTTGTTGAAAATATTCAGCATAATAAAAAGCCGCTTTCAACCACGTTCCCCAACGTGTAAGAATCGGCTCTGGTGGTTCAGGGATACCAGGACACTGTCTGTAAAATGCTCGAAGCCGTTTAGGAGATTTGAGAAATACTTTTTTTGTATTTGCTATTAATGCATCTACCTCTGGAAAACATTTTCGAATCGTTTCTGCCACAAGATGTAACGCATGTACTTTACACGTAACATGTAAAAACCTACAATTGTCTCTTTGAAGAGAACGGCCTACCACGCGCATTGTCGCGGCACCATCAGTCACAAACATCAATACTTGACTTGTTGAAAGTTAAAATTTTTCGAATGTCTCCAACAACACACGCGTAATTATTTCGCCAGTACACGCAGTTAGTCTTTTACTAGCTAGTAAAAGTGGAAATGTTGGTTTAAGAGGGTCCAGTACACGTATTATAATATTTAAAATAGAATTTTTTTACAATCTGTCGTCTCGTCAATACATAACCAGAGCTGTGTATTTTTAAATCCACATTTAATCCTATTTACCTACAATGTCTTCACGAACAGCTGGAATATATCTACGTAACGATGTATGACTTGGTAAGTTCACCTGGGGATTGTATTTATTCCAAAACTCCCGAAATGGTTGTTTATCCAATATGTGTAGCGGAATATTACAGGCTATTAACATTAACAATAAATCAAACATAAACTGAATTGTCAAAGGGATGCCATTTTTTTTATTTGATGTTGTACGGTATTGATATGACGACGACAATCTGTTTTGTGCCAGCACATTAAGTCTTGATTGCAAACTTTACAAATTATTTTGCATCCGTCATAGAATAAATCCGGAAATTCACCGATAAATTTATTCACTGTGTCCGCGTAAGGTCATTTTTTACCCTTTGGCGCGTTTGGCATTATGTATAATTTATAGGTACAACCTCACGCATTAACCTTTCAAATAAGACTGCAGCGTAAATCACTTCTAAAATCGGCACGTGTGACGCCAGCGCAAGATCGTGGCTGTACTCCAGCCACCTCGGCCAGCTTTAGTGATCACCTTTATGCTTTGCGACGATTATTTCATCGACTCGGAACAATTAGAATTGTCGGAATATTTATTCTGGAGTGTTTGGGTCGGAAGCCGTACTTAAAATTCATAGAGGATTTTGTTGTCCTCGATGATTTTAGCAGATGAAAATGGATTAAGGAATCTAGGATTTTGCTTAGGGATGACAAGAGTTTATCAAATATGATCTGTGTTGGCAATTTGTAAGCCGCTAGAAGGGACATTTCATGATTTCAATATGCTAAATGACAAGAACGATTCAAATAAGTGATTGTACATAGGGCTACACCATACCAACCTTGGGGCGTTGTTAGATCTCACGAGGATTTTTAAAGAATTACAAAAAATTTAATTGAATTACTTCCAAATTATTTATAACATTCGGTTAACTTTAAAAAACTGTTAAAAAATGGATCAGTTTTTAAGATGAATTTAATAAATATTTACTAATCATATTTATACAATTAATCTTATAAATTGATCAATTTTTTATAGTTCAAAAATAAGGATCAATGTCGCACAGGCGCGCTTCAGTGTGCAACCGGTTTTGTGATGTTTTTTTGCAACCATAATTATTACCACACTTTCAGGAGACAAGGATTGACTCAAATTAATTAATTAAACGTTTAGAAAAGAAAACTTTGTACTTCTTTATTTACTTTAGTAATCTAATTACTAAATAATTAAATACTTTCCCAATTTTACAAAAATGTAAATAAAAAGTAATACAAATTTACGAGACCTATCTATAAGGAAATAGATTGACGTTCTTATTTATTTTTTATATTGTTACATTCTTCAAACATTCCTTTTTATATACTTCGGTATAAACTTCAAAGTGGTATTTTTATTGCCTCTTACCCTTCTTCTACTTCTTATGAATATAAGCACAGTACTGATATATACTCGATAACATTAATGAATTGGCCGTATTCAACCCATCTGTCCTGTTTCTTTATTTATGAAATAAATCCCTAAATTAGGAACTATAAAATTACATGGTTTAAGTTGCAACAAAGTTTTATTACATTCTCACAAATTATATTTTTAATAGGACTAGTTTCGGGGTCAATATGACCCCATAGTCGTATACATTACAATGAGAAGTTCTTGGTAAACATACAATGTGATCCATTTGAAAGTGGGATTTTCCAATAAAATTTGTATTTATAATCCAATTTTGACTAACTTTGTTTTGATTTGTAGAGCGCGAAAAACTTTAGGAAAATTGTCACATTTTTCTGAACAAAATTTCCTTCAAAAACTTCCTGTTGTCAAAACATTTATTTAAACCCAGTACTGACTTTAATTTGAGTGTGTCCCATAAGATATAATTCCCACGAAATCTAATTCCACGAGATCTAAAAAAATTATTTTCCCACGAGATCTAACGCATCACTCTGTGTATCTGTTCGGCTTTCCGAATGTGTTTATTCATGGATGCGTACTTAAAAACACTGACCTCCAATGAGATCTAAAGAGTCAGAGAAGAAAGTTCCATGAGATCTAATTTCCACAAGATATAATTTCAACCAGTTACCAGTTTACTAATCACCCTGTATATCTATTCGTCTTTCCGAATATACTGATTCAAAAGTCCACGAAATGAAAACCCGCGAGATCTAATTCCCATGAGATCTAATTGTGACCTCATCTCACACATAACGTCGAGAGGCGTACTTATATTGTATAAGTTTAATTTATATCCGTTAAGCCTCACCCTCGCACTGAGTGACATCCTGATCATCAATAGAAAATCGGAAAGATTCGACGAATGAGTAGGAGAAGTACATCCACCATTGCTATTACATTACCCAAATATGATAATCTTACAATTAATGTCGAACAACAAATACCCATATTAACGAATCAAATACCTGTTGTGTTGAAAAAATAAAAAATAAAAAAATAAAAAAAAATACTTAACAATACTAATTGAATATAACCTAAAATGGCAATACGCCATTAATTCTATAAGTTCAAGAAATAATAGGGCTAATTTATAAATTAAAAAAAAAACTTGAACACCGTTATACTATACAGGGTGTAACTTAAGTATGTTAAAATATTTCAGGGTTGATTTCTTTGGCTAATTTTAAAAAAGAAAATAGAAAGTAGTAACACCCTGTATTAAATTAAAAGCGATCACGTCTTAAGAAAACTCAGTCAAATAATTGTATCTTCATTTTTTTGCTCTCATAGTTAAGTCAATACATTTCATACAGAATGATACAAAAAAAAAATAAGAAAAATATACATAATAGGAAAATCAAGAAAATAATGGGACAAAAACATTTTTAATTCTGTCCCAAAAAAGATGCAATATGTTTCCACTAAATGTTAAAATTGCAAATTAATAAGTATTAAAAAGATGTAAAACAGTGGATATCAGCACAAAATCGAGATCTTTATCATAGGATATAAACCTGTGTATCTTTACATGTGCATGTATAATAATTAAAAGATTACTTTTTATTGGTACCGGAGTTTTAGATCTCGTGGGAATTAGATGTCGTGGGAATTAGATCTCATGGGACTTTTTTTTATTGGTCTATATCAAACTCATTCGGAAACCCGAACTGATATACAGGGTGGCTATTAGAATTAAATCTCATGGGAATTATATGTCGTGGGAATTAGATCTCGTGGGAATTAGATTTCGTGGAAATTAGATCTGATGGGACGTCCCCTTTAATTTCAGGAAGGCAAATTTTATTACGATATATGAAGATTTAGCAAACACTGATTGGTAGTTTCTAGTAACATTCGCATGCTATGAGCAAGTACTGATACGTAAACGATATCGCCAAACAAAAATATTTTAAGAAAAATTACAAAACAGGAAGCAGAAAAAGAAACTTATAAAATTGACGACGCTGCTTCATGGTTCTGATACGATATATTTTCAAGCCACATTAATATATAATGTAAAATAGCACATTTAGAAAAATTAATACGTAAACTATTACATATCATCGAAACAAAAATATAATATTTAACATGAAACAAAAAATTACCTTAAAAGCTCTGAGCTATTTCAGTCTGATCTCAGTCCTGCCCCTGTAAATTGCACGCCTTTTTGCGTGGGTGAAGAAAGAGGTGGTCTCTAAATTCCTATTGAATTCAACATCTGTAGAAAACAATTCAGTTTGTAGCTTATGTTTTCTTAGGATAGTAGGACCTCGAGTAAAATTTTAATATCTTTGGATGTTTTCAGTTTTCGTGAATTTTTTATTGTATTGACTTGGACCTCTTAAAGGGTAAGTTATGTAATATAAAATGATAAAGATTATAGCATTTCACAAATTAGTACCAAAATTACGTTAAAGTATACTTAGATTTCTCAGTTAGTGTCAATGATATGCATACTTGCACTGAATGTAATAAAATATTAGGTAGATATTAATATATAATGATTTAAGTTTAATTTACGTATAAATCAATCACTATGAATAAATTTTATTTAATTTTTCGGTACCCTCAATGAATTGCACATTCAATATAAAAAAATATATAATATAAGGTCATAAAGTCTAGCCAAACCAATGCTGTAAATATTACAGCAAGATCAAAAAAGGAACAACAAAAAAACACTTATTCGTTGCAAAATGTGCCTTTTTCAATTAAAACTGGTTTTCGTTTAGTTTCCAATAACCAAACGAAACGCAGGCACCAGGTCCAAGAGCCACTCAATTATTATTTTATTAACTAATTTTCAATTTTTTCTGAACTACTTCAACCTATTATTTTAAAACTTTGTTGATTTAAAAAACTATCAGCCCTTAAAAATAAATTAAGTATCGCTGGTGTGACGGAAAGTAGCGGGTTCTTCCACCCAGACGATCCCGGTTCGCATCTACGCCGGACTAAGGTTAGGTTTCCACTACTGCGTCATGCGTCGTACGTCACTGCAGTACGGCGTTTAGTTAAACGCATTGCCATTTTCTTGTCTGTTTTAGTTAAGTTGGGTTTCCACTACTGCATTGTGCGCCATGTGTCAGCGCGTCGTGTGTTCCTATTGGTTAATTTTGAATTTCGTACGTCGCCGGGAATTACATGCAGTGATTTAAAATACTTCAGCAAGTTTGCAGTTATTAGAAAATGACAACCTCCATGAATAAAGAGATAGTATAATTTATCATGCTCAACATGTTACATAACCTGAAAACTGCTGATGGTCTATCAGATAAATTATTAATTATTGCGTATTTGTACATAAAACAGATATAAAAAAAACACTGAACACGTTGTTCACATATTTTGGGTGCAACCTATATTTTCAAGAAGAAAAGGATATGGCGACGGACATCATTTAGTGAGAGAATTACATATTGATGATGACAAAGACAATTTTTTAAATTATTTTCGGATGTCAACAACGCAATTTAATGTACTGTTAGGTATTGTCGGCACTATAATGAACAAATTGTATTAGGTACGAGAACAGATATCTACCCAAACACGGCTGGCCGTAACATTGATGTAAACAACATTAGCATCCCAGCAAACAGTTAAATATGGGCCTTCATTGGTACTTTACCACTTACATGACACATAAGTAAAGCTGCAAATCGTTTCTGTGTATCATGGTCGTACAGTATGTTACACCTAACCACGTTGGTAGCCAAATGTTACATCTTGTTACCACGTCGTCAAATGCAACCGGGGAACCCCCGTGGTACCGTGATTTTAGTTTCGCCCTGTATTAGGATGACTCTTAATACAAGAGGAAACCAAATCAGGTATTTATGGAAAAGCCTTCACTTTACCTATCAATAAGAACTATTCTTATTGACAAGGAAAGCAAAAGAAATTTCCTGTGCCTGCGGCTAGCTGATTTTTTTGGGAGGCAAGGGCAGTGCGTTTCTTGTTTCCTTGAGACCTTGATTCACTATTATTCACTTCAAATAATTCTATCAACGAGTAGTAGGCGAGGATGAATAAGTAATATAAAAAAAATATATGTTTATATTAAGGGCGCCATCTGCAGTTTTACCAGTGATTACTTTTTCATCCCCCCCAACTCAGAATCTACAGAATTTCTGTCTAAGGTAGAGACAGAATAAAAAATTAATTAATAAAATTAAGTATTTATTAAATCAACAACAACACAAAATGGTAATTTAGAATTACCGACAAATATATATACAAAAATTTATTAAGAGTGGGTGAAACTCGTTCACCGAACACAATCTAAAAGAAAATAACTTACCACACTCCAGCGAAGGCTGACCTGTGATGGAAAGGTGGCGTGAGTCTTGAAGTTAACGTTTTCTCGTCTGGTATGGACACCTAGTTTCTTAATACATAGTCTACCGATGAAATGAAACGTTACTCAAAATTGTGGAGCGCATATCACGTTCCAAGTTACAGATGAATTCTGGTCATCCAAATAAAACATCCACGGAACTAATCCTCTGGATCCAAGAATCGTGACTTTTTAATTTGCTAATGTGCAAATATAAATATCCAAGTGTGCGAAATATAAATTCACTAAAGAAATTCCTGATGAATTTACTATTAACGATGAATATTAGATTAACGTTGAATTATATTAGACGATGAATAAATTTTAACGATGAATAAATTTTAGGAATTTTATTCAAAATTTTAGCGATGAGTTATATTAGCTTTAACAGATTAATATTAGCATTTAATTATATCAGATTTTTATGCCGGCTTCAGACTATGTATTTAAGAAAAGAAAGGAATAAATAGAAACATATTATTAGAACATGTGTCACATCTTCACAAAAAATTAGAAAAATTAATTATTAACTTTTCCTTAAAAATATACATCTTGAAGAGAACTTGCAAGAAAAATAAATCATTTAAAACTATTAGTATTACCTGATGGTTGTTCACAACACTAGTAAATTAAGATAACATTTCAAAAGTTGATTGATGTTATCGATTGTCTGCCAAGAGGTGTTGCCGGTACAAAGTTGATTATTAAAATGGCTTATCTTCCTGTCTCTATCAAGGAGGTAAACTAGTTTGATATAAAAAATCAAACTTTATAAAATAAGATATGAAAGTAACTAAAATAAATTCATAATATATCACAAATAATATTTAATGATTAAAATCCACTATAAGAATAGTCTAATGGTACTACATAACACATGTATTACACAATGAGATTTAAATTAATTTTTCCCAAAAGTAGATCGTAACGCCATCTATGTGCGGTATGATAAGTTGTCTCCGTAATGTTAGACAGCGGGGTAGTTTATGACACAGAAAACTTTAACAATAGTAGCTGAAGGTCAAACCAACCAAAGGCAGTCGCAACCCTTCTGAAAGGAAAACTATAAACAGCTGTTCCCAACTTTAATTAATATCGACGTAAATATTGAATATTTATCTAATAAAGTAATAAATGATTGCATATTTTATGTGACACATATTTCTAATTATATTTTCTTTCAGTGTGAAAGCGTTAACTTTGGGGACTGTTATTACAACAAAAGTACTTAAATAATAAACAACAATATTGGATAACCTAAATATGTACAAGATACTATTAACTTAGGTGGTAAACATAATAATTCCTTAATAAATATGAGATCGACCGAAGGTTAAACAGAAATTCTTCACCTACTAAAAATACTCTATTATAAACAATTGGGAACCAGATAGATATTTGGAGGTTTAGTGTTTATTTATCATTATATTCCGGACAGTGACGTTTTTGAACGGAACAAGTACAGATATACTTACTGTCGCCGGCACTCACCTTGACCGCGAAGCTCTTTCTCCAGTCTAGTCTATTATTAACTTTCGAGTTGTGTACACGTTAAGTCACTTGGGCGTATTGCATATTGTTTTTGTGTTTTTTATTTTATTTTTTGTACTGTATTGTTGATACTAATTTAATAATAAAGCATGGCAGACGTACGCAGAGGTAGAAAACGACCATTTGTTGACAAAGTGAATAAATTCATAGGTGAATTCCCGGATTTATTCTATGTTGGTGCTAAAATAATTTGTAAAGTGTGCGAGAAAGATTTGATATGCTGGGATAAGCGTGATTGTGGACTTCACGTAAATAGTGTACACCATAAAAATAAAAAAAATGGCGTGCCTTCGACAACACAGTTTATGTTTGATTTATTATTAATGCTGATTGCATGTGATGTTCCGCTACACATACTCGATAAACAACCATTTCGAGAGTTCTGGAATAAATATAATGCCCAGGTGAAGTTACCAAGTCGCACAACGTTATGTAACTATATACCAATTGTACACGTAGACATGGTAAATAAGATGAAATGTGAATTAAAAAATACACGGCTGTGGTTATCTGTTAATGAGACAACAGATTGTAAAATTTTTTTATTTTAAATGTTATAATACGAGTACTGGACCCTCTTAAACCGACAGTTCCACTGTTACTAGCTAGCAAAAGATTAAGTCAGTGTGCTAGCGAAACAATTACTAGGGTGGTGCTGGAGACGTTAAAAAAATTTGAACTGTCAAAAAGTCAAATGTTGATGTTTGTGACTGATGGCGCTTTGACAATGCGTTCGGTAGGCCGTTCGTTGCAAGAACAAGGTTGTACGTTTATACATATTACGTGTAAAGTGCATACTTTACATCTTGTGGCAGAAACTATTCGAAAAGGTTTTCCAGAGGTGGATGCATTAATAGCAAGTACAAAAAAAGTGTTTCTTAAATCTCCTAAACGTCTCCGTGCATTTCATAGCAAGTGTCCCGGTATTCCTGAACCACCACATCCGATTCTTACGCGTTGGCAGGCAGCTTTTTATTATGCTGAATATTTCCAACAAATAAAAGCTGTGATACTACAATTCAATCCAGATGAGGCTGCAGCTATTAAGGAAAGCCAGACAAAATTCGAAGATATTTCCGTTGAAACAGCTTTAAAAAAATATTGCGAAGAACTATAAACCATTACATGAAAGCATAAAAAAATTAGAAAACAGTGCGTTATCGTTAGCGGAGTCACTGCAAATAGTGGACGAAGTAAATCTACTGCTACACGCTATAGATGACGCAACAAATGAGCGCGTTAAAGAAAAGTTCGAAAGTGTGTTAAATAGAGACACCGGTTTTACCAAATTAAGTCAAATATGTGATGGTGCAGCCCCAGATCCGTTAAGTGCGTTCAAAGACTATTTTATGCATGCGTGGATTACATCAGTAGATGTGGAACGGTCGTTTTCAAAATATAAGAATATATTTTCACCAAAGCGAACATCACTCTGGAGACAAACATAGAAACATACCTGATGCTGCAAAATGGCTACACATCTTCTTCAGTTTGTGATAAGCAAGCTAGTTCATCAAGCTAGTTAAGAGAATAAGTTTTACATACATTGTTATAAATTGTAACAGTTTATTGTTTCTCGTATTAGTTAATTTCGCGTACGCCACTGTCCCACGGAACATTTTTGACAGCCCTACACATAAGTGATGACTAGGGCTGTCAACGTCTATGGATAAAAAGTTATTTTTCATAAAACGGTTTTTTACTTAGAAAACTATGCGACATTAAATTATAAACTAAAAATACATTTATTTAAAAAGAAATACAGTACAATAATATACATAATACGTTTCGAAAAGTGAAAGCAAAATATATGGTAAAAGTACTTGACGTTAATATTAGGTACAAATAGAAATTTAGAAACAATATACTGTAAAATTTAATTATTTTCGTTTGAAGCATTATGCAACAATTCCATAAACTAGAGCTGCAATTTAGAACGCCTTTTTTTGGGGTAGCTTTCGAATCTCGGCACAGAAATATTTGCAAAAGAAACCTAGTTCATCCTGAGATTCTGCGAGCTCGGTAAATTTCTGAACTAACACTTCCTCCAAGGAGCAGATCATTACCACTTAAAAACAAGACTTCAGTGCTACGGTGTGACGTCACAACTGCTAGTCCAGCCGAGCCGGCGTAATTGGGTACTGGGTGGGTACGTGGGTACTGTAAAAAACGAATAATAAACAGCGTTCAATAATTTGTAGCATTTAGTAAGGGCTTTCCTGTAAGAACTGGGGTTGCCAGTCGTGGACTGACCTCTTACGTCGCACCCCATTAGTTTTTTTGCTCTTGTGCTCTTGTTAAACTATTGTAAAAATGAATATAAGAATAGTTTTTAGATTTCAATGTCGAAGAAATAGATTTCAATGTCGAAGAAATAAATTATAAATAAAATGGATACAACATAATAAAATAAATTTTAATGGGACAACTTAAAGTTTATGAGACAATAAGTCAATAAATAAGGGTTTTTTATACTAGGGCTAATAAACAAGAATTACAGTTGAAAAACATTAAAGACTGAAAATTGTGTCTAACTAGTAATTAAGTAAATAACTGCCCTAACTATTGTTATATTTAAAAAAAAATTGTTGATTAATAAATTTAAGGAACAAGATAAATAAGCCATTAAAAAAATAGTAAATTAACATGTTTTGATCGACTAAAAAATATAATACTCTTCTTTCACTCTGGTGTCAAATAATAATTTATTTTTGACGACTGTAGTGCTGTGGCAAAACAGTTATCGCAAACGTACTACTAATCTAATGAACAATCCATTGTTGCTTGTTAAGTTGTTGTTTGAATAATAGAGCCCACCCAGGGAATCAACCTTACTGTAATTAGTATTAAAGTCGACAGCACTAAACAAGTATTCCACAGGGTTATGTTATAGGACCATTCATTCGCTATGTTTTACCAACGACCACTTCAATTTAAATTGAGTACCTAATATATACAGAATTCGAATGAGTACTACACATATAGATAAATATAACGAGATATACGAACATAAATAAGATTACGATCTAAAACCTATGCGTACAGACGTCATCGTCAATGCGCCATATATTATATTCTTGTCTTGATATTCGTATCTGTTATTTTTCTCCTTCGCTGTGCTATCTAAATATCAGCAATATACTCCTTACATATTTATATACAGAAAACTATAACATACATGTTGGAGGTCAGTTACAAGTTTTAATGTACCTAAATATATAATTTTCTGTACAGGAAATACATCGACGCTTAATTTTTTACAGACACTAAATTTCATAAATTTCTTTGGTCTCAATCAGTGTAACAATATACTAAACTTTCAAGGCCACTTACTGGATATAGTATTATGTAATATAAATTGTGTAGTGAATAAAGCACCACAGATTATGCTATTAGAAGACTCTCATCACCCTTCTTTGAATGAAGAAACTGAAACCACTAAGTCTAATAAAAACGGAAATAAACTTCCAACCAAGGCACATGCCGATTTCAATTTAAAAACAGCAAACTTCTTATCTTTATATGAAGAAATTAATAACACTGACTGGAATTTCTTAAAACAATACGCTATTGTGTGCCTGGTTTATAAAAAAGGCAATAGGAATCACAACTAATTACAGACCTATTACTATCATCTGCAATTTTGACAAATTATTAGAAATAATTCTGCATACTGTTATATACAATCATGCGTCTGGTTTGATGTCATGGGAACAGCATGGCTTTATGAAGTGTAGGTCCACGGTGACGAATCTTGTGTGTAAATCTCAGTTCATCAGTAATACACTTGAGCAATATAGCCAAGTTGATATATACTGACTTTGCTAAAGCATTCAACCGACTCGACCATTACAAGTCGGAGAAGTTTTTGCAATTATTTGGGGTACCGCAGGGTTCGACCCTTGAACCTCTCCTTTTTATCATGTTCATCAATGATATTATGTCAGACCTAACTGTACATTATCTGATTTATGCAGATGATCTTAGGCTACTGTGTGAAGTAAATTCTTACGAAGTTTGTGAACTGTTGCAAGATGTATTTAATAAAATAAACTCGTGGTGTACACATACCAACTTACCACTAAATGCTTCCAAATGTAATGTTATGTTATTCACAAGAAAAAAAATCCCATTGAATTTAATTATCAATTAGGCGGTACATCACTAAACAGGCCTGATTATATAAAAGATCTTGGAGTAATTTTTGACCCTAAATTAACATACTTAAAATATATCGAAGTTATCTATTTAGGTTTTGTCATTAGAAACTCAAAAGGGTTTACTCTTTGCCTGTTATATACATCCTTCGGTAGATCGAAATTAGAATACGCATCGATAGTTTGGAACCCAATCTACGTTTCTCATGTAGAGACGTTTGAAAGAATACGATTTTTTAAATATGCAGTATATGTATTAGATGGCATACATCCGCTAAGAGAGTTTTCTCATAATTCATTATTAACAAGGTTTAACCAAACACCGTTGTGCCTACAACTAACATTAATATTCTCAAAGCATCTCTTCTTTATAAAATGATCTCTAATTATTGCAATGTGAAGGACAGGATTGATATATTCTTTTGTACTATCGACCAACTGAAAAGTGCTAGTAATTTACTATTGCAATAATTACTAATACATATATATATATATATATATATATATATATATATATATATATATATATATATATATATATATATACAAAGTAATTAATTATTAAATTTATATAAAGGTTTGAGAGTAAATTTTTTTATAATAAAAAACATTTTTAATATATTATCCTTTGAAAAAAAAATCTTTTGAATTTTTTTTAGCACATAAATCAATTATTTCTAAAGGGCTTTCCCTTATAAAACCTGTTCACCCGCACGTCAGATCCCTGCCACAACCACTTTCCTTGGATATTTCATGTTTATTATTGGCCACGAACGAAATATGTTGCCACATATAGAATAGGAAGTTTCTGTTCTATTCTCCAATATATCGTGAGAGAAATCAAAATATCATCCATAAAAAACAAAATAAATAAATATAACAACCTTAGTCGAACTGAAATGAGCATCTACCGTGGAGGGTGGTTACAGGAAAATCACTATTTAATTTTTTATGCGTCACTAAATTAAACTAGTTATAAATAACATTTCCTTGGATTATTTAAATTACGCTAATGTTTTTCCCTAACAAGTAACTATAGCTCAAATAACAACATGTCATACCATAAATGCTCGTTCTGATTAGTTTACGACAATAATTTAATAATGTCATATTAAAGCCGTTAAAAGTTGTTGAAAGATCACGAGGGACAAAAGTTTGTTTTGATATACTACCAGGGCAATATAATTTCAAAACTTCAAAGTTCAAAACAATTATTAGAAAAAAAGTCACCTAAAAAAAGAGTATTGGTGGTGTAACCAATATTTACCTAAAAAAATTAGAAGTTATCCAAAAATGGATACTGAAAATCATATATAGCAGGGGTTTTACCCATTCATCCGATGCTCTTTACACTGAAAGTGGCGTCCTCGACATTCAATAACTTTCTTGCCTTAATATAATTCTCTTCTTTGGAAAAAAACAAAAATAAATTGATTGGACTCAATCATGTCTATGATACTCGTGGAAAAGAAACATCGGTGATGCAACCTAAAATGCTAAAAACTATTGGTCAAAGATGCTTCATATATCTTGGTCCTAGAATATATAATATCTTACCTGACTCTCTGTTAAACATCAATTCTGCAGACAGTTTTAAAGCTAAAACATAGAAGTGGGTCATTAGTAAACAAAGAAGCTATATTCATACATTGATAGATACAAAAAACAATTAGTTACTTAGTGTTTGAAAAAAAAAAAGAAAAAAATGTAGATATAACAACCTTCCAAACTACCCACAAGCCTCTCTCTTCTCTTCTCTCTTCACTCATCGCGCTTCACTCTTCATTTTTCATTTGCATTTCAAATTTTTATTACCTTTTTCTTTTTCTTTTTATTTGTACGTGAATGTGTATGTATGTATGAATGTATGTGTATATATGTATATGTGTATATGTATGGATATGTGTTGTGTGTGTTATATATATATATATATATATATATATATATATATATATATATATATATATATATATATATATATATATATATATGTGTACATATATATATATTATTTTATTCTTTCTTTTTATTTAGCATTTTTTTTTGTTAGTTATTTTAAGTGTTATGTTAGATTAATACGTAACCATATTTATACCCACGACCAAGTCTTTGACATTGTGGGGTTACCAATGTTTATTTTGGACATATTTATACACTCGTGATTATAATTATATTTATGGATAAATTTTCAATTTAAATTTTCATTAATTGTTATATATTTTATTTTCATTTGTAAGAATTAATTTTCGATTCAATTAACAAAATGAACCAATGAACCAATTAAAATAGGTATGAACTTGTCGGCTATTGTTTTGTGGCTAACTCCGCATTGACTACAAATACTAGTACATATTATGACACTTTCATACCTACATCTTTAAGAATCTTAGCAATACCATGAGTGAATCGAGGATCGTATCAAATCGATACAAATTTCGGATTTGTGCTGAACAAAAAATGGTGAGTTTTAATTTTCTAGGTCATCGCCTTCCTCTTCAATAAGGAGAGGTTTAAAAAAGAAAAGGCATTTATTAAAGATATAGCTGCGAGTAATAGATATTCTGAAAGTTTAATTGATAAGATAATTAGGAAACGTAAATTTAAAAAGACTCTTTTAAATTCATCGACCTTTCAAAATGAAAGAGAAAATTAAAAATTTTTATCGATTTCATACAATCCTTGATTGACTCGTGGTATTGGTAAGATTTATAAAGATATATGTATGATAGTAGTTCATTCATAGGGAAAACTACAACAATTTTTAGGGAATCTAAGAGACAAAATTGAAACAAACGAAAAATTGGGGATTTACGAAATCAGTTGTAAAGACTGTAATCAAAAGTATGTTGGACAATCTAGACGACCAATTCAAACTAGAATCCGAGGAAAACCATAAAATAGATAGTAGCAATTTAAGATTAATTAGGAATGTAACGGATACTAGACAGCTGGATCTATTTGAAAGCTTGAAAATTAAAGAGTATGAAAATAGTATAAATAGTGATAGAGGGTCGATCTCAAATAATTTGCTCTATTGATTAGTTAGTTACGGTTCACTGAACCATAGAAATTTAAATGTAAATAGGATACATTATTAGCATAAGGTTAGTTTCAATCATCTCAAGATGATGCCAACTTGATTGACGAAATGCGAGGCGAATGCAGTATATGGTGTCTTGGTGGTAAACTACGTCAGTGTTGGTCACTTTTCTACAATTGAATTTTCTCGTTTACTATGTCATAGGCAGGCTGTGGGAAGCCCCTCTTAAGAAAATTGCATGAGACTTTTTTAAATTTTAGTGTACCGGCTCGGTGGAGTGGTTCGCTAGAGTACTCGATGACAAGTGTGACTAGATAATCTCTACATCGTCCCGCGGGTTCGAATCCTTCCTCCGGCACTGGTAATGTCGGGTAATGGTTATGTTCCGCGTTTTTTCATAAGCGTAACCCTCGCCCGTGCAGCTTCGGCTTTAGATTCGGGGGTTGTCTAGTTTCTGTGGTATTTATGTTTATGTTTAAATATTTTAGTTCTATATTTTATAAGAAATTTTTTCCATTTCTCGGTTTTGGATATCCCCCCTCAGCAAGTATATGAATGTAGGTTTAATTGTATCAATTTATACCAATTAAAATTAAAAAAATATTAATTCTACCCTTACAAAAATAACAACAAAATATTCTAAAATGTAATATTTATAAGATAGTAGAGAGCAGAAGATGTGAATTCAATTTAAAATGTATTCCCTTTGATCATACACATCTCTATTATGTTGCTTAAATATGAAAAAAAAATCATGGTATAAGAACGACCCGTCTGACTGTCTGTGTCCAAAATCTGAATGTAATTATCTAAATTATTTTGAACAAATGTGAGATAATGCAAGTCCACAATACTATATGTATTTTTGTATATTTGTCTAAGAAATAAGTACCTAAATTTTACTAAAATTAGTTGTCTACTGAGGCCAGATCTGTATAAGTGCTAATACTGGATTCAAAAACGTGAAAGACGGTTAACAAACATTTACTATGAAACGAGTTAAAACGTATTCTAAATTAATTGCGAAATGTTTGCAAAAGTGTAACGGATACTCGGTAGCCTCTAGAAAATGTTTGCTTTACATTTCTGTATAAGGGAGGAAACATGTGTATTTAGGTTTAAGAGATACCGTACTAATCCTTCCTTACTTTTATTGTCGATAAACTTTTATAAAATGTACTATATGATATATTAAAAAAACGATAAATTATAATTAATCCATAGAATCAAGTACGTTGGGAAATTTTAAAACGGATTAAATTGGATTTGCCCTCATTTACCTTAAGCAGTAAATCATTCATTTGATGTTTAATGAATTATTTCAGTCTAAAATATTATTCGGCTTTAATTTGCCACATATTTTAATACCTAAAATAACAAGCAAAATACATGGATAGGATCATAAGCAATTAGCCTAAGTTAGAGGAAACATCCTACAGATAATAAATTCATAGATTACATACCTTATGCCTTTGTGTAAGCTATGAAACAGTGTAGGTATAATCTCTACGGCTACATCACTGTAATTGTAATTCCTAAAAGGAAGCAATGTAAGGGCGAAAACACAACACAGCGGTGCGACGTCGCATCACAAAAACGACGTCGCACGGCGGTGCGATGCGATGACGCAACGTTAAAACTTAATCGCCACGGCATCGCAGAGAAGACACTTCTAGTGAGATGTGGACCGCACAATACGTGTCCTACGGCTGTTGCAGGCCACAACACTGCGGTGCGACGACGTATCGCAAAAACGAAGTCGCACCGCAATGCGATGCGATGAACGTTCATTGCACGGCCACAGAAGACTTATACCAGAAGCGATACGTTTGATGTATGTATGGCGTGTTATAATTAAATATAAAAACCAAATAATGTACCAAATCTTGTACACACGCAACCTGTTGGCACAGCAGACTAAGTCGCGTATAAAAGACCACCAGACTTCCGTGATTTGCGCGTGCGTTGCTTGAGAGAATCATTCCCGATCTCATAAGTAAAAATACAACACTGCGGTGCGATGTCGCATCGCAGAAATCAACGACGTCGTGTAAATTTGCGATGCGTCGTCGCACCGCAGTGTTGTGGTTTCGCCCAGGATTTGTACTAAGCGACGTCGCATCGCAAATTTCTACGACGTCGTTGATTTCTGCGATGCGACGTCGCACCGCTGTGTTGTGTTTTCGCCCTAAGGCGTATATATTTGTTCTCGTGATCACAGTGCATGAGGACGCATTGCTTGCCCGACCACGCAGATATAAGTAACAAGATCAAACATGCTTAAAAGTACCGTACGGCGGTTTTGCTTTTTAATCGATGATGATTAAACTTGTTTTAATAGTGTCGTACAGCATTTTTGTACACAGCAGTTCTATCTAATGTGTCAGGAAAGTTGCTCAAGTAGGTTCTATTAAAAATGTTATCATTAAGGAAATACATGTTGTCAGGGAACTGTGTTACAGAAACAAAGAGCAGTGCTGGTTTTGTTATTCACCACATGTTCCACATGTTCGAGGATGAGATTTAGTAGCTGTTGTTCCACTGTGGGAGTGAAATCACCCTTGACAAAAACTATATACTGTATAATTGTATAGTTAGTTGTCTCATTGATTCAACTGAAGGAGTTGCGATAAAATGTTGCATACTCGAATATCTTAAGGGTCTCTCAAATCAACAGGATAATTATTTGTGGTGGCGTACAGAATGACGATTATAGCTGCACAAAGACAAAATACCCTAAAAGTTTCAGTAAAATAACCAACCAAATTTAGCACTATTTAATTAGTACTTCTTCCTAATAAGAAAAAGATTTACAGGCAGTGGTCTCTCATACAGATGATGATGCTAGTATCCATATTGGCTCGACTCACTCCTTCCTGTAGGGAGGAGTGGACCGAGGGATAATTGACTTCCCCCGGACTTTTTGCTGTGCTACACAGACAGTTTTCGTGCAGCCGTTAAACAGTCCTGCGTAGTGGGCATATATTTACAAGGCAGAGGAGTACAGGAGAGCTTTGCTCTAGGATCGTACATCATGGACTTCCAGGCAGAGATTTACGCCATCCTAGCAATGGCAGACAAGGATGAGGTAAAGAACGGTGCGTAACAGATGGTATACATCTGCCTCGTCAAACAGGCTGCTCTAAAAGCGATGTGCTTCCCCAGGACAAGCTCAGCTCTCGTTCAGGAGTGCGGGAGCGCCCTAGAAGAGTTTGCCAGATACAAAAAAGGAAGACTGGTGTGGATCCTGGGATATACTGAGGTTCCAGGTAACGAAAAGGCTAATGGATTCGCTAGAATTGGAGCAGCAGGGCCCTGCCTCCGACCTGAGCCTATATTGGGCATCACAAGTAGACAGGTCACGACGGCCTTCAATGAATGAACACACGAGACACTGAGGAACATTGGAGGACCAATATAGCCTGTAGGCAAACTGGGAAAGATTCGACCAGGGAGTAAGAGAAGTACATGGCTAAGGGAAGGGAGGGGTGATAAAAAGGGCTCGTCTGCGGCTTACTTACCAGGTGTCAGCCACCCCCACCATTACCATTACCATATATGGTCGGACATAGCTAACTTCCAATAGAATGATTGTACACATATTTTTGGGATACGGTTCCTGAAAAAAGAAAAATTTTGGTTTAGATGACATTTTCATTCCATTGAACTATTTGTTGAAAATATATTCACCCACTGTTGTATAATTGTTCCCATCGTGCAGTTGCTTCACAAGTCCCATCTGAAACCTATTTGAGAGAATAATCGAACATTAAAAGTCATGGATTTGAAATTATAACCTAAAACTCATGGATTTTTGGGAAAAACAGAAAAATTGTCCTGTTTTTTTTAATAATTCCTAATAAGTTCACAATAGAATTTCATATTTTAATGCTCTTTAATTTTCGTTTTTTAATTTTCTAGGAAATTTTTTTATGAATGTAGCAGAACTTTTCTTTATTTGCCAATCTATTCATGTGTTTATGTTCTTTTTCATACAATGCTTTGTTAGTTGCAAAATCTTTTATTGTTGATTGTAGAGAGTCATGCATTTGAATACTGATGGTTTGGTGGGAACCCCCCTTTATATTATGCTCAATAGGCTTTTCCTGATCAATATATTTGTTATCGGAACTACACCATTCATTTTGCGCACTATATTTACGACAAAAAATTGTCTCATATGAAATTTTTTATTTAAAATGGATTGGGTAGAGTCTTTAAATTTAAAGAGTTTTATAAAACATCGTAATAAGTAATTTATGTTGTATAAAATAGTACATCATCATCGCCGGTCAATTTTTCAGCTGAAGCTGAACATTATGTCTGAGATTTATATTTGATCTTGTTTACAATAAAGAAAGCAGAGAAAATAGAATCCTTTCGGATGTTATTTCTCGAGTCAAATTTGAAATATGTCACTTAACAAAATCTAGTTGATCCAACTATACGTAAATGTCAAGGGAGTTGGTAAAGAGCACCAACTGTTCCTTTCGGCTACAAAAACTTAAGTAAATGAAGCAGATACAATTTAAAGTGACATTTCATCGATATATTTGACGTACTGCCATTCAGGGAAATACATTTCGACAACTTTTATCAAATCAAATACAATATCGTTCATAGATATACCAGAACATGCATATTTCATTTCCCATCTTACACTTTTTTTCACTAAGGTGAAGTCCATTGAAACCGCGGCGATTAGTTTATACATTTTTCACATTATACTACGTTGAGCGAGTGATATTTAATTTTCTTAACGAAATGCTTAAAAACAATTTTAAGCTACAGATTATATTAGGCTATGTGCACAATTTAATTGAAAACCGAAAAGAATTAATTGAAAGTGTCAGCTAAAAAAAATCACTATAAGGCTCTATTCACACTAAGAGTACGGTTACGTTGTTCTCACACTCCAATCACGGTCTGGTCACAAGTCCTGCGTATATACACTTGTTTGATCTCAAGTCGCTCAGTTCCTACCAGACTGCGATAGAAAATGATGTTATTCAGTCTGCAATTATTAAACATAAAAATAGCTAGTAAATTAGTAATAGCACTAGATGAAGAGGAAGAGGAGAATAGAGAAAAAATAAACGTAAAAAGAGAAAATTTTGTATTCACCCAAGTTTAATTAAAAAGAAAAGTGAAAGAGAATTTTATACAATATTTCCTCATTTGATCGACCAATTAAATTTTTGAGTACTTTCGTATGAGAATTGGACTTTTGAGAGCTTTATAAAAGAAACTCGACGTTTCGAGAATCGATTACTCCAAGGAAAATGATAATCGTTATGCAAAACAAAATTAAATAAGCACTACTGACCTTAAGATGGAATATCGGCGTTGGTAGCATGTATATTTCAATTCACACTAGAGGTTAGCACCAGGTAAGAGATGATCACACTCCAGGCAAATATTTTTTAAATCATCATTCGTTGAATGAGAGTAGACCTTAACTTTAACGTGGTCGGTAGTATGTATACTTCTATTTGAAATTAGTTAAAGAACATTTGACAGGACCATGATCGGGAGGGAAGCGTGACCATACCTATTATGTGAACAGGCCTTTATTATTCCAGATATTAACGTAAACATACAGGGTGCCCCGGAATGCTCGCCTGATTTTTTTTTTAACATTTATTTAACGTCGGCCTATTTCTGCTACCAGGGCCAATCACCAATGCCATTAGACGAGCTATCCCCAATCTGGAAATTTGGCCGAACCGTTTCTCTGTCAAAGAGTAAGGATTTTTTACTTGTCTAACATTTAATATACAAGGGACCAATTGCTTTACAACCCTCGCCTCAAATTGCATTCCGCGTATACGCCGATATACAAACCCCTAGAAGATGGGATGAGGTCGCCGAGTTTCACTTGAGTTATCATCAAATTACCGACTGCGACTACCGTTGCTTAATTTTCGTGTCAAATACGAGTACTGCTAAGACAATCAACGCTCTGATTTGCTAACCGCATTTCTTGGAATTGGGTAGGGTCCAGTAAACAGTTCACTGTAGAAAGGATTTCTGGGAAATTTAGTAGCAAGGAAGTGGTTCATGGATGAATACTGTACGTTTTTGTAAAAGTATTCGTCCACTCTATCGTGTTCACTACATTCTACATGATCTGAATCAATTATTAGTTATTATTGGTATTTAATGCGTTCTTCGTAGATAACTGAGAACCCCAGAAAATATAGTGCATTCTTGTTGCTTTCAGCTTATTGAGGTTTTATTTAAATGACAGATATCAAAGTGTTGCCACACAGTCTGAGCCACATTCAAATAATGTTTACATTCACACAGGAGAATTTTATTATAAGGAATATATGTGTGTGTGTGTGTGTGTGTGTGTGTGTGTGTGTGTGTGTGTGTGTGTATGTATATATTCATAGATTTCTCACAAAATTAAATATAGCGGTGTGTAAAAACTCGTATGTATAATCTTTTCTGTTTTTGATCCTCCTGTAGAATTGAGGTTTTGTAGTCTTACCAACGAAATGTAAATCAGCGCGGACAATGTTATAAGTTGCATTATTTGAATTATTAGCAAATTCAAGATAGACACAAATTTCATATCTTGAAAAATTATTTATATTCCATGTAGGTTAGGTTAGGTTATTATGAGTGGGTCCTTGTGGACCCTCCACTACGGCCATTAGCAGGCCTATTGCGGCTCACTCCTAATTATATTTCACCTAATAAGCTCAGTCTCTTAATGAAACTGATAACTTTATTGGGTGAGAATGTGTCCAGATCCTCTGGCAGCAGTTGCCCTTTGCCAAATATTGAGAATCGGATTCTCTCCACAGCGGGACAGGTGCATAAAACGTGGTCTGCCTTCTCATCATCCTCCAAGCACAGACGGCACTCAGCCTAGTCGGCAATGCTCGGTATATAGGCCTGTTAGAGTTTTCAGGTTTATCCTGTATTTTATAAACGCCTTAGAATGAACTAATCCTAACTCTTGCCAATACTGGAGAGTTTTCCTCTCAGCCTAGGTTGAGATAGCCATCTTAGCAGTACTTGAAGATATGTCAAATATTGGTTCTGGTCCCATGATTCGTGATCCTGCTCCTTCTCTGGCCAAGGAATCGGCTATTTCAATACTTTCCATACCAGAGTGGCCGGGTATCCAGACGAGAGTCACTTTGTTGTTTTTGCTGAAATGATTTAGAGCCTTCTGACAGTTTCACACCGTTTTGTAGTTACAGCGGTAGGAGCCAAGAGCTTTTATAGCTGCTTGGCTATCTGAAAAAATTTTAATTGATCTGCGTGTAAGATGCATATATTCCAGCCTTCGTACACACAGTTCAATGGCATGAGCCTCGGTCTGAAAAATAGTTGCATTAGTACCTAGGTTTGAGGATATCCTCACCCTTGGCGTATAGCTATGTACACCGGCTCCTGTTCCCTCAGTTATATTCCATATAACTTACAATGTAAACAAAGCAACAAATAACATAGATTAGGTATACAGGATGTTTGGTAACTGGACAGCCAAAATTAAATGGCATATGTAAAATCGAATTCTAAGCATAAAACATAGAATAACTTTTTTCAGATCGGGCTTCGTTTAGTAAATATTTCAAAAAATGTAAAAACTAAGACAGCTATGAAAATAAAAGTTTGTTTATTATTTGACATCTTGTAATCAACTAATTATTTTTCTCTACGTTGCATTACTTTTTGTTAGTGTTTTATAAAGTGTGTTAAAATGCTGTTTAGTAATGAAGAGATTGCTGACATTATTTATGCTTATGGGTACTGTGATGATAACACAAGAGCTGCGTATAGGGAATTCCAATGTAAGATATCCAAATAGATGGCAACCTTATCGTGAAGTTTTTTCTAATGCATTTCGAAGGCTTCGTGAATTTGAATTGAATGAACGTTGTAGTGAAGGTCCACATCATCAGCACACTGTTGCACAAGAAATTGCCGTTATTGATGCAGTACTTGATGATCCAACGACCAGGATTAGAAGAATTTCCACACAGTTACTATTGCTACATAATATTGTTTGGAGAACTATTAATCGAGAAGTCTTACACTACCAAAGAGTTTATCACTTGCAGCCAGACGACGAGGTATAGCGGTTAGCATTTTGTCATTGACTACTTGAACAGAAAGAACAAAATCCTAACATTATTACGGACACGATCTGGTCAGATGCATTAATGTTTACGAGGAATGGAATTAACAATAGTCACAACGTGGTCTACAAAATCCACATGCAGTTAGAATTAAAGGTTTTCAATAAAGATTTTCGATGAACTCTTGGTGTGGTATTTTGAATGGGCAACTGCTCCCTATTAAAATTTTGCCTAATCGTTTAAATGCTGCCGCATACCTTTAGAAAATAACTTGCAAGATTTATTAGATGATATTTCTATTGGCCTGTACAATAGACTGTGGTATCAGCATAATGGTGCACCACCACATGTTGGAAGAAATGTAGTAGAGTGGCTCCATAATAATTTCAATAGGAGATGGATACGAAGGCGCGGTCCCGTTCATTGGCCTGCAAGGTCCCCGGACCTAAACCCTATAGACTTTTACTTATGGGGTCACTTAAAACAATTGGTTAATGCTGAGCCAGTTGATACTATTGAGCAATTAGAAAATATAATTTTAAATTCAGTACATACTATTCAAAACACTGTAAATTTTGCAGAAATATACAATTCCCTTGTTTTGCGTTGTCGGGCGTGTATCAATGTAAATGGTGGCATTTTTGAAAATCTACAATAGTTTTTTACGTTGTAATAACTTTTGTTAAAATTTGTTTCCTTTATTGTTACCGTTACAAAGTGTTGAATAAAATTAATAATAATTTTTTTTACCTGAGTATTTCCTAAACGAAGCCCGATCTGAAAAAAAGTTATTCTTTGTTTTATGCTTAGGATTCGATTTTATATATGACATTTAATTTTGGCTGTCGGGTTACCAAACATCCTGTATATCGTGTTATAACCGATAGAACTGAAATAAAATTGTAAAGTTTCATTTTGATAAAGTAATATTACATATTTTAACATCGTTTGTTAAGAATGTTTGAATCATAACTTAGTTGTTTTCTTCAGGGAATGTAAAAAATTTAATAAATCTACCCGATAATAAAATTATAAACTAATTTGGTATTAAATTTGAACTTGGGATTAATTAAAATTTCTGGGATATTGCAACAGGCTGAGTACGCTATACAGTCAGAATTCAATATCAGTTTGCCAAAGTCGTAAGATTTTGGAGCAGCAACAGCAAACAGTAAATATGTAGTTGTTTTATTAGCATTTTTATATAAGCTACAAGATATATTGGGTGTTAATGGTTCTCTCCTTTTTTCTGTTTTTTAATTTAGAAGAATTTTATTGTACCGGTACATAACGGAAAATTTACTTATAAGTCATTTAAATTGTGATAAGATGCAAATACGTACCTAATTATGAGTTTGCTCGTTCCAAGTTTTATAGCATGACAAAAAACATTTTAAAAGTTAAGTAGTTTTTGTATCCAGCTTAAAATACTTGCAATCATTTTAGAGACGTAAGTTCCATTAAAAAGCTGTCTAGAGAAATGCTTTGATGAATAATTCATTCTTCCGAGTATGTATTGATTTAAAGGAGAAAAGTCAAGAAAAGCTATTTTTTATCCTCTTTTTATTAAAAATATAGCTTTGTTGTAGTCTCATAAATTATGAAATATCCTATGGATTTATAAGTTCATTTGTTAAATTGAACACAAAATTGTTCAGCCCTAATGTAGCAAATAATTTATTGATTAGTATCAGTTTTACGCAGAAAGCATCTATAGGGTTTGTTGTTAGGTTTGTCGCATTTAACAATAAAGAATATAACAAGTTAAACCTTGCAAATGCCAAAATATTTCCAGATAGCATTTAAGATGTATCGTTGAAATTGCAGACAATCGATCTTTCGCAACAGTTGCTCCTCGTGGATACAGCGCAATGAATATATTTTAAACAGAGCTGTACTTGTATGTTTAAATAACGCATTTTTTTGGCTTCATCAAACGCTGGACAGTGGCCTCCAAACCTCACAGGAGGAGTGCCAGCAAATTACCTACAGCCACTCCCCATATTATTAGTGCTTGTAGATCCCAGAATAATGTACCCTAAGCAGACGGAGAGAACCCAGACTAACCCGCAGGGTTAGTGACTGTAGATACCAGAATCGTGTGCCCTAAGCAGACGGAGAGAACCCAGAATGACCGCCTTCTGATTTGGCCTGCCAGTCACTCGGCTGATTTCTGGCTGGCCGGTATGATCCTCAATTCCCTGAGCAGCGTACGTTTTATCCCTCCGAGTACACCGATTTTAGGACGACCATCTTGACATAGTAGTCTGGGTACAGCAACTGGAGCTCGTACCGGAGATCGCGATATTTGGTCCGCTTTTCCTCCTCCGATAACATAATATGTCACCTTGGTTTCATTGCCGATGAGGACTATGCTAGGCTTGTTGGCTTGGATTAGCCTGACAGTTGGGAACGAGTAGTTCCAATAAATGAGATATTTCTCGCTCACGATGACGGACTCAGGCTGGTATGCATAGTCATTCTCCGGCGACTCACTATCCGCCACTCAGCAGTGAAGGAGTTTAATGTATAAAATACACATGGCTCATTCTATGCTGAGTAGAGCCTGGCGAGTCGCCGGAGAACGACTATGCATACCAGCCTCTATATCTCCGGAGAGGTAACGTAGCTCTGGTGTCTTGTTTACCACATACGAGTATTTTAGGTGGTAACATAGCACTTGTAATGCTGCGTTAGATCGGTGGATTTAGGCTGAAATCTCATACATGGGGTATGCAGGGAGTAAGTGTATCAGCGATTCCGGTGCCTGACAGCAGGTCCTGCAGTTACGGTAAATCAACATGCAGGCCATAATGGATCCCTCGATCTCCGACTTAAGCCCGGTTGGCCTTAGAAAGGTGAATGTCAGCTTGGTTTCTTTGTTTTTATAGAACACACCATGCAGGTGTTTATCGCTGTGCTGCCGAAACAGATGTTCCTATTCTTCGCTCTGCTCAGCTCTGATCTGGGCTTTTAGGTGTTTTGGCTGAAGCTCAATGACTGACTACATCAGCACCTCGTCGGCTTCCTCCTCTACGAGGTTTTCCCCGCTAGCTTCTACGTGCCGCGGTGGTAGTGCGGCTGACACTTCTTCTATCTGATGGGGTGCCCTTACGTAACCTGTCCTGCGCAAGAAGGATACGCTGAGACCATCCGGTAAGGCCCCTCCCACCTGTCTTTAACCCCCATCCGCTCGGGGTAGGTTGTGAGGGGCCCTTCCTCTGAAGTTATATGGAACCAGGGCTTAGGGTACCAGGGTGGTTAGCCCTGGTACCCCCCGACCGGCATCTGTCGGCAGAGTTGCCTCTGCCTGTCCCGGGTGCACCGCGAGAAGGTTGCCGGTCCGAAATTTGCACCCCTTAATATTATTATTATTATTATTGTTATTATTACATAATGAGAAGAGCAGAGGGATGAACCCTATTAAACTGAAAAAAAGAATAATACAAATTAAATACAAAAAACTATATAAATCATAAGTTACAATTAGCATATTAAATATAAATTAAATTTAAATTTTGCAATTGTACAAACATACAGAAAGACAGATACAAACAGACGTACAGTTACAACGATATAAGAAAAATATAGTATGTGAATTCATGACCCTGAAAGAAAGTTTGTTTTTAAAAGAGTTTCTTGATGGAGCATTGACAACTACACTATGTAGAAAACTTCAAACCGCAAAGACTTGGTTGCTGATGAAAAACTAACGGCACTTTGTTTTATAAGAACAATGGAGTAGTGTGAAGTTTTTGCCTTTAAGTCTGTTATCATTGTTTAAAAGAATAGATTCTTTCATATCCAGCGAGAACGTATTGGTTAATACTCTAGTAGTTGTAATGAGATCTTCGCGCGATAATCTGTCCATAACAGTACTTAAACGGAATATGTTGTGCCTATTATGATACATGTGTTTTATGTAAAGCACATGTAGTTTCTGGCGAGGATTCGTTAAAAACTTTTTTGCCATATGTATTAACATGGAGCTAACTATTGGATTTTTCACACGAATGAATTATGTGGCCAGACTGGGCCAAATTCCGTAGGAATTCAGTAGCGTCACACGCGAGTCAGCGTATATGTACACAATCAACAATGCATTTAATTTTTAATTACAGCGCACTTATTTGGTCGCAGTGGTTAATATGAAAATAATTGTAAATATTACATAGTGTTTAGCATTCAACTATCCTGTACAGTCGATAAAGGATCAGAGAGAATATTTGAGAACTTTGCATGTGCAACACAAGTTCTATATCTTGTTTCGAGAAACGCTTCCTTCGTTGTATAAAAACATTTGTGTACAGCGAAAATGATTGTGATAGTTCCAAACTTAAAAAAAAATTGTAAATTACCAACTGAAAGATGTTTCTTGCTGAGACATTGGTTAATATCACATAATTTTGCATACCCTGGATTGGTTCGTAAAATGCCACTAAATCTCTTATTAACCAGCATACCGGGGACATTTGTCAAAGTTTGTACACTGTCAAAGAGTTCAAGAAAATATGCTAGGGATAAAAGAACTTTCTAATGGATACTGTCCAATACTACATTATTGTTATAAATAACTATCATCCTCAATATCTTGAATGTTAAATAATTGCTGAGTCTCAGAGATGGCTTGGAATCGCCAGGATTTAACAGAAGCACACAAGTTTTTACTCATTAAAATACTGGTGATAATAGAGAACTGTCTCCAACCATGTCCCCCAATGTGTTAAAACAGATTGTGGTGGCAGTGGGATGTCGGGACAGACCAGACAAACACGTTTAGTGACTTTCACAAAAATTTGTCTTATATTTGCAATGAGCGTAAATCGTGGACCATACAGTTGCTGCATTAAATGGAAAGACAGCTTTTAATAGCTGGCTAACTTTAAACATACATCGATTCAGTTGTCTATTATCAGTGCGAAGCTCTCCGGCGGTAAAGATAGAATTTTAAGATATTAGATAAACTATATACACTTACAACAAAATATTTATTTATTACTTTACCTTAGGTAATATTATTAGATACCTTAAAGTAGAATAATTTAGATAAACAGTAACTCGAATATCGACAAATATACACTATAAAGATATCACCATGCACCCTAAGATGGAAATGAAAAGCTCCCGAGAAGTCGGCTTGCTTCAGCTGCAATCGGAGAGATAGGGATTGTGGGCCAAGAAGTTTTGGGCACCATGACCAATAAGCAGGTCAGTGAAATGAAAAAAGAAGTAGAGTAGAATGCAAACTATATTACCAATATAAGTAAATCGCAAAAATGTATAAGAACAAAAGGCAACGTGTTAGTACTTACTATATTGCAAAAATTAGTAAATTCGCAAAAATATCAACAATAAGGTAAAGTGTTAGTAATTTCTATATTACAGGATTAATAGACTCGTAAAAATGTATAGATATTATACGGTAAAGTGTTAGTAAATATTATACTAAAAATAAAAGACGCTGTAAAAATATTTAGTCCTGTAGGATGTTTAATAAATTCAAACTTTATCGTATGTACAGAACAGTTGAAAGGTAAGCACTTTTCTAAATACTACGTAATAGTTACAATTGTCATATTAACCAATACGACCAAATAATCGCATTGTTGGTTGACATATACGCTGGCTCACGTCTGACGCCATTGAATTACTTCGGTCTAGTGATAATACATAAGTATACTTTATAATGTATTCTTTTATAGTTTTTCTTTTTTTGTTTGTTGTGTAGTTTACATACCATAAAAATCTAATATCACCTGCTCAGCATGGGTTCATGGGAAATCGCTCTACTGTCACAAACCTGGTGTACTTTACTCAATATGTGTGTAATATAATTGATAGTCAAGGTCAGGTGGATGTGATCTACACGGATTTTTCCAAAGTATTTGACCGCATAGATCACAACATAATTCTTAATAAACTTACTAACTTTGGATTCAGTAACACACTATTAACACTTTTCACGTCATATCTTTCCGATAGAGCTCAATACATTACATATAATGGCTTTGAATCTAAACAGTTCATAGTTAGCTCGGGAGTACTGCAGGGGTCAAATCTGGGCCCGCTCTTGTTTCTTCTATTTATTAATGACCTGACTGATGTTATCGATTGCGAAAAACTTTTTATTTGCAGACGACCTTAAAATCTTCCATGCCGTCAATAATATTGAGGATTGTCGATTTATTCAGAGGTAGCTATCTAAAATTTAGTCATGGTGTACATCGAACAAATTATATATGAATATTGACAAATGCAAGGTGATCAGTTATACTTTAAAAAAACAATCTATATCTTTTACATACGTACTAGATTCAGCCGAGTTAAAACGTTGTGAAATTACCAAAGACTTAGGTATTTTATTTGATAATAAATTTCCATTCAATGAACACATCAATACGATAACATCATCAGCCTTAAAAATGCTGGGTTTCATAACCAGGAACTGCCGTAACTTTAATGATGGTCTAGCATTAAAGACACTATATTTTTCGTTTGTAAGATCTAAGTTAGAATATGGATCCATTATTTGGTATCCATATTATGATTTTCAGAAATCAGCAATCAAGAGAGTACAGAGGAAATTTTGCAAGCTTTAATACTACAAAGTTAACGGAGTATATCCGGAAATAGGGTATAATCAATTAATGTTATATGAAGAACTCGAAATGCCATATTTATATTTACGGAGGATATTATCTACTTTAGCTTTTGTTTTCAAATTAATACATAACAAGATAGACTCTATTCCTATAATGTCAATGCTACAATTTTGAGTACCGAGACCAGCCTCTAGGCAAACTGAGTTACTTCATTTGCCAATTGCTAGAACTAACATACTTTTAAAGTCACCATTGCATACGAGTTGGATTCTGTAATCTGTTGGGCAAATAGATCAATAAATAAATAAATAAATAAATAAATACCATGTGTTGTTTTGTACAATTGTGCGTTTTTTATATAATTTTTTTTGTAAGCTTCCATAAACTTCCCATCCTATAATTGACACTTTGGTTGTTGGATGGTATATTCAAATAAATAAATAAATAATACAATGAAAATATTTCCTTTAATAGAAACGCGACAGATCGAGAAATCTGTGTGTTTAATTTATTAATACTTCGTCAGTATTTATATAAAGGAAATTTAAAGGATTTTTTTTTATTGAAAAAAAATAGACTCTTAAATATTGTGCTTTTCCGAGAGGCATTGGCAATAATCACAACATTTACAAAATGCTTCTTTAAATCAGCTTTTGTCCAATTTAGGGCAACAGATTTCTAAACAGTGATTGTAATTAGTAATTCCACTGTTTGACAAGAAATTTGAACGCCTAATCGATATTAAGCTCTGGAATTCCTCAATAACGTATTTACCACTAAATGTGGCGAGTTTAATAAAACGATCGCTATAAAATGCAGAATCTCCTGAACAGGAATATTATGAATTCTGTACCAATCCGATGTTATGATCTGTATTATTGATATTGGTATTAGGTTTTCCCATCACTAATGAATCAACTATAGTTTTGAGGACGTGACATCACCGAAATTTATATGTATACTTAGTTTCCTGTTCTTTAAAGCTGATGCTTTATCATAACAAAGCGTGTATTTAATCCTCTTATCATTTACTGTTTCTGACAAATTGTTTCATTTCTCCCTACATTCTAGAGGTTGACATAGGCGCATCCCAGAGAATTATAGTGTGATGTCGCAAGTAATAATTTTAGTTTTAAAATGCTCTCTGAAATATCCTCAAAGCTTATTTCTAAGAATAGGTACTTATAAATGTAAATAGTCTGGAAGAACTCCATAAAACTGATTTAAAACCCTTGTAAGAGTGGCCCACCCAGAGAAGGGCCTACATGCCTCTTTCTAAAACTGCTATTGAAACCTTTAAGTTTTAATAAATTATTCAAATCTTTCCTTATAGAGTATCTGAAGGGTATTATAAAAGTAGGAATCGCATAATTTTAGTTGTATAATATTAGTTAGTTAGTGCGAGATGTTACTCAGTAAAAAATGCCGAGCTGTTGTGCTGTGAATTATAGAAACAGTGACAAAAAAAGTTTATAAAATTAACGTTTTCTCATGGGATCTTCAGAGAAGAAAGGAATGGACCGTCAAAGTACAAAGGAAATCCTACTAATAATTGATATTTGTGTGCGGCTTGTAAGGGCACATTTAAATATTGTTTGTTTTTTAAATGCACTTAATTATTTCTCAATTTACATACATAAAAAATTACTTAACGTTTTATCTTTGAACAAATTTTCAAAACTCAACTTTTTTATTTGCGTTACAAAAATATTAGACCATGTGATTCCAAATAAATTTGTTTAAAATAATCTACACGGAAAAATTTACACATACATTTAACTTAACAAAACATACCAAAACAAAAAACGCAATAAAGAAATGTGTTCTAAATTAGTTAACATGAAATGCTACAAATTAAATACCTTACTTTAGGCAAATGGAGAAACATTTGAACTGTTATAAAAATGGAAGCACTATTTAGAGCAAATTACGATTATTTATATTCTGCAAACACTAATTTGCAAACTAGTTTTTATGAGTTATTTATTAAACATTTGATTTTTTCCCATAGAAACAAATGTCACAAAATGAATGATGTTATCATTAAAAAATTCATCAGATTTAAGCTAGCTATTTGCGAGAAAAACCGTCATAAAAACCCCAAAAAATCATCTTTGGGCAGTAAATCCCAATACGAGCATAATGTAAACTTTTAGCGATTTTCTTTGAATAAAACCGCTTTAGAAACCATTGCACAAAAGGATAAACATGGCCGTCTCATGCCGTATGGCCAGACTCTTGATTGAGGGACTCTACCTTGATTCACACTCGATATTGTATATAGGCCTCATGCAGAGTTATAAAATGAACATATTGTGACTACTGAGAACGATTCAGCTTATAGATGGAATACTTATAATGAAGTGTTGGGACTCCTCATAGTGGGCTAAAATTTTCAACGACGATAAGTTTTCTGTACAACATGGGTTAAATACTTCTCAAAAATTCATGCGCTCCCTTCGATAACTTAAAAATAAATCAGTAGCACCCGCCTGTAACATGGTTCAGTGTTAGGAAACATTTTTATTAGATACAAATTACATTTTTTTTTCAATCCAGAACATTCCCAATATGGGCTGACTATTATATATCTCTTGACCGCTAGAAATAAGGGTGGCTGTGCGAATAAACCCTATTAGCGTTGAACAATTCTACTTCACACATGTTTGGTCTTAAAATGCCTATTAAGTATGTCAATTCTTGTAGAAGTATATTTTAAGCCTCATTGACCATCATATTTTTTAAAACCCGTTCTAAACCCTTTGAGAAAATAATAAAACCTGTAGGATTTATAGAGTCCAGATAACATAACCTAAAAAGTTAGTTTTCCACTAAGCTACACACGTCTGCTCTGCACGTCTCCTTTGTTTTTATGCAGTGCGTTAGTTTTATTTTTTTAAATATTATATTCTGTACAAAGGGAGCCGAATTCTTTTATGCTTAGGATTCATTTATTTCAGTTCGCAGTTGCTTTACTTATATTTCCAATTCAATTCCAATTTAATTGGAAATATGAAAAGCTTCATATCGTTCGATATGATATGAAGTCGGTGCTATGCTCACCAAATGATATTGTGATTTTCTTTGTTAAATTTAACTATTTAATGCAAATCTGATTAGTTTTTCAGCAATATAGGTTCGGAAGATGCTGTTATCATACAAAATTAATTCTAAACGATACGTATTTTTTGTTTAATAATTAACTCTGTATAAACTTACAATTAGGACATACTTTGTTTTAATAAAATCATGCTGATTTATGTTAAATATATGTTGAAATGTAATTTTTAACTAAACTTTCACCCAATAAAGTCCATTTGTAAAATTTGTATCATAATTATGTGACATATTTTTGTGAAAGTACAACGTAAATAACTTAATAACAAGTTTTTTTAGACTATTTATAGCAGTATAATTTGATTGGTATTAAACACTGAAGTTTAATAAATTTCCTCAGATTACAAATCTCTGGAATTTCAAATATATACTACAATACCTTTATCGGGTACACATGTCCCAAGCAAGTTTTTTATTGTTACAGTTCGTTATTTCGCCCAAAGCTCCTCACCATTTTATACATAAATTCCTAAAGCTTAATGGACATTCTGTCACCAACCACAATTTGGTTTCGACAGCATTTATTGAATAAGCAATCCATAAACTGCACCTTAAATTGTTTAAATAAAGAATTTGCCACAAAATATGTGCAGTATCTCATGATCCACAATAGAATGCTAACCACTTGAGAGCCAGAAGCATCAATATACTTTTAATTAACAGTTATTGATGAGTCAACTTAATATAGACTAAAATCGCTTTCAAACAATTCTGATAAACTGAAATTGCGATGTTTCTGGAGCGTTAGTGCGTTCCTAAAAGTTTGTTAGCCTCTGGATTATATTGAAATACGGCTTTTAGTTTATAATACAGTGTGATTTATCAGTGTAAGATTTTAATAATCAGCATTATGGACCTATAATTTATCTAGAGAATATAACTAAATTGACTATTAACAAATGAGTAAAAGTTAGGTATACTAAACCGTTTCAGACCCCAATTATTTTTCCACAAATATAATTTATTTAAATTTGAGTCCTGTAAATTACATATTATTGACAAGTGCCGAAATAATTCGCTCTAAAGTTATTTTTAAACATAAGAAGGAAAATTAGCACGGCTCAAACGGATACGATGAATAACAGATAAGTTAATTTCAATAGGTAGAATTCCGCTACTGCTCTTGTACAAGGTGCCCCGCGTAATCGGGTATTTCCTGCCATCATTAAGAAAAAAAAATTATGAGCTAGAAGCATTTTTTAACAACACCCTGTATATTTTTACACGTTTGGAAAATATACGTCATCTCAAGTTTCATAATGTCAAATAGTTAATATTTATCGCCAACAGTTTTCAAGATATTTGCAATATAACCTCATGGACTACATCGAGAGTTATTTTAATCAAGTTTATTAAATGGTGTAGGCCTGAAAGTGATCAGTAATTTCACAGTTTTTCAGTAATTTTACATACATTTCATTAAACAATAATGACACAATAAACATGTTAGTAAAACATAAGAGATACTCTAAAACTTAATTTTCATAATCGCGAAATTCCTAATTTTCTCTTATTTTCTATATCTGTTTAAAATGCCATGTTTTATATTCAACTTTATTTCGGTAAAATATGTATTTTGAGTAATTTTTTTCAATAGGTCATTTAAAAGCCGCGAATTTGTCGGCTATGAAAATAATCATAAAATTATAAACTACCTATAACAGGATATAAATAACAAAACGGCAAGGAATTAAATATAATTATAATATAGAAATTTATAAGAAATGAAAATGGTTACCTCATTGAATGCAACATATTTTATATTTTTTAATTAAATTTTGTGTGACATTTTCAAAAACAACTTTTAAATTGTTGTTAAATTGAATTAAGAATATATTTAGCAACAAAAATTTAAGAACAATTTACTTTACACTAGTAGAATTAATTCTAAGATATTCTATATTATCATGGAGCAGAACATATAAAACAAACTTAAAACCACTAAAAACGTGCCAAAATTACATTATAAAAATACTATTTAATAAGGAAAAAACATATCCTAAAGAAAACTTATATAAAGATGTTAACACAATGAATCTAAATTGCATATATATAGTGTTGCCAATCCAGTATATATATGATAATGAAATAAATAATAAATACCAACATATATATATATAAAACTTGAAATGCGTAAAAGAGTATGTAACAACAAATATTAACAAAATATATATATATATATATATATATATATATATATATATATATATATATATATATATATATATATATATATATATATATATATATATATATATATATATATATATATATATATATATATATATATATATATATATATATATATATATAGAACAAAAATTATAAATTAACTTCGGGGATGCAGTCAACGGGTTCCAAAAAGAGACTCTTTTTTAAATTCAAGCTTTCGAAACTTTATTGTTTCTTCCTCAGGAATTCTACAAAATTGATATTATAATAATTTATTAAAAATGTTTAAAGTACTTACTAATTTGAGGTTTAAATTTTAAATTGACATGTCTTAAGGACTGGAAAAACATTTTCACCACAAAAATAAATCACATTAGTGAACTACATACTACTAGGAAGTTAAAATCAAAAATGCTTGATTAAAAATTTTTGTATCAACCACTACGAAAACTGAACAAATAGCAGTCAACTACATTTTTTGTTGGTTAGTGAAAAAACATCGGAATGTTTACAAAAACCACAGATCCAAGTCTGCAACAGAGTGAGAGGGCTGTCACTTGTCCTCTCCCTCTGTTTCAGTCCTGGCAAATGTGGATGCCACCACACCAGATCAAAAAACCACTAATTCGCAAAAGTACTATACAGGGTGTTATTTGTGTTATTGTTATATGTCTGTGAATGTAATAAATAAGTATATAATATAATGAGACCTTCGATATCATTACTAGCGTTCATAGCGTTTGGTTCGTTAAAGATGTGACACATTTCTAGAAAAGTCCTTTTATGAAGGTTCTTTTCGAAGTCTAAAATCTTAACATCATCATAATTAAGATTGTGGTTTAATGATAAGACATGTTTAGCTAACATCGATGAATTTTTGTTCAGTCTAACGTCACTTCTGTGTGATGTAATCCTATCTTTAACTTTTCTGCTAGTTTGACCGATATACTTTTCTTCGCAGTCATTACAAGAGATGCAATACACCACATTGGAGTAATTCATTAAGTTGTCCTTGTCTTTCAACTTAGCAAAAAGGTTGTTGATGGTTACTTTATTTTTAAATGCTATTTTTACGTTGGGAAAATTTGAAAATAATTTCCTAAGTTTAAGAGACACATGTGCTATGTTGGGTACTGAGAAATAAAAGGTATTGTTACGTATGTCCTGTTCTTCAACCATACTTGGCACAACTACGTCATGTCGTACATTAACCAAGCTATCGTTTGTTATTGTTCTACTGACAATTATTTTGACTAACGGTGGTGTGGTTATCCACCACCGTTAGTAAAAAAATCAATCTGCCAGTAACCAGAAGCCGCAGTAAGCAGTTATCGGTTAGAACCTGAAGATGGCAGATGAGATTCTGCCGAAACGTCGTTCAGACAACCACGGTCCCTCTCGGGGCCTATCACCTACGCGGGAGTATACCCGGAAAACGAATTTAACATTCACCACCCGCGAAAACCTGAAAAACAACATATATATATATATATATATATATATATATATATATATATATATATATATATATATATATATATATATATATTATATATATATATATAATATATATATATATATATATATATATATATATATATATATATATATATATATATATATATATATATATATATATATATATATATATATATATATATATATATATATTATATATTATATAGGAAGAAAGGAATAATGGGTATTGCCCGCAAAAAAGGATGAATCCGTCGACACGTGTTTCTGAGCCATTACTCGTAATCATGACGGCTATAAGTTGTAAGGATAGGTACAACTTAGGTTCAACAACACAAAAGGAAACCACTGACAGGAAGCCAGTCGCACATTTGTGGCTGCAATTGAAAGACCCCGTGTTTACAGGGCGTCAGACAATATTGCCACGGAGGCAACTATAGCTACCTGCGTGGTATTCCCTACCCAGGGTTTAAAGTAACAAAGAATAGAGGGTCACTGCAGGATGAGATGTAACAGGTTACATCTCATCCCGCAGTGACCTTCTGTTCTTGTTACTTTAAACCCTGGGTAGGGAATACCACGCAGGTAGCTGTGTGCCTCCGTGGAATATTGTCTGATGCCCTGTAGCCACCACAAATGTGCGACTGGCTTCCTGTCAGTGGTTTCCTTTTGTGTTGTTGAACCTAAGTTGTACCTATCCTTACAACTTATTGCCGTCATTATTACGAGTCATGACTCAGAAACACGTGTCGACGGATTAATCCTTTTTTGCGGCAATACCCATTATTCCTTTCTTTCCTGTTACATCTCATCCCGCAGTGACCTTCTATTCTTTGTTATATATATATATATATATATATATATATATATATATATATATATATATATATATATATATATATTGCACTAATAAAATACATGGTGGAATAATTAATTAATATAAACATGGAAAATGGAAATCAACAGAAAATGTAACTGATGCAAAATGTCTAATCTCATTAGTGTGAAAGAAAGAAGTAATTATGGATCATTTCCCTAGATAAAAGAGAATGAACGATTATACAATTTTGCGCCTAAGGATATAAAAGACCTCTGTCCTATGGTCTTTGCCATAAACGGAGATATATGTTGGTGTTCATTCCTTGTATCGTGATCATGAATACATTGAAAGGAGTGTTCTTCGATCATATGATACTTTACATTGCTGTTATAATAAAATAATTGTCTTATGTCAAAAATCTTGGCGTCGCAGTAAACCAGATCACTTGGGTAAGTTAATTTTTCGTGTAACATTAATTTTACAAATCTTTTTTGTAGGATTTCAAACTATCGCGAACCAGTCGAGAGTGTCGGAATCTTGACTTGCTTGAGTCCTCGTTCAGCAGTGTGCTACTTTGTTGCATCACATTGCACCAACTCTTTCATCATGTACCTACTTAACATATAAGTAAATTATTTTTTATTATTAATTAGTATACTTAGTAGAATATAATTAGTTTTATTTTTATACGACAAATTAGCAATATTCGTTACCTTTACCTATAAAATAGTGAGGTTTATATATTAATATTTCTAGAAAAATTTTTATTAGAGAACGTAAATTAAATTTAGAAGCCTGTCAGTTGCAGTGTTATAATTACGCGAGTCAGGAAAATGAAATATAGTCTAATAATAAAAATATCAGTAAAGTAATCAGTAAAATATGATTAAAATTAATTAAAGATAAATTACATAAAATTATTATTTATGGATCTAAAGAAAACGTGGTAGTTCTTTTAGAATATAAGTTTAGTTTCAGAATAGAGTTAGACAGGTAATTATACTCATACAAGGTGGCCCACGATCGTCTGCTGCATTTTAACAAGGCCGCACGGAAAGAAAACTATTCTATATAAAAGTAATCGATTATTCTTGAATTTTTTTACTTGTCACTAGAATAATATTACTTGGCATAATAAATTATTATTGTTTCAATAATATATCAATTGTAAACCAAGAACAGATATATTTTTGGATTTCATTAGCGTAACTCTTTAAGTCAATATAAGTTTGATTCCTTCGAAGTATAAGTATATATTAAATATACTCTTAATAATACACTTTATTCGAGTACTGTTAATCGTGAGAGTACGTATAAGGACATCTTGAAGTAAATTCTTATTTAAATGTTTTCTTGACATAAGAATACTACTCTTGGAATAAAACTACAAACAACTTTGCTGGACGAATAATTATACATACTATTAATCCAATAACTGTTATCCTTGATTGAATACTTACTAATCTCAATGTGAAGTGTTCTAAAATAATGATGGAACAAGTGAATCGCGCAGTGGCGGAAAGTAGAAAGCTATGCCTTTGCCAAACAGAGACGACATACCTTACCTACTACGCGTCGAATTGTGTGTGCTGTACTTTGTTCATAGATGTTGATTATTATGAAATAATTTATATTTGTAAAGTTACATTTGAAAAGAAGTATATTAACATTATGAACTGTGAAATAGAAGTTAATGAGTCTACGATGGAAGAGTTATTAGCAAGTTGGGAACTGGAGTCCTTAATTTCAATATTAAAAGGTAAGTTTAATAATTTTGGTTTTACCGCATGCAAGCTATTTTAATTACGTTCTAAAACCGAATATATGATTTGAAAGCCTTTTTCCGTCACAATTCACTATCGCATCGAAACATTTGAAAGTATTTCAAATTAGACAGCCAAAACGAGACACTCTGTATGACTGAAATATTTTTAGAGTATGCAATGATGAATTCTGAGGAACTTTTGTGTTGAATTTTTTCTATCTGTAATAGTTACAGAGTTATGAGGCAAATACGCACTAGGTTGACACCCTGTATAATTATAAAGTTCAGAAAATAATAAATGAAAAAAACGTTACTAGCAAATCTAAATATTTTTCTTCCCTTAGAAATTGTTAAGTTGCTGTAAATATATATTTTCAAATTGAAAAATTGCTTCAGCCAAACCTTGTTTATTTAGGCCTAATGCGTTTCCCCTGTTGAGCATAGTGAAAGATGTGATAATGTCAAGAAAATTAATTATTTTATATTCGATTTAACCGCAATTAGAATGTGAAATATAACGATATTTGTGTTGTTAAAACAGAAAATTATTTGGAAAACAGGAAAATAGGAAAGTATTTTATTATGTAAAAAAGATTATTTTCAAAGTATGGAAGGCTGTAGTGGTTAAACGAGTGTTGTAGGATATTTAATAGAGTGGAATGAAAAATAATATTAACTGAACATTTTTTGTTAATTATTATTTACTAACTTTTACAAATCTTATCACAGATAAGTATAACATATATCTTTTTAAACAATTATTTTCGCGGCTATTTGCCAAAACGCTGAAACTTGGATTACAAAAAAGATAATATGCACATTATGTTCAGTACAACTGACTCAATAATGTTATTTTTAATTTCAACTATTCTGTCTAGTAAAACCAAAAATAAATAAAACACAAGGTACTCACCAGTTGACACTCACTTTAAAAAACTTTAAAATATCTACCGACACGTGTTTCTGCTTGCCATAGCGTCATCAGGGTAGCCAGCACATTTAAAGAATCCAAAGTAAGGAAACTTGTAAACTTTAATGTAATAAACATTAATGGCTTCAGAGAACAGAATAATTGAAATTATATAGTGGAAATACCCCTTAGGGTCAATGAAATAATTTAAAAACAAATTAAGTTCCTCTTCTTGATAAAAGTTAAAATACAGAGTGGAATGAAAAATAATATTAACTGAAAATTTTTTGTTAATTATTATCTACTAACTTTTACAAATCTTATCACAGATAAGTATAACATATATCTTTTTAAACAATTATTTTCCCGGCTATTTGCCAAAACGCTGAAACTTGGATTACAAAAATGATAATATTTAATATCTCTGAAAGGACTTGTGTATTATCCAAAATTCGAAATTAGATAATAATTTCATTTACTTTAAACAATGTAGAGAAATAATTAGTAAATATGATATTAAACACGGCCTACAAATTAAAACCTTTCGAATCAGGTTTATCTTCTAAAAATTGACTGATCAATTATACAGTTTTAACAGACAATTTTACAGAGTGGACTCAGGACTTGAAATCAAAAGAAACAAAGTACATAGACACATCGTTATCCAAAATTCAGAAATGTATAATAATTTCATTTACTTTAAACAATATAGAGAAATAAGTAGTAAATATGATAATAAACAAGGCCTACAAATTAAAACTTTTCGAATGAGGTTTATGTTCCAAAAATTGACTAATCAATTATACAGTTTTAACAGACAAATTTACAGAGTGGACTCAGGACTTGAAATCAAAAGAAACGAAGTACATAAGATATTTATCAAATTTGTTTAAAAATGTTTAAATTTGGTTTTTTTATTATCTTGTATAAAATAATAATAATAATAATAATAATAATAATATTTATTTATTGCCCAACAGATAAATCTAATTACAGGACAACTTACAAAAGTGTAACATTAAAACAGTATACAAGAAATGTAAAAAAAAAAACGTAAAAAACGAAAGAATAATGTAAATATAATATCATACATATTTTTGAAAAATGCCAATATAAAAAAAATTACACAAAATCACAGATGTAAATACAGTTCAAGACACACTTAGTAACTATTAACAAATTAGTGCAAAATAAATGCATCAATAAAGTTGGATTATACTTTATATCATTAAGATGAGATTAAGAAAAATAACTATTGGCAATACTCATTAATTCTTTTAAAGAACAGTGGTTAATATCACATAAATGGGATATTTTGTTGAAATTATCATTCATAATATAGATCGGAGATTTAACAAGCATGTTGGTTCTGGCATGATTGAGATATAATGTCTGATTAGTTCTTAGGTTCGGTCTGTGTATTTGGAAGTTAATCATTGATAGTATGACTGGTGCATCTACTGTGTAATAATTTATACAAAAACGTAAGACCTGATAATATTCTCCTGTGTTGTATTTCAAACCTGGAGGTTAATAAATCATGTTCAATACCACGCGTCGGATATATCCCATCGACTTTAAATACTAAAAATTTCGGGAAACGTCTTTGCACACGTTCTAGCAAATTTGTATAGGTATTATAGTAAGGGTGCCATATCAATCCACCATATTCCAGTTTAGAACGCACTAGCAAAAAGTATAACGTTTTGAGGGTTTTGATATTGGTAAAAGTTCTACAGTTTCGCAGCATAAACCCTAACATCTTAAGTGCGGATGCAGAAGTTAACCTAATGTGTTCGTTGAAGGTGAGCTTATTATCAAAATAAATTCCTAAATCCCGCATTAAAGTGCAACGTGAAAGTTCAGAAGAGTTGAAAGAGTAGTTGTAATATACGAGATCACTATTTTTTGTGTAAGAACAAGTTTTGCACTTGGACACATTCATGACGAGTTTGTTTCGATTGCACCAATCTTCGACAAGATCTATTTGTGTCTGTAATTCAAGACAATCGTTTATGTTATTTATGGCTGCATATAGTCTTAAGTCATCTGCAAAAGAGGAGGCTCCCACATTTGAGAAGCGTTGTTAGGTCGTTAATAAATATAATAAACAGCAGGGGTCATAGATTGGACCCTTGCGGGACACCAGATGTTGCTGTATATAAATTGTAATTAAAACCATTGTAGCTAACATAAAGATTCCTATCGCTAAGGTAGGAAGTAATTAATGATGTTAAGGGATTATTAAAGCCGTAATGGTTTAATTTATATAATAATATAGAGTGCACTATTTTGTCAAAGGCCTTTGAGAAGTCGGTATATACTACGTCTACTTGACCACGGTTATCTAGGGTATTAGATATTATTTGAGTTATTTCTACTAGATTTGAAACCGTTGATCGTTTTTCAATAAAACCGTGCTGTTGGGGTGAAATTAAAGACTTTACTTGTGGGATTATGAAAGCATACAAACACATCTCAAAGACCTATGCAAAGTTACACAATATAACGATTGGTCGACAATTTTCTATGTTGTCAGCTTTATCGTTTTTTAATATCGGGCATACCCTTCCTAGTTTCCAGACATATGGAAATGTACAAGATTTGAGAATTAAATTAAATAAAACTAGCAATGGGGGAAATATCATAATTAAGTAAAAAAATGTTTATTAGGACCACCGGTTCGATGGAGTAATTTGCTAGAACACTCGATGGCAAGTATGAGTAGAGAATTAAGTCCCAAGAAAGAAAAATAATCTCTTTATCATAGCTGCGGGTTGGAATCCCGCCGCCAGCACTGACAATGTCAGCTTCGGCTTTGGATTCATAGGTTGTCTAATTTCTATGGTGTTTATTTATTTATTTATTTATTTAATTCAAGTCTCGTTAACTTATTGATATCTATCCACTGATGTCGACATTGAAGCCCCCATCACAATTTTTGTCATTGTTGACCACTCCACGAAATAAACTAGAGCCGATTCATTTAAGAATGTCTGAAACGATGTGGCTTTGTGGTAGAGTGGTAGGGACACTCGCCTATCACCGTGGAATCCCAGGTTTCTAAACCAGAAATTTTTTCTATCATATTCGGACATTGGGTGTGTGTCCGTTGTCTCTAAAGGTAGCTTTAGGTACCCTCAGGGATACAGGGGGTAGTATTAACTGTGGTGTTTAAAAATTGGTAGGGTTAATCATTTAGGTTTGAAGGTTCAAGAAAATGAAAAATTGAATGACAAACTTGTTGCAACAACCATACGATTTTTGAATTGCTTTTGGAATACAGTGCGAACGTGAAACGCTTTAAATACAAAATTCTATGCCCGAAATTCTCGGACAGGGAACCTTATTTTTTAAACGCGCTTCTTTTCTGATAGTTGTCAATTTTTTTACCTCCACCCCTTTCCGCAATGACAATTTCTTAAGGATTCTAATTCACTTTGAAATTCTGTATAAAGCAAAATGCGTTGTGTGAGTTTTATTTGATTGGTTAGCGACATTGTTGGTATTTTATCAACAAATGTCAATTTATTTTTGACAAACGTGCACGATTATTCAACCGAGAAATCATTATATCATAACTGTAATTACGATGTAATTGGTGGAGATACGAATATTAATATTTTGCATGAGAAAAATAATTTAACATGCGATTATTTAAATATACTTAGCGAATTTAATTTCAAATCTATGCCAAGTGTCATCACACGACCAAAAGGGCATTTGGGAACTTGTATTGATCACATATTCTTAGAATGCAAAGAAAAAGAACTAAGTGGGGTATCTTCGTCCTTCGTTTTGAAAATATATACATTTACACATTTATGTAACAAAAACACAAGAGTTAAGTAAACAGTCATTTTATTAAATATATTAGTTATAAAAATCTTAAAATCGATTTACTTAGTTACAACTGGGATTATTATTATAACATAAAACATTGATAAAAAAACTACACATTTAAAAACAGTTCTAATAGAAAAAATTAACAAAAATACTGAAATCACTTTTGAACGGCTAGTGTGCACTCCGGGCATTGATTACTTGGGGTAATTTCGAACGGCCTCTAGAGTACCGGTAAGTACCGGTTTTACCCCCACCATACACCGTCAAAATAGTAAACACGTGTCGCGAAAATATAATGGTTATTAAATTATAGTTACAGATTTGAAAATTTATTTCGTTTAACCTAGTTAGTTGGTTTTGAATGTTTTGTATAGTAAACATCGGATGTACCCACTGAATTTATGTGCATTATTTTAGACGCAAATAATTCTTAAAGGGAATTTTCGCAACATAACAGGTATGTTGTTTCAGTAACCACTACGTTTTCGCACACTGGTATGTTAGGGAAATATGTAATGAATATAGCAATTTTCTTAATCAAAATACACACAGGTCCAGAGCAGGTTATGTACCTGTACGTATTTGTTTGTTACTATTGTGGTGGGGTGATATCATTAGTAACCGTTCACAGGTATATCGTGAAAATTACCCAACAGATTACTACGTATGATCATTGTTTGTAACTTGGGGATATTACAGATCTGCAGGTTTGCTTGCAGACGTGTATGTAGTCTGTGAATTCCGAGAATCTGTGCCTGTAATATCTGTATGTCAAATGGTAATTTTTAAAATCGAAAAATTTACCACACAACGTCTTACTTTTGTTTGTGTATAGAGAAACTAAAAATAAAATCTTTATCTGTATGTGAAGTGAACATGCATCGAAACTCCCATCAGCTGTAATCGAATAGCACAAACGTCGCCTTCTTAACAGAACGTGTACAATGCAGTTTTAAAAGCTAATATTAATGGTTATTGAACATGTAAAACAATTCTTAATGGTTTATTTCGTTAATTCTGTGTGCTCAAAATAGAGACGAGTATTTTACGGAATTGTCTCGTGATGTACAGGTTTATACATGGAAAAAGTGCCATTGGTTTAGATGCTTTTACACCTTGAAAAAGAAGACCACTACAAATATTGATACATTTCCAAAAATTGGATATGGAAATACTGTTAATTATTTAGTTTTCGAGTGTAAGGCCTACACAAAGAAAGAATTGTGTGTGTTTGTGGGTGAAAGAAGACTTTATTAAGTAATTTCCTGCAAATAAAGCTTGTTTCGAAGGTAAGAATAAGTTCAATTATTACTCACAATATCAAAGAGAGATTTCTTACTGTTACACTGGAATTTATTATAATAAATTGGCAATATTACCATTTTTAAATTATACAATGCTCACAAAGATGTTAATATTTTGAGTTCCCCATTTTGTATTTGTCCACAGAAACACAGATATTATGAAAAATAACAAATTTAATGATGTGGAAAAATGTAAATCAGTTACCAAAAAAAACGAACAAATATTATTTTGCCTTCTCTGTCTACTGTACCGTCTACTATGTTGTATTTTTCTGGCTGTCACAAAATGTTTAATTTTCGAGTAAAATATTTCATTTTAAAAAGTGAGTTCATTTTGACCGGTGGCACAGTTAGATGTTGTTTACCTGATATTATTATCTGCGATTGAAAAAAAGAAAATTTTTCACTAAGTAATGGACTTCGAGATAAAATTTGGCAACACTGCCATAATCTTCACACACGGCTAGCCTCACAGTGGTCTCTGGTTAGATAGAATTCAATGCGACAGCGGTTCTCAAACAATTTGGTGTATTTATTAAAATATTCTTTCCTCATTTCCAAGGAACTTTTACTAAGCAAGATTTTTAACAATCGACTTCTTTTACCAAGTACTACCTCCCATTAAAATATATATTCTCAAGTTCGTGAACACCCTGTATATTATTTATTTGGCGTTCTATTAAATTGTTATTCATTCGTTTGAAATAAATTGACACAAATTCCGCAGTTACCTCACTTTTGTGCACATCGCATAAACGCATAATGCTGTATGCAGAATTTCAAGGACAATGAGAACCCTTAAAAAAGCGGGTGTTCTCAGTTAAATAATGGCATAGACATCACTGCGCAAAGGGGTGGTGGTAAAAAAAATTAATAACTATAAGAAAAGATACGCGTTTTAAAAAATAAAGTTGACCTGTCCGAGGATTTTGGCCGCAGATAATCGGGGAATTTTTATTTGATCCGTTCCCCAGCCAATGTTCGCACTGTATAAACTTTCATACATAAAACTTATACTTCCTCTTTCACTTGAATTAGAATAACTTGTACAAACATTTGGAGAAAACTACATATTAGTAATAGTTGCGCAATAAAATCTAAATTTTGTGCGATATGAACCGAAACACTTGAAACGATTTTCATACGGCTCTGCATGCAAAATAATATTTACTTCTGGAAACAAGTAAAATATCCATTAGTGTATAGCCAGACATTTGGGGCGCGCGGTTTTGGCCAGCCGATCTTCGGTTAAGTTCTAAACAGGGCCGTTTTTAGTTTACAGAAGGAGTTAGCTCAAATGTCGATTCAATGATTATTTTGCATCCCGGAAATACGGTCACTTTGTTGTTAAATTAACTTTACTACATGGGTAAATAAATCTTTGTTTAATGTTAAGCTGGTTAGATTAGCACAATTATATTTACTTTTAAACTAAATGTATCTGACACTACAAGTTTGCTCAAATAATTAATGTTATTAGTCACTAACAACTGTCTTGTTGGCAATTTTTCTTTAAATCTGTTCTAAGTTTTCAAATAGTACGATAAACAAAATGTTAATACAATATATCGCGACTTTTCTAGAGCAGAATAAATTTTGAAAATAATTAAATTTATCCTAAGGATGTAGAAGGTTCACAAATTCTCCAAGATTGATATTTAATAATTGTACTAACAATTAATATTGACACTAAATAAAATAAAAAGTTCAAATTATTTCTTCATTTATAATAGACAGGAGTCGTAGGAAAAACATAGTGTAAAACTCGTACGGAATTCCCATTTCCTATTCGCATGAAAATTACAGCACGAGCCGAAGTTTATGAAATGCATGTAAAGATAAACTCGACGTATTTTATTTGTTTATAATATTTCGTACACAGTTGTGCCTGGCCCGTAAGATAGTTGTGAGTCACTCTGAGAGAGTCTAGCGAGGTAGCGCTCATTGGAGCACTCTAGAGGTCTCTTATTCAAGTTCAAAGACAAATGTGTTAGAGGATAACAAGAACAATAAGATCCACTCGAATGGATCAGATGGAAACCACTCTTTACCCCATATCTTTATACATTAAAACGAAACTTAAAGCCAGGATATAAACTAGGAGACTACCAATAAATGGAATGTGAAATATTCATAATTCACAGACTGGGGGCATACGAAGGACTCTTACCCGGAAAGGTTACACGATGTTAGCCAGTTGGAGCCTCTTTATGTACCTGCTTACTATTCCATATACAGTTGTTGGCCAATCGAGATGATTGGGATCATAACAAAAAATATCTACCGGTGATATAAAATATAATACAAGGGTGGATCAAAGATTCGTAAGGAAATCAGTGGTAGCTTACACGAATACCATCCAAATAATCATATCTCGGTGCCACTTTGAAAGTAGCCAGGTGTATTCCAAATTGATGTATGTGCCATTTCAGTAGGTATGTGCAAAAGAAATTAAGAAACATTTAGGTGTCTGTAAGGGTTCTTGACGCACTTATAAGCTGGTATTTCATTACGATTAGACAACAATATCTACCCCAAAATTAATAGTTAATTGGTGATTCATGCAATTCTTCCGGTATATGTTACTGTGTCCCAAATTGTCTCATTTTATTGTCGTGCTGAAGGTCCGTTATTGGGGCTGGTAGTCGACCCAGTCGTCCACCTATCATGTTACATACTGGTTCAATTGCCGAAAGATCAGGTTAACTTGCGGGCCATAGAAGAACGTTCATAGCAGCTGCTTGAAGGAACATCCTGATTATGAGACCAGTATGATATCTGGAAATTATCCTGCTCGAAAATAGTGTTTTCCAACCTCTGCTGACCTATGGTGACACAACTGGTTCAGACCCTCCAAATGTACTTTTGTTCGTTCATGTTGCCTTCTAGGAAGACTAGAGGCGACTTGATACTATTACGCCTCATACCTCTCAGATAAGCGTCACCTCCCGTTCCACACAAAACTCATTATTTGACCTTTCTCCACGGCGACTGCTAACTCTTGAGCTCACAAACTAAATCAGGATTCAAAAATCAACACTGAAGATTGTCCGATTACATTCTTCATCCCACTACTGGACACTTTCTTGGCACTACTCAAGTTTTACTTCTCGGATTCTCCTAGTCAGTAGCAAAATTAGGCGTCGGTACGGAAGCAACTTATTATTCGATAAGTAGAGCTGATAGGTAGTCGATGAACCGTGGCAGCCAACCATTCATTTACTACCGAACTGGGTGTTATAAAATGGTCTATTAGGGCTGCAATTCATAATGAGTGTTCTTCTCGTTCAGTTGTTCTTCGAACAAACCGGTTCCTTCATGACGTTGATGCTCCTATTCTTCTTTCCACTTATTCTAACATTGCAACATTGTTGATGCGTTTTGGACAACCCTATCCGCCTTATTGCCCTATGCGCCGTATTCTTGTATTTTTTTTTTTTTTTCGTAAATTTGTTTTCTTCTTTTTTATGTTTTCTCCAAAAAAGCTTCAGGCTTCAAATAGTCATGATCCGCCACTGCTTGGAATGACTAAATCAATTCTACTTAAATCTCTTGTCAGCAAGCTCATCATCTTTAAAACCAAAACCCCCATATTTATACTTATCATTTTAATACAGGAAGCTTGGGAAGATACCGCGCTTAGATATATTAACTTTGAAGCAAAACATTATCAACTACACAAAAATCTAGCGACGCGCAAAAATTCAATAGTGTACAAAATATGCTGCGAGTTTGCTAGAAGCAATCCTTAATGCAGCCTACACATAGGCGTGATTGGTTTCAAGATTTTATGCACACAGATAATGACATAAACATTTTCAACAGACAGGCGCTTATTCTTGGCAACATTCCAATCAGAATATAATAAGTATCCGGGTGCGATCACACGTAAAAATGACGTTAAATCTGCTACAAGCTTCTGCATTTCTAATTTAAGCAGACGAAAATGAAACAAATATTTCACATTAAAATGTGACCAGCAGAGAAATAAATTTGCACACGTTTTGCTAGATTACGTGAAAATAACTTCAATTGTATTATAATTACTAATTAGGAATTAAATACATAAATATAAAACGACTATAATGTATTCAGCGAGGAATGATCCATTTTTACGTTTCAGTCGTATTTAAACAAAGATAAATGTGTAAGGTACTTTCGAAAATTTTAGGCGACGACAACATATACTTGCATAAAGTAGATACTCGTACAGCTTCGTTGTTTTTAAATGATCAAATAGTCAGAGATAACAAAGTTAACGGGGTGGGAGTCACACGAGGTTTTCCTCACATTTCCCTTAGTATTAGAAATAGACTCATCAATCCTACATAATTGTGTTCGTGAGAAAGTGTTCTATTCAAATATGTAAAATATACAGAGTGTTGAAATTAGAAAATAAAATTAATAACTGTAGCCATCTTGATTGAGCTTCCACTGTTTTTCTAATACGATTTCCAAAATTTACATAAAAAAGAGCAGATTACAGATTATAAAGCGAAAATGGCAATAAAAAAAAACAAAAATCCCCATTTTTGTACTAATTTGTGTCCTGTACATATTTGTACGTTTTTCATTATGTTTTGTGCTTATCAGAATTATTGTGAATTATGTATTTAAATTTAACAAACCTTTGAGAGTCAGTTCAAACTTATTTGCAACATAAAAAATGTTGGCAACTTTGATCACTTCACCACTGTCTAAGGTGTCGAAATTTTTTATGTTGCAAATAAATTTTAAATAAACTTTACATATTTAAATTATATACAGATATTGAGATTAGCGCAGGTGGTCTATTTGTAGTGATTAAAAGACAGTTTGAAGATAGTTGAAGTAGCCGCTAACAGTTGAAAATTGATTTCATTCAACACATTAATGAATATCTCGTTTATTAGATTTAACTATTACATTCTAGATGTCGCACGTTTTATTAAAAATAAATGTTGTTGATACATTTCTTCATTGGGAAGATAAGATCGTGTAATGCGAAATGAATTAATTTTCAACAACGGTAAAACCAAGAAAATGAGATTCTTTTTTTTTACTGCCGTATGGGCCCATGTAAACTTCTTTAATTATTTAAAAAATAGAAATTCTATAGAGAACATTATGGACTTTGTGGGAAATATTCATAGCCAGACCACTTACCTGAGAGACGGGCAAAAAGCCAACCCTTTAGCTGACCAATTTGAAAAGGTACACAACCAAAATTACGCGAATGATTTAGAAGATGACCGCATAGAAAATCTCGTAAATCAAACATATGGTCATGTCGTCCAAATTCCACTGACGCAACAGCAATTCTTGCAAGTCATGACCAACCCCAGTGAATTACGCAAGCTAATCAAGACATCTGCGAACAAGAAAGCATTGGGGACAGATGCTATCGATCATATGATACTCAAAAATCTACCGAGGAAATGTATTGTTCAACTTATGCATATCACCAATGGCATCTTGCGCCTGCAACACTGGCCCGTCCAGTGGAAGGGTGCGGTGGTGGTCCTCATCCTGAAACCGTATAAAAACGCCAAAGTAACCAATAGCTATAGGCCTATTTCTTTGTTGTCATCACTTTCCAAGCTGGTAGCAAAGATCATTCTGCATGGGCTAAAGTCCTATCAGGATGACCATTTGCAGCATATTGTCAACGACGACTTCCAATTCGGATTCAAGAAGAGGCACAACACGACCCAGCAGGTTGTACGGATCGCCAATGATATCAAAATGCAATATAACCTCGGTAAGAGTACAACTATGGTTCTTTCAGATATTGAAAAATCTTTTGATACCATCTGGATACCCGGCATCATTTATAAACTACACCGGTGCGACTTTCCTGACATTCTTGTTAAACTGATTCACTCCTACCTGAGCGGTAGAACGCTGCAGGTAAGAGTGAATAATACCCTCTCTACATCCCGGAACATCTGTGCAGGAGAGCCCCAAGGGTCGGTGTTCGGACCTAAATTGTATAATATATACGTCTCCGATTTTCCCCAATTCCCTAACACGAAACTGGCCATGTGCGCTGATGACACCGCGATATATAGTCACAGCCATAACGCGCAGGCAGCAAATCAGCTGCTGAAAGCGCATATGGTCCGTGCATTAGATTATTATAACCGGTGGAAGTTGAAGGTTAATGTGAAAAATCGAAAAATAAAATAATCACTCCAATCTCGATCAGGGGATCCAAAATTCAGACGGAGACAGACGTTAAGTATTTGCGGGTTGTTTTAGATAAAGGACTAACTTTTCGGAAACACATTGACGAGACTATACGTAAAGTCTATTCTTTGTCCAGGAGTCTTTATAAACTCATGGCAAGGAATAGCAGACTAAATAGGATAAATAAAAAATTAATTTATACGAGCATTGTGAGTCCGGCCATGGTGTACGCCACACCGGTGTGGTGTTCCGCGTGTGCGACTACGTTACACAAATTGGAAGTATTGAAATACAAATTCCTTCGCCTCATAAGTAACTCAACCAGATACACCCACATAAGGGAATTACACCAACTTTGTGACGACATAGAACTCATAGTGGATTATATCCGGAATATATCGCAAAAGTTTTACCAATTCAAACTGATGGATAATCCGTTAACTGCCAACTTAACCCAAATCGGAGAGCATAACGCGCCTTTTCGCATCAAACACAAATTACCATACCAGGCGGGACCGATAATTCGGCAACCGCTTTAGTAGTACAAAAATTTCAGATTTATCTTTCCTTTCGTTTCTTTTTGATATATTTTGTTTGTCTCAATTTTTTTCCAGATTTATACCATGTACTAAACCTTTCATTAAATTGAAATATTTAGGAAACGAATTAAACATTTTCTTCTCCAAAATAAGCGGAGCTGACATTACCGTTCGCTTTCGGAATTACTTTTTAGCTGATTTTTTAAGTTCTTTATTTTCCAGGCTATTCTGCAATCTAATTACTTTTTATGTTATTTTTATGTTTATTATACACTAACTTTACTATTTTACATATATTAGCTTAAGTCGCTTTATATGCACATTATACATTTGTAATATGCATAGATCTTTTTAATTTTACTTACAAATACATTATATTAGGAGTTGTTATCGTTCAGATAAATTAGTTTTTAAGTTTAAATCGGCCGTCCTACCAGTCCCTCAATTGCCGCAAAGCGTTTTTGGCGCGTGGATGTTCGGCTGGTAACGGAAGGCATAAGAAGACGAAACGTTTTATTATTTAATTTGTTAAATGAATTTGTCTCGTTCTTGTTCTTGCTGTAGGAAACATTCATAATGGCGTGGTTAGAAAATTTTGAATTGTACCCTTAAACCCCGACGATTTCTTACGAAAAGTATTCAGAATCCATAGAACACAAGCAATATCTCTGGCCAGGTTATATATTTTACTTAAAAAGTGCCAACGGGCTCTAATATTCCGCGACACTTCGTACCGCGTGCTATAGGCTAGTTTGTTAAATAAAATATGGAATTGTCGCGCTGTGCGGTGCCAGTCAATTGCGTTTTTCATTTTTTATAACAAGTTAACGATAAAAGTATGAGCATTTGAATGGATCAATAACAGGGCAAATTATTCAGTAAAGCGGCCCTGGCCAGCGACTGCTTTAGCATAATGAAATCAAAACAAACCGATCACTCTGCTCTTACGTTAGCATACGACCGTTCGGGAAAGACATTAATTGTAGAGCTTAATGCTCCAAACTCTTTGACACCATAAGTGAGTAATGACACCTTTCAACAAAAGCTGGCCCCGTTTGTGCTCGCCAGTTTCGACGTTCTGTTTAAGTCATTTGCTGGAACAACACCGACCTTTATTTGTTCTCTGGAATTCAAGATCGCATTCCATCGTTCGTGATTTCACTACAAATGTTGTTTTGTTTTCTATTTTATAACCGCCTCAACCACAATTACTGTTCTGGTGTTATTATGCTTATCTGACAAAAGTCAAATTAACTTTTATTACAATATAAATTATTATTGCGCTAATTTCTATACTCATAAAGCAAAGTGTTAATAAATGTATGTTCATTTTTCATCCAAAAACAAAAACCTTCCTGTAGGACTATGAAACAAAATATTGTCAGAATTTATTCCTCGCATGTTTAGCATCGCGTATCGCCATTTTTTTTTTAATTTACTTCGTAACAAGAGATGTTCATCGGGGGGCGATCATAGGCGTAAAGAACCTCGAGTTATGAATTTACTTCATATTTCCCAATTAGTACCAAAGTGGCGGGAACTGGCAATGGAACTTTAATATAGTAGGCGTTACATACCACTAAATTTGCGATTTTAGTGTAAAATTCACCTTGTGGTATGCCCGTGTACTAACAATTACGTAAATTTTACTGAATTCTGATACTGCATAGCACTGGCGGTTCTTCTATGGGGTCATTTGGTCAATGACCTCCCACATACAAATAAAAAAAAATAGAGCTATTCATTTTCTGAAGATTAAAAATATATAATATATATATTTTTAATATTCTTAAAAAATGTATTAAAGTTTCTAGTTCATTCTATGCACAATACTATTCAAATATCGAGCCTCTACATTCATATTCATTACATTATTCATTTATAGAATTTAAAGATCTTGGGTCAATCCACAACTTGTCCTCAAAGCTAGCTACGGACCGAATTTACAACGAATTAAAGTGAAATAGACTTATGCGCGAATCGTCAGAAAGCAAAAGAGACAGAAAACACTGGCGGGGACAATGTCCCTGACACATTTTACGGAAACGGTAACGAACGAAGTTCGCTAGTAGAGCAGTCTTAATGCTGACTAGGTACGCATTGGTCGATAAATTCTGTCGCGTTGTTTTTAATGTTTTTATTAGTGAACATTTTATTAGTAAATCTCTACTTGTCGTGAAATTAAGTAAAACAGTATTTTTGGTGTTTACTATTAAATATGAGTGTTGTACAAAATATATTAAAACTGAAAGATGGTCAAAAGTTGGGTTATGAAGACCGAGTGAAATTCAAAGGTGGTGGCCGTCCAAAACCTAATATGACGATAAAGCAAACATCTCTTGATAAGAAAAAAAGAAGTTAATAGGTATTTTCGAAATTCAATGTACGATTTATCCGAGTGGATTTGCGGATGTGAGGTAAAAAATGCATTTTTTTGTTTCCCATGCCTGTTATTTGGTGATGATCCTGATCCCATATGATCCAAAATAGGTGTAACTGGCTTGAAACATTTAAAAATAAAAGTACAGAAACATTCGCTCGCATCAAGTCATATGAATAACTGTTGTAGTGTTTGCAACACTTGGTACAGTTGATATTAGAATGCAGTTAGACAGTGCCTATAGAAAAAGTTTAAAAGCTTAACACGGAAACGTTTCCAAAAATAAATATATTTTAAATAAAATAATAGATAGTTCCAATAAAGTACAAGTAGTTTTTGTGTTTAGATACGTTTTAGACGGTGCTGTATGCGAGAAATTTTGGAAATTTATTCAGCCTCAAGGAACGACATCGCAGCATTTGACAGATGTAATTTTAAAAGAGTTAGAATGTCTGAAAATTAATGAAAGTCCTGAAAAATTGATAGCACGAAGTTACGATGGAGCACCAGTAATGAGTGGTGCTTTTGGAGGTGTACAAGCCAAAATTAAAAAAGTTATCCTTCAGCAAATTTTATTCATTGTTACACTCATCAACTAAATTTAATTTTACAAAAAGCATCAGGCAAGATAAAAGTATAAAAATTTCTGGAAAACCCTTTCGAATAGTTTCTGCCACAAGATGTAAAGCATGCACTTTACACGTAACATGTATAAACGTACAACCTTGTTCTTGCAAAGAGCGGCCTACCGAACGCATTGTCACGGCGCCATCAGTCACAAACATCAACACTTGACTTTTTGACAGTTCAAATTTTTCTAACGTCTCCAGCACCACCCTGGTAATTGTTTCGCTAGGACACTGACTTAGTCTTTTGCTAGCTGGTAACAGTGGAACTGTCGGTTTAAGAGGGTCCAGTACTCGTACTATAACATTTAAAATAGATTTTTTTTTTTACAATCTGTTGTCTCATCAACAGATAACCACAGCCGTGTATTTTTTAATTCACATTTCATCTTATTTATCATGTCTACGTGTACAGTTGGTAGATAGTTACATAACGTTGTGCAACTTGGTAACTTCACCTGGGCATTGTATTTATTCCAGAACTCTCGAAATGGTTGTTTATCGAGTATGTGCGACGGAACATCACAGGCAATCAGCATTAATAGTAAATCAAACATAAACTGTGTTGTCGAAGGCACGCCATTTTTTTTATTCTTATGGTATACACTATTTACGTGAAGTCCACAATCACGCTTATCCTAGCACATCAAATCTTTCTCGCACACTTTACAAGTTATTTTAGCACCATCATAGAATAAATCCGGGAATTCACCTATGAATTTATTCACTTTGTCAGCAAATGGCCGTTTTCTACCCCTGCGTACGGCTGCCATGCTTTATTATTAAATTAATATCAACAATACAGTACAATAAATAAAATGAAAACACAAAAACAATATGCAATACGCCCAAGTGACTTAACGAGTACACAACTCGAAAGCTAATAATAGATTGGACTGGAGAAAGAGTTTCGCGGTTAAGGTGAATGCCGGCGTGAGTAAGTACATCTGTACTCTACGACCATGATACACAGAAACGATTTGCAGCGTTAGTAATAACTTAGTTGTTAACATGTAGAAGGGAATGTTCCGGAATGGTAATTGCTACGTAATAACTATTCCCCACTTCGGTGAATGCTTGATAGACGGATCCTTCTCATTACGTAACGGTCGTTAGTTGCGTAAACCTTCAAAGTTCCACTGATGGTAGCTACTACGTAGAGATTACTAAATATGTAGCTTAGGTTCTTAGAATTTGATGATCAGTTGAACGGGCGATCTGGTACTCGTTGCGTGTATGTATTAAATATAACATTATTGGATTGATAAAGCTCTTAACGATTTGCAACTTATATTTGTAAATATAGGGATCGTACTATATTTTTTAAATTGTTTTTAAAATATTTGAATATACAGAAGGCTATACAATTTAATAGAACTGTGCCAAATTTAAATTGGAGTAATTTAAAATATGTATCAGTTTTGTAGGTCCCAACATTGAATTTTAACGTCAATCCGATTGAAGAAGTTCCGTACGAAGCTGAATTTAAAGTGGCAGACTAATTACGTGTATTTATCATTCGAAAAATTATGAGAGCTGTGTATTTTCATTTGGCAGTTATTGAAGTATAATAAAGCATTAATAAATTAAGTATGCCTTTGCACATTAAATTTAATGAAAAGGTAATTGCGTCATTTATTGATATTCATTACAAAATCTAGAAATTTTTTGGACAATATTTATTGTAAGAAGTACTTGATAAAAACATGACATGAAACGTTTATGTATTTCAGAATTTACTTCAAAATGTATGATTATTTTGTCATTGTAAAATGTGGAAAATATATCGACAGATTTCAAATTTCATAAAAAAATATTGCTTTTTTTATAAAGTAAACCTTCTTATTTTATTTTGACCCCAATAAATCTATATTATTTTGTTTGTATTTGCCAGGTGGAAACGGGCAGTACACATAGAGCTCTGTGTGTTGACTGTGATCATTGAGGCCCCAATTGTGGCACATGGGAACATGAAGGCACTAATTGAGCACTGTGTACTGTACTTTCCAGCTTTATTTTAGTTCTTGTTCCTGATCTATCCCATCCTAGATCCAATTCTTTAGCTACGCTACGCTGATGAGGGGCAATAACTCCGAAACACGTGTCCGTAGCTGCATAGTTTTTTTTTTTGGGATGTGGCACTAAACCTTCTTATTTTATTTTGACCCCAATAAATCTATATTATTTTGTTTGTATTTGCCAGGTGGAAACGGGCAGTACACATAGAGCTCTGTGTGTTGACTGTGATCATTGAGGCCCCAATTGTGGCACATGGGAACATGAAGGCACTAATTGAGCACTGTGTACTGTACTTTCCAGCTTTATTTTAGTTCTTGTTCCTGATCTATCCCATCCTAGATCCAATTCTTTAGCTACGCTACGCTGATGAGGGACAATAACTCCGAAACACGTGTCCGCAGCTGCACAGTTTTTTTTTTTTTGGGATATGGCACTAAACCTTCTTATTTTATTTTGACACCAATAAATCTATATTATTTTGTTTGTATTTGCCAGGTGGAAACGGGCAGTACACATAGAGCTCTGTGTGTTGACTGTGATCATTGAGGCCCCAATTGTGGCACATGGGAACATGAAGGCACTAATTGAGCACTGTGTACTGTACTTTCCAGCTTTATTTTAGTTCTTGTTCCTGATCTATCCCATCCTAGATCCAATTCTTTAGCTACGCTACGCTGATGAGGGGCAATAACTCCGAAACACGTGTCCGTAGCTGCATAGTTTTTTTTTGGGATGTGGCACTAAACCTTCTTATTTTATTTTGACACCAATAAATCTATATTATTTTGTTTGTATTTGCCAGGTGGAAACGGGCAGTACACATAGAGCTCTGTGTGTTGACTGTGATCATTGAGGCCGCAATTGTGGCACATGGGAACATGAAGGCATTAATTGAGTACTGTGTACTGTACTTTCCAGCTTTATTTTAGTTCTTGTTCCTGATCTATCCCATCCTAGATCCAATTCTTTAGCTACGCTACGCTGATGAGGGGCAATAACTCCGAAACACGTGCCCGTACTGCATGGTTGTTTTTTTTTTGGGGATATGGCACTAAACCTTCTTATTTAACAAATTGTTCAAACACTAACCTGATGAGACAAAATTTTTTCACCTTTTTTTCGCAAATTTCAATGGCAATTTTTTTTATGCAAAACTTCTTAATTTAGTCTTAATAGTTATGCTTTAAAATATTGCTTGTGCCCTGTGCTCCAATACTGAGATAAGACATAGTTTAAATTTCACCAGTCGCCACCGATACAGGTTGTCCCAAGTTAACTCTGAGCCATTGCTAACTTCGTTAATTTTGGAGTTACGAAGTCGATCAAATTAGCAAACTAATAGGATGTTGTCCGCTGATTACGACAGCGAAGAGAAAAGCAATTCAATGTACCATTTCCGATTTATTCGTAAAAACACGATATTTTTAAATGGAAGATCCTGTATATTTCCTGACATTTTGAAAAAATAATCAATTCTCTACAAAAGAGTTCTTATAATGTTTTCGTAAATTCTGTAGAGGAGAACAAAAAAATTGTCAGATATTCATCAAAGTGAAAGAGCATTTATTTAAATACAGTGGGCCCATGCAAAATATAAAATCTGTACACGCGTCTCAAACAATTAATATACACCCGTCTCTTCGTTTGAATGTATAAAAATAAAAATCTTGCCGGAAATCGCTGCAGTGGACCATATAAATAAAATAGTCGATAACGTACACAAGACGAATGTTAAGGCCGTTGAACGTTTTGTGCTTCTTGGAGAACAGGTAGAAAATAAAGTTAATTAGCATGCATCCCAGTAAAGCTGTGCAGTCAGGGGCGTAACGTAACGTTGGGCATAGTATAGATAGATCTGAAAATGAATTTGTTTTTTACAATTGTATATGTTATTTAGATACACATTTTTGCATTAAATATTTTGAAACTATTAAAAGTTTAAATGAAATTTTAATTACTGTAATTAGTAGTCAGCGCAGAATAATTAAATTTCGTTCTTTAAAATATGTACGTGCAATTGAAAATATTTTAGAATATATGTTGCTTTATTTAGCCAATAACAATTTAAAGAAATAAAACTGTTATTCATAGCAAAAAATACGATAGCTCATTAGATAATTGTTATTGCCCAGCAATGACCACGGGAGGTAAAAGCATCCCTTGCCAGGAGAGGAATGAGTAGAGGGACATATTCGTATAGGTAGGACAGTTGGTAAAATCAACAATAAACTCTGAATGAAAAAATAACTTACCAAAACAATGTAAACTTAACTATACACAATTCACGAACACAATACATACCAACTAATAATACACTATATAGTAACACATAAACTTTGATTAACTTTTCGACGAATGCCGTTTTCAGCATCATGATCGATGAATATCTGCCTCCTACCAGAGCTCCTTTTAAGTGGCCCAACTTTTCCTTTCACCTTGCCCTCTTTTAGAATTTTGTATACTGTACTTTAGCCAATACCTGTATACTCACTACATTTACTTACCAAATTATCTTTGGTCTTCATTGGGTGATCCCTGGTTAATGCTTTAAAAACATTTCAAACCCTCTTCTTCTCACTATATGGGGTTACCATAAAATAAGAGGTCTATTTTAAATTCTTATATAGTTTTAAGAAATTATGCTAGTAGCAGAAAGTAAACAGAATCTAGTTGCCTTAATAATTGGATTTTAGTGTATCCATGGAAAACAAAAGAATTGTAGTGACAACTATTGATACAAGTGTCAAACGAAATAATCATAATTTAGAGAATTGTTCTCAAAATAAAACTCGCGTAACGTAAATTGTAACAATTTCAATATGGATCTGCAAACAAGAATTGGTTTAGTGCAATGTTATTATGAAGGCGGTAAAAATTACACTACTGGATTACGAAGATTTCGTACGAAAATGGGTTTGAGAGCAGGGCCGTGCAAAATGAAGGCGTATCGTAATTTGATTAGCAAATTTGAAAGAACAGGGTCTGTAAAAGACCTTCCGAGGTCAGGAAGACCTAGGATTAGTGATGTCCAAATTGTAGAAGTTCTTCAGGAAAATCGAAACGTAGCCAATACTAATCCGCTAGCAATTAGTAGTGTGAATGCGATATCAAAACGGTTACAAATGCCATACACCACGGTTTGGAAAATTTTACGGAAAATCCTAAAAATGTATCCCTATAAACGGCAACTGCTGTTTGAATTAAAGAACGCAGATTTTGCTCTCAGGTACGATTTTTCATTACACGTATTGACTCAGATGGAAATTGAACCCGAATGGTTATCCCGTATTTTATGGACAGATGAGGCCCATTTCTTTCTTAATGGTGGAATTAGTACTCAAAACTGTCGAATATGGACAACAGAAAATTCACATGAAATCGTTCAGCAAGGCCTTCATGATAAAAAAGTCACCGTTTGGTGCGGTTTCACAGCTAATTTTATCATTGGTCCATACTTTTTCGAGGAAATACAAAATGGGGAGGCCGTATTTGTAACTGTTACTGGTGAACGATACCTGCAAATATTAAGGGATTATGCAATTTCACAGTTGCAAAACGAGCACGAAGGAATTGAAAACATGATTTTTATGCAGGATGGAGCACCTTCGCATATTTACCGACCAGTTAAAGCAGTGTTAACTGCGGTTTTTCAAGATCGTGTTAGCAGACATTTTTCAAATTCATGGCCACCAAGATCGCCTGATATTAACTCAGCGGATTACTGGCTGTCGGGTTATTTAAAAAATTTGGTGTTTAGAACACGGCCAACAACGCTGGAGGAATTAAAGGACAGTATTAGAGAGCAAATTCATGCAGTTCAACCAGAAATGTTGAATAGTGCTGTATACAATTTGGAGGAACGTTTGGTAATTTTACAACAACAAAATGGAGGTCATATCGAGGATTTGCGGTAACTAGTGTTTGACATCAGAAATCCCATTATGTAAGCAACTAGATTCTATTTCTTTTTGTTATAAATTTGCTTTGTTAAGAATATATAATAAGTTGAAATATATTCCTTACTTTATTATCAGGTTATATCAGGTTTTTTCGAACTCTTACTTTTTTGGAACATCTGGTAGTACCTGATAGACTAGGATTTTTTTCGTGGTTCTTCGATTGTCCCCAACACTCACAATATTCACAATAATGTATAATAAAAGATTTACAAACTTCCATATTTCACTTTTGATAAAGCAAAAATCACCTATGTATATGCGTCGGGAATATCCCGATAGTACATATCTAGGTACCAACACACAGAAATTGAAATGCAAATGATCTTAGACCACCCACTTGTCTTATTATTCTTATAAACATTGCATAATGCGCATAACACGCGGGAAATACTTTCGTAAGAGAAAACGTCTGGAGTATGACAGACCAATGAGTAAGAAAGATATTCCTTGTTTTTATTTGGGTGCTGTAAATACAATTTTTTATAAGGAAAAACACAAATAATCCATTTGTGACTTTTTTTTTAATTAGAACTTTAATCAATACCTATGTTTGTAAATAATAAATAATATATTGTTTAATGTTTATAAAATTCAGATCATATAAATAAATGTATTTAATTACAACATAACTTTCTCTAATAATTGTTTTTCATTCTTAAAATAAAATGCATCGATATATATGAGAAAATATTAATAATCATCAATATGAGTCATAGATATTCTTAGTCAAATTATTTCATCTTTATTATTGTATTATTATTTCCTGCGCATGCACGCCATTGATTCCGCATTCCTTTACTCTACAGAATTTATGAAAATACTATAAGGCACTACTGTTCTAAAGTTGTAGAACAATCGCATTGCCTCTGTTTAACATGTAATGTTGATTTAGGATCGGCCCAAGAAATCCTACATCTTTTTCCACTTATATTAGTGTACAGGGTTATTTAACAAAGAAGCCCACCCCTATAATTTTTCGAGTTAAAAAAAATTTCATTACAATTTTAGTCAAAAACCATAAAACGCTCTGTATCTCAAAACGGTTAACAAACAGTCAAGGGTAACTTTGGGGGTGTTTTGAACTCAGCTTAGTGTGCTCTGTCTTCAATTACACTGTCACTTTAAATCTGAAACACTTTTTATACAACATGTACAACAAATGTACCTCTAGGTCACATTTTATACAACTCATTCGTTATAAATTGTTTGATATATTTCATACATAAAAAATAAGGAGTCAATATATGTGTTCTTGGAACATGTTTTGCACCATCACGTTTTATTGTTTACTTTTGTTATACTATCATCCCAATAACGATGAATCTAAATTTAGTGGTCGTAAACCCAGAAAAATGGACACACAAATTGGATTACCATATATACCAGGCAATTAAAAGATATAAATTGTAACGATTACATTTTAAATAACGATTACATTTTAAATCTCATTAGAAATTAATTATCATTGAAATGTTTGACACAAAGATGTTTTCCTATTGATTTTTTTTTACTCAATTTTCGATCCTGTGGAATACGAAATAATCACCAATAAGCATTCTTTAATTATATTAATTAATCCATTGTACAAAGTAAATGAATACAAAAACTTCAATACCCATGCAAATTGTTATTTTAAGAACTTCCAGAAGACATTGGAAACATTTATCAGATTTCAATTCTAAAATCCTGTTTTACTACGAATCAAGAACACATTTTGTCCGATTGAAATATACAGCGAGTCCAAAAGTAACATATTAATTCGAAAAAAATTGTAAAAAAAATCTAAAAATTGATTTTCTGTTCGTTGATACCCTTGCCAGGTTAACAAGCTCTCTTAGTATCTAAAATTGAAGCATCCTCTCATACGATATATTGGAAAACGGTTGTCTGGCAATTGACGTTCCAAGAGGGCTCCTTTTTTATGTAATAGACATATCAGGCCAATGATTCACTAATACATTCTCGATTCCAACTATCTATCAGTAGTTTGTCAATGTACTTCAACAAGCTTTCTCCAACATGTTGGAAAAGGTCATCATAAATTTAGTCACATCCAGAGGTTTTATTGTTGAAAATACTTCTGGGGCCGTCTACGCATAAATAGAGCGACATGCGACAGATCTATTGTGCATTATACCCTATGTATAGCGCCAAGTGTGGTCAGTTAGAAAAATAATACGAGCGATGGCTGCAAACTAGGATGAAATGAGATCTAATAAGACACCCAGCAAACATAGGAACAGGCTCAGTCTATGCCCCACCATTCACTTACAATACCCTTACACTTTTACGTCCATCTTTCTTGTTCAGTTGGTCTTTGTTAACAGTTGGCCATATTAGCCGTTTTACACACGGTATAAAAGGGATACATTATGATGAATGATGACATTTATATGTCCTACAGAGCTTTAGTTCATATGTTTTACATACTTTGTCGAATCGATTAACGTATTAGCCAAAGTAGAGATACAGCTACAGCTTCATAAAAAATATCATGAATTCCGTATGGTCAAAAAACAACACTCTGTATAACAAAATTTGCTGCTGCTGTTGTTAGTAAGAGCCTTCGTTAATTGTTCGTCCTATGGAAACTGCTCCTTGCACGGGGGACCATCAAACGAATTGTCAATTCGCCTCTCAAAAATTTATACTTTTCTCTCTGTAAACAATTAATATAAGAGCAATCGACCTTGAGATCACAAGAATCCCTGGATATAGAACTCTCTAGCTTGCCAGCTACTGACGCCCATCAATATGCACCACCAACAGAAAATAGAGAACTTAATTCTCATCGATATGGTAAGCAAATGCTTCTGATGTTTGTTTATTTTTCACTGCCGCCGTGTTTAATATGGTTTCTTTTTACAAAACACTTTCTTTGGGGTCGAGATGCGGGACTTTGTTGTGGCTCCAGCAGGGTAGTGATCTAGAGATCGGATCTCAGGTAGTCATTTAGCGAATATTAAGAATATAGCTAATAGAATATTAGATTCATGTCACTGACAAGCGGTCTCTAGATTGATCACTATCGATGCTGGGTCTCTATATGATCTCACGTCAAGTAAATTCGATACGTATCGTGTGTTAATGAATATCCGATTTATTTGGTTAATGCTGTAGTCATCTGGAGAACATTTACTTTAGTTTAGTTATTTTTGTTGTTGAATTTTACTATGTAATAAACGCTTTTTTTATTATTTTCTCCCAACAAGAAACTCTTCCGAATGGCACAATATAAATTAGCAGTTATCATTAACAAAATGTTAGTATTTCATTGCCTTTAGAAAAAATGGTGACTAATACAAAATCTGTCAATAAAAGCAGAACATTTCATGACATGTGCGATCGATTTTGTATAAACTTGTTTCTAACAATTTTTTCAAAATACATTACTTTTGGGACTCGTTGTGTTGTGGTTATGATAATTTGAAAATCAACCTTATTTTCATTTATAGTGCCTTTGTATGTGGAGTACGTGCCTTTTGAAATTTAATCAAAAACAAAGACTGTTATTGCTCGGTTTGCTTTGTTAACTTTTGATATTTGAAATACATAATGCTTATATTTATTCTTCTTTTTATAAGTTTTATTCATATTCCTGAAGTCTTTATTAATGAATATAAATAATAGATTATCGCCCGCAATAATATTCCAAATAGATATCACCTTGTGAACATATATTTTACAATGGCTGAATTGAATATAATGTAAATAAAAATAGTGCTCTCAGAGGAACTATCTATATAATAAAACGATTTAGTCCATCAGCCATTTGTCGTTTTAAAATATATTATATGCTATGTGCGGGTTATGATTTATATCATTAGAATGTGTGTTATTTACTGGACAAAAAATACAGTTTACTAAACATTCGTATCAGGAAATATAAATAACACAATCGTGAACATCGAAATTAAAGCATTTTATGTTTATACAAAAAACATACAACTATAATGCAAAAGATAACTGTAAAACTCATTGGTTTAGAAAAATAATATATTTAATAACTAGAACAAACAAATCGGCCCTAGCGCTGTGATGATGGTCGATTTATTCAAGTCTCTGCGGTTGGCCGAGCCTTACACTCGTTAATGAGGCTTACGGCATCATATGGTCAAGCCTTCGGATTCATATCTTTCACGGACATGTCAAATATTTGATAAAATGCTATATAAACTTCTGGAACTCTAATTGATCCGTACTGAATCCAGTGAACCTGTTTTCATCAAACTGTATTATCCAAATAAAACAAAAATTTGTGTAACTCTCGATAAAACGCCGACTAAAACTCTGGAAGACAAGCTGATTTGATCCAAATCTGGGTAATATTCTGTAAAGTTCTACATAGAGCTTTCAATGAAATCAAGCCTGCCGTACTCAAGAGTAATGACAATGGCTGAAATTATTTCAACATTTAATAACATATAGCTGTGGGTAAAAGTACTTATACTTACTTACTTGGTAGCAAAGATCGGACCCATTCCGAGACAACTTGAAATTTTGGTTGAAATTTGTTTCGAACTGATATGAGGTATGGAACTGTCGATGCCCTAGGTTGGTTCGGACTCCACAATGAACTGTAGGGTTCGTCTCTCTTTACGTAACGAAAAATCTCTGATTTTCAGGGTGTTACTGCGGAGGCTAGCAGAGAAGGAAAATATCATTTTCGCCTTTATGATTATGGAAGCTAAAACTGAGGAGAAAAGAGTGGCAGGAAAAGAAAATAAATGTTCATTCTGACTCTCTGGTGTGCAACATGGATGGTTCTCACGTGGCTAGCAAGCATTTTTTAGGGGACAACAATCTATCTGGAGCGCAGTGAAGTGCAAGGGAGCTTTGCTCTGGAATCATACACCTTGGTCTTCCAGGCAGAGGTTTATACCACCCTAGCAGTGGCGGCCAAAAAATGACCAAGAAACCGCACGGAGTAAATAATATATATCGGCTTCGACAATCAGAAGGCTCTGAAAGCGGTCTGCTACCACTGTGGGAGGTTATCCTCGTTCAGGAATGTGGGTATGTATTAGAAGAGCTTGCCAAATACAGAGGGATAAGCCTAGTGTAGATTCTAGCACACACCAGGATTCTAGTGAACCAGAATGTAGACGAGCTAGCCATACTTGAATGTGAGGAGCACTGTCTCTGACCTGAACCTATTAAGTACTGGAGGTCAGACAGAGGCCAAACAAATCAAGTTCAAGTTCGAGACAAGACTTTCGTAACACTAACACCATAAGAGAAAGTCTGCTAAAGAATATCCCTTGAAAAATTACGCATGTATCAGTGGTAAAGAAACCAAGGATTCCTAGGATTAATAATTTGACAATTATAAAACTGAGTAGTGCGATCAAACCTCCTCGAGACTCCTGGTTGAGACTCAAGTGCGCTTGCCTTTCAACCAAGTAATCATTCCTGTCAGAAGAGCAAACCAAAAATATTACCCAGTTACGTAAATTTAAAGAAGACCTTATGCACGTATCTTGGACCATCAATCTTTTTTGGAAGTGAAATATCTGTCGTAGAAGATTATTATAACATTTTAAACAATTGTAGAATCATATATTAATTGATAAGCATAAAATTCTATCGCCGATACAATTTCTTTCGTCTATTTAACTGATTACTATCAGTTTGATGGCTACTCAAACTCTTTATCGTAAATGCATCAAACGACGTTTTTCAACTTACATTATAGTGTAAAATGATATACAGTCAACAATGAAACAATAGTACACCTCTTCCAAAACTCTTCTGAGAAAGTATTCGGACGACACTTAACATGTGGAAATCGATGTAATATTCTGTATCAGAATTCTATTTTGACGTTATCCGAAAAATGCATTTGCTAATACTTTGTTTTATAAGAAACTGAGTTTTTTCTTAAATAAATGTGAACGCAAACGTAAATATTGAATATCCTTTCAGACGTAGTTTGAAGGAGATGGTTCTATCAAAGATGCTTAATACGGCATTGTCAGGATGCAATTAATTTTATAACAATAGTTCAAGAATATTATCTCTCATTTTGAGGGTATTAAATTAAAATTAGTTTCTAGTGAAAATGGGAAATTTCCAATTATATGTAATGATGTAATATAGAATCTTCCTTATTAAAGTTTAAGCCAGATAAGCTTTCAATTTGCTCTTCTGACATTTTAATAGAATTTAGGTAACTATGAACATTGATATAACCAGTCTGCTTTTTACTACATAGTTTTTATTTCTTCAATAAAAAACAGAAAAACTTATTTCCTATTTTTATTACTAGAGGACTTCCAGCCAAGTATATGAACAATTTGTCCTCTAGTAATAAAAATAGGAAATAAGTTTTTCTGTTTTTTATTGAAGAAATAATTTCTACCTTAACAGCCAACAACTTGTGTAAAATATCATCTACATAGTTTTTTTTTATCTAAACGCGTGATATGCTATCATCGATTTAAAAAATAATGACTTCTAACCAGAGAATATAACATCAATAATATACAGAAAATTAAGAATTTTCTCGTTTTACACTATTTTTAATATTTCACTGAGGTTGAGGACTTGTGAACAGATATTTTTTTTAAAGAATCTCCCGATTCTATAAATTATGTGATGAACTATGTAAAATATTAATGTCTTATCATCAAGTGCAAACAAACCAAATAAAACAAATACAAGTCACGATGGTTCTCAATGAAATTACATGGAGGGAGTATTGGAGGGTAAGTAGTGACTGTAGACTCTACATTGTGACTGGGTCTAACAAAGCGCGGTCGGCTTGGCTACTTGACCAGAGAGTAGGAAGATTCAGATCGACAGGAATCTTCTCAGGCCACTGTAAGCCTAGGGAGACACCTGTCGCTAACATGTGCGGAGAAAAGTGCTACATGAACGAGATATGAGAGGGAAAGAAACGTTCTACTACTATTTGGTGCAGTGTTGGGTGTTTGGACCGCTCTGAGGCATGACAACCTTGACGTTGGGACGCTTCCTAGGGAAGAGGTGAACTTCTTCGCATGGAAAGACAACCTGACTTTCAGTAGACGGTTAAGGAGATTTGACGAGGGAACAGGTGGAATAGAGGATTGAGGAGACGGTAGGGATCGGTAAAAGCCTCCCCAATTACTATACTATTACCACTACAACTATTAGGAAACTTCTACGTGCATAATATGCATCTTTGGAAAACTGGGTTGTCGAAATATAGACTAGTAGTAATGGATAAGACTTCGTGACCCTTTTCACCATTAATATAGTCATAGCAATACTGAAGAAATAATTAACAAATCTTTCAATGTTAAGAGTTTTTACGTATAGTTGTTATTTTTTATCTATCATTTATTTAATTCCTCTATTTTCACTGCCAAGGCCAACTATCGACGCCAAGAGATAAGCTTATCGGAGATTTGCAAACACTGGAACCTCTAACCTGTACTTTTTGCAAACCACAATTTGTCGTAGGGTGGGAATTTTTAACGTGATGACATCGCAGATACTACAGTTTTAATCCCTGTTAAAATTGGTATTGCGACTAGATCCGCTTCTCCGCTATACCTCGTCGACTTGGTTCGACCCAGATTTAAACGCGACACCGCCAAACCAATAATAGTTATTTTTTTAACTTTATTATGTCTTAAAGGAACAGAGATTATTATAAATATAATTTAAATTATGAAACTGTGAAATTTTTTTTTTATTTAATATATTAACAAAAATTAGGTGCTCAGATTTTGTGATGGGGGAATAACAGCATGTTTAATTCCTGTTAATTTAGAATAATAGAGATGTGCCTTGACTCTATTGTGGCTTTCAGCTGATAGTCTATTTTGGAAAATGTCTGGAATTGTTGTGCTATCGACTGCCGCTGACAGGTGACCTAGGATACTGTAGCCCTCCCTTTATTGGATTTTGCTAACGTTAGAACAATACGGAATGATTAACTGTGGTTTGTTAAAAATGGAAAACAGTACTTGTATCAGCAGTTATAAAGTGCAGAGTTTACCCACAGAAGGATTGAAAACAATTGATTAATATATACTTTTTATAAATATGTCAGCTGTTCATTGTTTATTTCTGTTTATTTTATGCACTTTATCCGTTATTAGCAAAGTATTTAACAGATAAATGAGTTAGTTTCAAATTATATTTTGTTTGATCCATCGTATCGGTTGAAAATATAGATGAGATATAAGGAAAGTATTTTCTAAACAAACGCCTAAAAAACCTGAAATTTTTTTGCTAATTATAATTTTCTAACTTTTACAAAACTTATCACATATAAGTATAACATATATCTTTTTAAACAATTATTTTTCCTGTCATTTGCCAGAACGCTGAAACTTGGATTATAAAAAGATAATATGCACATTATTTTCAATACGACTGACTCGATAATGTTATTTTTAATTCTAACTATTTTGTTCAGTAAAACCAAAAATAAATAAAAAACTAATAACCAGTTGAACAATCACTTCAAAACTTTAAAACATCCACTGACACGAGTTTATGCATTTTTGCTTTGTCAAGGTGACCCTTAGAAAACCTCGAAAGTAACGATGAATTTTAGTAAATCTTAATGTAATAAATATTAATTAGATATCCTCTTATTGGTAAAAGTTTAAAATATAGAATGAAAATAATAATTTATATATATATTTTAAACTTTTACCAAGAAGAGAATATCTAATTTGTTTTAAATTATATTTCAGTAAATATTGATAACAAAAACAGTAACAAAGAGATATTATCGGTTGCATAAAACTAGGGCCCGAAGTTTGTTCTGTGAAATTTTTTTGCAAGTGATGATTTTTGCACTTAGGTTATTTTTGATTTGTGATTGGTTACAAAGCTGTCAAATATAACTACAAATGTAGTCAGTATTGATGAAATGCACAGAATAATTAGCCTAAAATTAGGGTAAAATTTTCATTAAACATTTTTCATTACTATTTTCTTTATTGACAAAAATGAATAAGTTATAGCCAGACTGGGCCAAATTCCGTAGTAATTCAGTGGCGTCAGACGTGGGCCATCGTACATGTAAATAACCAACAAAGCATTTATTTTTAGATTACATCGTATTTATTTGGTTGATGGTTAATATGATAATTTTAAATGTTACATAGTGTTTAGAAAAGTGCTTACCGTTAAACTGTCCTATACATAGAGAACACATGAGCAATATTGTTTCTATATTTTCTTCCGAGAAACGCCTCTTCCGTTGTATGAACACATTTTTGCGAAGGCGATTGTGTAATGGTGAGCATAATTTTGAATTAGTAAAAATAGTAGACATATTTACAGACACAACGCCGAAGAGTAATTAAAACTATCGCTGTTATTTGAAATCTGTACAAAACCAATTGGATATTTTCGAATAAATGTACGTACAAATAGGTATAGGATTTTCTGTAAATATTACATAGTGGTACAGTTTCGTGGTAAATTACATTTATTTTAACTGTAGTTATGTAACTCCTGAAGCAATAAGAACTTAAAAATATGTAATAATTGTTCAAAGTGGAGACCTTCTACTTCAATGCATTTCTTAGATCCTGTAATTAATGAATTTAATATAGGTATAAGGAAATTGGATTCCTTCGCACTATTCGTTGCATCATCAATTCATAAAATAAGCTATTCCCATGTTTGTACTGGAGAGAAATTAAAATAACCCCAAACACAACAATCCAATTGATTTAGGTGGGGGATCTTAGTGGCCAGGGAATTGGACATACACCAGGTGTCAACTCTTGATTGTTATCATTATTTATACGGCCTGTTCACCTCTCGGGATAATTATTATTTAGCCAATCTTTGACCATTCGGCCAGTATGTGTTGGAGCGCCGTCCATTTGTATACAGCCATTTACCATCATATTCAAAGGAGCATCATCGTAATATTCATTTAAGTTATTTTCCATAAAGTCAAAAACTATGCAACATTTAACCGAGGTGGAAAAAAATGAGGACCATAAACGTAATTGCTCTGAACTACTACTCAGACATTTACAGAAAATTTATTCTGTAAGGACGATGGACGAATTTCATGCGGATTTTCATGGTTCCAAGTATGTAAATTATGAAAGTTCATTTTTCCCTTTTCGTGAATCGTCAATCTGTAATATTTTATATAGAAACTGTGGATTTTCATTAATCGAATTTAGTAAACAACGACAAAATCGCAACCGTTTTTCGAAGTCACCAGGACGTAACCCTTGAATGGATTGAAAATGAAAAGCCTTTCTATGGCCCCTACGAGGTGCTCTTATTATCTTTCTCTGAGATAAGCGTAGATATTGAGCTGCCTTATGAGAATTTAACCTTCTGTCGTTATCAAATAATTTTAGAATCCTTATTTTACCTCTTCTCTGCCTAACATTAGAATAAAACAAATTATTGTAAATTGTCAAGAGATGTAAAAGCTGAAGAAGATTTTGGATACTTTAATTTATAAAATATTAATGACCATTGGTGTAGTATGACAACTTTCTGGGGGTTAAAAACGATGCGGACCCAAAAAAGCTAACACCCATTAATACCGGATGAGACCAAATGGCTATCAAATATATGCTCGTACGTGAGTAAATGTGCATTACAAATTTATAAGCAATATCTGTATTATTCTGAGATAATGGAAAATAACTGGAAAAAAAGTTTAACTCTCTGTATCTCTAAAATTGTACATTTTTTGGGACTAAGTTTATAGGGTAAACTAATATTGTTTTGAAGTGTTATATTAGTCTTTAAAGTTTGACAGGTTAAAACTAACTCACCCTGTATAATATACTACTTGTATTTATGTTTAATGTTGTTTATCTCTGGTGCTTACTATTAACTATTTAGTCACACAGTACACGAATATGCTGGTCTCTGTGAGTCAATTATTTTCTCACATTGACAATGAAGTTTCCAACTGATTCATCATCACAAATATTGGTCCAAAGTACAGAATAAGATGCTTTGAGTTTAGTTGCAAATAAATGGAAATAAAATAAACCTGATTTTCTTTACATTTTTGGGTCGACGAAATTTATTAGATTTTTTTTATTAATATTGGCATTTTATTTAACCGAATTTATAAAATTGTTTTGATTAGATTACAATAAAATAAAGTACAACTGTATTTCTCAACTGAACTGAAAATTGTTTACCAAAGAACCTTAATTAACAAACAATAACTTTATACTATTAACTTTCTTCAAAGTAAAAGCTATACTTATGATGCTATGGTAGACTTTAAATCTTGATTTTATGGTTACATTACTGTCTTTTCGTTTTTGATGAAAGGAAAAAGCATGAAACAAGAAAATAAGAAGCTTTAAATGTTACCAGAATGATCTCATACTTGGATACAGAAAACGCCACGATATCTGTTTACAACTTCAGAATATAAGTATATGTGGAGGATTAGTCATTTTCCTGTTCTAAATAAGCGTTTTTATCAGAATTAGGGAATGAAAATATCTTAACCATTATTTAATAAATATTTACTACCTCAAGGAGGCTTATTCTCATTATTAAGTGTAATTTTAGAGTTCAGTATATTATTAATAACAAGGAAATACTTTTTCTAATTAACTAATGAAAATTCAGCATAATAAAAGCAGTGGCAGTTCATGAGTTCTAAGATATGTAGGTGATGAAGAGCAGAGGATGTCACTCGGTGTGAAGGAGCTCCTCCCTTAGACGCGCCTCAGTATCAAAGATGCTCTACCTCAGGCGTCCAAACGCTTACACTGCTCAGGATCTGGTAAGACGTTTCTTCATCACTCCCGCATCCTGAGCACGTATCATATATCATTGAGTCTGCAGTGGCCTGTCAGAACTCCGATTAAAAGATTCACAGTCTTTCGACTCCGGCTCGATCTCGACTTATTCGGCCCCGTCACAAAATCTCCAGTTGTTCCTCCAATGCTTCCTTAGTGTCTCATGGGTCCGAGACAGGGCTTCTCAGCTCCAAGTCTGGGACCCACACTAATCTTACTAGTTTGTACCTGGCAAGCTTTTCTAGGGCGTCCCCACACTCCTGAAAGAGAGCTGATCTCGTCCTGGGCACACCGCTGATACATACCATCTGTTCCGCACCTGCCACCGCTAGAATGGCGTAAACCTCTGTCTGAAAGACCGTGGTGTATGATCCTAGATCAAAGTTCTAATGCATCTGCCTTCCGACATTATAAACGCAAACTCATAATTAATTCAATTAAAGGGAGAGTTAACTGGCACGTGTTTGCTCTTTACTTAACTGCAACCCATAAGTCTATATGTTTAGATGTGACAAGGCCGCGTGATGTCATGGTTTCCATAGCAACGAAGTCTTCAAGTGCAGATATTTTTCTGTGAATTCTCGATTCTGCAGTAGCAACTGTACCTTGTAAGATTTCAGCACGAGCTCATTGAATACAACGTTATAACAATTGGCGTTTAATATCAAAACATATGCATTTTCTACGATAGTATTATTTGCTTGTATTCGATAAAGTATATATCTGTCAAATTTTAAACACTAATAGGTGACGAGGCACTCAACCTACTTCACCTAACTAGTCGCTACTAACTAAAAGAACTCAGAAGCTTCTATTAAAATATTGCTAATTTCTAATCAATGTATTGTTTATCACTAGTTTCAAGTTGTCAGAGAGCCCTTAGCTTTGTCTTTTATTTTGATTCTCAGATTAATTCAGTTACCGGAGAAACATGCTTTTTGCTCCTCTAATATCTCATCAGGAAGGTATAAAAATATAAAAACTAGTGCACAATTTACCAAATTTGACAGGAAATTAGTGCTTATTTATACTCACATTGTAACCGTATATACACGTTGTAACAGGTATTTTTGAATATGTCCTAAGAAGTGACAGAGATGACGCATGCATTTAGTCTTAGCACAAATCCCGGCCTAGCCATTTTGAGAGGCGTAAAGCGGGGAGACTATTGGGGAAAGTCAAAGCGCTTGCATTATGAACTTATTATTGCATATTCAAAAGCGCTTGTTACAACGTGTATATATATTTATAAATAATTTATCATAGTTTTGTTTCATTGTAAAACAATGGAAATTATCATCCTTCCCTGACATATTCCAGTATTATTTTTACCAGATTTTTAAAAAGATATCACTTATTCTTTGCTAATAGTGAAAATGATATCTTTCAAATGTTGGTGAGTGATTTACAATAGACACAGAATAGTACCAGTTTTTTTAATTTTTGCTGCTCCGAAATCAGTGATTAGCTCCGTCAAAGCTGCCATGAAAATTCTTTTGCTAGATGTGTTCCCATAAAATACCTCAGTTTTAATTAGCTATAAATCTCTTGCTTATATGTGAGCTGCTCTCAAATATCCAAAACTGCCTCAGTAAAATGGACTAGGCTACAAAAGTATGCAATTAAGAAAGTTATTTTTTTGTGAACAGTTTAATAGCATATGTTTCTGACCGTACACAAATTGTGAAACGGGATGACATACTTTCAGATGAATTATCAATCACAAAAAAAGTGCCTCAAGGAAGTGTTCTTGGTCCTTTGCTCTTCACCGTTTTTACAAGTGACTTACCTACAGTCTTAACTGCTGCCTGCAAAATGCATATGTATGCTGACGATATTCAACTTTTAAAATCATGTGATACGGATTCACCTAACGACGCTGTGCGTGAACTAAATGAAAACTTAATTTCTATACCTAACCATTAAAAAAACTACGGTATGGTAATCAATCCCTCTAAAACAATGGCCCTGTGCGTGGGCAGTAATATCCCATGTGCTAAAACTATGTCTAACTTAACGTGTGACATAATCCTAAATGGAAATAGAATAAGCGTTAGTGATGGTGCAAAAAATTTCGGTGTTATCTGATGAAAATCTCGCCTTTGAGAAACATGTAACAACGTAATGCAATTTGACATACTCTAAAATTAAGTATCTTTACAAATACAAATATATTTTGCCCAGAGAAACAAAATGGACAATAGTTAATTCTTTAATCTTATGTTATTTTAACTACGCCAGTAGTGTATACTACAATTTTTTAACTCAACAATTTAAAACCAAAATACAGATTGTTCAGAATTCTTGTCTAAGATTTTGTTATAATTTAGACAAAAAGGGATCATATCACACCACTCGTAATATTCATAATATTTTAAAAGTCAAGCCTAGGTTTACTCTACTATATAGGACACTTATATACAAAGTTATTACCAATAATTCTCCAATATATTTGTCAAAGCTTCTTGTACTCAGGTCCACCGTGCATGATGTTAATTTAAGATATGTTGGTAGGTACTCTGTACCATAGCATAAAACTACAAAATTCCAATGTTTCATGTCATATGATTCGCCACACCTTCTTAATAAATATCACACTGTACTGAAATTTTCACACTCTCTAAACCAGTTTAAGAACAAACTTAGGAAAGAACATCTCTCAAGTCAAACATCCTAATATAATATTCTAATTTCACTTCAATATGTACTGCTTTAGTGTTTATATTTCTGTATCATGCAGACTTGTAGTTTACCCTCTTTTAATTTCATATTTTTGTTACATGTACTTGAATGTACTGGAGAGGTTTAAAAACAACTTTGTCGATATCTTCTCCATATATATGTATAAATATGTGTATGTATTTCAAATAGAGAATGTTATTATTATTATTACTATTATTATTATATCAATCTTTTATAAAAATGTGGTGCTTTTATTTACGACCCTGGATTACTTTAATATAGATATTAAAACAAAATTCGTGTACAGATCCTAATATGTTTGGCTTTGGATAAAAATCGCTAAAATGGGGTAATACTGAAAGATTTTACAAGCAAACAATTTTAATTAGAATTTTGTACATTTACTATTCACCTTTAGGTATCTTATCTAAAGAATATAACGTAGAAAATATTATATACATTAAAAATACACATATCCACCTTTATAAATGTTAAAAAGATCCTTTCAATGCAACAAAGCAATGTATTAAGTGAGTTTCCAATAATTTTAATGAGGATACTTTATCCCTGGAGATTTCTATGCATATTCATGAGTAATAGATATAATATTGTTGTCATATTTTCGTGACATACCCAGTAACTAGCAATTTGTATAGCAATTATATTATATATAGTATAATAATGATACAGGATACGGTATTTATTACTGACATATTTTAAAATATTACTTGGTACTTAATACTTAAGATACAAATACAAAAAAAGACATTTTATTAAAGCATATATGATGCAGTTTTTTAACGTATGTGGGTATACCAATATCATTGCACTTTGTTGCAGTAGGCCATGCTTAATTTGTTTGATGCTGTTAGACCCAATTTGCGAATTCGGTTAATACCTGAAAATAATGCTCAGAACTATTTTTTTATAGTAATGACTATGAGCAAATGAAATGTCTAATACCCGACATATCTATTTTCAACTAATATTGCACATCATAGTATACGCAAAACTAGTTGTGAGAATTTTGACTATACAGGGTGGGAAATAGTGCATCCGACTTCGATATCTTGAGTTCTATGATAACTAGAAACTTGATTTAAAAACATGAGTAAATTAGACAAAAAAAGTCTATAATCTGAAATTGATTTCGAATATACAGGGTGAGCCAAGACGATTCTACAGGGTCAAGTAAAATTTTTTTAAATTCGGAGCACATTTTATATCTTCTCTTGAAGTACAAAAAAAAAAATTAAATTTTTATTGCTACATTTTGCAGGTATTGTTTAATAAATCGAAAATGGTTACAAATAGCCATAGGGACGTACGTACAAAAAAATGTTTGTTTTTCAATTCTACATCGCATTGTCCAAAAATATACAGCGTGTTCCATTTGAAAAAAAAAAGAGAAAATTCAGTTCAAATAGCTGTAAATTAAAAAATATGTTTCGCCACCCTGTATACTTTTAGGAAGTGAAAATGAGAGAGTCAATAATAATGCAGAAGTGGAAGGAGGCCACAAAGAGGTTTCAAAAAATGTTCTATTATACATGGCATTCCATTTAAAAAATTGTTAGTTAACCCTGTAGAATCGTCTTGGCTCATCCTGTATATTTGAAAATAATTTCCTGTGACAGATTTTTTTGTCTAATTTATTTATGTTTTTAAATCAAATTTCTAGCTATCATAGAACTCGATATATCGAAGTCGGACTATTGCCCCACCCTGTATAATTACAAGTTGTACAGGCCACAAACATTATAAGAAAAAATAGGTACTAGCTTATAAATATCACAAAATTTTATTAGTTCACATGTATTTCATTAATTTCAATGTGTTTCATGTCCTACAATAACAATTCAAATTTATGTCATTCCTCCTAATTTTCCTTGCAGGAAAATGATCTTTAAAATGTCATTATTCCGTTCCATTTCCCTTGCCCATCAGCCATGATTTCATTTTCAATCACCGACCTTGCACTGTGACCTTCATAACGTTCAAAATTACAAAAAAAAAAGGCAAGGAAAATTAGTGACAACAAAATGTGTGCGTAACGGGCTCGACAACGCATAAAGAAACATACAAAGTGCTCAGGACTAGTTTTGCGCATATTATGATGTATTATGATGTACAATACTAGTTGAAAATAGATATGTCGGGCACTGGACATTTTATTTGCTCATTACTAGTGTTGAACATTTTTTCAGGTATTAACCGAATTCGCATATTGGGTCTAGCACATAGACGTGGAAAAATTCCATCAAGAAACACGATTTTGAATTGGTACCAGCATTTTCGAAACAGCGGTATCGTTAAATCGAATCCCACTATTCTCAGAGGAACAGTTCGTCTCCCGTTATCAGTGAAAGGGTGAGGTTAGCTATACAGAAGTCCAAAGCGCTCTGTAATCAAACACGGACAGGCGATGCAGTTATCCAATCGCAATCTCAGACGAATTCTGCATAAAGATCTTGGAATGCATCCTTACAAAATTGAAATTGTGTAAAATCTCTTCCAGCAGATTTTCAAACAAGATTACAGTTTTACTCAATTTTGCAACATGATGATGAAAATGCCGATAACTTAAACAATCTTATTATCTCTGATTTATTTTATTTATCAGGAAACATTAACAAGCCAAACTGTAGATATTGGGCCTCCGACTAACCCCAACAAATGTTTAAAAAACCACGTTACTCAGAAAAGGATACAGTTTGGTGCGGTGTATATGCTTGTGGAATTCTCGGCCACTATTTTTTTTGAGGATGGACAAAGAGTATCTGTAAATTCAGAGCGGCATGTTAATATGCATCAAAACTTTTTACCTGGTGAATGGCAAATATTGGATGGATAATCATCCAGATCTATGGTTGCAACAAGATTGGGTGACGCCCCATACGTCTGCTGCTGCAATGAATGTGTTAAGATAAATGTTTTCTGAGGTGCGTCATTTCCCGACGCGGCAATATTACCTGACCTTACATGTCCTGATTTTTTTAAGCGGCCACTTCTAGTCTAGAATAATATTAATCATCCTCAAACTCTATATGAACTTAAAGACGCAATTAGGCAACAAATTCGACAAAATTTTTTCTAGGTAGTTGTCACTTACCCCTCCCCAACCGACGCGCGACTTTACCATAAAAAAGCTGTGGTTAGATCAGCCTATGATAGAGAACTTTTAGCTGCGGCTCATCTAAATATTCTTTAAGGTATCTAAGGCATCTTGTTAATAAGCCTTTATCTTTTTTTAACCACATAAAATAAAAACATCTAGGTAGATCTACAAATATTCAATTTGTAGATCTACCTAGATGTTTTTATTAGGGTACTTTGATCAATGTTTAATGGGCCCTGGGCCCATATTAGGAAGTATATTGACAGAAAAAAGTGCGAAAAAAACATTATAAGCTCTTACAAGTAAATAAAGTATGCCGGTAAGTCGTGCGTGACGTAAAAACCAGAGCTGATCCAGGACATCACGCTGACATATACATATGAAGAACAAAGATATGATAAATGGTGCATTACCTTTTAATTATTACCAAAATAAGGAGCAATAAATATTTCACGGAACACAATAGTGCACACTAGTAATTTCTAGAGTTCCAGTAAATTAGCAGCATATATTCTACATGTTCAGGAGTTAACTTGTGACGCCTGTAATTCAAAATTTATTTATACGAGGCAACAGGAGCATACTTAAAATGTATGAAGTTTTTTAAGGAGCGTACAAGGAGGTCCAATGCCACAGTGTACTAAACCCCGGATTGTATTGTAAAACTCTTTCAAATTTATTTTTCACGCGTTCAACAGAATCTCCTGATAACTGAAAAATAAACTAGCGCAGATGGGATACAATGTTTGCTGCGTTAGCTATTACATATCAAGTAGAAGTAGTTGTACAATCAAAGTTTCTTATTGACATTAGGTCTTCCCGAACAGCTGCGCTATTAAACGCCTGGGCGAGTGTGATATAGATAGTGCAGCGTTTGTATTTAATTTGTCGATCACCTTCTTTAAATCATGAAATGAACATAATAATAGCTTGCCGTTTTTAACCATGTGCCCCAACGCATCACAACAGTATGTGGTGGTAATTGCGTATTCGGCAATTCGTTCTCAAATAATTTTCGTCGAGATGGCGCTTTTGAAATGTCTTCTTTACGCTGGCTAATAATCTGTCTGTTTCGTTTTCTTTTGGTAGATGAATACGTCACCAGATCAACTGTTCACGAAATAAAACTAATGCGTAGTGCATAGGTTTTGTGAGTTAGTTTACTGAAAGTGGCTTAGTTTAACTCTCACAAACAGAAATGGTTATATAACATCCTAATGAATAGTGGTGAAGAAGATTTTGAGGAAATTAATTAATTATGAGAATGACGAGTCTGACGTGGCTCCAGTTCCGACGATGAAAATATTCTGACTAATATAATCTAAATTTTAGACTAACTTAAAAAAATAATGAAAAATAACAAGCGCTGTTGTGGGGTTTAACTACGGGAAGTAGATATTGCCGCTAGCGGTTACCGCAGCTGTTCCGACGACCCATATAGCGAAATCGGGCGCTGCAGTGAAAGGGTTGCTTCTGCAAAAATGTCTATTTTTCACCATGTTGTATACCTATGTACGATACGATGTGTCCGGACCTGGATTATACGCTTTATTCACGATCTTTACAAATAAATAATTATAAAATATGTATATTCATTTTTCATCATCTCTTTAAGAACGCAACTTAGATGAACTCTTACACAAATATTACAAATTGCAATTATTTACTGATTTATATCCCTAATTGTATTATAACAAAACACCTTATCCTGTATTTGATTATGTTTGTGGCATAATACATTGATTTGATAGAATATTTTAGTAAACTAGTACGTGAAACTGAATTATACAATGTTTGCGAGAGTCGAGTTGATTCGGATAGAGAGAACATGCAGTTCAATGAACCTTTAGATTGGGATTTCGCACGGTGAATAGTATTAGCTATTTATTTCTGGTATATTGTAAATTTTTAAAAACCAAACATGATATGAATTTAATATGGTGTTAGGACTTTGCTATTACTATAACGACTATAATAATATAAAATTGTAGTCGTTAATTTTTGTTATAATGAACTTCGTGACCTAACAATTGTTTTCATGTCAGTTCACAACTTTTAACAACTAAAGTCTTATATTATTATAATCGCTAGAATAATAGCAAAGACCTAAAATGATTTTAAATATCTTACCATGTTTTGTTTTTGAAATTAACTGGTCCAAAAAAAGTTAAGGATATTATAAATTTTAAAACATTATGACCTTGCTTTTTAACATCTACACCCCAGACTTGCCTCAAGTCCCGAAATATTGTTCCCTGCAATAGTATGCTGATAATATACAACTAATAGGAGACACAAAAATAATGATATAGTTCCTTAACGTTTCAAGAAACACCCTCTGACTAATCTTTTAATGCAAAGTCACAAGCGCAGAGGTTTATTTTTCCAGTAACATATTGGTTAACTAACTATATTTTTTAGATAACAAAGAATTATTCATGTGGTAGTAAGTTCCAAAAAAATTGAGTGGGCCATCGGATCATTCCAACTATTCAAATCGCCAGGAGAGGATGGAGTTTTTCCAGCTTTACTACAAAATGGACTGGAAATATTGCTCCCACTCCTCATTAAACTATTCAGAGCTAGTCTGGCATGGAACTATATCCCATCCAGTTGGTCGGCGGTTAAGGTAGTATATATACCAAAAATGGGTAGGAAAGAACCAAGCCCTAAATCGCTTAGACCAATTAGCCTGACATCTTTTCTGTTGAAAGGCCTGGAGAAGGTGTTGGACGGATATATCAGGGGGAACATCCTGAATCGTCACCCCCTCAATATCCATCAGTACGCCTATCAGACAGGAAAATCAACAGAACTAGCACTCAATAACCTAGTCGAGAAGATCACCCAATCCCTTCAAATGAAGGAAATTGCGGTGGGAGCCTTTCTCGACATTGAGGGAGCATTTAATAATGCACTGCCCGACTCCTTATATGCAGCAGTGGCTGCCAGAGGAATTGAGCCTACTATAGGTGACTGGATTCGTGCTATGCTATCAAACAGAACCATAACAACGTCTCTACAGGGAGAAACAGTTAGGTTTAAAGCCACGAGAGGGTGCCCGCAGGGTGGGGTTCTCTCCCCCCTTTTGTGGTCACTTCTTGTGGACGACCTACTGGCTATTCTCACGCTGTGGGAGGTTGAGGTTCTAGCATATGCAGATAATCTAGTCATACTAGTCAGAGGAAACTCTGAAGGAGTAATATCAAATACCCTTCAAGAGACTCTGGATGCAGTGAGTAACTGGTGCGACAGGGAACAGATGCCTGTAAAACCTCAAAAAACAGTAATAGTACAATTCACCCGGAAAAGGAAGCTGGAGGACTTAAGACCTCCCACTTTAATGGGTGCAACTCTTCCATTTGCGGAGGAGGTGAAATATCTAGGAATCACTCTGGATAAATCACTTAATTGGAACTCCCATCTGGAAAAGGTAATCCACAAAGCAAAGCTGTCCCTATGGACATCCCGTGGTATTTGTGGCAAATCCTGGGCATGGGTCCCCAACAAATTTACTGGGTCTATATCACGGTCATCAGACCAATGATAACATATACGAATCCATTGTTTGGTGGCCGAAAGGATTACAACGGACGGCCAAATACAAACTCTCTGGACCGCAGAGATTAGCATGCATGACCGTAACGGGAGCAATTAGCACCACACCGTCAGCTGCAATGGAAATCCTCCTCCTCCCTTTGAAATCGAGAGCTAAGAAACTTTTAGGGTTAAACAGGATAAACCTGAAAACTCTAACAGGCCTATATACCGGGCACTGCCGACTAAACTATCATCTGCATAAACTCGGCCTAGCGGAAAACGCCGAGTGCCGTCTATGCCTGGAGGATGATGAGAAGGCAGACCACATCTTATGCACCTGTCTCGCTGTGGAGAGGATCCGATTCTCAATATTTGGCAAAGGGCAACTGCTGCCAGAGGATCTGGACACATTCTCACCCAATAAAGTTATCAGTTTCATTAAGAGACTGAACTTATTGGAGTGAAATATAATTAGGCGTGAGCCACAATAGGCCTGCTGATGGCCGCAGTGGAGGGTCTACTGAGATCCACTCACAACAAACCTAACCTAAGTTCCAAAAAAGAAAAGGAAAAAAGTTTTATTTAAATAATACAATTGTTGAATGAAATGAAATTTATTCTTACATTAAGTGGTAAATGTAATAGATCGCAATATTAAATCAAGAAAGAAAAGATTTCGGTCAACATCAAATATTTATCGATACAAATAATTCATCAGTTTTGTTTAAATAATACAGTTGTTGAATGAAATGACACATTTCTTACATTATGTAACAGATCGCAATAATCTCTACTTCTGAACTAAATAAATGAAATCTTAGATTAAGCTTATAGCTAGTTTTGAATATTGTTCGAAACTACCTCTTAGCTGAAGTAGAGCCGTTATTCTAAAGTTAATAATATAATTAGTTCTCATTAAAAGAAGGAGACTAAGATAACGACTTTTAAGAATAACATTTTCCTTGATGGAAACATATCTATTCTTGCGGATATATGAGTACAATAACGTTTTAATTTAAGAATAGTAGTCTTAAAAATAGTTTAGATTTTTTCCGTGTAATATATTTTTTTTATACTTGAACTGAAAAATAAATAGTCAAAATTAGAAAAAAATCTTATATAAAACTCGTTGGGAGAGACCATTTTGTGTAAGTCGTGCTACTTTGCGAGAACTCGCCGTGGCTCGTCCCACAAGAACACATCCCACACAGCACAAATGGGATATAGGATGTCAAGTTGAGGTACTAGGATATCCCAGGACGTAGAATCGTTATAGAAATGGATATACCTTTTAGGATGTCCTATTTTAGGACGTCCTCAAGACAATGCCTTTTAGTATATCCCAGGATATCCTTCTAATGGAGGCCAATGGATCTCCTGAAAAGTCTTTATTTTTGACAATAAATGTGGGATGACATATGGATTAAAAATGGATATCCTATGGAAAGCCTTCATTGCTTCCAGAGACATAATTTTTTGAGCTGAACTAGGTGATACAATTAAATAGAAGTGATCTTTATCGTAGTATGTAATAAGGCTCATTGATATCAGGTCGCTCCCTTAGATCAACTAAAAGAAATTCATTTCTGATAGGACGTGTAGATATTTTGTGATCTACGCCTAACTCAATCTAATCTCTTTTGACTCTTTAGTAGTCTTTAGTCTTTTTTCTATTATTTGATTAAATATTGAATGTGTTTCGTGGTGTTTCCGTTACATATCTGTCTGTTGTTTTATATACCTATGCATCGGTGGTTCAGTGGTAGAATGCTCGCCTGCCTAACCTATATATTAGACTTTTTATTCGTGTTCTGTGTTTTGTGAGGGTAAGTATTGACACAGTTTGCGGCACCCTGAGAGTCACAGACTACATCTCTGTGCTGAGAGTATAAATGTATTTTTATACTCTCAGGCGGCACCTAAACCGAACAATCGAACATCTAACCTCAAATTTTTAGGCGTAAGTTGTCACTTGTCAGTTTAATCAGAAAAATTAAAAATCATTACATTATTGTTAAAAGTTTTTAATATGCTAAAGGAAGCTAAGAAGACAAAGTTTTATAGAAAACTTACAGAATTAAATCAAAATTTTGATTCCCTTATTTTTAATGAAGGACATTCAGAAAATTTTGAAACCGAATCTCAAAACTCTCTTCAAGAAGAGAACATTGAAATTGTTTTGGAAGAAAATGTTATGGAGTCTGATAAAAAAAAATGAGTCAAAAACGAGTGAAATAGAATTTGATAATGAGATTAATATGAATGATGGAACGACTGTCTATGCAGTTGCGTACAAGTAAGTATATAGTTTGTTTGATTTCTTTTAAAAGTTTAATTCATACTTTTATAGTAAGTACTTGATGTCAGAGGTAGACAGACTTTCCATTCAATTACAAAAGTGGGTAACTAAGTGGAATGTTTCAAATAGTACCGTTAATGACCTCCTTGTAATACCTAAAACCACAACATCTTTGGAAGAACTCAAGAATTGCCTACGGATACGAGATCTTTGTTACATACTCCAAGAAGCACAAATATAAAGTCATTGTGTTTAAATGAGAGTTATCATTTTGGAATTGAGCACCAATTTTTATTTAAAAAATATGACAACATACTGACAATACCAGAAAAGGTGGAAATATCAATCAATATAGATGGAGTACCAATAAGTAATAGCTCGGGAAGCTGTTTGTATCCTATACTGGGAAAAATAAGTAATAACGAAATCCATCGATTATATTGTGAAAAAAATTTTTGTAATCGGAATATATCATGGCTATAAAAAACCTACTGATGCTAATAGTTTGCTAGAAGATTTTGTAATTTTAGATATCAGTTTTCAGTACTATATATTACATGCCTGAAAATTTACTCACTAATGGTGATACAGAATTGGTGCTGAACCTTTAACTTTAAAATAAATGTTTTTCTATATATGTTTTGTTAGCTGCCTCTCAAGTCACCGAAGTAACCCCCCTGAAAATCCTGATATTTTATGTTGGATACAGAGAGACGAGGCCCTACAGTTTATTGTGGAGTCCGACCCACATCTAGGGCACTTCCATCTTAGTTCAAAACAAATTACAAATTAAATTTCTAACTTGCCCCAGGATGAAATCGAACCATCGATGTTTGGTACCAAGTAAATAGCTATATGAGCACTTTACCCACTTGGCTACCGTGCCCTTAATACCTTAATAAAAGTTAAAAATGATGGATGTAACTGTTTTAGTTGAGTGTTCTGGATCATGAGAGTTGGAGGTGGGCGCAAGTACTGCAAATAATGATACATCCTGCAGGAGAAAACTTTTTGCAAGACAACAGGCTGACAGAGGTATTTTTATTTTTTAATTACTACACTAATTTTAAATTAAACTGGTTTATTTTAGTTAATACTCTAAAAATACAAGGTTGGATTGACATCGACACAGTCCCTATAGTACTGGAAGGGCAAACTGAATTAGTTCCTACATCTGGTAAGAATAATTCTTTTTACAATTAACTATTTAGTTATGAGGAAAAGTAACTGATCAAAAACTTACTTTTTAGCATCAGGTAGATAACAATAAAAAAATAAGTTATTCTGAGATCTATAACTGAAATTAAGTTAGAAATTAGTTTTAGATTACCATAAGTAATGCAGTAATGCTTTTTCTTTATAATTTAGAAATACGAGTCAATAGTTTTGAACGATCCGAGAGTACACCAAAAATGATAAGACTTTCAGTACAAGAGAAACCAATTTCTTTGATACCTCCTATTGCACGGACGTCAAAAACTACCACTGGTATACATATTTTATTGTAAAATTGTAAAATTTTATATTTTAGAGCTTGAAAGACAAATGCTACAACAAATGAATCTACTTCAAATTAAAATTGACCAACACACAGAAATGATGACGTTGGTGGATTCCATAAAAAATAAATATACCCTATCAGAGAGAGAAGAAAGAAGTAATTTTTTATTGGAAAATAATTTTCCTTTATCAAATAATCAAGATTTAGAACTATTAGAAGAAAAACTAAAGGAAGAAGATAATCAGCATTCTTTGGTTAGATATATTTTATTAATAGGTAGATAGATTTTTATTGATCAATTATTAGATACAAATTTTGTACATTTGACATGTCATTATTGTTATTAGTATAAATTTATTGTAGATACTTTGTTTTAGGAAATGGAGTTAAGAAAAATTGGTGGGGATAATGTCAAACACTTTTTCAAGAGAATTATGGAGAGATTGATTAAATATAGTTTTGCAAAAAACTTTTTGTGGGATGGATTAAAGGGAAAGGAAGCATTTAGAAATCTAAACCTATCAACTCTTATAAAAGGTAAGTAATGTATTTAACAGAAAATCATTAATAATCGCATTTAGTGAAAAGAAAATAATGACATATTTATTATATCAAAATAGTAGAAAGAAATCTGCTATGCCAATGGATAACAATATAGAATAAATTCTTTATAAACTTTCCATATATTAATTATTGTTTATGATAAATTTACCAGTACAGTTTACTTTTAACTTAACTGCTATGTTCCTCGTTTCTGTTATTTTTTCCCAGCTTTAACATGCATTCACTAACCATGAATTTTTCTTATAAGCTACTCAAACAATAATGGTGCATTTATATTTTAGCTGCAGTAATAAATACATTTAGAGGCACTGAAAATGAAGCAGAAAAGATGCTAAAAGAGTATCTCAGGAGAGCAAAAGAGAGGAGTGAAGCAAAGAAGAGCGGGGGAATAGTGGGGATAATATATAAATGAATAATAGTGAAAATAAATAAATGAATAAATATTTATTGGATATATTAGTTTGCATAATACAAATCAGTACAGGGTACACATGTACCTCAACATATACGTAGCAAGTGTCGTCTCCAATGTTTTGTCTGGAGGGCACTAATAAACTTTTTTTTGTGGCCAGTAATGGGGGGGGGGGTGAACAATCAATACCCTTTCACGTTGTAACGAAGGCCTCTGGTATCAATTTTTTTATTAGTTTATTTATTAAGTACTTTTCTAAATTTAGCAATTCTTAACTGATTCATCATCTATTTAAGCAAAATCACTTTTTTTATCCTTCACCTAAATTTTACAAAATATAGGTAGGTAGTACACTTTTTATTATACCGAGGTATCTTGACAACACCCCGATACGATATTTGCCAAATGTTATAATACTCTGGTGTTTGTAACGAATGTACAATAATGCATTCTTTATATATTTTGTGCTAACCTTAGAGAAAATGTAATCCACAAATATTAGATGACTTCTGATAGGACGAATGTACCACCAATCATCACAGACGCAACTGCCCAATAAAAAATATGTTCATAAATAACTAATAAATATATACTGCGATTAGTTACATTACAAATTATTTATCTTCAGAACGAATAACTACAAGAAAATATACTTAATATCTGGAGCATAAAGAATTTGTCCAATGTAATTACTACAATTAAAGACAATATTTTTTTGTAGTCGTAAAAGCCTTCATTAGACATAAAGAGAAGCGAATTTATGCTACTATTTAAAAGGTGAGTAATAATTTTCCTGACATGGGTAAGTGAAAATATTTTTTTTCTACGACTGCTTTGAAATGTGTTCAAAAACGCACTATACTAACTACACTTGAAAATTAGTGATTTCACATAGCGTGTGATAAATTCTTAACGAACACTATAGACAAGCATATAGAGAGTGTGAACATTTTTCATACGCTGGTAGCGTGTATTAAGGATTTATCTAACGCTATGTGAAAACAATAATTTTCAAGCATAATTAGTAGTGCGTTTTTAAACACTTTTCAAAGCAGTCGCAGAAAAAGTATAGTGTGCTACACGTGTGATAAGTGCTATTTCCATCACTTGTGCAATATATACTATTAAATTTTAAAAATGTCAATACCTATGCCAGAAATTTCAAATGTCCTATTTTGTAATTAAAATTTTTTAAAACTGTATTAGTAATACTGATTAATAAAATAAAGATCTCAACAACTGACAGAATTTTGCAATTTTTTTAGTGTATAGATTCTAAAGATAGTGGGGATGAGAACTTTTATTTTGACATCAAATTGTACTTAACGTAGTTTTGAAAAATTTTGTTTCCATAGAATTTTTGATATTTTTGTCAAATATTCATATTTTTGAAATCGATTCTCACCAGTCCATCTGTAGTCCTATAATATCCTTTTTAGGATTATTTAGTACATAATATAGGCCAAAATTTAGATGCCTATGGATGTCCACTTGTACATCCCAGGATGTCCTGGGATATATCAGTAAGTGGCTTGTACATCCTAGGATGTCCTTTTAGGCTGGTACCTAATAAGGACTCAGTACGGGAGTCCAATTGCAATACTTAGGACATCCTGAAATATCCCAGGATATTCTAGTACATCCTTATATAAGCCCTCGTACGTCCTTCAAGACAGCCATTGTATTACCTTTTTCTAATACCAAGTTGTGACATTGGGATGACTAAAAGAGAGCCAAAAAGCATGAATGCTGGGATATTAGGATGTCCCTGGGCAAGCCCAAATACTAAAGGGGATTAGCCATTGTACATCCTTTGGGCGGCCTTGTGCTGTGTGGGATTCGTGACACAATAATTCATCTTTCTCAACTACTTATATAAACGGCTAATAAAAAACCAATAATAAATACCCGCTTCCTCTTGCTGTGCGAAAACTCAACCTTATATATCAAAGTAGTCCAGTTTATTAATTAATATCTTATACTGTGCTTTCATTTTAAAACACTACATAGGGAAGCGTTCGGTCAAGCTCGTGTATTCCGTTAGATACAAATTGTGACTGCAATTTGCCACAGCGATGCAGTCCATGCTCTCCCTCTGCGTTTTTGATGCTGTGTTTTTTATCCATTCTGTGGCTGTGCCTTTACTCCGAATGTACGAGTTCGAACGGCGCTGCTTCCTTATGTAGTGTAGAAACATTCAAACACGGTATAAGAGAACAATTTCATGTGTCTCTGTAGCTAATAAAGAGACAAGAGCCTGACATAATTAATGTACTGGGGTTTCAAATTATATCAGCATTTTTCAGTTTTCTTCTAACACCAGAATTAAATTAAAAAAAAAACCTCACAAATTCGTATGCCGACACTGTATGGAAGGGAGTTATATTTTAAATAATACTTAAACACATAATTACTCTCGCCGTCACAGCCGGAGCTGGGAATCGAACCCAGGAACACGCTAGACAGTAACTAGTCGCGCTTCCACATAAACCGTTTTAACATATGTACTACCGTGCTTTAATGTATGAACATTTTTAAAATAGCTAATTGTGAATCCTAATGATTTAAATGCTGAAGAAATAATACAGTTCAAACGGTTCAGACTCCATTATAAACTGTAGTTCTATCCTGCTCCCTTCACTCACACAGATCTAGATATAAATTTTAGAGGGTTCCTTTAGTGAGCCAACAGGTTTATAACATTTGATGCAATATAATTCTAATGCAATATAATTCTAATACTAGTTAGAGGAATTACCTAAAATTATACCATTCAAGTATTGGATTAATATCCAATACTAAAAAACATATTTTCTGGGTTTTATTATTTGTTTTAGTTATTACTGGATATTATAGTCGTAAATACCAAACATAATTTACTTCATTAGCAACACAAATGGCAATATCAACAATATTCGACGAGACAAATATTTCACCTATGTAATTCGTATGCAACAGAAATGCGGAAAATTGAATTTTGGTTTAATAGTGGGAAGGAGAAATTCAATAGATGGACGAGTCTAGACCCTTAAAATAAATACACTCAAGAGCTATGACATTGGACCAGCTGCCTTTAAACACGGCACGTTCTAACGATAAAACATTCTTAAGGAAAAATTTTGAAATCCAGATTGTACTAGCAAATTTCATGCATATATTCAAATGTTTCAGAAATATTTGTATGCCTAACACCGATAAAGTAATTATACAGCAACCGGCAGAATTCACTTTACAATTTTAACTTGGAATAAATATTTATTGAAGAGAGTTAAGAAGTGGCGGAAAACGTATAACATTCCAGAAGGATGGGAGTGTTTTTTAAGAGAAATGATATGCAATAGATGACCTCCTTCCTCTTCTATACATTCCTTTAATCTTGCATGAAACCTGCCATAACTGCCTGCATCATGTGAGGAGGAATCGCATGAACTTCTTCCTGTATGGTTCTTCTCGGTTTTCTTTTGTATACCCCGTTTTAAAAAAAAATCCCACATGAAATAGTTGGTGCGGTGAAGTCTGGAGACCTGACAGGCCAATTTAAGTCCCTACGGCGTGAAATAAGGAGCAGAAGAAAATATTCCTTACTTATTCTTGCAACTAATAGCACCGTCCACACCCTCTCAATACCCACCAGTATACTTATCAGACAGGAAATCAACAGAACTAGCACTCAACAACTTAGTCGGGAAAATCACCCAATCCCTTCAAATGAAAGAAATTGCGGTGGGAGCTTTTCTCGACATTGAGGAAGCATTTAACAATGCATTACCCGACTCCTTACGTGCAGCAGTAGCTACCAGAGGAATTGAGCCAACCATAGGCTACTGGATCCATGCTATGCTATCAAACAATACCCTAACAACGCCTCTACAGGGAGAAACAGTTACTTTTAGAGCCACGAGTGGGATTCTTTCCCTTCATCTGTGGTAACTTCTTGCGGACGACTTGCTGACTATCCTCACACCGTTGGAGGTTGAGGTTACAGCATATGGAGATGTTCTAGTCACACTACTTAGAGGAAACTCTGAAGGAATAGTATTTAATACCCTTTAAGTGACACTGGATGCAGTAAGCAACTAATATGATAGGGAGCATATATCTGTAGACAGTAATAGTACCATTCACCCGGAAAAGGAAGCTGGAGGACTTACAACCGCCTTTATGATAGGTGAAACTATTTCATTTGTGAACGAGGTGAAATTTCCAGGAGTCACTTAACTGGAACTCCCATCTGGAAAAGCTAATCCACAAAGCAAGACTGTTCTTAAGGACATGTCGTCGAATTTATGGTACATCTTGGGGCATGGGTCTTTAAATAATTTATTGAATTTATGTCACGGTCATTAGGCCAATGATAACATACGGATCCATCGTTTGGTGGCCGAGAGGATTACAACCGACGGCCAAAACCAAACTATATGGTTTGCAGAAAGTAGAATGCTTGACCATAACAAGCGCAAATAGCATCACACCGTCAGCTGCAATAGAAAGTCTCCTGGACTTACCCCCTTTTCATATATATTTGGAGAGAGAGGCCAGATGGGAAACGTATAGACTGAAACAAGCAGCCATCAATATGCCGCAGACTAGTATCAAACTTATTAGGCAATATTAATATTTATTTCACATATAAACTCAACGTACTGCCAAATAAACATATAACTGAATTCGAGAAATATTTTATACATAGTAATGGCATGGAGTTAGTAATTCGCTTCGTGTATAATGTATTCTTCTCACGACTGACTACAAGATGAGAAACGCGTGCGACAAAGAGTTGATAATTAATAAAATTATATACTTTGGGAAAGTTCTTTAGCGCTATGAAACATTTTATGTAAAGGAAAAATTAAACTGTATCACTGAATACAGAACGTCTACACAAAATTGTAGCCGTCGAAACTGAACTGAAAGAACAAGTTGTTGCTAATCCAACTTCAAGAAAAGAGTTTGGTACATTGATTTTCTCATATAATTTTTTTCTATTCATATAATAATACTTTACACATTAATTACTACTTATAAACAGATCGAAGCCTTTCGCATTCCATACGTTAACAAGGATTGATACATGTACAACCATATTACATAAGATACCGATAAATGATGATTTGCTGCATATTTCGTGGCTATGGCTATGTTACTCTTTTGGGTATCATGTTTTACGGTTTTACGGAAGAACTGAATGACAAGGGAACGGGGAACTATACGTGCAATGAGTACATGTAACGTTTCGAATTTGAATATTTAGGAACGGAAACTTTGGAACTAATACGACATCGTCTACGATATCAGTCTGAATTTGAGGTACACCACAGCCACAGATAATGTTGAACAATGCAATGTATATGGAATATAGTGATAAATACGCTGATTAACGGAAAGCCGATTACAGCATGCTTGAGTGAGGCTCACTGTCCAGAATAGTCAAAACGGATATTTAAGTTTAGTTTCATTTGGCTGAAAAATTTATCTCATGAACATTGCATATTGAAAATGAATCTGTAATTGTAAAGAATGCATATTAGGTATTTTGTTTGCCTGACTACAAAATATTTATTGTTTCTTGAATTTAAATTATCGTTTTTCTGACACTCCATCTGAGCAGCACTAAAAGCCTTTTACTGCCATTCGCGAGCAGCACTAGAAGTAATATTTTCTTATATCAATAAAACTTATCATTTGAAAAAAAAACTTTATTTAATTCGCTAACAATGGAACAAATTCAGTATTTTCAAAATTTTTAATTTGAAAAAACATCATTTACTGTTAGTAAATTGATATTGAAGGTACAATTATGAATGGTGGCGTTTTGAAAGTTGAAGCCACTTGAGGCTAATACAGCCCTTTTTTCTATGTTCACAATTGAATTATCTGAGCGATTTTCTTTTGCAGATTCATCCAAACACAGTTCTGCATTACTTCTAGTGGCTTCAGCTTTAACATTTTATTTGATAAGATCTTCAAAGCAATATCTGTTTTATTACTCATGGATTCTTTTATGCAACCTTCGGCTACAATGTCCAAATTCTACCCACCGGCGCCGTAGTATTTTAAATAAGTAATATCGCTTCTATTAAGAAGCATTGTAGCCGATGTTCGCCTCAAACAATATCCTGTATATTCCACCCAGTTTGGCAGTTCAAATAGAACGCTACCTCTCTGGGTAAAGAACCAATTTTATGAATCCCCATTAGTGACCGACAATATTTTCTTTTATTATATTTAAAAAAAAAAACGTCTCTCCGCCATATTTTTTTGGACACAAGAGAACATATTTTTTATAAACGGGTATAAAATCTCCTTCAATTATAAAACATTGTGTCTGTTTTATCGTACTATCTGGAATTTTTATAAAAATTAAAGATCCTAAGTATTCCATATCATCAATTTTCATATGTACCATTTCGTCACAAAGACATGCTCCAAATATTCCCACATTAAAACCATCTGAATAAAAAATTACAAAAACAAATTTGGTATCCTCTTCAAATATAGAGTGAAATAAAGAATAATAACGATGAACATTTTTTTGCTAATTATTATTTACTAACTTTTACAAAACTTATCACAGGTAAGTATAACATATATTTTTTAAAACAATTATTTTCCTGGCTATTTGCCAAAACGCTGAAACCTGGATTACAAAAAAGATAATATGCACATTATGTTCAGGGTGACTGACTCAATAATGTTATTTTTAATTTCAACTATCCTGTTTATTAAAACCAAAAATAAATAAAACAAAAGTATTCACCAGTGGAACAACCGCTTTAGAAAGCTTTCAAACATCCATAGACACGTGTTTCTGCTTTTAGCGTTATCAAGGTAGCTCATTGAAAGGATCTAAAGCAACTAAACTTTGTAAACCCTAACGTAATAAATATTAATGGCCTCAGAGAATAGAACAATTGAAATTATATAGTGGAAATTCCCCGTAGGTCAGAATAGTTTTAAAAACAAATTTGGTATCCTTTTCTTGGTAAGAGTTTAAAATATTGAGTGAAATGAAAAATAATAACGCTGAAAATTTTTCATTTCAATATACTATTACTTAAATTTTAACTTCAAGATAGAAATGAATAAAAACACATGTTTCAAGTTCAATACGAAATACAATGCATCGAAACAACATATAGCTAATGTCGTACTCTTGCTTTTAGATTTCAAAATAGGAGTGGAAATAACTAAATCACCAAACTGATTAAACTATATATTAGACATTGAAAATATGTTAGTAAAATTATATTTACTATATAGCCAGAGATTATTTGTCCTTCCAGTTCTAACGAATTTAAACACACCACCTAAATTAGGGTAACCTAAATCTAGAAGCAGATGGTGAAGACGATTCCTTAGGAAATGACGAGTCGCGTTTGCCACATAACTCTCTCCAGCTAACTGTGCTCTCGTCATCGATTTCTAAAAATATTTGCCATCTTGAAACCAGCTCTGGAGTGACATTTGCTAAAGTGCAGTTGTATAAAATCAATATAAGTGCAGATGCAGTTGAAAAGCAAACTAGAAATATATGCATTGATGTGAATGTATTGACTATAAATATGATAATAATGAAAGGACACGTTAACGTAAACGAGACAATTGAAGATGATGACAATACTTTTTATCATGTTCCCATGTTTGACCAGAAACAGCACACTAAAATCTTTCTAGTAAATAGTAATCGTCAATCGAAACAGCCCAGTGAAACATTTTGGTATATGAATTTTTATTTTTATTATTATTATACCATTATTATTAAATTTATTTTTGAGTTATCCAACGCCACACAGTCCTACTGTGGTCTCCAATTCACACACAGTGTGGTTGTAGATTCCAAAAACATTGGACGTAAGTAGACCGAGAAAACTTAAGATGGCCGCCTTCGGCTGATCTGTGATTTCACCTAGACCAAGGTGAAGTCAAAGATGGTCGAGAAGAATTATGTTAGGCTTATTAACTTGGATTCGGCCGATGGTCGGAGATGAAAAACTCTTGTTTTTGGCAACGGACTCAATATTTCCTGTGACTTAAGATAACATTGATGTCTGGTCTATCATATACAAGTGTCTCAGATGATAATAATGCACTTGAAATACATTATGTAGGTATCGGGTAGACAGAAAACAAGTATAAGACTTGGTATACCACAGTAAATCCCATGGTCTCTGACTTAATCTCACCTTATTTTAAGAAGGAAAATGTTAACCTTGCCGATAAACTGAATGCCTTTATGTTGTTTAGAAGAGATGGTGCAGGGATTTATTAGCATGCTGCTGGGACAGATTTTCGATTTGCCTGGATCACAATGTCCTCCTCTTCGCCTGGAGTCGAATCCGAACCGAATTCATTTACGGCGTATTCTACTACCTTAAAAAATCCTGCGACAACTGTAGTTTTCGTGACCTTGTAATAACCGCATAAGTGGATTTTAGCTACTGAGGATGTTACATGCTATTATACCCTCTGGAGAGAGAGGACAGGTGGGCAACCAGACTGCAACAAGCGGCCATTAATATGCCACAGACTAGTATCATGGAGCGGAACAGGTTGCTGGATGACATAGAGAATCACAGCATCCTGAGAATGCCCTCGGATACTATGCCTACCATGACCAACTACGAGCTGACCTTCAACCTCCTTTCTCCAGAAGGAGATGAGTGGGATCGGAATAAAACCGACCTACTGAAGGCAGACAGTTGTTGGTTTACAGACAGCTCCAAAACTCCCGAGGGAACAGGAGCTGGAGTACATAGCTACAGACCAAGGGTGAGGATATTCTCAAGCCTAGGTACTCACGCAACTGTTTTTCAGGCTGAGGTTCATGCCATTGAACTGTGTGTACGAAGGCTGGAATATATGCATCTTACACGCAGATCAATAAAAATGTTCTCAGATAGCCAAGCAGCTATAAAAGCTCTTGGCTACTACCGGTGTAACTCCAAAACTGTATGGAATTGTCAGAGAGCTCTAAATCATTTGAGCAAAAACAAAAAAGTGACTCTGGTCTGGATACCCGGCCACTCTGTTATGGAAAGTAACGAAATAGCGGACTCCTTAGCCAGAGAAGGAGCGGGATCACGAATCATCGGACCAGAACCAATACTTGGCATATCCTCAAGTACTGCCAAGATGGCTATCTCAACCTGGGCTGAAAGGAAAACTCTCCGGTATTGGCAAGAGTTACCAGGATTAGTTCATTCGAAAGCGTTTATAAAATACCCTTTGAAATCAAGAGCTAAGAAACTTTTAGAGGGGTAAACCTCAAAACTCTAACAGGCTTATATACCGGGCACTGCCGACTAAACTATCATCTGCATAAACTCGGCCTAGCGGAAAACGCCGAGTGCCGTCTATGCCTGGAGGATGATGAGAAGGCAGACCACATCTTATGCACCTGTCTCGCTGTGGAGAGGATCCGATTCTCAATATTTGGCAAAGGGCAACTGCTGCCAGAGGATCTGGACACATTCTCACCCAATAAAGTTACCAGTTTCATTAAGAGACTGAACTTATTGGGTGAAATATAATTGGGCGTGAGCCACAATAGGCCTGCTGATGGCCGCAATGGAGGGTCTACTGAGATCCACTCACAACAAACCTAACCTAACCTAACCTATACCCAGTACACTATGCGTACATTCCAAACTCAAGGCCTCCTATTGTCGTAGAATGTGCATACGAAAAACGGACAATTCTCCTGTGAATATGCTTCATCTTGCAGACATCTCAAACTGGCCCAGCTTGTCTACTGCCCTATTCTGCACTCTGAAGAGTAGAGCAGAAATGGAATGTCATAATCGTGAAACTAATTAATCGCAGACACCTTCCCCGAAAGTTCGGAAAACTACATATTTCGATGTGACTTTTCGCAGAACGCGACCTTTACTGTTCTGCATCCTAGATGTAGCATTGCTGCGCAGCCAGTTATGTCGATCTTTCCAGCATTCAAATATTGTGGGATTCTTCCGTCTATAAGCTGGATAACTTCACAGAAATCCCCACATCGGCCTCTCTTGTGATAGACGACTGTAATTTATTTGTCCAATTCGAATTCCATACGAGAATATCCCGCCTGTACTCCTCGACAACCCTAAGAGTGGTTTGTAGTATCCACTCTCTGGAGGCATATAGTTAAAGATCGTTTATATAAAGTAAATGTGAGTAAATGCAGAAGAGGAAACGACTCCTCCTAAATTCCACATGCTCTGTCGTGACGTGCTGCTCACTTTATCATACTGTGAAGCGGATCTTCCAAAAAAAAGGGTTAGAGGCTGTAGAATCCAGAAACATGTGTAGCAAACGGAGAGAACCTAGAATTATCGCCTTCTGCATTTGACCTGCCAGCCACTTTGCTGATTTTTCCAGGCTGCTATGATCCTCAATTCTGAGAGCAGCGTGTGGTAGTTTGTTAATCATTTTAAGAAATTTTTGAAACTACCATCTAGTGAATTCTGAATTTGGCCTTCTTTACGATTCTAGGGTTTGTCTGATTTTAACGCACCTATTCACTGGTGTGAACAAATTTCGTAATTATATTTGCAGAATAATTTTTTGAAAAGCAAAAGATTAACTTATAATTACTTTAAGTAATAAAATTAATTTATTCTACAAATTGGTTTCCCCTTTTTATAATTTCATTGTCTGGAATAAAAGCTTATTTATAACGATTCAGTTTGGAACAAGAGGGAAAATTTATGAGGAATGATTTTATTGACTAAATAATCAAGATTAAATTAAACGCACAAATGAAAAAACATTCTTTGTATAAACTCAAAGAACTTATTTAAGATGAAATTTTTCTGAAGGCAATGTTTTCTAACAAAAGCTAAAGGACTTTTAGAATTTCAACACTTTATTTCTGTTCGTTTTACTCACCATAAAAACATTTATTTAAGTGTATTAAATGTAACAAAAAAAGAAACTAAATGCCAACAGAAAAAATCATTCTAAGCTATATAAAAGGGTATAAATACAAAAGATGGGACCAAATCGTGACAACGATTTTATTTCTTTTTTTTATCACCCAACCCATAAAATGAAATTGATGCCCATCATAAAGGTATTATAATAAAATAAATAAATATCAGGTAATTGCTAAAGTTCACAAGTAAATCGTACGTGATGTAAAAACCAGGGGCTGATCGACGACACCGCGCTGACATACACAATACATATACACGTTATAATAAACACTTTTGATTTTACAGTAATAGGCTCGCTTCGACTCGCCCCACTTTACGCCTCTCAGAATGGCTAGGCCGGGGTCGGCTATCGAATCGAAAATCCTCAAGCAAGTGACTAAGGTGAACTGAGTCCCTCCACTGAATATCGATGCTGTTTGTGCTAAAACTAAATGCATGTGTTATCTTTCTCACTCCTTAGACATATTCAGAAGTAGCTGTTACAACGAATATAATAGTTATTTATGTATCAAGGGTGTAAAGTAAGTGCTTATGGCTCGCTGCGTGAAGATAATATTACACGCCAAGAGCCATAAACGCTTGTTACGCCCGTGACACATACAAAATTTTATGACGAACGCTTTCTAGGATCAGTTACAAATTTAGACTCGTTTTGATTTACATATAAATAAATAACTAAAATATATAATAAAAACAAGAATTGCTTATTTAATTATAATTTTTAATATTATAATATATTATTATATAATATATTTCATATATTTAAGTTCAGCAGTTTTAGTTGAATTGCCTAACTTGAAGGGTGTTTCAATAAGAGTGTATACATGTGGCGGTATTTCATTGATATAAGCGTCTAATTTCGGCCTTCAATGCTTCGGTGGTCGCGGGCATAAACCTGTGACTTCAGATAACCCCACAGCCAAAAGTCCTAAGGTGTTTAATCGCAAGAGCGTGGCGGCCAATTCAGGTCACCAAACCGAGAGATGACAAGATCAGGAAAAGACTCGTTAAAGACCGTCAATGTTTCACGGGCGGTATGGGTAAAGGGCACCGTCCTCTGAAACCACATATCGTCGAGAGCAATATCTTCCAATTGAGGCACACAAAACTGGGTCATAGCACGATAACGTTTGCTATTCACAGTTACTGCATTACTTGCCTCGTCTTCGAAGAAAAACGGCCCAATGATTCCTCCAGACCACAATGCACACCAACCAGTGACACATTTGGGATGCATCGCTTTCTCATGAATCATTTGTGGAATTTCTGAGTCCCAAATGCAGCAGTTTTGCCTATTAACGAAGTCATCGAGGTGAAAATGGGCCTCATCTCTGAAAATGATTCTGTCCGTAAAATCGGCATTCACTTCTTGTTCTTCAAGAATCCAATTGGTGAACTCTCTTCGCTTTTAACCAATTGGATCCTTGAACAACAAGAAGTGAATGCCGATGTTGCGAACAAAATCAATTTCAGTGATGAATCCCATTTTCACCTCGATGGCTTCGTTAATGGGCAAAACTGCCGCATTAGGGGTTCAGAAAATCCACAAATGATTCATGAGAAAGCAATGCATCCAAAACGTGTCACACTTTGGTGTACATTGTAGTCTGGAGGAATCATTGGGCCGTTTTCCTTCGAAGACGAGGCAAGTAATGCAATAACGGTGAATGGCGAACGTTATCATGCTAATGATAACCCAGTTTTTTGTGCCTCAATTGGAAGATATTGCTCTCAATGACGGTCTTGCACGAGTCTTTTCCTGGTCATGTCATCTCTCGGTTTGGTGACCAGAATTGACCGCCACGCTTTTGCGATTTAACACCTTTTGGACTTTTTGCTGTGGGGTTATCTGAAGTAACAGGTTTATGCCAACAAGCCCGAAACCACCGAAGCATTGAAGACGGAAATTAGACGCTATATCAACGAAATACCGCCTCATGTATGCAACACCGTTATTCAAAATTTCGCCAAAAGAGTACGCATATGCTAGCAAAGCCGTGGCGGCCATTTACTAGACGTGTTGTTCCATACATAACTCCCGAATGTCTACATTATAACTCAATAAATATTTCAATACTTTGCTACAGATAACCATGTTTTATTTAACCTTGAAATATTGCTCTCATATTGAAACACCCTTTATTTTCCTCCTTATATAAACTACCTAGCTCATAATAAATTAAAATGTCTAAGAGCTTTTATATTAAGTCAAAGCTTCTGTTCTATTGATGAATATTTTAATACACCGTATGCATAATTTAATTACAGGCATAGGTATATTTGCTGTATTTCTATTACTCATATTTATCGTTTATGTACCAGATTTATCAATTTCAAATCAAAATAAAAAAATTAAGTTCACGTCTAATCGCATTTAAATATTACATCTTAAAGGCAGAAAGATTTAATCCAATTTAATATCAGATTTGGTACTAATTCTTGTGGCACTCTGTTTGAAACGTGACTTATTATCAGATAGATTAAGAACGGATGACTTGCCTTACTTTAAAGAAGGGACATCGATCCTTTGTAACAGTTCAGTATAATTTAATGGCATCTTACATAATCTTTTCACAAAAAGTGTCAAGGTCAAGATAAAAATCAATAAGTGCCATTTCTAAATGTGAGATATTTTGTCAAATGTGGTCCAAGTTTCAGTTCCTCTGCGGATAACTGATTTTCGATTTAAATTCAACTTGTATAAATTCGAGTCAATACAATGTTTACAATTACCATTATGGGAAGCCACAACATTTTAAACGTAAATGTAAAATCAAATTAAATGAAGGCGACAATCGACAATGCCGCCGTGTCAAGAAAAATCAAGCGCGATTGCTTTTGTAACTTAAATGGGTTTTATTACAAAATTTAATTAAAAGTCTACATTTCAAGATCTGAGTATACACAATTGATAAAAATAAATACGTAGAGTTCAATTTAAACATATTTGCCGCCGTCAAAGATGTCGACGTTTTTTAAGCTACAAATAAGTTCGAAATAGACCTTAGTTATGCTATAGCTAAGAAAAATGTTATCACTGATTACGTCAAAAAAAAAATCAATAGTCTGGTTGACAATATTTCACATACCATTAGACATTCTATGTATATAGGTAAAATGGGATTTAAAGTATGTCGCAATTCGCTAAAATGGCAAGCCGACTGATATTTATTGTTCTAGAGGAACTTCGGAACGATTAACAAGATATTGCACACGTGAACACAATGTTTCTCATTGGTAGCACATATACGATAATTAATCGAAGCTTCCACCTTCTGTTGGTGTGTGACCTCTGTATTCAGTTTATTGTAATGAGCCAGCCAGGTCATCTTTTTACAGTTGGCGGCGCTCTCAAATAATAAATCAAAAGAACCAAGTTGTTCCTTATAAAAAGAATCTTAGTGTACATACATCAGTGATGCATAAAGTGAAAATAACGTTCTGTATTTGTCACTTAACTATACAGGGTGTCTCACCAGGAACTGCATCGATCGATATAGGAAGAAGTACGCACCAGAATATTTTGAAAATTTCGGGAATTACTAACGGCAGTGTGGTCAATCCAAGTAAAATAATTACAAGCATCGGGCACTTCCGGAAGTTGATACCAACTTGCTTAATATAAATGGAACACCCTATATATTTTAGGGTTTTCGAAAAGAGCATAAAAAAAACATGTCCCATGCCTAAACCCAGCCGTTTCAGAAAATTTGACATTTTAAAAAAATGTTGACAGATGTAATGGTTTACAATAACCTTTATAACTTTCTTCGTGTAAAAGATACTCATTTGATTTTTGGAATGCAGAAAGAGCGTAAGATGAGCTACGCTCTACAGTTTAAAGAAATTCAATAGTAGTATACCAAGTGTTCCATTTTTGACATTACATTTTGTAAACTTCAAACCACGAAAACATGCTTAAGTCAAATAGAACACTCTATATTTTTTTCCATGAAGTTATCTATAATTGAATTCCATTTTTTTCTGATATAAGCATTGTGGGGGTTTAAGTCACAACTTTTTCAAATATTTGCGATTTTCTTAAAAATCCAAGAATTTTTAGTAAAAATTTTATCAAATTAGATACAATCAGTAATGTCAGTCATTCTCTTATGTAAAAAAATGCCATCGCATTTAAATTACACCCACGAAGACTTTTTGAATTTGTTTATTATTTATGGAGAATGTGATAAAGTAATATCAAGAACTTGTAGTACATTTGCTATCCACAAAAATGGAAACCGTCACCAAACACTGTAAAACACATACTGGATAATTTTAAAAACCATGGCTCTGTCAAGGCAAAAATTCAAAAGCAGAAGCCTATTGTTGATAACGAAAACGTAGAAATAGCAATTCTGGGATATTTTCACGCATTTCCAATGATGTCGTTAAGACAAGCTGCTCTGGAATCGGGACTATACAAGAATTCAGTTCACAGAATCTTAATTAAACATAAATTTCACCCGTTTTCGTTCCAAATAATTCAACGATTAAAAGAAACAGATTTCCTAGGAAGAAAATATTTTTGTGAATTTATTCTAATAAGGTCTGTAGGCGACGATTTTTATTTGGGAAATATTGTATGGTCAGATGAAGCTAAATTTACCAAAAATTGACTTTTTAATCGACACAATTCGCATTATTGGAGTGACTCGAATCTTCATGTGTTCAGGGAGCGAAATTTTCAAGACAGTTGGCAGTTTAATGTTTACTGTCCCATAAGAAATGATAGAGTCGTGGCATTAGAATTTTATCAGGAAAATTTAAACAGTAAGTTATAAAGATTTCTTCTTCTGTTAATATGTATAGTTAATTTTTTTTTTTTTTTAGGTGAAATATCTAAATATTTTACAAAATTTTGAATAATAACTATTTAGAAAATAACGCGTATTTGATTGATAAATAATTTTTTACAAGAAACTTTTTTACGGTAGTAATGAACCTTTCCTATGGTCTCCCGCTCACCCGATTTTCAATTTTAGATTATTTTATTTGGGGAACTATAAAAAAAAAGTTTATGAGAGCGCATTAATAACTATTGAAGATTGTATGCAGAGAGTAAGAAATGCATTTCAAAGCTTATCACAGGATTCAATTAGAAGAGCTACCCATGAAGAACTAATCCGAACGTGCGAAAAATGTGTGGAGGTTTGAAGTTTACAAAATGTAATGTCAAAAATGGAAAACTATTATTGAATTTCTTTAAACTGTAGAGCGTAGCTCACCTTATGGTCTTTCCGCGTGCCAAAAAGCAAATGAGTATCTTTTATACGAAGAAAATTATAAAGATTATTGTCAACCATTACACCTGTCAAAATTTTTTTTAAAATGTCAAATATCTCTGAAACGACTGGGTTTAGGCATAGGATATCCTACATGTTTCTGACTCAGAATTTTATGCTCTTTTGGAAATCTCTAAAATATATAGGGTGTTCCTTTTATACTAAGCAAGTTGGTATCAACTTCCGGTATAACCGGAAGTGCCAAATGATTGTAATTATTTTAGTTGGATTTGCCCCACTGCCGTTAGTAGCTCCCTAAATTTTCAAAATTTTCTGGTGCGTACTTTTCCCTATATCGATCGATACAATTTCTGGTGAGACACCATGTATGGACAATATAATCGTACGTACAATATATACATATATTCGTAAGTTGTGATAAAGATACAGTAATTCTGTTGTGTCTAAATGTGTATTGTTTTGGGAAAATACATACATGAATATTGCACATAGATTGCTTTTTGTACTATTATGTACAATACCAGTGAATTATGAAAGTATAACATGTGTATACTTTTAACATTATTTACTGTGCCAAAAGTTTTACTTTTTACACTAGTGCAAAAAGTACTTTGATATTTTATCGATTTTATTGAAAAAAAATAAATACCTAATTTTATGAAAATATCATTGGTTTAAGCTTTTCATATTTGTTAGAACTGTTCTAAGAGTTAGTAATATTTCTTGTGTTAATGTAATGTACTGTTAATATAAATTTTAAAAAAATCTATTTAATTCGATCGTAGAAAAAATGTTGTGTGCAACATGTGCAAAACGTATATTTGTTGCACTTAGCATGATTGCAGTTCTCAACTTCGTGTCGAGCTGCAACCTTTATGCTTCGACACTTTGCACTAGTTACACAAGTAACTATAATTCAATAGTAGAAAAAGTGCAACATATGCAAAAAGTATATTTGTTGCACGAAGCATGAAGTTTGCAGCTCGAGACGAATACGAGAACTGCAATCATGCTAAGTGCAACAAATATACTTTTTACACTAGTTACACAAATAACTATTTCATCATGTCGCTAATACGAAATAACGATACAAAAAAAATCGTAAAAGCTTTTATTTTATTTCTGTATTTATAAATTTAAATATTTGTTACTACACAAACTATTTTGGGTTTTCAGTCGTCCGGTAGATAACTTAAGAATTATGAAAACTTCATAAATCCCACTTAAAAAGTGACCCTAAATTATATGAGCAAGTGTAAAACAAGACAAATTATACTAAACTTGGAAGATGCCGATTTTATCAATGATCCGGATGTACATTTCTCTACCTTCTTTATCACATTCTTATCCCAGAATACGCCTAATTTGTCTTTCATTTCAAGTGTTTCTGAATACAATCAAATATTGTGCCGCATTCCTGAAATATTTTTTGAAAACAAAGGTCCTTAAATTCTTGCCGTAGTGAAATAGAAAATCCCCTTTTCCTGGTAGAACTATGTACACAAAACATGCGCAAACAAAAATAGGCATTAACAGAAAAATATGTACTATTTCACAATTTTACAATAAATGAATGTTTACCTTAGTATTTACCAATACCCAGAGCAGTTCTATAATAAAGTTATATAATAACTAAATTGGTTATCAACTAGAAATTGCCAGGAGCTAGGATATACGGATCCGACCATTTTATGTAGAACGTGCGGCAAGTGTATATATAGGCTCTTGTAAAATCCAAAGTAAACGGCAAGAAAAACCTTCGAGCACGTTAAAATTCCTCAACAACGTTTCGTTAATTTTCATAGGAAATTTAAAAAAATGTCTAAGCAAACGTACTTCGGCAGATATCTAGTAATTTTAACGTTGTTGAGTTGAATTATAAATATTAAGTATTCAACTAAGTTAAAACACTAATCAATTAAAAAAATATCAATACTCCACTGTGACGTTTGTAAATAATTACTAAATCAACCGCCGCATCGAGCTCTGGTGTTTACTGCTTGTTGAACTGGAGCAAACCATCACACTGAGACACCGTATTTACTCTACAACGTGTTGAGCTGGAGTAAGCCATCGCATCGAGATCTGGATAATATTTTCTCTACAGCGTGTTGAGCTGGAGCCGACCGTCGCACCGTTAATCATCAAAACTCCGGTGACTGTTCATTACTGTGGGCCTACAGCGTGCTGATTTGGACCCGCCGCCGTTGGTAAATAAATACTGAACCAACCAACGCATCGAATCCTGGATGCTTTCTCAACAGTATTCAGCTGAAGTAAACCGTCACACTGAGACACCAGGGTAATTACTCTACAGCGTGTTGAGCTGGAATAAGCTGTCGCATCGAGACCTACATAATATTTGCTCTACAGCATGTTGAGCTGGAGCTGACCGTCGCACCGTTAATCATCAAAACTCCGGTGATTGTCCAGTACTGTGGGTCTACGGCGCGCTGATTAGGACCCGCCGTTGGTAAATAATTACTGAACCAACCGACACATCGAGTTCTGGATGTTTTCTCTACAGTGTTCAGCTGAGCTAAACCGTCACAATGAGACACCAGAGTAATTACTCTACAGCGTGTTGATCTGGAATAAGCCATCGAATCGAGACCTAGATGATATTTGCTCTATAGCGTGTTGAGCTGGAGCCGACCATCGCACGGCGCACCGTTAATCACCGAAACTGCAATTCTCCTCGTAATTTAACTTCACTGATGTACATATGTGAAAAGGATTTGTTAACTTTGTACTTGACATAATTGTGAGTATGCGAGGATCTGATTGTATGGTTATATTGGTCCTCTTATTTACAACTAACAGGAATCCTAGACTATTCTTCAAACCAGCTACCCAGAAGTAAACAACGTTACAGGTCCTTAGGCAAAAAGCAATTGGGGCTTAGTTGCTAGTAAACCAAGCAGCTACTGCTACTACTAATATCTATTGTAAATAAATAATATTTAATTAGAAGAAACCGGACAAGGTAGTACAGTTGGCGTACTGCTGGTTTTTATTCCCAACTGCAGCAGATGACAATGTTGGAGCGTGTGAATGTCTGTCTATTATGTAGTTTTACAAAATTTTGGTAAAATTAATTGTTAAAATCGATCACATATTCTTAATTGAAAATGTATTTTCAATTAATTTCAATGAAACAAATGAATTTCTAAATGTCAAGTAAAATATCCTTTCATTAAAAGTAATCCGGATTTAATCAGTGTGGAGAAATTAACGTTAAAATAATTATAACTGTCCTTTAAGAATAATAACTAATGAGTAATTCCATGTAACAATGAAACGAAATTTACAAAGGTGACTGAAATAATCCTATTTTAATTCAACATCAAATTCAATTAAACTGGCGATTTCTCATGTTAAACTAAAACTTTAAAATTAAGTTTCTCCATCGATAAGGACATGAAATTACATTTAGTAGGTACTCCAGCCATTGAAAATAATGGACATTTTCTATGCAATCCGTTGCTAGGAATAATTTTAATCTCCATTGCGAGACATGTTAGAACTTTCTTCTAAAGATCACAATAAATTTTCTCTCGTGACAATCATTTTTCCAACTCAGTGTTCTGCAGTACTCTACGTCTTTTATAATATCATAGACGTTCGTTGTTAGGAAAAGGGTCAGACTTTTAATTAATTCACTACTTAAAAGTTGTTTGACACTGTTACTATTATAATTTCGTGGAATATTTATAATGTTGCACATTACGTATTCTTTATTTCACGTCAATTAACATAGTTATGTTTGAAGACCGCAACTCAGGTAGTCCTTCCAGTTACGGTCTTACGTATAACTGTCGTACAACTGATAAAATGAGAATAAATATTGTGAAATGTAATGTTGCACGATTTTTTAAGGAATTAATTAATAACCTTCTCTCATGTTATTTTATTATGCATTACTAGTTTCTTGGAAAATACAACAGATTTATGTACTCGCGTAATTAATTGAAACAGTGAAGAAACAAAAAACTATATTTTACATATGGAATCCATCATGTTACAAATATAAGCTATATTGTCAACTTTTAAATGTAGATTAGTTTTTCTTTTTCTTCTTTTGGACTTTCTATCACATGAATAATTCTTGGTTATCTAAAAAACACAGTTAGTTACCCAGATGCTATTGGAAAAATACGCCTCTGCGCTTGTGACTTTTACGTCAAAATATCAGTCAGAGTGAAACTTGACACATATCATCGATAAAATTTGCTTCCGTAGTGCCCATACTAAAAAAAGGTAACCCCACAAATTTGGAAAACTACAGGCCCTTATCTTTTCGAAAATCTTTGCACGTATTGTATATAATAGGATAGTAAAATTTCTAGGTAAATTTAACTTGCATTCGAACAATCAACACAGATTTCGCTCAAAAAGATGGACCGAATCGGCATCTTTCGATTTTGTTGAATTTATTCACTAACAGTTAAATAACAACCGCTATGTAATAGGCTTATTCTTCGACCTTTCACGAGCATTTGACACCATTGACATCAACTTTACTAAACAAAATTGCTCAGCTTAGGCATAAGAGGTAATATTTTGAATTGGTTAATCTCGTTTTTATCAGAAAGAAAATTACTAGTCAAAATCAACCAGACTTTGTCGGAAAGTTAGAATGTTCACATTGGATGTGCGCAATTCTCTGTCACCGCTACACTTATATTTCTGTTGTATATCAACGATTTATCATTGTCCGGATTTACAGTTCAGTTTGCTGACGATACCTCGATCGTTATTGCCACGAATACAAAAGACGAACTTAACTTACCATCCAATAAAGTTCTAACGGAAATATTAAATTGGTGCTACGCAAATAAACTAATATTGAATGAGATAAAGACAGTTTCGGTATACCTCTATAAAACCAAATCTCTTGTGGATATAGGAGTATTAACAGAAAATGTCAGATTCCTAGGTTCCATTTTGGACTCCCAGCTCTCATGGAGTATACAAATCAACCATGTAAGTAAGTAGTAAACTGAATAGTGCTTACTATGCTCTCTTGAAACCAAAACGAAATACATGCGCAAAAACCTTGTTGACTACATATTATGCGCTGGTATATTCACATGAGGTAATTGTAACGAATCGTATATTCATCGCCCAAAAGAGAATTGTAAGATTCATGTTCAATATAAAAAGTAGTCTCGTGTCGACCGGTTTCCAAAAAAGAAAAAATATTAACACTTATCTGCTTATACATATTAAACTGCGCTATCTTCATGCGGAATAACTATTTATAAAAAATGGGGAAATTCACTTATATCCAACGAAAAATTCTGGTAAAATAAGTATACCGAAACACAATACAGTTCTTTATGAAAAATCGCCATATTATCCATGTGCACAGATTTATAACAGCCTTTCGAAATACATGACAGAATCAAAATCTTTAAAAACCTTTAACCTAACATTAAAAAACTACCTGGATAGCCAAGCCTTTTATACTCTAAAGGAATTTTATACAGTAGGTTGAAACCTCTGAGTTTGGATATCATTGTATATATGAGTATATTTTTTATTAATCTTTAACCTAACAATAAAAAACTACCTGCATAGCCAAGTCTTTTATACTCTAAAGGAATTTTATTCTCTAAAGGAATTTTATACAATAAGTTCAAACCTGTGAGGTATATCTGAGTTTGGATATCATCGTATATGAGTACATTTTTTTATTTACCTTTAACCTAACATTAAAAAACTACCTGCATAGTCAAGTCTTTTATGCTATAAAGGAATTTTATACAATAGGTTCAAACCTGTGAGGTATATCTGAGTTTGGATATCATCGTATATGAGTACATTTTTTTTACTTACCTTTAACCTAACATTAAAAAACTACCTGCATAGCCAAGTCTTTTATACTCTAAAGGGAATTTATTCTCTAAGGGAATTTTATACAGTAGGTGCAAACCTGTGAGGTATATCTAAGTTTGGATATCATTGTATATATGAGTACATTTTTTATTATTTACTTTTAACCTAACATTAAAAAACTACCTGCATAGCCAAGTCTTTTATACTCTAAAAGAATTTTATACAGTAGAATCAAACCTGTGAGGTATATCTAAGTTTGGATATCACTGTATATGTTAGTATATTTCTTATTTTTATTTTACATTGTTTAAAATTGATCGTGTTCTTATTACATATCGTATATAAACATATACGTATCTTTGTATATGTTTATATTTTAACTTGTTAGTTTATATATGATTTTAATGTTAAACGTATTTTCTCTGACTTGTCTTATATCATGTATCATGATCCTACACACTAATAAAGATAATATTATTATATATTATTTGCCACAAACAACGTTCAGGCAATATTTAGAAGATTAGTACTTAATAGTTAAAAAGTCTAAAATAAATTTTCTTTAATTAAACTCATATGAATTACCTAAAACTAAATAACAAAGCACTAAAATAAATATAAGTTTAGTAAGATCGTAAACGCCTATAATATGTTGCAGTTCAAATAAATAAATAAGCAGACATACATGTAAGACAGAACACCCACCAGTTACATACATTGTAATTGAAGACGCGTGTGACCCTGCCGCCTTGACAATCAGCAGTTTGCAATTACATTTCGATAGAGCCTAAGGCGGTTTATTGTGTTATTGTGAAAAAAGATGTCTCGACGTGTTCCTTCGCGAAATTCCGTGGACTGGAAATAGGGCTTAATGGCACAGAGCATTTCTGCAAATGTTGTAAAAAAGTTATCATGTGTACACGTTTTTTGCTAAATGCTCAACGTTCATCTAATTTTGGACATTACAAAAATTACCCGTCAATAGTATAAGGTAAGATACTGTCTATTTTGTATTGTGTATCATTTTTGCACATAAAAATGTGTTCGCACACGAGCTGATTCCGCTATTGATATTCGCGAAATGACTACCTGGGATTCCGTCTTTAGTTATGTTTCTTAATGTTAGTACTGTTACTATCACTAATATTGGAAGAACAAATCTTGTTGCTGTAAGTTTCAAGAAATTAAAAGAAAAATAGAAGTACTTGGTTAATTGAAATTGTCTGCACGTATTTGTATTTTATTAAAACAGTGTAATTTGTAATTTTCAAAAAGTATCTTAGATACAGATTATTTCTGTAAAATGAAACAAAATATGGCTTCTTCAATTTTTTCTGTTAACGCGGTGCACCAAAACTTAAAACTACATAAATTTTATCTATACCAAGTGCCTCCCGTCTAAGAATTATGTGACGATGATTTTGATCGACGAGGGCAGTTCTGCGAAATTATGACTGAAAAAATTAATAGGCACGAAATTTCTCTCACAAATATCTGCCTTAGCGATGAGTGTTCCGTCAATTTTGGTAGATTTGTCAATAGACAAAATTGCAGATACTGGGATACTGCATTTATATCGTGGAGTCATATAGATATCAGAGAAGATAAATGTTTCGACAGGTACTTTGGAGAGTTCAGTGATTGGTCCTTTTTCGTTAATTAAAATCTTACAGGTCCATTATACTTGGGTATACTATTGATCTGTTACTCGCGGAAAGCAAGATGCAGATGATATTCCGCTAATTAATAAAGAAGAACTGATTTTCCAACAAGATGATGCCCGCCACATTAAATTCTACCGATAAGGTAGTGGTTATATACAAGGTTTCCAGACTGATGGGTAAGCAGAATAGGGTCCATAAAAAGCCTGCTCGCTCCCCCAATTTATTTCCCCTTGATTTTCTTTTTCGGGACTATTTGAAATCAATTGTTTACAAGACGCTGCCTAGGGATATTGAAGATCTCAAAAATATAATAATTCAGGAACGTCAAAGCATCTCCCGTGAAACTTTCGTTAAAGTAAGCTGTATCACTGCCTTGGCACCAAGAGGACCTACTTTAAAAATTTAAAATTTAATAAAATAATAACACAACTTTACTTAACAAATTGAAAAGATTAAAAAGAAAATACACCAACTATTAAAGTTATTCTCAAAAACCAGCCATATTTATTTGTTTATCCATAACTTCCACAAATCTCAATTGATTTCAAAAAAATTAATTCATTGTATTCGTGATAGAATTAGCTTTAAAATGATATATGACAACAACATTTTAAAGTTGGTGTGCTGGAGGTGAGGGGATGAATTGATCATCATTGCCTACGCGCCAAAAAGTTCTCCCTCGACGAATTTTTAAATTTTTTATAGTTTTAAAGAAAAAGAGGGTGGACAGTTTTCAAATGAACACAGTGTATATGCATGCGTGTATGTATGTATTATCGTTAATTATTTTTACGTGGTTGTATGTAATCTGTCTCGGTGAACAAAAAGAATCACGAACATATTTTCTTATGTTTTACAAAGTTTCTATATAAAATGTTTTATAATAATTACGAGCATCTATTAACTCTAAATCTGTTTTAAAAAATTATTATTAGAATTAAGATACTTCATAACTATTACCACAGCTACCTCTAGAAAATTAAAATCAGCTTTAATAAAGTTATAATACCACCACAAGGAACAAGAGGAAAGTTATCACTATCACAAGAAAGCAAAGAGCATAGCGTAAATCCTATTTTGGGTACTCAGACATTACTTATACCTCCCGGGCTGTGCAAGGTTTGAAACGCGTCAATATTTTAAATATAATTATGGTAGTAAATATTTTTTTTCGTGCTTTGTTACATGATGTGGAATACATTTAATAAAAGAACAACGAAATTTTGTAAATAAGTTTGTAATAATAATTGCACTTTGTAATAAAGTTGAAATCGAAATTTAAAAGTGTTGAAACAATCAACGACGTGTATTCAAATCAAACCCGCCGCGCATTCTCAAACGTTGCAGCAACATGCAGTTTGGATGGACAGCTGTGCAGCTCTTCGTCTAAACTGCTTGTTATTTCAACGTTTTCGAATATGCAGCGCACTTGATTTGGATGCGCCTTTATAAAATAAAAACTTTTTAAAATAAATCTACAATTATTATTGTCAATCGACACGATTGCGGTTTCAATCAAACAAATTGATAAGAAAATATGACGTAGAGTTTGACAATTTATTTATTAACGAAGGCGACAATTTAGGTCTATAAGTTATGAGTGATGCGAAGAATCAAATTAAATAATTCGAATAATTCGATTATAAAATTAATCGAGCTATTTTGATTAATTATTTTAGAAATATCTGAAATTTGTATCTATTCCATTCGATCCTCGATTCACCCGTGGTATTGGTAAGATTTTTAGTGATAAAGGTATGACAGTGGTTCATTCATCGGGAAATAAACTATAACAATTTTTAAGCAATCCAAAAGAAAACTGAAGCAAACGAAAAGTCGGGGAATTACGAAATTAGCTGTAAGGACTGTAATCAAAAGTATGTTGGACAACTAGATGATCAATTTAAACTAGATTCAAAGAGCATATGATCCATCTTATATATTATAAAACAGATGTCTAGCGTTACTCAACATGCATTTGAGAACAGCCATAAAATAGATATTAGCAATTTAGAGAAAACTACGTCAGTGTTATTCCTCAGGAGACGATAATGGATTGAAAGAACTGTATAACTGTGAGAAAGCAAATATATCTCCTAAACTTATTTTACTAAGCTTAAAAATGTTGTTAACACAGGTCGTCTACATTTAATTTTATATAATTTTACCTACGACCGCATCAAACATTGTATTTGTTTCGTACACATGGGTTACAAAATTAGAAATGCGGGCCCTAATTTATTTTAACTTCTTCTTTGGACAGGTAACGTCAGTGCCGCAATTAGTTATATGTTAATGGAGTATTAAAACAGTTATGTTGAACGATGGAAACATCTTTTTTATAATCCAATATTCAGCGTAACAAGCAGCCGAGAAAATAGCTGTTTAAAAATGATGTATTTTATATTTATATGCGGTAAGTAGAAAGAATATCTATTATTTGATTGGTATTATATATATATATATATATATATATATATATATATATATATATATATATATATATATATATATATATATATATATATATATATATATATATATTGTATTGGTATTATTAAAATATAAATTATAAGATTGGTACTATATATTATACGCGTCTTTTCTGATACTTAAATTGTTTTTTAACCCCACCTCCACGTTTTTTAAGGATTCTGGTTATCCTTGAAATCTTGCACACCGCAATATACGGTTCATTATAGGATCCTGATCGGGATATTTAATGTTAAATAAAACACCGACTTCTTGTTGTGTACGCTGCCTGTCCGCATATTCACTCATATTCAAAAGTTCAATTCTTGGTTTTTTTTTTAAAGTAACGAACCATTTTTCACTAGATCGATGGCATCAAATAACAATCAAGCACTACCAAATTGACTTTTACGCAAACTGTCAACTTGCTCACTGTAGAGATCGCGATCGTGGTCGCGGTTTAGGTAGTTGTTGATGATGTGTGGACATACCAGAGAAATTTATCCTTTCAAGATTCCATGCTAGTTGTGTAGTGTATGAAGAAGAGTGCGACTGAAAGAGTATCAAGTGACCTGAATGAACCAATGAGGTGCAAGTTATCTGCTGCTAGCATCATTGATATGTGCGATAACATTAAAATAAGTAGATTTGTTTTACATAGAGGTAACATCGATGTAGCGACCGCGATAGCGATGCATATTCGGTATGTCGGGATATATCGGCAGATATCGCCGTTTATATTTCATACGGCACGCGACAAAGATGTAGGCAGGGGAATGTATTTCTTTGTTATTTTTTGTCGTTATTCTTCTATTATTGCTGGGTTTGCTTTATAAAAAAAAATTTTTTAGGAATGCTGATTTAACGTGTATAAGTTCGGCCTGTATCGGTTTCAATCTCATAATAGTTTTGCTCCCCTACGCACGGCGCCCATAGGCAAGGAGCTTCCCTACCCTAGTTTCCGCACTATGCAACATTATTTTATATAAATAAATAAATAGATATATAGAGTGTGTTCCAATTAAGATGACCATTTTAATAAGTTCGTTATTTTTGAGCATATTCAAAAATTGTAGGTTGTAGTATTCTGAACGTTGTGTGTTCTTATAGGTTTTCATATATTCAGCTGTAATCTTAGCGTACTGCGTTAAAAAAATAATCTCCAAAATAGCAGTGAACAAGTTCATCAACTCGCAATGTTAAATTTGGTGTTCCCCAAGATTCTGTCTCGAAACCCTTGCTATTTATGCGGCTTGTAAATGACCTACTAGATTACCGGCTTGGTGGAGTAGTTGACTAGAATGCGCGATGGCAAATGCGGCCAGATAATCTTTCTATCGTAGCTGCGGATTCAAATCCCGCCAACGGTACTGGCAATGTCGGTGGGAATGGTTGTGTGTCCTCGTTTTTTCATCAGTGTAACCCTCACTCGTGCAACTTCCCGCTTTGGATTCGGGGGTTGTCTAATTTCTGTAGCGTTTATTTCTTACATAAAGTACGCTGGGTATGTCACTATGTTTGGAGACGACACCACAATTTCAAAATCTGCAACAAGTGCTAATGGCATTAAATTAAAAGCTGAAAATGTAGTAAATTAATTAAGTACTTGGTGTGGTAGTAATAAATTAATATTAAATAAATAAAATCATACTAATGAATTATCATATCAAAATTGTCTTGCCCACAAGTTTTAAAATCTCAGAGATCCAACTAGAAGAAGAAAGAAATATCTTGATTCTTGGTAGTAACCTAGATTCTAAATGATCATGGGATATTTATTCATATGGATGTTATACATATTGTGTACTGAATTAGACATAGTATATTGAAGAAAGACTAAAAATTGACATCGTATCGCGGGCAGTGTGCTTTGTTGACAGCTAGATGGAAAATGAATTTTCCTATATCCCAATACTTGCGCTGATGTGCGACGGCTTACCTGCCTCTGATTTACATTGTAACGTTTCCATTTAAGAGACCCATGTCTAATGATTCAGTACACAATCTGTATGTAAAAAATTGAATAAAGCTTATTTTGGTATTTGCCACAAGCCCCGCACCCCTTATTTGATTGCCTGCTGAGGAGAAGGGATTTTTTCGGAAAAAAAATTGATCGCAACATATTGGGTGTGTGTCCGTTGTATCCAAATGTGTAGCTATCTCCCGTACAAAGTTACTTTAAGAATACAGGCGTTATATTACCATTGGTACTAAATATTTAATGTAACCATTTTTTTTAATTAGCAAAATGAGCTTGGAATAATAAAACTGATTATAATATTCATTATGCTTAATACAAAGACTGGAATAAAAACGAAAGAAGCAACACTTGGAAGATATTTACTCTGATTTTGTTTTTTTTTCTTTATTTTTACAAATTTGTTTAAGTATCTACCTGCGAACTTATTAGTGTAATGAGGAATATGTAAGGACTTATTAATTTTTTTATAAGCTTCTTTACATGCGAACTCCTCCCAACAAAATGTAACTTTTCAATTCTAAAGGAAAGTTATAAGATCAAAATTGCAAACGAGGGTCCGCATAATAGTTGTTTATTTCGAATTACCAATCAGTTCGATGTAATAACTCATTGAGTTCTTAGTAGACTCCGAGTTGAAATTGAGGAGCTAAAGGTATTTTATGAGAACAATAAAGTAGTATGTAGTGAACCGGTGTGCTAACACATCTTGGCGTCGATGTCGGAGAATTTAGAGAAACATGTAAATCAGTGGCGTATTTTCAGCTCTTGTCTGTCAGATAACAGAAATTTTTATCTGTACTTGTATACCGTCTCATATCCCTACTAGCGCGTTAACTTTATAATGTTTGGATTAGGAACAAGATTCTTAGTTAATTGAATATGGAATAGTTGCGATTCCCACTGACAACTTTTCTGCAGACAATATTATATTGTAAACACCTACTCAAACATATCTATAGCCAATCCTAATTTTGACTTACTTTTGTGAGATCCGTGTTTTAGTAATGGAATTGGTGACTTCTTTTAACTCGAGTAATTCAGTAGGTTTCCGAATTTACTCGAGTTGAAACTCGGTTTCATTGTTATAAAATTCGAGTCGAAAATTAGGTCGAGTAAAACTCAAAAATCGATTCGACTTTTGATTTTGAATTAAAATGCACCTAGAACAGATTTTAACTAGAGTCGCTTTTTGACTCGTCAAGTTTCCTTAAAATAATTTAAATTTATTACTTATGATTTCATATTAATATTTTTAAGTATTCTTTAGTCAGTGTAAACATGAAAGATTATTTAGATGAAGGCATTGAAGGCACTAATCTTGTAAAAGTAATAAAGATGAAAATATGTAGCCATGAATGATATTACTCGGGACTTTGCCTCCAGGTTTGTTGTTTCATGTTGGTAGGTTAGGTTGTATAATTATAACAGTTACATACGATACGATACTACGACTTATTAGAACATAGATATTCAGACTCACACGAGTGCAACACATTAAATCATTTCCAACTACTCTATAGTTCGACTAGAGTTTGATTTCGACTCTCAGTCTTGTCTCTATAAAACTTAACTCGATTCAAAACTTAAATCATAGTAACTCACTGATTAGAGTAGCAATAACTTGAGTCGAGTAACAACTTTGTTTCGAGTTACAACTCGACTTGATTTAAAATTTTAATCGTAGTAACTCACTGATTCGAGCAGCAATAACTCGACTCGAGTAACAACTGTACTTGAATTGCAACTCGACTCGATTTGTAGAGTCACATGTCTCGAGTCACTCAAATCGAATTGTGACTCGAGTCACTCGAGTATTTTCACACTCGAGTCCCATCACTACTATTTTTATCAGATTCTCACCTAAATTATTTGTGTTATAGGATGTTGCACGCAAAGAAAAATAATACGGTGGTTCTAAGTTATTAGGAGACTAGAAGTCTCACATATTAACTGAATATTATAAATATTTTAAGAAAGTCTTTGGTGTTGCCAATTCGAGGACCTTGGCAAATTGTTATCCTTGACTGATCAAATTCAACGTAATCCCGATTTGTTCGTAATACTAACATTGGGCATGTTTGGCGAATGCAACTGCTGAGAATTAGCGATTAATCCGTTTAGTTATTATTATTGTTAACATTTGTAATTTCGCCGAATAGTCTGGAAGGAAGCGGAAAACGAACTATCAACATAAACATACCTAATTTTGTATAAAATTTCAAACTTTTATTTGGAAGTAGTTGGAACATTTTGGTTAAATTTGTTTATAATCACTTAAAATATAAATTGTATTATCGTCGGCGATTCCATTCATTATATTCATGTTATATTTAGGGTTATATAAATACACAACCTATGCTAGCTAGAGACACCGTAAAAATTTGTCGCTTATTATGTTGACCAACAGCTTCCAGTTAGCGCTTGGTCAACCGGTTAAACTCTCAACTGTTGTGTTCACTAAACGAGCCCATTGACTAACAAAAATTGCCTTTAAGATTTACGTTGGAAGTTTTTCAGAAGCTAAAGTTACTTGGTGAAGTTTTCCACGAAACACAAAAACACTATATACTGTACTCGACGTGCGTTTCGCCAGTTGGCATCATCTGGAGATGATTAAAACTAACCTTATGCTAAGAATGCATCCTATTTATACCTAAATTATTGGCACGGTTCGGTGAACCGTGACCCACTAACCAATAAAGCAGGCTATTTGGGATAGGTCGATCCTCTGTTATTATTCATACCGTTTTTACATTTTGTGATTTCTAAGCTCTCAAATGCATCCAGCTGTCTAACATTTGTTACATTCCTAATTAATCTTAAATTGCTAATATCTATTTTATTGTTGTTTTCAAACGCATGTTAGACAACACTAGACTTATCTATTCCATCATATTTGAGATGGGCCATATGTCCTTTGAATCTAATCTGAATTAAACATTCAGTTTGTCCAACATACTTTTGATTACAATTCTTACAGCAATTTTGGCAATTCTTCGACTTTTCGTTTGTCTCAATTTTGTATTTTGGATTGCCTAAAAGTTGTTGTAGTTTCTTTCCCGATGAATGAACCACTCTCATACCTACATTTTTAAAAATCTTACCAATACCACGGGTGAATTGAGGATCGAATGGAATCGATACATTCGGATTTTTTCTTTCATTCGAGGAATTTCGAAGCGACTTTAAATTTTCGTTTCCTAATTATTTTCTCAATTAAACTTACAGAATATCCATTACTGGCAGTTATATCCTTAATCAGTGCCTTGTTTTTCAACCCTCTCCTTATTGAGGAGGAAGCTAAATAGTCGATGAATTGGAAAATTAAAACTTGCCATTTTGTGTTGAGCATAATGGTGAGTGTCCTTATACATAGTTAGTGTCCTATATCCCTAAGGGATATATAGAGTACTGGTATCTTTCCTGTATAAGTCAAGTTCTAATTTATTTTCGCTATTTCTAATTCACAGACCTGCAAAATAAAACTTATGGTGGGGGTTTCTATATTTTAATGTAATTCTGTATGACTGTTTCATGCCGAATCCAAAAATGACTTGCATTTTGCTCTATCACGCAAGGTTTTTTCACAAAGCAAAAATACATGAACAGTTTTCTAATAAAATGTTTTAAAATAATGCATTACAGTAAAATACTTCTCATTTTTAATTACAAAATTTAAATCAAAATTTACAAGTACCTACAAGAAAATGATATTACAAGAAAGTTGTTAACATTTTTACATGTTTCTTTGCGAATGAACACGCTTTCTTTTACTTTCAAATGAACGCTTAGTTGAAGCCCGTTTATGCGAAGTGTCACCTTCAGAAGATTCTTTCTTTACACACCAACAATAGTCAGCCATCATGGCGACGTTCCATCTTCCTTGATATCTCATCTCCATCTGCTTAATGTCCTGGTGAAACCTTTCATCTTGTTCTTCACTCACCGCCCCGAGATTTTCTGGAAAATAGTCAAGATGGGAATGAAGAATATGAAGTTTCAAACTCATATTGCACCCCAATGTTTTATAATTTTCTAACATATCATTGACTATATTCTTGAAATCAGGATCTCTGTTAATACCTAAGAACTTTTGAACTACATTTTTGAGGCCAACCCATGCAGCCTTTTCTTTATCATTCTTTGTTGAGTCAAACACTCTGTCTTTCATTAACTCCCTAATTTGTGGCCCAACAAAAATACCTTCCTTAAGCTTGGCTTCTGATAAACTAGGAAACTTTGAACATAAATACTTGAAGCAGTTACAGTTTTTGTCGAGAGCTTTAACAAATTGCTTCATTAGCCCCAACTTGATGTGTAACGGAGGCAGAAGAACTTTTTTCGGATCTACCAAACTTTCTTGTACAATATTTTTTGAACCAGGTACTAAATTAATTCTACGTGGCCATTCTTTCTTTTGCCAATGTGCACCTCGTGCTCTACTGTCCCATTCGCATAAGAAACAGGGCATTTTAGTATAGCCAGACTGTTGGCCTAAGAGCATACCTAAGATTTTAAAATCTCCACATAACTTCCAGTTGTGGTCTGCATATTTCACCTTTTCAAGTAGGAGTTTCAAATCTTCATATCTTTCTTTTAAATGAACAGAGTGTGCAACCGGGACTGATGCGAATCAGAATCAGACGACAAAAGAGTATAATTCTCTGGTACAGCAGGTACAGGTACATCTGGCCCATGCGCTACTGGCCTTATTGCTGATGGAAGGTTCGGATAAAATATTTTTTTCTTATTTTTAGTATTAAAGCCACTTACGTCACACAAGCAAAAGTAACAATCTTCTGCATGATTGTTGGGTTCCCGCCACACCATTGGTATGCCGAAAGGTAAGGATTTCTTTTTATTTTGAGTCCACTTCCGTAACGATTCAACACATGTATGACAAGCTCTGTGTGGCGCCCATGTTTTGTCTTGGTCCCCAAGCTTTACACCAAAGTACGCATGATAACTTCTTTTCACGAATTCCGTAATATTTCTTTGTCTTTTTTTAACTGTATATGAACCACAAATGTAACAAAACACATCGGCGCTATTTTTACAATGTCTTGAGGACATGACGAATTTTTAATAACTTTATCACGCTATTATATACGGTAAGCACACGTTCAACCACAGTTAACTTACTACTGACTGCTGTATGTCCTTTTCGAATACTATGTGTATATTCTGGTTCTAACTAGAAACGTCTAGATTAAAAGGCAGTGGTCCTTAATAATTTTATTTTAAGAAGATATGTATTAATTACTAATAATGTCGTTATGTTTGTTTAGAGTAAACAGTTCGTGATACTCGAAAACTAGTAATACTGCAGAGTTCAGAACGACTTATTTACTCTAAAAATGTAAAAAAATTGTAGACCCCTAAAACTACGCAGGCCTGTGTTATTAATACACTTAAAAATGGTAGTTGTCTAGAGTTTTCAATTTTATACGTAAATTTAACTGATGGAAAACAACTGTTTAATTTAGAAACAAAGTTATCAATATCAGCGACCTTTGTATCAAACACTGCGAAAATACCATCCATATACCTATGACAAACCTTGGGTAAATACACGATTTTTTCTTTTGCTTCCGTCTTGAATCTCTTCATGAAGAGACTAGCAATAGATGGTGACAAAGAATTACCCATTGCTATTAATGTTGTTCGAAGAAATTATCGTTGAATCGAAAGCAATTTTGTTTCATGCAAGGTTTGGTGAGCTGAAGATATTCTTTTACTACATCTTGACTAAGATTGTTTAATTCGAGTAGATCCTTAAGGTAGTCCAAGGTCTGTGGTATCGGAACACTTGGAAATAATGAAAAAACGTTAAAGGGGAATATTTAGTTGCAAAAAGGTGAAATTTTGATCTCCTTTCAACTTACTAAACTTTCCATGAAACAAAATTGCTTAAAAATCAACGACAATTTCTTCGAACAACATGAAGGAACAGCAATAGATAACTCTTCGTCACCATTCATTGCCAGTCTCTTCATGAACAGATTCGAGACGGAAGCAAAAGAAGAATTCGAGTATTTCCCCAAGGTTTGACTTAGGTATGTGGATGATATTTTTGTAGTGTTTGATACAGAAGTCGCTGATATTGACAACTTTGTCTATATTATACAGTCATTTTGCGTCAATTTAATTCACATTTGAAACTGAAAACTCTCGACAACTACCATTTTTAGATGTATTAATAATTAGAAATAGCGAAAGTAAGTTAGAATTTGACATATACAGAAAATATACCAATACTCTAAGATATATTCCTAAGGAGTCTCACCACTGTGCTTAACACAAGACGAGTTTTAATTTTATAATCCATCATCTATTCCCCCTCAACAAGTATAAGTTTAGAAAGGAAAAGGCATTGATTAAGACTATAGATGCGAGTAATGCATATTCTGTAAGTTTAATTAATAAAATAATTAGGAAACTGAAATTCAAACAGTCGCTTCGAAATTTCTCTTTCAAAATGAAAGAGAAAATCCAAATATTTGTATCGATTCCATTCGATTCTCGATTCACTCGTGGAATTGGTAAGATTTTTAAAAATGTAAGTATAACAGTGGTTCATTTATCGGGAAAGAAACAACAACAACTTTTAGGCAATCCAAAAGACAACATTGAAACAAACGAAAAGTCGGAATTTAATTTAATAAACAATATTATAACTATGTCAACTATACCACACTGGTTCAGTGGCAGAGATGGCTTTAGCGCACAATAGCAAGTGTGACTAGAAATTTAACTATCGTAGCTGCAGGTTCGAATTCCGCCACCGGTATTGGCAATGTCGGTGGATAAGGTTGCATGTCCACATTTTTCTAAATGTAACCCCTTTCCAGACAGCCTCAGTTTTGGATTTCGGGGGCTGCCTAATTTCTGTGATGTTTACTATTATTTACTAAAACCGATTTAATCTTTATTACTTGTTGACTGTTTTAGAGTTGGTTAGTTAACAACGGTCCGATTTAAGATAATTGTAAAACAGAGATTTCTTAACTGCTCCATGATTGTATTTAATCGTCAAATAAATGTATTAGTAGAAATTTTAATTGTAATAAGATGTATATTTCTGTCGCCTTGTATAGCAAAATACTCGGACACAAACATGTGAAATTTTTAAATATAATATATAATATATATTATTACAAAATGAAATTTCCCCCTTGATATTATAAACTTGCGTCTGAAATTTAAGTGAGATTACCTCAGTCCAGTGGTTTCGGAGATTTTATCGATTTCACATCAACAACAACAACAGACGGCGGAGGTTTTTCAAAACTATACTTACATATTCAGTGGACTTTAAAACAAGACTTTATATGGAGACCTGGGAAACCTTATTCTACAACTACAATATTTTTTTACGTCAACAAATTTGAAATAATCGTTACTTGCATTTTATTATGACAAAAATATCCAATTTATTTATTTATGGAAGTTTACACTTACTCTAGTATTTCAACATATTAATTTATATAGATATAACAAATATGAGAAATATAACAGTGCCTTTTTTGTGAAAGATGTATCCGTCATCACTTCTGTGGCGGCATCACGATGTCTATCATACCGAAAATTTCGAATGTGATTTTGAAGGTATTTTCAAGCCGTTTACGTTGAAATAAATATTCTGAAATTCGAATAACAAATAGCGAAGTTACGAAGGTAAGATGAAATGAATTTTACATATTACGTCAATATCAGAGGCAGATCCAGGATATCAGTGTAAACGGGCACACAGAAGCACAGAAATGATAAACATGCCACACGTACCAGATTAAAATAGGTGTATTTTAAGCGCTGTCCAGCAGCCTCCATGTACGAAGCTGCATTCGTTACAAACAGCAAGACGCGTCCTTTATTAGTTTCATAGTTCTCGCCCCATACAGTTTTAGGACTGCTGTCCACAGATTCACATATTGTTTCTGCATTTGTGCATTCTAACACCTTTGTTGATATTAAGCGGGCTGGTATTGCCACTGTCCCATATATCCCCTCATCCAGTACATTGAATTTACGATGTTTTGACGATTATCGTCGGCGAATTCATCTACACTAACCCATACGCGTTTGTCTTGCAACTGGAAAACAATGTCTGCTTTAATTTAGTTGCACACCGGCGATATGCAAATTTTCCTTAATGCAGTTTCCGCACAGTAACGTTATTATACTTTCCACTAACACAATTTTGCAGAAACTATATCAAATGAGGGTTATCTAGTTTGGTCCACGAAATATTACACGCCGTCGTCAGTTTAACTAAATCTAAATTAAAAAGTTCTTGTCTTTTATACTCTCACACATATTTTATGATTTTCAGTTGCAACATGCTGTAAAACCTGTACTTTCACTGTCCATAACAGTATTTTCTCAAAAAATATTGCACCGAAGTTCTGTGTCATCAAACTTTGGTAAATTCTTTATCCATCGTTCTACAGCAACTCTTACTAGGGGAAGTGAACGCGACATTTTCAAAACGTTCCGCGACAATATTCTCCGGGTTAAAAGGTACACTACCCGCTGCATTCACAGGTTGACTACTGAAATATTAGATTAGACTTGTATCGTACTTTAGACCGGACGTTAAAATAAGTGGGAATAGAGTAGCATTAAAGACTGCGTTAGCGCGCCCTCGTTGCCGGGTTTACCAATATAAAACTTTAAATCGCTGTTAAAATTTTTCTATTGCTGAAAAAAATAAACAGATAATTCATCTTAAATACCATATGCATTTACTATACAGGTTGTATACTGAATCATTAGACATAGAACATTGAAGGAAGACTGAAAATTGGCATCGTATCGCGGGCAGTGCGCACTGTTGACCGCACGACAGCCAGATGAAAAATAAATTCTCTGCTGTCCTAGCTGACTAGCGACGCGTTTGTCTGCCTCTGATTTACATTGTAACGTTGCAATTTAAGAGGCCCATGTCTAATGATTCAGGACACAATCTGTACAAAATACGTATATATTATTTGATGTCATTTTATGAAACTAAACAATCGTATTTCTTATTAATAAAAAGAATACGCATCAGTGTTGCCTGTAATTTTATAACAGATCTACGTATACGGCATTGAAATTGAAATATTAGTTACATCACTAATTGGACTGGCTGGACTGACGGAGAGGGAAATCCCTCTCTCTGTCCTGAAGGTGAGAGAAGCGAAAGATCAGCTAAGGTTGGAAAGGAATTACACTCTCACTCTTCCTAGTAGGGAGGAGTGGAGTGAAGGAAGAATTGACTTCCGCCCGGACTCTCTGGTGTGTTACACAGACGGATCTCGGCTGGCCACTATACCGTCTTCCGGGGCGGGAATATATCTGGAAGGCAAAGAAGTACAGGAGAGCTTTGCTCTAGGCTCGTACACCACGGTCTTCCAGGCAGAGGTTTACGCCATCCTAGTGGTGGCAGGTAGGGATGAGGTTAGGAATGGGGCGGAACAGATAATATACATCTGCTCCTACAGCCAGGCTGCTCTAAAGGCGGTGTGCTTCCCCAGGACGAGATCAGCTCTCGTCCAGTAGTGTGGGGATGCCCTAGAAGAGCTGGCCAGGCGTAAACAAGTGAGACTGGTATGGGTCCCGGGACATATGGGAGTTCCAGGCAACGAGAAGGCCGATGAATTGGCTAGACTCGGAGCAGAGGAACCCTGTCACGGGCCTGAGCCTATGTTAGGTATTTCAAGAAGGCAGGTCACAACGACCCTCAATGAGTGGGCCCACGAGACACTGAGGACGCACTGGAGGACCAACAGGGCCTGCAGGCAAACCCGAGATTTTGTGACGGGGCCGAACAAATCGAGATCGGCCTGGTTGCTGGGACGGAGTCGTAAAACTCTGAATCTCTTAATCGGTGTTCTGACAGGCCACTGCAGACTTAGGAGGCATCTATCATTGATATGTATTGAGGAAGACCCTACATGTCCAAGATGCAGGAGTGATGAAGAGACATCTTACCACTTCCTGGGACAATGTGAAGCGTTTGGGCGCCTGAGACACAGTATCTTCGGTTCTGAGGCGCTTCTAAGGGAGGAGATGAGCTCCCTCGCAATGAGTGACATCCTGACTTTCATCAGAAGGTCGGAAAGATTCGATGAGGGAGCAAGAGAAGCACATGGCTGAGGGGACAGCTGGGGGTTGGTAAAAAGGGTCTATCTGTGGCCTACTTGCCAGGCGTCAGCCTCCCCCACCATTACCATTACCATTACCATTACATCACTAATTTTAAGTTATTGACTGAAGTACCATCAGATGACGCTGATGGGTACGATGTCAAAAATTTGCAGGCTATATTAAATTTAAAAATATTGAAGACATTTATTATCAGTTACTTAGCTGTTGGAATACGATGGATAACAGTGGAAATATAAAGAAGTATATTTCTACCAAAAGTTGTCACCCTGCAATTGCTCCAATACACGCAATCTGGATCAGCATATCTTATTCGAGCCAGACGTCGCTACCGAAAAGAGCTGAATACTATCAACATTGAAAATACGTTGACTGTATCTGGGTATAATACATTTACAGTCTACCAGGGATATACGGATGTAAAATAATACTCTTCTAATAGTTATATACGGTTTCTAAAAATAGTCAATGTTTTCCGTTAAAATGAATCTGTTAGATATTTTACAAGTTAGTCCCATTACTTAACCTAAACAAATAAATTTGGGGGCTTATATACGTTAATAATACGTTGATTTAAATTACGTTCACCAGACTGTGTAAATTTAATTGTAAATATTTATTAATCTGTCGTTTTCTACCGGCCAATTTCCCAGTATATGGAAATACGCCCTCGTGCTACCAGTTCCTAAAGTGGATAATTGTAGTGAATTAAAAAATCTTAGACCTCTCAGTATTTTGCCTGCACTATCAAAAATTAATAGAAAAAATTATTGCTGAATGATTTAAAATATATCTTTACCAGAATTCAATAATTCCACAATTCCAGTCAGATTTTTGCCCTATGCATAGCACTCAAACAGCACTACTTCAAATTGTAGATGATATCACATTTGCCATGGATAATAAGCAAATTACATTTATTATTTTCCTTGATCAAAGCAAGGCATTTGATGTAGTAGATTTTAATGTGTTAATCGCTAAATTAAAATATATAGGATGTGGCAATAACGCCAGTACATGGTTCAACAATTATTGTATACAATAGAGTTCAGAGCGTTAAATATAAAGAGACTACGTGCAATTTATTACAAACTAAAAGCGGCGTTCCACAAGGGAGCATCCTAGGATCCTAGGACCTATCCTTTTTTCGGTATACACTTTTGATTTACCGCAATGTCTCAATTACTGCAAATATCACCCGTATGCTGATGACTTACAGATTTACATATCTTGCACAATAGATAATATGGCTGAAACAATTCACAAAATAAATGCTGATCTAAGTAATATATATAACTGGTGTACAGACAATGGATTACGTATAAATCCAGAAAAAACAGTTGCGATGTGTATTGGTACTCGTCAAAATTACTCAAAAATAAATTTCAATGATATCAACATCATATTAAATGACATAAATATAGACTTGTCTGATACCACTAAAAGCCTAGGAGTAATTTATTTATTTATTTATTTATTGATCTACATTCAAACAGGCCCAGTGATCTAATTACAGGGATGGTTTATTTAATACTAACAATTTCAATAATTTTATTATTACTTACTTACTAAATTATATAAAAATAAGCAATGAGGTCACAAAAATTATACATATAAACTTAATAAATGTGTAGATACAAGTTTATGGAATTGCTTAATAGGTAGAGTCCAATCCAAATCTATAAGAATGTTGACAGTGTTAGCCAGCCTAAGCATAGTGAGAAGGGGACAGCGAGTGGTGATCAACAATGTGAGCATATTAAACATCAACATATTACGGTTTCGTCGGGGCGGTACATGAAATGGTATTAATTTTAAAATATCCGATGTATTTGATATACTATTTACAATTTTGTATAAAAACATTAGCTGTGCTACTTTACGTCTCATATCCAAACAAGCTATATTAAATTCCGTCCTCAGCTGTGAGGATCTAACATAGTTATAATTTGGTCTTACATGATATTTTTTGTAATATAAATATCTAAGAAATTTGTTTTGCACTTTTTCTACTGAGTCTAGATAAGTTTGGGGTTGAGAATGCCAAATTATTGCACCGAATTCCTTTATTCCTATATTTAATAATAATTCGAATTTTGAAAAACATAAATAAAATCATTAGCTTATCATTTATGAAACTAAAAATGCTCTATAGAATGAAGAAATCATTATCATCAAACACTAAACTTAAACTTATACAAAGTCTGATGTATCCTAATTTGGATTACTGTTCTTGTGTCTATTATAATTTTTTAACACAACAAAATAAATTTAGATTGCAAAAATTGCAAAATTCATGAATGATATTTGTATTCGAAATACCCTATACGCATCATATTACACCTTTTTTTAATAATTGTAAGGAACTAAAAATACATAATAGTTTCATGTATCTTTATTGTATTTTCCTTTATAAACAAATGAAAAGTACTATACCAAGTTATCTGTATAACAAATTACAATTAATATCAAATGTTCATAGCATCAATGTATGTGCGAATAATTTTACAATACCACAACATTCACTATCTAAATTTCAAGGATGTTTTTCATATAAAGCACCAACCTTATTAAATATCGTATTAAATTTTTTAGGATTAACAGAAAATTGTTTCAAAGTTAAATTAAAAGAATTTTTATGTCAAAATCAACTACAGACACAATAAATACTATTCGTATGTTGCTACCTATAATAAAGGTAAATATTGTACAATCACTATGTTCAACCTATTAATTTATTGCTATTATTTAATTTCATTTCACTAAATGAAACAGGCGGTGTGGAAGATCGTAAGCTTATGCGAACACTATTTAATTAGTATGTACTGTATAATTTTAATATGAACTAATTTGCACACTAAACCATATTCTATTCTATTCTATTCTATTCTATTCTATTCTATTCTATTCTATTCTATTCTATTCTATTCTATTCTATTCTATTCTATTCTATTCTATTCTATTCTATTCTATTCTGTATTTTAAAAAATAAACGAAAACCATATATCAACTAAAATAATGTAGAATCAACGTTTATTATATCGTTTCGGCGTTACCTGGGAACTGGTATAATCTAATGCATTTTTTACAAATTCTAGATTTATCACAGAAAAACAGAGTGCAAATTTTCGTTAAATTTCATCGGTTTCTTTACATTTTAAAGAGGGGCAGATTTTAAGTGACTCACCATCTATACATACCATTTTTGTATTAAATATGTTCCTTGCGGAACAGAATAAACTATTGTTTATAATGTTGTTGTAAAGTATGTCGAAATTTGCCAATAACAAATTGGAAAACTTTAAAGAGCAAAATATTCAACAATGTTTTTACTGGTGTGACAAATGAGGAATTTTATATTAACTGATTTGCAATTATGTCCAAAAGTTATATTTAATATTTATCTGTGGTGGAGAAAGTTAAACATTTTGTTGTTCGTACGTTTTAAGTGAGTAAAGTTTTGTACTTTTCGCTCACTGATTTCTATACTTGTGTGCATTCCAAAACCAACTACCAGTGTCATTGCTTAAAGAGTGATCCGTATAAAATAATCTTACCTATTATAATTTGGTGGCATCATTTGAAAATTTAAATTCAAAGCAAGCATACGCACCGGCAAACGGTTTGTTTCCGTTAAATTCAAAAGTTTGTGTCGCGGGACGATTGGTTTAAAACCGGGTCGTGTAAAACGAGGCAAAGGGTGTGGAGAAAAAGTGAGATTTAAGATGCCCCTGGCCCTTTATGGTCTGTTTGAAATTTCGGTTTTGGAGACAGGTAAGCCCCAAGTTCAAGTTAGAATCCACGTGGTGTAAAAGCGCTGCATCGAGCGCAGCTTGGGCCGGGCAAGCTTTTCTGTGGAGCGCAGGCCCTAAGGAAGCAGCAACGATAGACACATTTTTGTGCACATGTTGCCACGACGCGGTCTTGTACACTATACTCCTAGAATACGCGCGCACCGCTCCAGGTGAGTGTACGTGTGTACTCGTACTTCTCGTATTATAGGTCAGTGACCGGTCGATTTAATATTCCCGCCAATTTTGCTCTGTTTATTTTTTTCATTTTTTTAATTGTTAAAACGCTAATTGACATTGTTTTATGTACTTTTTTTTTACTTTCGAAAGGTCCGTCGCAAAAAAATATTGATGGTCGTCTGTCACGTCAGTCAGTGTTTAAAACCCAGTGAAGGAATTTGATTGATTGTGTGTGATTTAACATGTAGAATTTTATTTGCTTAATATCTGCAATTACGAAAAAAATTATCCCGCTGTTTCTGTGCGAAATTTTTGTATAAATAAATACTATTAAATTTATTCACGTCATAAAAACAGATTCAAAAATTTATTGGGATTAGGAAATTATTATTTCTTTATATTCAGAATTTTTAAAATGAACTAACAGGCATAAAAAAATTATTATACATGTGTTTTTTTACATTGAAAATACGAAATATAATCACTTAAAAGTTCCTTTCAAAAATCAGGACAACGTAAATTATGTTTATATTAAAATTAGTTTGCACAAAAAAGTAATATTCTAAAAAATGGCGAATTCGCCAGTCATAATCGACATGCGATAACCAGGAAATTTTCAACAATAATTTCACTGGCGCTACTAATAAATTTACGTAATAAATTTAATTATTACGAACCGAAAAGTAAATATTTATTGTTTCATAACAAAGGAGTATTTTTATTTTTAATATATATGATAAAATACATGGTATTAATTAATTAAAAATGTGTCCAAAATTTATATTCAGTTTGCCAAATTTTGTCATTGTACGGCAAAATATTTAAAAAACGTTCATTTTGAAACAAAACAATTTGTAAAAAGGACACCATTCTTTATTTAGAAGAGTAAAATTAGCAATACAATCTAACTAAAATGTACGTTTTATCACAAAAGACTGTAGGAAGTTTAACCTTTCATTAAACCTACACCTATAAAATTTTGCCAGAATTATTTTCTTTTGTGTAAGTCACAAAACTTCTTTTAAATACCTATTTCATGTAAATAAATTACATAAATTTTGAAAAAAATACGAAGATTTATATTTAGAAAGCTTTTAACAATTTTAATAGGTTTCTGTGAAAAATGATCGTCCAAAAATTTAATTAAACCAACTCTAAACGTAAATGAGAAACGATTTATGCTTACTCCAAAAAAGAAAAAAAATTGATATTAAAAAAATTATGGGCGCTATTGCGTTACACATAAAGTTTCCCTGAATTTGAGTAAAACATTAAGTTAAATCTGTGACAGTTCTCTTGGCATTTGCAGCAAGCGAGTCAGAAAAGTAACTTTAATACCATAACTCATTTACTTGAAATTGATATTAAAACATCTGTGTTTCAGTATGCTAGTAAGTAATTAATCTCCTCAAATCTTAATGATCGCGGCGAGATGTTCTGAAATAGTATTTTGTTACACAGGTGCAACAGGTTTGTTGTATAGAGATTCCTCAATATGCTCTAGGAAGACGTCATGGTGGATAGACATCGTCACAGTGTTAACCAAATAGAAGAGCCAAGGTCTAGGCCAAGGTAATACCAGTAGCGTTTTATAAGAAAATTTACAAGGGTGTTATAATAAATTAGACTGAATAAAATTGCCTTGAAATGTTTTTAAAATACAGTTTTTTGGTAGACTAAACTTTGAATCTTTTATTTCAATATTTTCACTAAATAAGTTTGTTAAGGAGTTAAGGAAACACCGAGGGAAATCATAATTAGGGTTTCTATTAATGCATTATGTATATGAAAATTTAATTCAATTGCATTGGCGAGAATTCTAATTTGCAATATATATAGTTTTTCACATGTAGCATGAAATTGACAGATTGTGTGGTACATCATTTTAAGGATAAAAAAAATGGTAATAATCCCCTTCAGATACATTTCATCTATTTTATTACCTGTATAAAGATACTGTGTAATATTTTAATGTGTCTTTCATTAGCAGCTGCTAAATAATTGAAAAAGAAAAACAGGATTTTAATGTTAGAACATATTTTCATTAGAACAACGTATTGTTAAAAAAACAGGAAGTAGAACAAAATGAACGGAAACAGGATGTAATTGAAATGCATATGAAGAATTTAATGGCAGATTGTGGAAATTAATTAATGGCGATATTATGACACCCAGTTACTTCTATTAAAATAATCTTTTAGCACGATCAAATTTGCAAAAAAAGAAAATATTTGTTGTATCACTTGAATCGTGTAGATGTCATCTTAGTATATTTGTAAGCGGTTTCTTTTAAATGAAAATCTTAAAATTGAGGGTGATGTGATCCTTTTAACCACTGATTTTTTTTATCCATACAATAAAGAAACCGAATGTATATTATTTTAAATAAAAAAGCTTCTCACGTTTTTTACCCTCAGTGTTTTAAGTGCTTTAAGTTGAAAGAAGATTACAGTAAGAATTATTAAAAAATTTATTTTTTATATCTTAAAATAAAATGTACTCCAAGTAAATAATCAGTTCACTTGTAAATAAATAACTTAAAATGAAATTATGATTATGTAATAAATACCTAAAACCAAAGTAAACGAATCCTGTTTAAAGCTCCATAACTCCCGAGTACCTTGAGGTATTTTTTTCTCTTACAGTTGAAAGGTTGAAAGTTATTCCTAGCAAACAGACGTATGCCTATCAACAACGAATCGAGTTAATTGTAACATTTTCATAAATTTGGAGAAAGTTTTTCCAGTTATCTCGAGATTTCTTGTTATGATGTCACCTGATTTAACTAATTCTGACTTGGAGCTTATTGCAACTTATCAAGAAAAAAATTGGCCTGGCAAAAGAATTGCGGAAGAATTTCCGGGAAAGAAATGGTCACTTATTAGCATAAGTCATGCTATTAGGCGACTGATAGAAACTGGATCGATTTTCAAAAAACCTAGAAGTAGTAGGCCTATAACTGTTACTAATAACGAAAATTTATGAGTGGTACATGAACTGTCTTTGTCACAAGAAAATCAATCGAAATCTGTTATCAGAACGTAAAATAGCCAATGGATTAAGAATCAGTTGTAGGTTTGTACAAGTTATTCAAAAACGATTGAGCATTAAATGCTTCAAACGGTTGAAAATCTCAGCAATTTCACTAAATGCAGAAATGCGTCGATCATTACGAACCTTGCGTTTTTTGTAGGAAGTTTTCAAATGCAGATCTACGGCGTTTAGTTTTTCAAGGTGAACAATATTTTACGCTCCAAGTCCCTCAAAAGAGGCAAAATAACAGAATTTATTCAACTACAAGAAAAAATGATATTCAACCTGAAGGTCTATGCCAGAACAAGTCCAGGTATCCTAAGAAGCTCATCTTATCCTGCTTAACATCCTGGAATGACAAACTTCGCTTATTTTTTACTAATCCGCAGTTGATAAAAACCAATGCAGATAACTACGTCCACCATTTACGAGATCACCTAATATCTAAAATGCGTCGAATGCACCTGAATAATGCTTATGTTTTTATTCAGGATGGTGCCCCGTCACATAGGGCTCTAAGAACACAACATTTCTTAGCAGAAAGCACGTCTTTCTTGATTTAAGCAAATCAGTGGCCAACGAATTCTCCTGATTTTAATCCGCTGAACTATTCCGTTTGGAATGCATTACAAGAAAAAGTGTATGCCCCGAGAACCGCTTGCCAGCCTAGAAGATGTGCGTCGTCGAATAAAAGTGTTGGCAGAAGTATCCGTAAATGTAATCAGAAAGGATATTTTACAATTTAAAGGTAGGTTAAGAGTAGCAAACTTGCAGAATGGAGGTCCAGTACAACATGTTTTTAAGTAGTAGTTGTATTAAAATATCTATTTCAATTTTGAGATTAAATATAATTGTTTTCTTTTAAATGAAAAATCCTTATTCGCTTGTTTTTCTAAATAAGTGTTTGAAATTTGCTAGAAATATCTTTCAATCTTTTATCTGTAAGAGATAATAATTTCAAATCGATACCTTAATGTACTCCGGAGTTATGGAGTTTCAAACTGGACTGGCTTTTAATAGCCACCCAGTGCATAGAGCTCTAAGAAACTGATAATTTTATCTACATGATCCGAAACAATTGAACTAAAAACCAAAGCATGTAAAAACAAAGCTGAAAGTAAAAAACTTTTAAAACATAATTCTCATATAAATAATTTAATGTAATTACAATATGCTTACGAAAAAAAATTGCTGCAACACAAGACTTGCAGGTGTAATTCAACGCAAGTCGGGGCTTTTGTCCGCTGAGTAGTTGTTTCCTTTAAATCTTATTCAGTACTTAAACGTGGTATAGTATATTCTCGTTGACCATATGACTGGAGGAACGTTTCCCAAATTCAAGTAACGTAATTTGCCAAAGAAATTTTAATTACTTTTATGCAGTTTTCAATTATAAAAATATGGTTTATCTAGTATATATGTATATATATATGTATATATATATATATATATATATATATATATATATATATATATATATATATATATATATATATATATATATATATATATATGAATATATATATATATATATATATATATATATATATATATATATATATATATATATATATATATATATATATATATATATATATATATATATATATATATATATATATATATATATATATATATATATATATATATATATATATATATATATATATGCATATATATATCTTTCTCTGTACCTATATATATATATATATATATATATATATATATATATATATATATATATTGTAAACGATATTTCATGAAAATTTTACATTACATATGTTTGTGACTTTTCAGCGGGTTAAAAAATTTGGTAAAAAAGTAATCTGAAATTGTTTCAAACATTCCAAAAATTTTAAAATTTGTGGATTTGAAATAAAAAAATATCATTAAAAGAGATAGACCTAAACTAAAAATAACAGATTCAAGTACTAAATTCAACAAATCCCAAGCAATATTTTTAATTCTCGCGAGAGCATCTAACTATTGTCTAAAGTTTTTTATTTGTGGTATCCTATAATGTTTCTTCACACCTTCTTTGGATATTAAGCCACTGTTCTATAAATTATTTAAAGAATTTGTTAAATAAACCTGTGCCAAAAGGATTAGTCAGAGGTTGAAGATATGTCGATGATGTTCTTTGCAATTTGGCCTTACAGCATCGAATATTTCAATAATTTTTTAAATCATGTTGACAGTAAACAACCATCAATTCAATTTATTATAGAAATAGAAAACAGTAATGAATTGTCCTTTTTGAACATTTTAATTAAAAAATTAGATAACAGATATGAAACAGGAGTTTATAGAAAACAGACTTATGCCAACAGATATTTAAATTTCAGTTCTACTCAACATACCGGTCCGGTGGAGTCGTTGGCTAGAACGCTCGATGGCAAGTATAGCTAGATAATTTTTCCATTGTAGCTGCGGGTTCGAATCCTGCCACCGGCACTGGCAATGTCGGTGGGAATTGTTGTGCGTCCGCGATTTTTCACACTTGTAACCCTCGGACGTTCAGCTTCGGCTTTGGATTCGAAGGTTGTCTTATTTCTGTGATGTTTATTAATTTGTTATTTATTATTTATATTGACGTTAAAAAAAGGTATTGTAAAATGTTGGTATGATAGTCAAAATAATATCATCAAATGGTGACATTTTAATAAATGAATAGAATAGTATAAAATAGACTAGAATAGAATAGAACACATTTATTTATCCAATAGACCATATACATGATATAGAACAAATCAGTGATAAATTTTGAGAAAGAAAAAAATAATAATAATAACAGAAAACAACAACAACGTTGACACAAACAAAACATGCATTTATTAAACATAAAAAAATTTGACACAAGAAATAATTTCAACTTTGTCAAAAATAATTTTGAACTTGTGATAACTTTTAATTCAGTACCCAGTTTATTATAAAAGACAGCACCCATATAATACGGGTTAGACTTATACAGGGTGTCCCGAAATGAGTGTGCAATATTTTACCATCTGGTTTTACTGCCAGAAATAGGAAAAAAAGTTCATATAAACATGGGTCAAAAAATGCTACCTAAGGGAGCTACAGGCCCCTGAAGGTGAACCCCTGAGAAAGGTTTTTATCGAATATCTCCAAAACCACTCAAAGTCAAATATTGAAAATTTACACAGCCGCTACTTCTTCTTATGTGTAATAAGATGAAACGGAAATAATTCGAAAATTTTATCCAGGGCTGTCCCAAACTGGGGGTTGTGGGGTTAAAATAACCCCAACTTTTTTGTATGTAACTTTTTTCTATTTTTGACGATAGAATGTAAAATTTTAGAGTTTTATACGTAAAAAAAGGTACTCTTGTTGACAGCTCTAACATCAAATTATATCATAGCGGTATGAAGCATTCTTTTTTTATTCATGGCCTACTATTAATAAAAAATTAGTTTAGATTTTCCAGTACCTATCTCATACCATGTTATAAAATTTTCAAGTCGATATTATTCAAAAACGGTGTATTTTATCGATGTTCATCAAGAGTACCTCTTTTTACATATAAAACTCTAAAATTTCATATTCTACAGTCAAAAATAGAAAAAAGTTACATAAAAAGTTGGGGTTATTTTAATCCCACAACCCCCAGTTTGGGACAGCCCTGCATAAAATTTTCGAATTATTTCCATTTCATCTTATTACACATAAGAAGTGTAGCGGCTGTGTAAATTTTCAATATTTGACTTTGAGTGGTTTTGGAGATATTCGATAAAAACCTTCCTCAGGGGCCCACCTACAGGGGCCTGTAGCTCCCTTAGGTAGTATTTTTCGACCAATGTTCATATGAATTATTTTCCTATAGGGTGGCCGTAGAAACAGTTGGTAAAACATTGCACACTAATTCCGGAACACCCTGTATAGTTTAAGTATGTGCGCTTCGTGCTGTAAATCGGAGCCATGACGAGTTTGCCAATTGTGATATGCATTTAAAGAATTAGAGTTTGTTAAATTCGTTTTTCAAATTAAAAAATTTAAAAAGTGTATAGGCAAAGTAGAGTAAGAATTTGTTGTTGTATGAATGATGTTTTGCACACGATTCTCCATACTAGTGTTTCACTGCCTCAATTGGAAGATATTGCTCTCGACGAAATGTAGTTTCAGCAGGACGGTGCCACTTGCCATATCGCCTGTGAAACATTGACGGTCTTGCACGAGTCTTTTCTGGTCGTGTCATCTCTCACTTTGGTGACCAGAATTGGCCGCCACGCTCTTGCGATTTAACACCTTTGGACTTTTGGCTGTGGGAATATCTGAAATCACGGGTTTATGCCAACAAACCCGCGACAACTGAAGCATTGAAGGCCAAAATTAGACGCTATTACAACAAAATACCGCCATATGTATGCAATACCGTTATTCAAAATTTCGCCAAGAGAGTACGCATATGCCAGCAAAGCCGTGGCGGCCATTTACCAGATGTGTTGTTCCATGCATAACTCCCAAATATCTACGTTATAACTCAATAAACATTTTAATACTTTGCTACAGAAAACCATGTTTTATTGAACCTTGAAATATTGCGCCCTTATTGAAACACCCTTTATAATCCAAACATACAACGTATGGCTCATTTTTTGTAGCACAAAGATTCTATTGGCCCATGTTGAATTACCGCACATAGTAATTTCATATCGTAAACGTGATTCGAGGTTTGAGAAATAATTTTTTTTATAGTGCTTATATTTGTAACACTACGTATCCGCGTCAGTGTAAAACAGCACACTTACTACATAAGTACGTTACACGATTTGTCCAATCTATAAACAAATCGTTGTCCTGAAGTGGGTTGGAACCTTTGATATGAAGGTAACACTGACGTAGTTTTGCGTGAAACACCAAAACACCATATATTATACTCGACGCGCGTTTCACTAATCAAGTTGGCATCATTTGGAGATGATTAACACTAACCTTATGCTAACAATTATATTATTTATACCTAAACTATTGCCACAGTTCGGTGAACCGTAACTCACTAACCAATAAAGCGGGCTATTTGGGATTAGCCCTCTGTCACTATTCATACAATTTTTACAATTTGTGATTTCCAAGCTTTCAAATGCATCCATCTGTGTAGTATTTGTTACATTCCTAATTAATCTTAAATTTGTAATATCTCACTTATGGTTGTTCTCAAACGCATGTTGGGCAACAGTAAACTTATCTATTCTACCATATTTGAGATGAGCCTTATGCTCTTTGATTCTAGCTTGAACTGGTCATCTAGGTTGTCCAACATACTTTTGATTACATCCTTACAGCTAATTTGGTAAATCCCGACTTTTCGTTTGATTCAATTTTGGATTGTCTAAAAGTTGTTATTTCCTGATGAACGATTGTCACACCTACATCTTTAAAAATCTTACCAACACTACGAGTGAATCAAGGATCGAATGGAATCGACACAAATTTCGGATTTTATCCTTAATCAATGCGTTTTCTTTTTTCAAACTTCTCCTTATTGAGGAGGAAGCTTAATACACGATGAACTACAAAATTAAAACTCGCCAATTTATGTTGAACACAATGGTCAGAGTCCTTAGGGATAAATCTTAGAGTACTGGTATCTTTTCTGTACATGTCAATGTCCGATTTTCACTATTTCTAATTACCAATATATCTAAAAATGGTAGTTGTCCAGCATTTTCAATTTTATATGTGAATTTAACTGACGCGAAATAATTGTTATCAGTAACAGCGAGTTTGTGTCAAACACTACAAAAATATCAATAACATACCTAAGCCAAACCATGGGGAAATACTTGAATTCTTATTTTGCTTCTGTCTCAAATCTGTTCATGAAGAGACTGGCAATGAATGGTGACAAAGAGTTACTCATTGTTGTTCCTTCATGTTGTTCGAAGAAATTATCGTTGAATCGAAAACAATTTTGTTTCATGCAAAATTTAGTGAGTTTAAGATATTCTTTTACTACATCTTGATTGAGATTGTTTGAATCGAGTATATTCTTAAGCTAGATCATTAATAAGATGAAAAATATTCAGTTGCAAGAAGGTGCAATTATTATCCTATGCATCTTGCATAGTATCTCTATTTTTACAAAAAAAAGTTGATGTTAATATCACCACACAATTATATTACAAATATTTTCCTTACTACATATTTTATCTAAATATTCTTCTAATTTAGATAAAAATATATTTATATCTAAATTCGGAGCCCAGTATAAACAAACAATACAATAAACTATATCACCTAATGCGATTTCAATAGCAGAACAATCATATACCTTATCTATACTTAAAATTGAAATGAAAAGCAACTCGTTTATTAAAACTAAATAACCAATATCCCGAAATTACTGTTGATAAAGAATTTTCAACTATCGAAATTACCCGAATTTCATTCTACAACAATAATTCCATATATACGTATTCTGTCTGACAAATTACATAAAACTGGAAATAATTTTTCTGTGCGTCGGCATTTAAGACCAATAATACGTTGGGATCTATATTATCGAGGACTAAACGGGTAAATGACGTGCAAAACTATCATGTTTGACATTGCTACAAAAAGTCAATCAATTAGTTTTGAGAACGGAATCAGAGAGTATTCCGAAACGTCAAACTTTTAAACATCTAAAATATTTAATATTTAAGTTTCATTTCCAGGTTAATATTTTTTAGGTTTAACATTTTTTTGATGTGCAAAAATATATCTTTCAAAAAACCAATCTCTGACAATTCCTTTTGCCACACAAGTCTATTTAACAAATTTTTTTAAACAATTTAAAGGACCGTGGCTTAATATCCAAAGAAGATGCGAAGAAGTATTCAACTGTTTTGTAATTATTTATTGACAATTTGATCAAAAAAATACATTTTTTAAAGAGGCAATATTACGTACCTGAAAATGGAATTACAAATTTAGATTTTTTGTCGAGGTACAGTTTTCTCTTCCTGATTAGAAAAATTGTTAAATGGCAAAACAAACTTATGTGAACGAAGTGGATATTGTCGACTACAAACTGGCTGAACAGCATAAGGTAACAAACTTAAATAATACAAATTTATAGGTAAGTTCAAATTATACACCGCCAAACATGTAATCTTTGTCAGGTAGGTGTCAGTTTTTTAAATTGTATATAAACTTGACATATAATTATAAAATTGTATTGTTTAAACTTGTAATATGTACATGTGGTTATTTTAACGAAATCTTGCAACCAAAATCAATCCGTAAACAACATAAGCGGTAAACACAATCCAATTGATTCTTACCACGCTGTCCGTTGCTAGAGTTTCGTTTGCTCCAATAATCTATGATATTAATAAACTGTTCAAGATAACCACAGAATATAAATCAAAGAGAAAATAATCTCTTTGATCGTACCGTGCATCCAATTATTCATAATCGCCTGACGTTCAATGGAGTATCGCTTCAAACACTAGGGGAGCTGGCAGATGAGCGTTGGGGTATTTACGAAGGACCCTAAAAAACCACAAAATGAATATGCTCATCTTTTAAGGGTATACTATCCTTACAAGCTTAATAGGCGACATTTATTCATGTTTTTTTTAATTATATTACGCGCATTTTTTAAAACGGGACGAACGTGTTTAGATGTAACATTTATTTATGTACAATTACCCTGAGAATAGTTATAAGAGAATTTCAACATCAGTTATTCAGATTATGGCCAAAATATTTTCGTAAATATGTTTGAGATATAATCCTCTTTGCTGTAATTATAATTTACTAGTGTAACCCCGTCGAAATTCGACGGCGGGTGTATTGGAAAATGCAAGTAAGTGACGAAAGTTTCATGTTACAGCACCTCCTTAAGTACTACATTGAATGAGGGATAAATTCTTTTGGGAACCCTTTTTTACACTTACCGTCGGCCATACAAATTGACTTTGGTTTAAGAATACCGCAAGGCCCGTGCACCATATGAGATTTAACTAAATTGTATAAGGCCGTACTACTATTGGGGTCTGGTATTTCTGCGGAAGTAACGTTGTCAATATCTGAGATTTCCCTAAATTTGCAAGTATCTCGAAGACATAATAATAGGTGAACATGAGGTAAACCTCTCTTTTGGAACTCAACAGTGTAGAAATATGTTAGTACTTCGCCAAATATTTGTTTTTGGTTAATTAAACGCAAGAGTTCCTTTATTATTGCATGAAACACGCGAACAGTAACATCTGGCCTATTATTAGCAGTTTCATAAGAATGTATGCTATTTGTAATTTCAGTCCATAAAGGATTATATGTAAACGTCAAAAAAAATGTCCGGCTTACCAAATTGTCTTACAATGACCATTGCGTCCTGATAATTTTGCATCATGTTTCGAGGACTGCCAGTAAACGATGAAGTTAAAATAACAACACGTCCAGCCTTTAAGTTTCCGTTGTCGGCCCTTACATGTAAAGCGTCTGCAAGACCAATGTATGTATCTACTCGCAATTTCACCTGTTGGTTACGGATGAATTTCAATCTGTCGCCTTCGATGCGACAGTAATAATCAGCAATCAACCGCTGCGTTAACTTCCCAGCATTAATTATTGGATTGAAGTCTCCTACATTAGTTAAACCTCGAACCATAAGTCTGTAAGATATATATTCTCGCATAGAAATATTTTGGCGAATTTAAGTTTTGCGCTCTCCTTCAGTTGGCATTGAAATATGCCAACCTGGTTCCCCGCACGGCCAGATTAATACATATGACATCGGATTGCAATTCAATCTATATTTTTTATTCCACCGTCATGTGCGTAAACAGCAATATGTCTATGAGAAGATGGAGCACCGTCGGCTGATTGAAAAACAGCTGCAACTTCAGAACATGTAGGATCATTATACCGTCGAGGATCTGATTTGGGTTCGTGATAAAAACGCATTACCAAATTAATAGGTACACGATTTTCTTTTAAAGCTAACTCCTTTTCTGCACATATCTTCTGATGCATTGTCTCATATGACATCACATAAGGATTACATTGATTTACGACACGATTTAGTATTTCTAGAATGCCTTTTCTCAAGGAACTGTTCGCAGCATGTTCAAGTCTAATTTGATTGGCTTCGGAAAAGTCTAAAATGTATAACTGTCCATAAGAAGCACATCCTCCATTTTGAGGGTATAATGACGAAATTTTATGATGTACTACACCAAGAATTGTGAAACAATACGGACCATATCCGGAAGGTAATTTTATATTTGCCCCGAATGACACGAACGACAAAGCATTATTATATTGTCGAATATTATCTCGAAAATTTTTCGGTATCTCGTCATTCCTAGTAAATAATTCTTTTATTTTATCAGGAATCCGAAATTCCGGTAATTTGAACTTTTTATTACAGCAACAAAGACCAAAGTAGCCAGCCGAATTTTTTTTCACATGAAAAGTACCGGGCAGAGCAATAACTACATATGTTGTTTAAGTTACCTAAGTTGAATGGAGTTACATTTGAAATAGTATCAGAAACGGCACATCTATATTGAATTGTAAAGCAGGTTTTTTTTTCGTATTTTAGACGTTTTTGTGTGCGTTTGCGTCTCCTTTCCCTGCCGCCAGTCAACGTCTTTCTTAATTTACGTTTTTTTGAAATATTATGTTGCACAACATTCATTAGTGACAAGACGAAATTCTAAAACACTATAATGTCCTGCATCAACATTACCAGAAAAAAGTAAATTAGAAATAATATTTCTAGTACCATAATCAAGAGTTTCGTTATTATTATTATCTCTATACACTCTAAGCAAATGATCAGCAAACAGCTGACTAATACAGTGCAATTCGACATGGCCGGCGAACTCGCCATCTAAAGACAATGAATTTTCGTATTCAGCGGAATTTATAATTGGTAACCGATACGATGGATCTCCAACAATAAAACCTTCATAATATTCATTTTTAATTTTTTCGACGACTTCCATGCGTATCTCGTGATGATGTTGGTCATTATTAAATGAACAATGCGAAACAGAACGAAATAAACAATTTCCGTCACCTACAATAGGAACAACATGTTGTTCCATGCTTAAAATAGGTTTGTCCCGAAAAAACAAATAAAAATAGTAAACTAAACTAAAAATACTTAGCTTAAATTCCTATTTGCGAAGCAAGTAAAAACTCGAAGTCACATATAAACAATCCTGTTTGCAGCAAAGTAACTGAAAACTCGAATGTAAACAATAACCGAACAGCGCACTGGCACAGAATAAGCCAAGCCGACTAAGATGCGTTAGTTTCATTTCGTGAGAGGCGGTAGAGGTCGCTTCAAGTAACGCCGCGCTTAGCATACGATAACATGCATTAGTTTTTGTTTATCTTGTTTTACATATGAAAATGGTGATTAAAAAAATATAAAAATGTGTCATGATCCATCTGAGGGTAGAGACCTTTCATTGGAAAAAAAAATTATCAAAATTGGTGAAGCGGAAGCCGCTTGAGGAACCGGAGAAGAAAACCTTTTGGTCTTTTATATATGTATGGATGGATAAGGAATGGATAAAGTACCGAAAAACTGCAGATTGAAGCTGTTTATATATGGACTGATTTGCGCGAGGAATCTTTTTGGGAGCCATTAGTTATAAAGGGTGTTTCAATAAGAGGTTGCATTTTGAAATGCCCACCATTTCCGTGATGTCAAGCATGCAGTCGTCATATTTGAAAGTTGCTGTCACGAAGCATTACCGTTTTAATAATGCAATGCTAATCGCTCGAAGAACGTTCACTTATTGTGAACACCCACTTTAAAACGAGGAATGTGTTACAGACAAAGATTTCAGGTCGTGTAATTAATTTCTCGCTTTGGATATCAGAATTGGCCACCAATATCATGCGATCTAACGCCCTTAGATTTCCTTTTTTTTAGGGTCTTTAGAAATGCAAAATGTGTGCCAACGAGCCTCAAATGAATCAAGACTTGAAGGACGAAATTCGACGCCATCTCGTTGAAATAAAACTGCAGTTATGCCAAAACCTACTGCAAAATCTTATCTTATTATGACTACTGAAATGCTCACGTAACTTACGAAACATCTCCGTAACACTCTCCCTATTTTGATAATGGGCATTCACAATAAGTAAATGTTCTTCGATTATCGTTGCATTATTAAAATGGCAATGCTTCGTGATGACAGCTATCAAATATGACGACTGCATGCTTAACATAACAGAAATGGCGGGCAATTCAAAATGCAACCTCTTGTTTAGACAGAACCTCATGCCTATCAAATTGTAAAAGTTGTTTTAAAAAAAAACAAAATAAACACACTATATCAAACTTAGTCAGAAAACATGTTTTTATACAATAAATTATATCCATTATTCAAGTAGGCTTGTTTCATCTCAAGTGCAATTCAGAATGTTATATGTTTATGTAATGGTAGTTGTATGTTTTTGTGCCTTTCTGTAAAGTATTTGTACGAGTTTAATCAAAATGGCATTCCTTTTGTCGAAACAAGATCATCAAAATGTATTTTGTTGAAAAAAAATTGGAATAGAAAACGCATCCTCAGAGAACTTCCAAATAAAGCGTGGTCTTTGTAAACTGTTAATCGAGCAGTCAGTCGACTGGACGGGTTTTATTTCAATAAAAGATAGTAATGGACGTCGGAAACCGCTACTACTGTTGTAAATAGGGAGGCTGTAAATGAGTTGACATTTTCTCAAAGGGATTACCCAGACAGGCAAAAACACTTGCAATTCCAAGAAGTTCTGTTAGAAAAATATTTAAATAATGATGAATAAAGTGTGATAAGCGGTTCAAAAAATTAATGGTCTTATGCGATTTATTGAAATAGAAAAAGTTGTTTATTTTCAATGGATCCACTCGTAGCGCTAAAAATTATTCCCACTTGCATAATTATTTGAAGCCAGAATTTTACCGTCTCTACCCAAATAAATGGTGACTACATTCTTATACAAAGTTGTTCCTCTTCTTGTAGAGCTTTCAGAGCACAAGATTTTTCAGGTAAAATGTACCATCCCTTTTAGCACCAATTCAGTTGCCAACAAATTCCCCCGATTTGATCCACTTGACAATTCTGTTTAGAACGGCCTACAGGAAATAGTTTATTTTGAAGTACGAAGATATTTTGCAAGTTTACAGAAATCGCAAGAAAGAATTGAATTTTACAATAATTTAAGCATAGATTAGATACATTTACAAAATGGAGGGCAATATATTTTGAAGTAGTTTTAAGACAAATGTGTAGGAATTTCGGGCGAAATGACGTAAATAACAAAGACGCATTCGCGGTATACAGGTTTTCCTTCACAACATTTTCCATTTATAATAAAACAATATCTTACCTTGTAAACGAGCTTGTAAACTCCTTTGCGGTTTGTTTGAAGATGGTTGGAGGCTGTAGAAAGGTGCAGATATAAAACAATTCCGTGTTGTCTGAAAGTTTGATAGGTGTAACACTAGCAGTTTTAGTAGTTTTTTAAAGGCACAGATTATAAAGTTGTGCGGTGTGCTAGGCAAGTTACATGGAAACAGTTGAATATCTGTTGAAGCAATCGCCTAGCCGCTCTCAAGTACGCTGCGGCGTCTGATATAAATAATAAAAATTTATTTTCATAATTATCACTCCATAATAATTTTAAACTGTCCATAACAACAGAAACACTATCTCCATTTGTGTGGTCTAAAACTTTGGAGGCTCACAAATGTCCGTTTGTGGCATGTAGATTCTCTACCACCCCTACCAATACGTTGCCAGTTTTCGACCTACATGCGTTGCTTGTCTCATTTACGATAACCTAAATGTACTTACCCTCAAGTTCAAAATGAATCTGGCAAATGATATAATCAGCTGCTTCGAGCAAATAAAGTTTTCTCAGTGTAAATGAGGTAGAAAGTTGCACGCCCCCGTTCCCCAACACAGTTTTATATAAATTCTCGAAACAGTGGGTTGTCTAACTGCGTGTACCATGTACTTCACCAAGTCCATGTATAAATTTTTCTGTTTATCTCACCCAATAAAACCCCGGTGTTTTTCCTCGACACCACATGTTTACTTACGGTAGTTTTACGTGCATGGGAAAGCCCTACATCGCACACTTTACAAGATCCACACCATCAAACACCAAATCGTGGTAATGCGAATCTATGTTTGCACTGTTTCTGCAGACACGGGTTGCCTCGCCATTATTAAATGTGCACTACCGCAATGCATTCAATAGAAACTACGTAATAATAATAAGTAATAAAAGAAACAGAAAAACGTTGATAGAAACTACGTTACAAAAATAAAATAAATGAAACAACGTTTTTATATTCGCCTGATATACAACAATTCTCCTTCGTAACCGTTTTCATATTAACATAACGACCAAGTAGACAAATATAAGATCCAGGTAGTCACTCATGCTAAGGTTATTCGACCTTTCCCACATTGATCGCCGATCTACAACCCCTTATCGGTGCGAGCTTTATATGCAATAATAACTTTAATGTAAATCTGTCTCTGGCATGTCGCCCAAAATTCCTATTTAATATTTTAAGGTCTAAAAAATTTGTTAATGGTTTGTGAAAATCAAACACATTTAGTGATACACTGGTATATTTTTTTGTTTCCTAAAATACCCTAAAATTAGCTTTTTCTAAACGTTTCAAAAGAGACCTCAAATTTAAGTTAAGATGACTACAGTAGTAATACTGAAAATGCTTAGTATTAAAATAATGTTTATGTTGTGTTGTCAATTTAATCTGCAACCTTAATACTGATTTACTCCACCTGAGGAAATGGAATTAATTTACCGCCACTTATACAACGTTTGAATAAGTCTCTGCGTAGATAATAAAATTAAGTAGCAATTAGAGGATACATTGAATTAATACATTCTCCTAATATAACTTGAAGCTGGTGTAGGAGGCTCTAATAAATGAATAAAACCACAGAAATTAACACTTTGAGAATTTCAAAGCAGTAACAAATATACAGGGTACTGCAAAATTAGTGTTTTTTAAATTTGTGTCTTATGCTTTTTTCAGGTGGATGATGTCATCGATGTGGGAGTAATGACGTCATTGACCATATTTTTTAATAGAATAAAATGTCAAGTAACACTTTGTGGGAAACATCGTGTCAAACGACTTTTTAAGACACTATTTGTTTCTTTTTTTATTTCAAAAATAATCATTTGCAATTTTTATAAATACTGCCGTTGGTGTAAATTAACTACCGCAATGACTACACTAATCCAAAACGTGACGTTTATTGTTGCTGACTTTTTTGTAACTCCATAAAGATTCGAGAATTAAAGTGTACACGTATTTGCAATTGAAAGCTCGTTTATTTGAAAAAGAGAGAATTGATGATAGGATACAATGATCGAAGGAGTTAACACGAAATTTGTTATTTATTTCATGGAAAATATCCCAATAGACTAAATGCGCAATCAATTTACGGGTAAAAGTTTTTGCCAAATTTCAAGAAATGAGAAGTGTTGAGAATACTCCTAAAAATAGTGGACAAGAAGTTTTGGATGGAAATAAAGAACTCGAGATTGCAATGTTAATCGTCGAAAATCCACACACTTCAAATATAATACATTTTCGGATATAAGTGGGGTATAAGTACAAATACTATCCCTTATATAACGATGGTAAAACCTTCTTAACATTTGCGGCTTTGGTGTGGTGGTGGTCGTTGGAGCGATCCAGAATCAGGGCCCGCTTTTGTCCAAAAGTTAGCCTATTTAGAGATAGCCAGGAGCAATGAGGATGACTATAACAGTTACGATGGAAGCCATTCTGGGCCTCACATCATTGCACATTGAAGTAGAAGGCACCAGGTCGTCGACCAGTCGGAAGTTGCCCGGTGCCTTCCAATGCACCTATTTACTATTCCCTACAGAGTTGTGTTCCTTAGTTGAGATTATTAAGAGTAGAATAAACACATTTACTGGGTTCTGTAGAGATCTGCATTGGTAGACAGACGGTTCAAAAGATGAAACCGGTGCTGGCATACATGGATACACACTAAAGACTCATTCGGTGCCTCAAGGTAAGTATCCAAGCATATTCCAAGCTGAAGTATATAACATATTATATTAAAATCACAGGTCTTGTTAACAAGCATATTTACACATGTTATGACAGTCAGGCGGCTTTGAAGGCTCTTGAATCGAATAAGGTAACTCTGGCAGAATTATGTGAGCATAACTCAGTCGAACTTAGATGCATGCCCAGATATTGTGTCATAAAATGTAATGAAGAATCAGGGCGTTTGGCGGTAGATGGTGCTAAAATCCCCTGTCCTAACCCTGAATTAACTTTGCATACCAAGAAATCTCATCACATCAGAGCTATGAAAGCTGGTTATGGCACAGTTTAACAACCATTGGTCTAGTGTTCGCCGAATGAGACAATCGAAAGTTCATATAAAGAGGCATTCAAGTGTAAAGCTCAATAGAGAACGAATATGACGGATAGTAGGTCTGATAACAGGACACTATCCTCTAAATAAGAACCAAGGATGATTCTATTTGTTGGATGTGCAGATTGAAGGAAGAAACCTTTACTCATGTTTTATATAATTGCACACCATTAAGACATAGACATCTCGGAAGGCAATTTATACAACCAAATGAGTTATGGGTTTTACTTTGGGACAGACTGCTATCTTTTGTTGAGGAAATCGGTCATTTCTATAGGCAAGTCACGGACGCACAACGAGTCCGTAGGCATGAGTGCTGTATATTATGTAATTATTATTACTATTATTATAGAGCGTCTACCCAAAACAATGATGGAAGCAACATTCAGTTCGGAAAACTTTCATCCATATAAAACTCGAATTATACAGAAATTATGAGCAGGTGAAGTCAAAACATCAATGTGATCGAAATATTCACTGCAGAGTCCCATTTTAGATCAATAAAAGCATTAATAAACAAAATTATCTGTACTGGGCACTAGACAATTCACATGGGATGTTACATCTACAGTCAGTGTCTCAGAGAGTGATCATATAGTGCTGTTTAATCGGAAATAGAATCTTGTAGCTATATTCTTTTTTATGAAAATCGAACTCTCTGAAGCTGAAACTTCAATTTTTGAGGATTCACCCCATTTCTACAGTGACATTTCTGAATAAGGATAATTCGGATATTCATCACGAACAAATATGGTTTCAGAAAGATTGAACACCACACCATTTTGGAATAAACGTTCGATAATATTTCGATATGACTTTTCCCAATAGTTGGTTTGGTCAAAGGTGTTCTGTGAAGTAGCCAGACAGATATTTAGACTTAACCACTTTGGATTATATCTTATAGAGTTGCTTGAAGAAGTGGGTGTACCAGATTAGACATGAAAATATTGAGAATCTGAGAGATTAAAAAAACAAATAGTGTTCTGAATTCAACTCGACATACCATTGCAATTAAAAAATAATTTGATGACATTATTATTCCCACATTGATGAGGTCATCACATCAATCTGTAAACAACACCAGAAGGTGCATACCCTGTATGCAGTATTTTATAACACCCTTATAGATTCACTTCATACACTACTGCTAATATACTACTATAAATTTGTTAACGTCACTTTCTAAACGTCACTTTTCTCCACACGAAGATGGGGAAGTTTGGCTAATGAACGAGCTCTATTAGATCTTCTTGATGGAGACCATCCCATTCTACAGCCCACATCCCTCACATTGGCTCCGTTAAACTCTAATATCTACGCTAGAAGACATTCGGCACACACTTGTCCTGTCACAGAAGAACAACATGCCAAATTACCGACACCCGTAAGTACAACTTAATAAAATAATATGTGTCAATTATAAATTCTTACGCAAATACGCTTATGTAGTCTCTAAAGATGCACATTATAAAATAAATCGGATACATTTTTACGTTCGTTTGAAACAACTGAACTTTCTTGCATGTTATTTATTTATTTGCTATTTTGCGATGCTATACAATTTTCTTATTATTGCAAGTGTATAATCTGTTAGTAATTATTTCGATTATGATTAAGGTTAAGGAAATTAAATAGCTCTATTCCGGCACAAACATTTCTTAGCCTCGTCAATAGTTCGTGGCAATAATGCGCCGATTTCGATTACACAAAATCTGTGAAGAAACATATCTAAGTAAACTAGATAAAAACAGTCTGTAACGGGAAATATCTTCGAATGTACAAAGCGAGCAAATAATTAAAAAAAAAATAGTTACAACAAATACTCCACATGTTGCCCATTTTAATTGACAACACCTCTCTATGCGCCTTTGGAATGAGGTTTCTGCTGTTCTTAAAATTGCCGGTGTGATAATTCTAAAAGCAGTATGTAATAAAATTTTATAAAGATTAAGTATAATTATTATAGTTTTATATATGTAACATGTGAAACAATAGTGAAACTTAAAAATAATTATTAAGAACTGTTAATGTTATTCTTTAGCTCCAGCCATTCGTCCTCAGATTTAATTACATTTACGACGGTTAAACAATACGACAATATAGCCAGCACGAGTCCATGTTATTATTTTTTCTTAAAATTCGTAATTATGACTGTAGTGATTTTTTTAAAACATGCATCTGCAAATGGCAATATTTCAGCAAAAAAAAATCATTACATCCAAGTGGTTGAGAGATTTTTACCTATCATAGAGCTCGTGTTAACGAAGTCGGGCGCCCTATTGCCCCACCCTGTGTATCAGCAAAGTAAAAAATAATATGAAATAAAATAAAGAACAGTTGTAAAAATATTTCACTCTATAGCACTTTGTGATCGGTATTTTACTCTATTCATACGACTTTAAGAAGATGTGAATGTGATCGTCAATGAGCCGAAAATAATTTAAGATAATAGAATTATATTTACCAGATACAAAAAACTGAAATAAAAAAATATTCTCTTCATATATAAAACACATTGTTATAGATATATCACTTAATTTGTTCGAAATTGACACTAAATAACATGCATCAAAAACCAAACTTTTATATCTTGGCGACATTTTTGATATTTCTAATAAACTTTGTGCCAATATTTCAAGTCTTTTGTCTTTAGATTTGTATCGCTATATTAAAATGAAATCTAGATTTTTTTCGTCTTCAATAAACCCAGTTCCTAATAATAAAAAAAGGATAAAACCCCTGTATTTTAATGGTGAAGTTTTCAGTGAACTGACTAAATAAATAATGATCTTAAAACAGAGAGGTTCTATGTGAAATAGAGAATTTAAGTACAATATCTTTTTCTGAAATAAACCAAGTCACACACAGCATACAGCAGCGATACTTGCATTACTGTTTCGACATTTTCAAGTTCTTAATTATCATTGCAGATAAATAAGTAATGTCTACTATTAGAAGCTGTGTGGGATTGCCACAATTAATCAAACACAGCAGATTTAAAATGTTTATTCGAGGAGAATTGCGAAAATGTATAAGTTAAAAATATCAGTTAGCAGTTATTAAAATATCATTAATAATAATCATTTCCCTGGCTACCATAAACATAGGAATAAAATAATTAACATAACTGTCAACGTTTGACAGTGATTAGTTAGTAATATCAACAATGCTAGCAAGTGTGCAAGTACCCCACAAATTGCTTCTGTGTCTCTTTTAATGATATGGAAGACACATGCTAATAGAATGCATGTAAGCAAGATATCACATTCTGGAAGTAGTATATTGCAATATTCTTTATTAAATTTATTAAATACCCACAGAGATTACAATATATACAACAGAACTAATTTTGTTCGCTGATATTTGATTATTTATTTATTTATTTACTTTGATATGGCCACAGAATTTAAGTAACATGAGAAATGGAGAATTGAATTTACAATATCATTTCCCTAGCAATATCCGTTTTTGGTACGGAAATGAAAGTTTGAAATTTAAATACGGCGATGTAATTATCTTTTAATTTTTAGTATAATTAAAGCCTTGGTACACAATATCATGCTCTAATCTATAAAGTATTCAATAGCAACTGATTCTACAATTTTATAATTAACACTGTCTTAACATGAAATGGAAATTTCTAAAACAGTTACTGTTGAATGGATAGTCGTAAATTGATTGGACCTGGATTAGACCTAAATTCCCCAAAGCTTACGATTAAATTAGGTTCGGGAATGAAAGAACGAATTCTATTACTTTGCTGTTAATGGCTGTCTGAATAGAAGAATAAGATTATACGCGGTATAAATCGCTCATGGTGGTATCAATCGGCAACAGATTCGAATATTTAACATAAAACCGCGAGAGTTTGCCAATGAGACGAGCATTGTTGTAAATAATTTATAAGGCTTTGGTGGGGGTTAATTACAACTTTATTTTGGATAAATCTGTCATCATAGTATGGAAAAAATCAGGATATATTATCACTTTTTAAATGTGTTTTTATGCTGGTTACCGTATTGATATCCTATATAGCATAGGACATCTTGAGAATATTCTTTTAAGCTTTTTTTAATCCTAACGTCCTGGTACATATTCTGGACATTTCCTAATATCCATGGAAGTAGTATGTTCATAAATGGTACTTCCAACGACGTCCATTTTATTTTTATGTTTAAATTTCAATTACGCCTCACGATCTGTATTAAATATTTGTTCTGAATTTGAGTATTTGAGTTATACTGATGGGCCCGAATGTTGTTCGGATACATTATCATGTTTACAATATCACACACATAATCGTGAAGTTAACTTTCGGATATCGATAAAGTACATCATTTTGTCGCGCATCATTTTCAAATAATCGTATTTGCATTTGACTGTACATGGTAGATCCTTACATATATTAGGTTCCTTTATTAGGGCCAGTTATGGATTATGTCAACCACATGGTTAATTGTTGAAACACGTAATATCCTGGACATTTCTGAGTGTCATTTGGTTTATTGACATTACGAATACTACTTTATTTAAAGATCTTCAGACGTCTTTCTGTTACTATATTTATAACTGTACTTTCTATTCTGCTGAGTTCTGTAGGTTCATTGTTCCTATATCTGTACTCTATATGTACAGTTTATTTAAACAAGGATTCAAGTTCGTACTGTAAGAGTCCAGAGTTTATGCGCGTCAAATATTTGAACTGAACAACTTTCGCAGTGACTCTGGTATTTCGTTACGAGAATTGCAACCGTTGAACCAACATATTTGTATCCTAACAGGTTTGGGATATTTATTCTAAAGAATACAGATATGACAGGCAGTGTTTCTAATCATCAGAAAATACTTCCAGAACTGAAAGATGTCTTAGAATGTTTATTGAGAAATATTTGATATGTCAGAAAGAGTTAGTAGCTGCTTCAGCTGAGTAAAGGCGACAGTAATGGTAAGAAGTTTTCGTCCATTCTAAGTCCTACTTTTTACTCTTAGAGATGATGTCCTCATTTCCAGCAATGTTAAGAAATGGTTCAATGGGACAGCATTCAGATGCCTCAGTGTCGATAGCTGGTGTCGGTTCTGTTTGGAGAGACTTCATGTCTTCGCTTCATATGAAGTAGTTTAGAGTAGAACGGCATTAGAGGTCCACATATCCAATTATCCAGGGGTTATAGTTCGTGAAGTTATAAGTTATTGCTCGAGATGGTACTCATTTAGGGCACTTTTCAGACCAGTTGGATGGGTTGGGAAGATTAAAGAAACCATTTTCCAGCCAAAACAATGTGATACCATATCCTGTGGGAATAAAGAAATATGGGATTAGTGTACTTTATGCCCTCAGTTATCTAGGGCATATGGCATAGGCTGTAAAAATACTATATGCGTTACCCAACCCCTTATAACTCTGGAACAACTTCAGATACAAATCCTGCATGCTTGAAATATACTATCCTAGAAGTTGTCTCCCATCTTTTTTTGTAGTATGTTTCGTAGAGTCAGAAGTTGTAGACTAATATAAATTTTGCTACCCGTATTATGTCGAATTGACTTTCAAATAATTTTCCCAGTTGAAATTTATAAAAATTAAAAAAAAATGCTTGATGGATTTTTTTGTTGTCTGAACTTTACTTTATATATATTTTTAAAGCGAGTGAAATATTTTTACTTCAAGTCAATCACCCTAATGAACAATAAATTTATATTTTTAATGTATATGTATATTTAACGTGTATTATAAAAAAAAAAGCATGTGCGTCATTCGTGAAGACGGTTGAATCTACCACAATAACCCGGCGCGTCACTAAAATTAGCACAATCAACCGTCGTTAACTTGTGAACATTTATTTAATTTTTAAAATTTGTCTTTTTTAAAAAAATATTATTTTTCCACCATTACCAAAAGATAAATAATATAAACTATGTATTTCAAAAACGCTTAAAAAAAATCAACTGTTTAAATTTAAACAAAACAAAAGTAATAAAATACTATAAATTGTATTGAAATGTGCCAAGTGCTTTAGTGTTATATATTAAACAAGGAAGTAAGCGTAGGAAGGTGAAAGTGGAAAAACTGCAAACATCTGAGGTCAGAGTGAAAAGAATGTTACAAAGAATGTTGTGAAAGAAAGCAAAGAACGAATTAGAATAAATAAAGCGGAGAAATTGCATAATGATTTTGAAAGGAATTCAAAGTTGCCATTTAATCTCTGCCTTGATTTTGCTATTCTTTGCAAATATTTTACCAGCAAAATAAATATACTTTTTATACTGTTGGCTTATCAAATGATGCAATATTTTATAATGAATAAAACATTATTTGTACCATATCAGAATATATGAATTTTAATTACAAAAAAAATAATTTGTGATTGAAATTTCTTCAGAAAAAAATATTATTTTTCATAATATCAAGCGTTCAAATAAAAACGACGTCAGTTGTCCATGCAAATGAAAACGTAGGGTTTAGGGTACGGACATGTTGAAGATGCCTCGCTGGTCGCAGTGGAGGTCGGGATTGCGCTCACGGTCTCGACCGATGTAGATGTTGACGATGAGTGAACATACCAGAGAGGTTTACCTTTTCAATGTACCGTGCTGGTTGTGTAGTGTCAAGTGATCTGAGTGAACCAATCAGGTTCAATATCCCATTATTTGTCTGCGCAACTTGCTGAATTATTTCAAAAAAAAAAAAATACAGTACAGTTTGTGCATTTATAACTAAATAAAATTATTGAGAAGCTGCTGCGTAAAACTTAACAAGTTCAACCAAATGCGAAACTGAGTTATTATGTCCGTTTTACTTTAAATTCAAAATCAAACAAGTGTGCAATGGTTTCGGTGCAAAGTTGAACAAATCTCTTTAAATAGAGTTATGGAAAAACCGATTAATCAAGCAGAACTAAACAAGTCCCGATGTTATTAGATTATCTAAGATATTGATCATTTTGTAGCAAAGTTGAACAAATCCAATATTTACATGTGTGGCAATAATTACACGCAAAACAAAAGTGAACAAATCATGGTCATATCGTCATATCGTCGATGGTTTCTACCAATGTTTTACCAATTCTGTCATTTACCAGACAATAGGCAAACTATACGTATCAGTCTAGACTTCTAACTCTTCCAAATAGTCGTGATTTATACGTCTCAGATTTCAGATGGTAGCGCAGATATACAGAAAATACAAATCGTCACGATTGGTCATTAAATTGTCGACGTTCGTCGACTGTTATTTCATTCTTGTATTTTTCTGTTTTTATATTTGGAGAGTGAAGAAAACTTTGTCTTGGTTGCAGAAGGTAGATTAGTTTCTTGTATACTTACTTGTTGTTTCAAACAAAAGTGAACAAGTCCTTATATTAGTTAATGCAAACCTAAACAAGTTCACCCTTCTTTATCAAAACTGAATAAGTCCTGATTTTTTTTGTAAGTAGTTTGAAGAAGTACCATTACTTTTTGTTCATATTTGGCTAGTGTGGTCGTGAAATTGTTACAAGCTGCTTACCCAAAGACACTTTCTTTTAGAACGCATGGAAGAAATTGTTACATTTTGGAGAATTATTGGAGAATTATAACTCTTCAATTAAGTAATGAATTATTTACACATTAGTGATGCATGTCTTTTCGTATTAAAATAATTCTTTTTGCGTTGTATTGGCATCTTCTTTTTCTTCCGAGGTATATAGCACAACCAAAATATTAGTATTAGTTTCTTTTTATTTTCAGATTCCTCCACCTATACCAATACGTCCACCGCCTGTACCAAAAAGAAATGTTGCACCTGGTACAATAACAAAACACAAATCAACTAAGACAAACAACAAACCTGCTGAACCTCCTCCACTACCACCAACACCAAAATGTAGAGCCCTTCCAATAATTCCATTTCCCGAAAATAAAACAAAACCACCACTTCGACAACAAATGTCTGTTGAAGCTAACAACATCAACCATCTAAGAAGATTTGACGTAAACAGAAACTGTCCCAAACCTAATACAAAAGCATCTGCTTTTGCTTTTGATAGCAGTACTAATCAGAACCAAGATCTAACCAAAATACCCCCCGCTCCTATTGGACCTCCACCACCAGCCCCCAAAGTACACAAACCCAATATAACGGCGAATAAGGTTCAAGGAAACCAACCTCCACATGGGAGGGTTTCAATTAGGCAGGACTCGAGTGTTTCCAGTGACAGTTTCAGTCAAACATCTTCACCCAGTTATACAACAAAAACAATGGAAACTCCTCTACTTCCTCCGAGAACTCACTTAAAGCAACAAAATGGCGGATTGATTTCTAAGATTAAAGATCATGAGGATGACACCAATGGAAATGTCACTATTACAAAAAGTGCATCAACTCCAGCTAGCCTTCAAACAATTGTAAGGTTTCACAATGGATCGAATATGTCTCTTCACCACAGGGTATGTACATAAAAGCAGCAGAGTAATATAATGATAATCAGTAACTACCCGTATAACTGACGTGGTTTCGTGGTCGAGTGGTAAGGACACTTGCCTCTCACCTGGAGCCCGGGTTCGATCCCCGGTAAAGGAGCCACAATTTTTTTTAAACCAGATATTAATCCTAACATACTTAAATATTGGATGTGTTCCATTGTCTCTAAATGTGTAATTCTCTGCCACACAAGGTACCTTGAGGTACATTCAGGGATACAGGGGATTGTATTACCTGTTTAATATATATATATATATATATATATTTTTTTATTTATTGTTTGATATTTATTTCAATTTTTTTTCCAGATTATCCGTGACATACGTCGTCCATCTGGTGTGTATGCAAACCGATTGAAATTTAGATTTGCTCAACTGATAATAAATGCTATAGCACTATTTGCTATAGGCGCTGGTATGGCAGCATATTTTAAGGGTAAATTTGAACACAAATTAATTTTCAAATGTTAACGTTTCAATTCATTTTTAGCATATCCAAATTCGGTAACGATAGTCAATAAAACTTTAAATGTAACGTCAGCTCCTGTAGTTATTGAGAGAAGAAGCAACAATCCAGCTCCAGGAATTTGTCTACCAGTAATAGTAACTTTTTGTAAACAACATGGTGTACCATACAACTTTACTGTGTTTCCTAATTATATGGGCCACTTTGGTCAAAGGGATGCACAACAAGAGCTGGAAGTGTATGATGCTGTAGTAGATGTACGGTGTTATGAACTAGCCGCTTTATTTCTATGTTCATTATTTGTACCTAAATGTGGTCCAACTGGAGTGGTCGTTCGTCCTTGTAGAAGTTTGTGCGTGGGTAAGTAAATATTTCAAGAAGTTGAAAAGAAATATATAATCTGAGAAACATATCTACTCAATGATCTATTTCCATGTTTCATTTTTATTTTTTACAGAAACTAAGAGACGTTGTGGCTTCTTTCTCGATGTATTTGGTTTAGCACTGCCTGATTATTTGGATTGTAATCTGTTTCCAGAATCTTCAGATCCTAATGTATGTATTGGCCATCATGAAGTGATAGCTGCAAGAGTAAGAGCAGCAAAGCCTGGTGAGTTGTATTATTTAATTTAAATTGTACGCATATATTGGATATCAACTTAAAACTGAATAAAAATGCATGAACCATGCTTCAGTTATGCAGTATGTATATTAAACTATTAGATATGGGTCTCTTAAATGGTAACTTTAAATGTAAACCCGAGGCAGATAACCCGTCGCTGTGCAGCGAATTCATTTTCCATCTAGCTGTCGCGCAGTGGGGCCAATCGTATTAAAAGTTGGCGGAAATACAAAATTTCAAATTTTGTTTATATGACACGTCAGTGATAAATGTTAATAACGAACACGTGTGTGTTCACAAATTATGTTTATTTTACTTCTACCAGTTGAGACCTGCAAGAAACAAGGGACTCTATTGACACCACTCAGTTTGTTTGAGTACGGCTAATCAGACGCTAGGCGCGTAACTTTATATTCTAAGTGATTTCTTCATAACATAGCAATTATTTTTAAGATTTATTTTACCATGAATTCTTTACCCTCTGTTATTAAATATGATTTGAAGGAAACAACTACTCAGCGGGCAAATACCCCGACCTGCATTGGATTACACCTTCAAATCATGATAGATCTATAGCAAATATCATTTGTCAATTCCTAACCAGCCATAGACCGGTTTCGAACTTATTTGTTCTCCTCAGTATGCCATAGGTTATGGAACAGACAGATGATAGTGGCCAACCTGCTAGTCATATACTAATTAAGGTAAATTGAGTAGTGGTGAGAGGTATGAAACTTCTCGTATGGTCTAAATGCTACTATCCGACAGACATCATAGACGTCTCTGTGACGAATAGCGACTTGCGAAGCAAGTACCGAGAGCTATCATGATTTGAAGGTGTAATCCAATGCAGGTCGGGGCATTTGCCCGCTGAGTAAATGTTTCGTTCAAATCATATTTAATAACAGTAGTTTAGTCCACCTGGGCTAGAGGTCGCCGCTCTCGGTACTTGCTTCGCAAGTCGCTATCCGCCACAGAGACATCTATTAGGTCTATCGGATAGTAGCATTTAGACCATACGAGAAGTTTCATACCTCTCACCACTACTCAATTTACCTTAGTTAGTATATGACTAGCAAGTTGGCCACTATCATTTGTCTGTTCCATCCTGGTGGTTTAGCCCATCCGTTGATTTTATGTTATCTAATATATCCAATCTATGCTCTTTTAACATTATTTCTATACTTCTACTACTCTGACCTACATACAAGGCACAATCATCACATCATCACAATCATCACATTTTATTTCATATACACCGGACTTCTCTATATTTTTTTCTCTTTGTTGTTAACTAGTAACCGATCTAAATTATTTTTATTGGTTGAAATTGTGTTAATGCCTGATCTACTTAATTTATTACATAATAGGCTACTATGGATATTTACATGATTTATGCCATACCACTACTTCTTTACTTATTTTTGTTGTTGTAATCTACATAAAAATGTTTATTTCTAATCGACTTGCATATTATAGACGTGTCAAAACCGTTATTTTTGGCAATTATTTTAAGTGTTTACTTCTTTTTGAAAATTTTCTGGGCTTAATTTTAAGTATGTTAGTCTATTTTTATAACTATGGAATAGCGACATTTTAATTATCCAAGACTGATTACTATCTGCATATGTTAATGATGTATCTGTAGAAAATCTACCTTTACACCATAATAAATTTTCAAATTCGTCAATATTCCGCGGTATAAACAGTTACCTTGTGTATGCCTTTACTTTTAATTTAGTTTTTACACTCTTTGATAATGGTCGTGAGACTGAAACACATGTCAGAAAAATCTGAATAAATTTGTGGAACAAAAACTAAGTGTTTATCTTAATCTTATTTTATTTATAGAATTTTCAAATTTTCTCCCTATATAGTGATGTTATACATGGTGGGGCAATAGTGCGTCCGACTTTGATATCTCGAGTTCTATAATAGCTAGAAACTTGATTTAAAAACATAAGTAAACTTGTCAAAAAAGTCTATAACCGGAAATTGTTTTCTAATATACGGGGTCAAGTAACATTTTTTAAAATGAAATGCTATGTATGTCAGAACATTTTTTGAAACCTCTTTGTAGCCTCCTTTCACTTCTGTATTATTATTGACTTTCTCCCAACCACTTGGATGTAATAATTTTTTTTGTTGAAATTATACCATTTACACGTGTATATTAAAAATATCAATAAAATCACAACTATCGATTTTAAGAAAAAATATGCTAGTACCAGTTATGGGACATATGTGTGATGACACTCGGCCATTTTCACTACCTAAAAGTATACAGGGTGGCCAAAAATGATTATTAAATTTACAACTTTTTCAACTGAATTTTTTCAATTTTTTCAAACGGAACACCCTGTATGTTTTTGGACGATGTGATGTAGGATTGAAAACCGAACATTTTTTGTACGTACTTTCCTATGGCTATTTCTGACCATTTTCAATTTATTGAACAATAACTGCAATATGAGGGTTACTTTCAAATAATTCAAGAGAATGTATTATATATAATATGCATGTTACATGATGTCCATAAAAACATCACACCAACAACAATCCACAATTTGAAGAAAAGGATAATAAATGTCTTTAGAAGTATCACTCCGTCAATTTTATGAACAGTAGAAGCCTCATTTCAAAGACGCATAGAAATGTGTGTCAATCAAAATGGGCAACATGTGAAGCACTTTTTATAATATCTTCTCTAGAATTACAAAAATATATATATATTTAATTTTTATTGCTCAATTTTGCAGTTATTGTTCAATAAATCGAAAATGGTTACAAATAGCCATAGGGATGTACGTACAAAAAAATGTTCGTTTTTCAATTCTACATTACATCGTCCAAAAATGTACAGGGTGTTCCATTTGAAAAAATTGAGAAAATTCAGTTCAAATAGTTGTAAATTTAAAAACTATTTTTGGCCACCCTGTATACTTTTAGAAAGTTAAAATGGCTGTGTCATCACACAGATATGTCATAACTTGTACTAATGTATTTTTTCTTAAAATCGATAATTGTGACTGTAGTGACTTTTTTAATATACACGTGTAAATGGCACAATTTCAACAACAAAAAAATCATTACATCCAAGTGGTTGAGAGAGAGTTAATAATAATACAGGAGTGGAAGGAGGCCACAAAGAGGTTTCAAAAAATGTTCTGATATATATGGCATTCCATTTAAAAAAATGTTAGTTGACCCTGTAGAATCGTCTTGGCTTAGCCTGGATATTCGAAAATAACTTCCGGTCATAGATATTTTTGTCTAGTTTTTTATCTTTTTACATCAAGTTTCTAGCTACCATAAAACTCGACATATCGAAGTCGGACGCACTATTGCCCCACCCTGTATATAAAAGGTTTCATAGTGTATTATTGATCTGTCTAAGAAAAGCGTTGCAATTTTACGGGAAGCTAGATCAAGATTTCAATTTACAATTACGGATATGTTTCTGACGTATTAAGTGAAGTATGTACTTATTTTGTCGATATATTATAATACCAGCTTTAAAATCTTCAGCTTCGGCTGGAACAACTTAATACTCAGAATTCATTATTAAACTGCCAGGTACATCTTTAACACTAATTCTTCTCGGCTTTGTGGCGTAAAGGACAGTGACGCGTGCTTTCATCCAAACCGCTTGAGTTCAAAACCGAATCGATGACATATACTGGATAAGGGGTCCTGCTTTCGTCACTCTCTTTGGAAAGGGATGTGAAACTGTGAGTTATTTGTATTTGCGATGTAAGCGCATTAAAGATCCCCACTCCATGCTGTAGTAGGAATTCGATAGCATTTGCAGATTAATGCTTACATAAGCACAGATGAGCTTATTTTCTTGCATCGGTGATTGGTCTTCCGCATTTATGGAATGTCAATCACTCAGCTGATCTTTGACAGACAGGTATGGTCTTCATTCAATTCTAAGAACTTTAGCTTTATTCTTACGAATACATGGATTATTAGGACGACCATCTCAACTGAGTAACATGGGTACAGACGTTTTCCTCCTCATTTAAGAAAAGAGCATAAGACATATTATTGCAATTTCATATGATAAAGTCAGTAACAGTTAACGCTTAGTATACATATTACTGCAGTTTTTTATTATGTACAACTTCCCATTCGTTTGTTTCGTAAATAAAGTTAAATCATTCCATTTTATAATCTGTACTTTTGCAAAGACTATTTATTAATACATAAGCTCTTTGGGTGTGATATACGTAAACTACGTTTTTTAAGTCCGTCGTTAGAATTGCATGTCAATGTTGGTTAAAATGGTGAAACTAAAATATGCATAAATTAATGTTGACTAATAATTCTACGTCACTTTTTGTGTTTTTCGGTGAAAATGGATATTTATTTATTACTTAATCCATATATCAATTCTCTTTTTTTATGTCTTATCGTATAATATTGTAGTGTATCAAACATTTTTCTTTTCTTTAGTCATCAATTTTCTTAATTGACTCCGGCGATATATTGTGACGGTCATGATTCTGATGACATTCAGACAGCTCATTTGTTATAATCTCTCCATTTTGGAATACACGTAAATGTAATGATAACTTGCATGTAACATTACCCTTTCATTAACTATTCTGCGTATACCTTGACCCACCAGTAAGTCTAGCAAAATAACTGTTTGACTGATGTTATTTGCATTTTTATCGGCATTTTTGCAAATGTATATAACTCCCTGTTCTCAGCAAACTTGGGATTTAAGAGTTCGAAGTAAATCAATGGGATACGGGAGTTATCCAAACAAATCTGGTAATTACAGCAATGCATTGGTCGATAAATAAAAAATTTCATTACAAGCATACCTGTCCTACTTTTATCGACCAAACTTCAATTACATTCATTGAAGGTTGCTCATTTGTAAGTTAAGGTCAACTTGACAAATTTTTTAGTGATAATACTCACATAAATATCACCGGGCTCTTTGTATCGTCTACATGCTCTCTCCACAATGGATCATATTTATATATACCTTTCAGGTTTATAAATGATCCATTGCAAATATACATCTTGTTCAGATGTACCTCATATTTTACAATATAAAGTTTTTTGACCTTGAGGATCTCTTTTAATATTCGAATTTTATTAATCCCAAAAGTAAAAATTAGAAATTAGCTCTCAGAGGATAGGGTAAATAATTTTGGGGTACCACAGGGAATTGTTCTGGGACCATTGCTACTTATTATTTATATCAACGATATCAATTTGTTGATAGACTGTGAATTTATTAATTTGTTTGCTGATGATACATTGGTTATGTGTAGTAATCAGAATGTCATCGATGCAGTTAATGAAATAAATAATGTTCTTGATAAAGTTGATCTATACCTTAAAACTAATAAATTAAAACTTAATATTTCCAAGACTAAAGCAATCATTTTTACAACAAAATTTAAATATAATAGCATTGATCTCAGATCACTTGCTCTTTCTATCGATAATGCACCTATTGAATTTGTAACAGAAATGAAATATATAGGACTTATGTTGAACACAACATCAAGTTTCAGTAGTCATTTTGAATATATGTGTTTGTAAAAAAAATGTTAAAAAATTATATTTTTTTTCCAGAATTGCAAATGCATATGCTAAAATTGCAGTATATAATACAATTATTAAACCGCATTTTGACTATTGCGCTTCAATACTTTATCTCATTGATCTTAATAAAATATCCAAGCTACAAGTATTTCAAAATAGAGGAATGAGAATAATTTTAAAATGTAACAGATATACACCAATTTTACATTTGTTGTCATTTTTGCAGTGGTTATCAGTTTCTAATCGTTTACTTTTTTAGTAGCATTATTATCATTTTTAAAGTATTAAATATAATTTACAACCTACATATTTTAATGAATTTATAGTGTACAATAGCGAAATTCTTCAATATTTCACTCGCAATAGAAACAATTTGCACTTAAATCGAATTAATACTAATATAGGTATGAACACGTTATTTTATCTACCAATTTAATAACCTTCCATTGATAATAAAATCTAGTAACTCACTCTATATGTTCAAGAGGAGACTATTACAATACATAAATAATTTGTAATGTGTTATGTATGCTTCTATGAAATTCTATTTAAATTCTGTTTAAGTTATTTAGTGTTAGAAACTCATGTAGGCAATTATATGTATGTGTGTGTAGATATGTATATGTGTATATATGTATATACTTGTGCTTATTATATACTTTACAATACTTTGTAATATTTTTCCACTACTACTACTATGTTATAAAATTGTCCAAACATTGTCTGTATATTAGGAAATTCCTATTTCAATAAATTACTACTAGTACTACTAATCCTGGTATATTTCTGTTTAAGAAAAACATCTTAGCAAATTTTTGCTTTAAAGTTATTATAAAATATAAATTACTTAAAAAACAGATATATGCATATAGTTAGAGACCGCATATCAGGTAGTCATTCCAGTAAAGGGCTTACGTTAGCCTTCAAATGTAAGTTTCTCTGCTCATACGATTTTTTCCGGATTAGTCTGAAAAGATGCTACTGTTAGAACGAGAAAATGTCCCAGAAATTGATGTTTTGGAGACGGTTGCCGAAAAAAATATATTATTAATATTTGTTCTAAATATTTTGGAGTTATACCAGTAGGTATTGGGTCACTTGGACTTGAGAAATTTTATTCTTTACTACATCCACCCAATTCGACCGTGAGAACCTCTGTTGCCATACATCAATGGAAGTCACCGGCCAGGTGTTAATTGGTTGCCGCCAGATGTAAGCGACCTTGAACTACCTATCTGTACTAACCCCTGTGGTTCCCATACTAGGGTCACCGCCTACGGCCCTCACACTGGAGATCCTTGTCTTGGCACGGGTGACCCTAGTATAAGCAAAGCATTAAAAAATGTAGGTATAATTCGCTTAAGTTTGCTGAGTCATTTTATCTATATATAAACTTTTATGAACGAGAAAGGCATTAGGTACGGAGTTAAAATCCCTACTGTTGAATAGCCTTTAACAATGAACCAATCCACGTCTTTACAGAATTTAGTTATCTCCAGCCGTTCACGAGTTATGTTATAAGTAGAGTACGGATCCGAATATTAGATTCCAGAAATGGATGTACTCGCAACAGAAATGCTAGCCCGCTTAATATCAACAGGGATGTCAAAACGAACAAATGCAGAAACGGCATGTGAATGTATGAATAGCAGTCGAGGCCAGAATTATGAAAATAATAAAGAACGTGTCTTGCTGTGTATAACGGATGCAGCTTCGTGAAGGTGGTGGGACAGCGTTTAAAATGCACCTATTTTAATCTGTTACTTGTGGCATGATTTTCATTTCTGGGCATGTACTTACACCGGTGTTCTGGATCAGCCCCTGATGTTGATGTAATGTAATATTCGGATTCAGGCTCTAGTTATAAGAAAAATAAAGCGTCACGTCACTCTCAAATGACTTGTGGAAAAATATAACTTATTTTCTTTTACGTATTTTTAATGACAGGCGCCAGAATCTAACTCTAATTCGTTTAGAACAATTATTAATAATATGCTTTTTTTTTTAGTGCCAAAAACATATTAATATAGTGCAATAGTGTTTTTTTATCTGAATGTTCAGCGTTTATCTAATTTTGGACATTACAAAAATCACCCGCCAAATGTATAAGGTAAAATATTGTCTATTTTGTATTGTATGTATCATTTTTGCACATGAAAATATTGATGGCTACCTGAGATGCGGTCTCTAATAATAACCTTTGAACTATGAATTTAAACAACCTATTCCCATGCATCAAATCATCAAATTGACCCTGTCATCTTTAATTCTTGGCGAGTATATGGCCACAAATCTATTTTATTATTATTTTCATACCCACTTGCGCCGTAAATTATCAAAACTAAAGTATCAAATGTTTAGACTCACGAAAGTACTTCTTAATTATAGTTAGCTAACTAGGTTTTTGGATGAACTATGAATCAGAATTGCATACTCTGATTTTTTCTCAAAGTGCTACATTAAAATATTATAATAGATATTGTTGTTAGACAGCTATTACAAAGTGGCTTAAATGGGCAACGGGTGTACAAAAAATTTACCAAAAGGGAGGTTTTCAGTTTTTATTAGTTAGATATTCAAAGCGGGCACTTTGATTACACAGTCTGTAAATATAAATGTAAATGCAAAAATAGGAATTACACCATTGGCAGAGCAATGGACCATATTAATGAAGAGTTTGTTTGCTTACCCTTTTAATATCACAGAAAATGCTTGATTTATAATTAATAATAACTAAGTAAAACAAAATAACGGGATAAGGTTATATCAGGTACACAATATTTGGTTTAATACGGTGTGTTAAATAAAAAACTGAAAAAAGAAGTGTGTCCCAATATTCATGGATTTGATGACGGCCAGGTATAACAAGGTGTTTTTTATCCCTTGAAAGAAATTTTTAACATACTTATTTACCGACGGCTAGGATCTTTGATTTAGGACGATCAAAACTAGTTTTAATCTCTAAATGATGCCAACTTAGTTTGTTGTATAACATATAAATATTTTGCATCGTAATTTAAACAATTTAAAGGACCAAGAAAGAACTGTACAAATTTGCAAAATGCAAAAAAATTCATCAATAAAATCGACAAGTTCAAAGATTTTTACCAAAAAATTTGTTTCAAAATTTAGGCGCCTACTGTATAAGGATCATAAATAAGTAATACTGTAGACACGGAATATTGTGGTGAACAAAGAATGTAATCTGTAAGTGGGGCAGATAATGTGAGTACTGTCCTGATTATCACATAAGAACACTAGAAAAGAGGGTGCTACGAAAACTGGTACAATCGTCACATCTGACTTAGCAGGTGGTATAGTAGCATGTGATTAGTGGTGGTAGGATGGAGCTCATTCCGCTTAAAAATTTAGACGTCTATGCCTGGAGGATGATGAGAAGGCAGACCACGACGTATGCACATGTGCCGCTGTGGAGAGGATCCGATCACAAGAATAACTAACAATGTTATCCTTGTGATCCGATTCTCAATATTTGGCAAGAGGCAACTGCTGCCAGAGGTTCTGAACATATTCTCACCCAATAAAGTTCTCAGTTTCATTAAGAGCTTGAACTTATTGGGTGAAATATAATTAGGAGTGAGCCACAATAGGCTTGATGCAGGCCGCAGTGGAGGGTCCACAAGAACCCACTCACAAAAAACCTAACCTAACCTAAAGATTTAGAAGTGGTAGGTTACCATTCCAATGTCCAATACTAGTCGCAAGGCTACTACTCCATTGTGTTATATCAGTCAACATGTAGCAGAAATAATTATGTTTATAATAAAAAAGAAAATAATGCTGAACTGCCTCAAGAAAGAACTAAATTAATTTTTCATTTTAAAGCAAAATATGAATACCAAAAATTGTTCATGCTAAGGACGCGGCTATCCCAGACGCAATTTTAAAGAGGAGCACCGTAATACCATTTAAATTTTGTCTGGCACATTTCCTAAAACAGCCAAAATTTAAATCTGAACGTCTGCTAACCATGTTTAGAACTGCTTAATGTAAGATTCTAATCAGATTCTAATAAGATTTTATTCAAATTTTAATAAGATTTTGATCAGATTCTAATAAGATTTTAATCAGATTATAATAAGATAATAATCAGATTCTAATAAGATTTTACTAAGATTCTAATAAGATTTTAATCAGGTTCTAATCAGATTTTAAACAGATTCTAATAAGATTACTGTCAGATTCTAATAAAATTTTATTCAAATTCTAATAAGATTTTAATAATATTCTAATAAGATTTTAATAATATTCTAATAAGATTTTATCAGGTTCTAATAAGATTTTAATCAGATTCTAATCAGATTCTAATAAGATTTTACGAAGATTCTAATAAGATATTAACCAGGTTCTAATAAATTTTAATCAGATTCTAATAAGATTACTTTCAGATTCTAATAAGATTTTATTCAAATTCTAATAAGGTTCTAACAAGATTCTAATAAGATTTTAATCAGATTCTAATAAGATTTTACCAAGATTCTAATCAGATTACTATCAGATTCTAATAAGATTTTATTCAAATTCTAATAAGATTTTAATAATATTCTAATTAGATTTTATCAGGTTCTAATAAGATTTTAATCAGATTCTAATAAGATTTTAATCAGACTCTAATAAGATTTTACGAAGATTCTAATCAGATTTTAACCAGGTTCTAATAAGATTTTAATCAGATTCTAATAAGATTACTTTCAGATTCTAATAAGATTTTATTCACATTCTAATAATATTTTAACAAGATTCTAATAAGATTTTAATCAGATTCTAATAAGATTTTACCAAGATTCTAATAAGATCTTATTATAGGCATAAAAATTATATCTAACCGTTTTTCAAAATATGTTTTTGTAATATATGTTCCTCCTATGTTAGCAGTGTCGGAGTATGAAAAATTATTTGAGGGAATTGAATCGCTTGATTATTTACATGGATCAAACCTACTTATCATTGGTGATTTTAATATATCTAAATACTCGACCTATCTTAAAGACTCTCATGTCGATCGTCAAATTTTTACATTAAATAACTTTTTAAATATTCTTAATATTTCACAGCATAATTTTATATTTAATGACAATGGTAAGTTACTTGACTTAGTTCTCTACAATAATAATTGTTTTGTGGAACAGTCCGCCGATCCGTTTGTAAAGGATGATATCCATCACCCTGCTTTACATATATCCCTTCTGGGGAATGTCAGTTACAATTCAAAAAACAATTTTCCGTCCAATATTAATAATATGTGTAGCTATAACTTCCGGAAAGCAAACTTCCCGGTTTTATATAATTTAATGGACAGCATCGATTGGCAAATTGAAACTTTCTCTAATGTAAAGGATGCGATTGGTTATTTCTATGATAAACTTTATTCTATATTTGATCTTTGCGTGTCTAAATTTTTTGCGGCTAACAAGAGAAAAAAGTATCAACCGTGGTATAATTCTCTTATAATAAAAAATATTCAATTGAAGGATAGACACTGGCGTGCTTATAAAAAAACCAATGATATTCGCTCACTTAACGAATTCAAAATATTGAGACATAAAATAAAATCTGATATAAACATATCTTTCAAGGACTTTGTTCATACATCTGAAGATAACATAAAAACAGAACCTAGTAAGTTTTAGTCTTTTATAGGTAGTTTGAAGATATCATCTAATATCTCAAATCAAATGTCCTATAATGGGCAGCAATTCACTGATCCGAATGACATTTTTAACGCGTTCGCGAACTTCTTCTGCAAATCCTATACACCAGCATGCAATTCTAATTATTTGTCAAGTGATCGTTATCCTACTTCAACTGTGGTCTTACGTGAATTCGAGGAGTGTGAAATACTAGCTCTTTTATAGAAAATAAAACCGAAAATGACAACCGGCCCAGACGGTGTTCCTGCATTCTTACTTAAGTACTGTGCATACGTGCTGGCTTATCCCCTAAAAATTATTTTTAATATGTGTTTAATGAACGGTGAGTTGCCTGACTTGTGGAAGCAGTCGAAAGTCTGTCCCATGCACCAAAAAGGTGATAAATCTTAAGTTAGTAATTTTCGACCAATTTCCATTATATGTAATTTCTGTAAAGCTTTAGAAACGTTACTTCATGATTATATTTATTTCCATATTTTCAACAAAATATCGGTATTTCAACATGGTTTTGTAAAAGGACGCTCCACAGTGACAAACCTGGTTTGTGTTACTCAGTTTATAGCTGAAGCAATTGACAATCAGACACAAACAGATGTAATCTACAACGATTTCTCTAAGGCATTTGACAGACTTGACCACAATATACTACTTCATAAACTGAGTAACTTTGGTTTATCTGATCATTTAATTACATTTTTCAAGTCGTACCTACATAATAGGACTCAATATGTAATATTTAATGGGTTCAAATCTGTTGAATATTTAGCAACATCAGGTGTCCTCCAAGGGTCCATCCTTGGACCCTTGTTATTCATAATTTTTATAATATGTTTTACATATAATATATTCTAATAAGATTACTGTTAGATTTTAATAAGATTTCATTCAAATTTCTAAGCTAACGTGAGGTTAGCTCTATTCTCGACTTTTATGTTAGGTTAGAGTAAGAAAAGTTGTTAATTTTTCCCTGCTTTACAACTTTTGTTCATCTAACCTAACGTAGAAATCGAAAATAGAGCTAACCTCACGTAATTTTTACGTGAGGTTAGCATTATTTTCGATTTTTACGTTAGGTTAGATTAAGAAAAGTTGTTCATTTTCCCTACTTTACAACTTATGTTAATCTAACCTAACGTAGAGATCGAAAAAAGAGCTAACCTAACATAATTTTTACATGAGGTTAGCCTTATTTTCGATTTTCACGTTAGGTTAGATTAAGAAAAGTTGTTAATTTTTCAAATTATAATAAGATTCTAACCAAATTCTAATAAGATTCTAATCAGATTCTAATAAGATTCTAATCAGATTCTAATAAGATTCAGATTATAATAAGATTTTATTCAAATTTTAGTAAGATTTTGATCAGATTCTAATAAGATTTTAATCAGATTATAATAAAATATTAATCAAATTCTAATAAGATTTTACTAAGATTCTAATAAGATTTTAATCAAATTATAATAAGATTTTAATCAGATTCTAATAAGATTACTATCAGGTTCTAATATGATTTTATTCAAATTCTAATAAGATTTTAATAATATTCTGTCGTATCGGCTTTCTAACTAACATAAATTATAATGTTTTTTTTTCTTACAAATACAAGAAATAATAAAATGTTGTGTCACCTAAAAGAGAAAAGATCAACTTTTGCCCTAAGTGTAATTTTATCTTAGTTCAACTCTGTTTAAAATTTTTGATTTAATGAAATTTAGCATCTGGACTTATTTTACCATTTTAAATAATTTTTTATTAATACTTTTGAAACTGGTTAAGGGCGACAATTAATAATAGTTTAATTGTATGAAGTAAACGGTTAGTTCTTAGTGAGATATACTTGAATAAAATAAGATTAATCAAGATAAACTCTAGATTATTGTAACATCCTGAAGTGGGTTGGAACCTTTGATGTGAAGCTAGCACTGATGTGGATGTCCACAAAACACCATAATATGCTGCACACGACGCGCGTGTCGCCACAAAGTGGGCATCATCTGGAGATGATTATAATTAACCTAATGCTAACAATGTATCCTCGTTATGCCTGAACTATTGTTACGGTTCAGTGAACTGTGACTCACTAACCAATAGAGCAAACTATATGAGGTTGGCCCATTGTCACTCACAATCCATACACTTTGTAATTTCCAAGTAAAATGCATCCAGCTGTCTTGTATTTGTTACATTTATAACTAATCCTAAATTGCCACTATCTATTTCATGATTGTTCTCAAACGCATGTTGAGTAAAACTACATTTATCTGTTCTACCATATGATGAGATGAGCCATATGTTCCTTGAATCTAGTTTGTTTTGATCGTCTAGTTTGTACAACATACTTTTGACTACAGTCCTTACAGCTAATTTCGTAATTCCCCGACTTTTCGTTTGTGTCAATTTTGTCTTTTGGATTGCCTAAAAGTTGATGTAGTTTATTTACCTATGCTTGAACCACTGTCATACCTACATATGCATATATTTAAATATTATACCAATACCTCGAGTTAATCGAGAATCGAATGGAATGGACAGCAATTTCAGATTTTCCCTTTCATTTTGAAAGGTCGAAGTGTCTCTTGATATACACGTTTCCTATTTGTTTTATCAATTAAAATTACAGAATATCCATTACTTGCAGCTATATTCTTAAGGGGCCTAGTCGGGAAAAAGCTTCGGATAGCTGTGTCACTCTCTAGAAAGTTTTTATACATGCGCCGCTGAATAATTTTGCTCTTGACTATACCTTTACTGGACGTTTTATTCACTGACTTCATTGAGGTGCGATTCCCGATAGAGGTAACGTTTCCTTGCTTCATTTGTAGTGACCAAGATGCTTATTTAGAAAATTAATTTTAACCAAATAGTACGGAATAAAAGTTTGAAACTTGCTGAGCATAATTATGAAGATTCATTCTAGAAGACATGTATGAATTTTACCTCGAATTTTATCGATTAATATCATAATTCAAGAGCTAAAAACGTTCAAATTTCACTTATATTTACAGTATAAATTTCCTCTATATAAAGTGAAAATTAATTAAAATAGATATACATGTACCCTCTAGTACACTTTCAGCTACTGATCCTCCAAATTTGGTGTAATTTGACCAAACCGTATGGAAGAAATAAATTTTGAAAAATTACCTTACAACCACTGGTTCGATTAGCCCTCTTAATCGATGCCTTTTCTTTTTCAAACCTCTTCTTATTGAGGAGGAAGCTTAATAGGCGACGAGATAAAAAATTTATTGTTGGTGTTTTGTGTTGAGCACAACGGTGAGAGTCTTTAGGGATTTGTCTTAAAGTACTGGCATCTTTTCTGTAATGTCAAATTCTAACTTATTTTCACTATTTATAATTATTAATACATCTAAACATGGTAGTTGTCCAGAGTTACATAAATATGTGTTCCAAAATAATCGAAATTCTTTCTTCTTATGTATGCAACATTTTTCAAGATATTATTATATTACATTCTGCTGAATTGCTTTAGCATTGGTTTTTTTTTTGTAAAATTTTACTTGAAATTAATTACGGCATTGTTATTTGATTATAAATCACACCCTCTATAAAAAATATTCTCCTGTTTCACTTATTAATTTTTCGTCTTCCAAGTCTGGACTCGTATAATATTATTCTGCTGATACGAAAAAAAATACTGTACCAGTTGTTTTGGATACATTCAGACGTCAATTTAAAATTTAGTTACCTTCAAATGCAAAGTTTGTTTGGAAATTGCTCGTGCCTTTGAGGTCCCTTCCCTTGTTTCATTTGAATTTCAAACTATTTTCAGAAGCTTTTCATTAACGTTGATGAATTTGTATTCATATTACCTTAATTCTATGTTTTTATGTTTTTAGACATCTTTATTTGTATCTATAAATAAAGGCGTTGTGTTTAATAATAATAATAAATAATAATAATAATAATGTTTATTTAGAAAGGATGAAATACAACTTTTGAAGCACAGGAAAATATAAAATATACAGTATGTATTTACGAATTAAGTGTATTAATAAATATGAATAATAAACATAGGGAAATCCACAGAGAAAAATCTGTTCGTGGACTATGCTATACGATAAATCAAAGTACTTGTTAAACATGTATTACAATAGGGGAAGAGAAAGAAAAAAAGAAAAAAAAACAGTGATATGCATAATTAAATACCACTCACTAAAATAATAATAAGCCAATTTCATATTTGGGACACATGTGCATATATATGCACATACATCCATATATACACACACATTCATACATACACATATACATATTTGCACATATATGCATATTTAAACATATACACACTTACACACACACATATACACCTATATACGCATACATATATATACACATATACATATATACATACATACACACATACATACACATACATACATACCCCTATAAACATTTTATTTATTCATTTAATCTTTTTTTTTACTAAATCGTTTGATGAATTACAGTTCTAGGTGTTGCCAGAATCCATTCCGATAGTTTTTTTTTAAATAAGTTGTAAGAATTTAAGTTTTTTTAGTTCATTTGGTATAATATTATACATCTTAGAACTTAGGTAAGTGAAGCTTCTTTGGCCAATTGTTTTTCCCATTTTTGGTACGACTATTGAGTTTAATTTATATCTTGTGTTATATGTGTGGTCAACTATCTGGTTTTTGGTTATATGTTTTTTTTATGTAATATCAAAGTTTGGCAAAACAGCTGTCTAATGTCTAGGATTTTTGATTCGAGGTACAAATCGTTGCTCGGAAAGAGGTAGGGTTTATTAAATATTATTTTTAAAATCCACCTTTGAGTCACCTCTAATTGTTTTAGATGGCAGTTCATTACGCCTCCCCAAGCAATGTTGCCGTATATTAAATGGGTTTGCACCAAAGCATAATACATTGTTTTCATGTGGTTGACATCGCAAATTTTTTTCAGATATTTAAATTTTGGAATAAGGCATCGCAATTTTTGTACTAAACTACTTATATGTGTATTCTATTTTAATTGGCTGTCAATAATAATTCCTAAGTATTTTATACTTTGGCAGGATTCAAGTTCGGTATTAGTGTCATTATATTTAATTTCTATGCTTTTATAGGTCGGCAGGTTGTTAATATAGCTTGTAAATGGTAAATATTTTGTTTTTTTTATGTTGATAGTAAGTAACTTAGCAGCAAAAAAGTCTAACAGTATAGGAAAGTCCTGTTGGATTTTTTCTTTTAGACATAGCCAGCTCTTGTCTTTATAGACCAATGCCGAGTCATCGGCAAAACTTATTATTTGGCCTGTGATGGGTATATTAAATATTTCATTCACATAGAGATTGAATAACAACGGTCCCAGTACAGTACCTTGTGGAACTCCAAAAACGACATTTCTTGTACTACTCACTACACCGTTAATATTAACGCATTGACTTCTATCTTGTAGATAACTTTTTAATAAATCATATGCTGTCCCTCTTATACCAATATTTTCGAATGTGTCTAATAAATCAGGGTGACTCACCGTATCGAAGGCTTTGGCCAAGTCAACAAAGATACAGATAGCTGGTTCAGAATTATCCACGGCTGCATATACTTTCGACATTACCTCAGCAATTGCATCCTGTGTTGACTTGCCCTCTCGAAATCCATATTGTTTTGCTGATAATATATGATATCTATTTATAAAAGTTAACAATCTTTTTTTAATAATTTTTTCATATATTTTTGACAGACATGACAGCAATGAAATAGGTCTATAATTATGGATGTCTAATCGGTCACCAGATTTATGTATTGGTTTAATAACTGCGGTTTTAAACGATCTGGGAAAAGTGCCACATTCGAGAGATTTATTAAAAATGTACAATAATGGTCCAACTATATACTCGTCGCATTCTTTAATTGTTTCTGCCCTCAGAGAATCCATACCAGGTGCTTTGTTGAGTTTTAATTCGTTGATAATTTGTATAATTTCTTGGTCATTAGTTTGTTTATTTTAATTTATTCTGGTCTAATTAATTTTGCTGTTATACCCTTATACAGGGAGCAACAAAATGCGTGGACTATATTATTTTGATCTAAAAAAAAGCTATGAATAAGAAATATTAAATGTGGCTTCGTGGTCGAGTATTAAGGACACTTGTTTCTCACCCTTGGGTCCCGGGTTATTAACCCTAGCATACTCGGACATTGGGTGTGTGTCCATTGTCTCTAAATGTGTAGCCCTCTCCTACCCAAGGTATCTTGAATTATCATAAAAACAAATGTTCTCAAAATGCCTGTATTTTTATCATTACACACCATTTTACCATTACCAGATATTTTTCAATATTTCAGTCATGTGCACTTCCTATCAGTCATAAATGAGATAAAGTTCATAAGTTCACCAGAATGGTAGCAATTATCCACAGAGCCAAAAAATAATAAAAAAATATCTCATGGCATCAGCGAACCTGTTTGTTTCTATAATTTTGATTAACACTGTATGCATATCGGGAAAAATCAATTCATGTGCAAAATCCTGGTAGTTAATGAAATCTTCTTAACTTTAATTATATAATTTTTTTTGTAACTGGTATAAAATACATCATATTATGGCTAAAGGTATAATCTCGAAATTATCCTCAATTTATAATAAATTTTATTAAGAAGAAATAATCCTGCTGGAAGGCAGAATAACGAAACTGTGGAGATGAAGTAAGCAAGATTACCCAGTTTCGGGATTCCGTATGGTCTGATCATTACAGCTTCGGTTGAGTAAATATAAGAACAGTGAGCTATTACTGTTTATATTTGACCACCATATTTATTTAATCTGTGGGAAATTTTTAATTCAGTGGTTGGAAATAAATTAAATATTTAATAAACACAAAGTTTGTTATTAGTACACCAAAATATATTTGTTTTTTAAGTCCTGCAGAAAGTGAAAGAGTAATGACAACATATCATCGTATGAAAACTACATAGCTCTAAGTAACAATTTACTATTGTTCCAAGAGTACAAGATTATAATTTCTAGAAAAGTGACTTTGGTTCCATTTCTTATATGTTGAACGTATGGAATGAAGTAATTTAATATTTGCCTGACATGATATATGTAGAATCGTTTAAATTTACCAAAAATTGTAAGAATTATAAGAAAATTAACTAACATTTGCATTTGTACTTAGAATCATATGCCTCTATAAGGCGTACTTTGGTATAAAAAATGCAAATTGTAGTATAAATTTTAGTAACTTTTATTCATTAAACATATGAAAATTAAGTTTTTCTACACCTCCTGAATTTACCCCCTCTTTCTATATGTATTTGGAGAGAAAGAGAGACCAGGTGGGCATGGCCAACCTACAGACTACAACAAGCGGCCATTAATATGCCGCAAATTAGTATCATGGAGCGGGACAGGTTGCTGGATGACATAAAGAATCACAGCATGCTGGGAATCCCCTCAGATACTATGCCTACCATGACCAACTACGAACTGACCTTCAACATATAAAGTCGACCTACTGAGGGCAGATAGTTGCTGGTTTACAGACGGCTCCAAAACTACCGAGAGAACAGGAGTCGGAGTACATAGCTAACAGACCAAGGGTGAGGATATCCTCAAGCCTAGGTACTAATGCAACTGTTTTTCAGGCCGAGGTTCATGCCATTGAACTGCGTGTGCGAAGGCTGGAATATATGCATCTTACACGCAGATCAATAAAAATTTTCTTAGATAGCCAAGCAGCTATAAAAGCTCTTGCGTCCTACCGGTATAACTCCAAAACTGTATGGAACTGTCAGGAGGCTCTAAATTATTTGAGCAAAAACAAAAAAGTGACTATGGTCTGGATACCCGACCACTCTGGTATGAAAGGTAACGAAATAGCCGACTTCTTGGCCAGAAAAGGAGCGGGATCACAAATCATCGGACCAGAACCGATACTTGGCATATTTTTAAGTACTGCTAAAATGGCTATCTTAACCTGGGTTGAAAGAAAAACTCTCCAATATTGGCAAGAGTTACCTGGAAGCATTCGAAAGCGTTTATAAAATACCCTTTGAAACTAAGAGCTAAGAAGCTTTTAGAGTTAAACAGGGTAAATCTGAAAACTCTAACAGACCTATATACCGGGCACTGCCGACTAAACTATCATCTGCATAAACTCGGCCTAGCGGAAAACGCCGAATGCCGTCTATGCCTGGAGGATGATGAGAAGGCAGATCATATCTTATGCACCTGTCCCGGTGGAGAGGATCCGATTCTCAATATTTGACAAAGGGCAACTGCTGCCAGGGGGATCTGGACACATTCTCACCCAATAGAGTTATCAGTTTCATTAAGAGACTGAACTTATTGGGTGAAATATAACTAGGAGTGCTGATGGCCGCAGCGGAGGGTCCATGGGGACCCACTCACAGAAAACCTAACCTAACCTAATACCGGCTGTGAAAATTCATCTTTCTACACAACTTACTGTGTTGAAAACACAACTTTGACTCGCAAGTGCGTCAAAATTCAAAATTACAGAGCAATTTAGAAATTTTATTTGTAATTTGTTTGAGATTAAGATAGGAGAGAGAACTGTTGTTGCCCTAGATGTGGTTCGGACTCCACAATAAATTGTAACGCCTCGTCTCTATTTACTCAACACAAATTCCTAGGATTTTCTAGGAGTTACTTCGGCTGGTCTACATGATGGTGTAAAATCTAAATTTTTGATCATAGTACCATTTGCCCGTTCCAATTTTGTATTACTTTTGGTTTTAAATTTGTTATAATAAGAGCTGTTAATTAGTGTAATCTTGTGACTCAAATGCCCCCTCAGAAGTGAAAATATTTGCCACATAACACCCCACTATTGCAATATACGAGATGAACACGAATGTTAGTTGGTCTAACTATAAAAAATTACAAAAAAATTGTTGTACTTTCATAAGCAGATATGTTTCATCCGGAGCTTCGTAAAAAATCTTTAAATTGGCAAAACCACATTGTTCAGATTGAACACACTGTGAACACACTGTATAAGAATATTTCATATTCATTTATTAAAGAGTTTATTAACAATATAGGTATATTTTAATAATCAATCATTTTAACATGGTTTAAGTTCGGGAGATGCTCTCTGACCCCTGAAATTGTTCAGGAATTGCTTCAACACCCAAGAAACCCTATACTCTGCGCGTTAACTTGTTAGGCTGGTTGGCTATCTGCGACCTAAAATTCAGTTTTCAAGAAAAAACCGACGCGTGCCTAAAGGCACCGCAATCAAACTTAGAGTTAAGAATATTAACAAAACCTCTAAGAAACACTGGTATCTTCTATATTTTATTTTATAGAAGGGTGAGTTTTCTTTCATTAGCGTTTTTTACGTTTTTACTTATACCTACTTATACAGGGCGTTCCGCATAAAATTTCCAAGGCTAGTTACTCAAACACCAAAAATTATTATTCAATTTTGTAAATGGGGCTCTGTGAGTAAACTTGAGATTATAATTTGAAAGCTGAGTTGAGTTGATCTATTTGAAACATCAGAAAAATTAAAAGTAACCAAAGGGCTTTATTCAACGGATCTAGTGTACAAGTGGCAAACATTCAAGAGTTTATCTTGAAATTTATTCTAATTTGTTTTAAAAATTGCATCCAATAAATGGCTAATATATAAGCCTGGCCAAGCGATGGTAGATTCAGGGTCGGGCGCAATACCAATGCCATCGCGCGCTTGGTTACGATGACGATGACACGACACACTTCAGTTGTTATCTGTCGGTTAATGCATAGAGTACTAATAAATAATAAATAATGTTGAGCGTAAAGAGTAGAAAACGACCGTATGCTGATAAAGTGAATAAATTTATCGGTGAATTTCCAGATTTATTCTATGATGGATGTAAAATAATTTGTAAAGTTTGTGATCAAGACTTAATGTGCTGGAATAAATACGGTTGCAAAATTCATGTCAATAGTAACCGGCATAAAAATAAAAAAAAATGGCGTGTCTTCTTTGGAACCTCAGTTTATGTTTGATTTACTGTTAATGCTTATTGCCTGTGATGTTCCCCTGCGCATATTGGATAAACCAGCATTTCGGGAGTTCTGGGTTAAATACAATCCCCAGGTGAATTTACCAAGTCGTTCATCGTTACGTAGATATGTATCAAGTGTTCGTGAAGACATTGTAAATAGGATTAAATGTGCATTAAAAAATACACGGCTGTGGTTATGTGTTGACGAGACGACAGATTGTAAAAAAAATCTATTTTAAATGTTATAGTACGTGTACTCGACCCTGTTAAACCAACATTTCCACTTTTACTAGCTAGCAAAAGACTAACTGCGTGTACTGGTGAAACAATTACGCGGGTGGTGTTGGAGACTTTCGAAAAATTTGAACTGTCAACAAGTCAAGTGTTGATGTTTGTGACCGACGGTGCTACGACAATGCGTTTGGTGGGCCGTTTTCTTCAAAGAGCCGATTGTAGGTTTTTACATGTTACGTGTAAAGTACATGCGTTCCATCTTGTAGCAGAAACGATTCTAAAATGTTTTCCAGAGGTAGATGCATTAATAGCAAATACAAAAAAGTATTTCTCAAATCTCCTAAACGGCTTCGAGCATTTCACACCACCAGAGCCGATTCTTACACGTTGGGGAACGTGGTGGAAGGCAGCTTTTTATTATGCTGAATATTTTCAACAAATAAAAGCTGTGATACTACAGTTCAACCCTAGCGAGGCTGCAGCTATTAAGGAAAGCCAGACAAACTTTCAAGATGTTTCCCTTGAAACAGATTTAAAAACTATTTATAACAATTATAGAGGACTACATGACGCAATAGAAAAATTGCAAAATACTTCGTTGTCGTTAGTGGAATCTCTGCAAATAGTGGATGACGTAAATACACAGCTACAGACTATAAATGACGCAAAAAATAAGCCCGTTATTGAAAAATTCGAGAGTCTATTATGGAAAGATCCTGATTTTACCAAATTAAGACAAATTTGTTATGGTGCATCTACAGCTGCGTTAAATGAGTTCACAGAGTGTTTTACTTATGCCTGTATTACTTCCGTAGATGTCCAACGGTCTTTTTCAAAATACAAACATATTTTTTCACCACAGTGAACATCGCTTACTGAGACAACTGTAGAAACATATCTGATGCTACACAGTTATTATAGAAGTGCTCCAGTTTTTGATAACGACAACCAAGCTACTTCATAAATCTGCTTAAGAAAGTGAGTTTTGGACATATTTTTATAAAGTGTATCAGTATTAATAAAATTTACTTCCATTTATTTTATTTATTTATTTATTTATTATTAGTTATCACTTAGATATACAATGTACATGTGTGAACGTCATTTAACAGATTAATAATATTGTGCAGCACTAAGCTTACAAAATATAAGGAAATACATAAAAAAAGAATTTAAAGCGAACGAAATAGTACAAAAACATACATCACAATATATAAAATATTTTTGTTTTTATTATTGTACTTATTCAAGTATTATGATATGATGCATACCCAGTACGACTCTGTAGGATTAATGACCTTGGCCAGGCTTACTTATGTGTCAGATTTGACTAATCACTCTCTTTAATTTTCATTTAACACCACTGTGTCTGAAGCTAGCATAGATTTATAGTTAGAAATTTGCGTGATTTTTCGAATACTGACAAAGTTAAGATACTCTACTGTTGTTATGTCAGATCGAAGCCCGAATATGCTACAGTTGTCTGGTTCCCGCAATACAATGTACATATCAATAATTTACAACAAGTTCAATGCAAATTCATGAAATTTCTGTACTTCAGAACCGAGGATAACTATCGAAAGGCCGGTGTTCCACAGCAAAACTTTAATTGATACTCTTTCAATAGTTTAAGTTGTAGACGTGAGTGTATATCGTTGTATAAGCTCTTCAATAACAGTATCGATGCACAGGGATTAGTGTCTAAATTATATTTTTACACCCCCCGAACAACTTTGCGTCACAGTAATGTATTGTATTTCGCACTAATGCACTAAAATTCTCTTCCATTCATGTAATTTGTGCACACCATTATTCCATCTTTACTGATATTGGCCTATTTAATTATAGTCTTAGTGATTTGAAAACCTATTATGAAAGAGGCTAATCCTCAGTCTTTGTTTTTCTTCGGTTTGTTAGTTATCTATTAAATATGTGGTTTATTTCCTACTGTTACATGAGTTTATTTTAAATTAAGGTTTACGTGGTGTGAATATTATTTATACACATGTGTCAAACTCTAAGTTTGGTTACTTTGTCCCTTTTATTCAATTACTTTTGATTTTAATATTTCTCTTTGTATTTACCATCTCTGTCAGAACCCCCAACCCTATAGTTAGGTCTAATACCTGTTGGATAGTGTAATACATAAATAAATAAATAAATAAATAAATAAAATAGGATTGTTGTGTAAAACATTTTCTGATTTATTGTTTATGTGTTCAGCGATGTCTCCAGATAACTGACACATATATTGTCAAAAATCAAACACTACATTCATCTCATCGATTATGGTAAATTCTTCTGTTTTTGACCGGTGTAGAAATTCATGAAAAAATCACATACATGTGTACGCGGGGAAGTATTGCATTCTGGGTGCGAGAATAATGCAAATGCTAATTCACAGCTTGCATTAGATAAGTATATGATTTTTTAAAGGATATTCGAATGTCTGTTCAGTTACATAATTCATAAACAGTTTTATGTTATTAAACGAAATTTGATTTATAATCGAACTAATTCTTTTAGATACAAAGAAGGTTTTTTAAAGTAAATGATTAATGAAAATGCATAAACGGACTAGTTATTATATGGTTGTATAAAAATATATACAATGTAAACAACACATAAACTTGCATTTATTTCCAAGGTTCCTGCAGACGACATTGGAATGACTCGCCGATATCCGAACTCTAATAATGAATATCATTAAAAATTATTTTGTTAATATTAACAATCTTTTCCTAATTATAACAAAAAACAAAAACCAAGCAATAAAAATTAAATGCATGTAATAAAAACAGAATAAGCTGTATTTAAAACACAAAATCTGTGGTTAAAATGCAAGCCACAAACTAACAGAGTTCTAACTCGAAGAGACGATAAAAGATAAGTTGTAAACACCAGCCAATCAGGTTGTAAAATTTCACTATACACTCCAGCGCTCCTTACAAAGAAAGAAATTAATTTTCTATACACCATACAGATTTCCAACCCGCGTTATCTAAGTTTATATTCAGTAGAATAAAACCTTGAGACAAACGAGCTGCTATTTTATTCATGATAAAATATAATCCGACATAAACGTGGTAGCTTTTTCCAGTTGAAATTTATATTATCTAGCAAGTCTACCTATTTTATACAGGGTGTCCCAACCAAAAGTAGGCAACCTGAATAACTTTGGAGATAAAATTTCTTTGAAAAATTGGTGAAACACGTCGACCTTGTTTCCAAGGGGGACATATTTTAATGTAATACTTGTATACCTATCATCATCCCTCTATCCTACACGGTCACCACCTCAAAAAAATTCAAATGGCAAGGGGACTCAAGTGATACATCTTTTGAAAGGTCTTTCAATTCCCTACATAACTGTGTATTTTTTTTTAACATTTATCGATTCGTTCTTAAGGAAAATAATTTTATTTTTGATAATTACACACAATCGAAATTGTTTAAAAAAATTTAAAATACACGGCACTGGGTATTGGAATTTATAAAAAAAACTACATTTTTTGTTGCTCTCAAATCAACACGAGTTTTTTCGACAAAAAACACTTTCCTTGTCCGTTTAGTTTTAGAATAATAAAAGACTCATAAGTATTCGATAGTCCTTGAACATTAATTTGCTCACAACCAATTTTAAATCGAGATACATTTTACCAGAGTGAGTTCTCAAAATGGTTTATACCCTTCAGAAGCGAATAGAAATCGTCAGCATTTATTTTGAAAATGATAATTGTGCTAGAGCTTTGGAGCGCATATTCAATAGAAATCACCCAGATAGAAGGGTTGGTTCTCAGTATGTTTTACAATTATTGACAAAATTTATGGAAACAGGTTCTGTAGGAAACAAGCATGAACCTCAGCGACCGATTAGGAATGAAGCAGTCGAAGTGGCAGTTCTGGGTCCTTTGCAGATGGATAATACTCAATCGATCAGGAACGTAGCTGGAGCTTCCGGTGTATCACGAAGCAGTGTTCATCGAATTGTAAAGGCCCACAATTTGCATCCATATAAATTTAAATTGGTACACGAATTAAACGAAGATGATCCCGATCGTCGGTTTGAATTTTGTGAGATTTTTAGTGAACAATTAAACGGTAATGCCAATCTACTGTACAATACGTGTTTTTCTGATGAATCGATATTTCAGTTAAATGGGGAGGTAAACAGGCACAATTGTAGGTATTGGAGTGAACCCAATCCACATTTGTTCATTGAAACTCATATCCAAAGGCCTCAGAAGTTAAATGTTTGGGCTGGCATCTTAGGGGATCACATTGTCGCGCCGTTTTTTATCACTGACAATTTAAAAGGCGAAAGATACCTCGACCTGTTAGAAAATAACATCGATCCAGTGATTACCCAAATCCTCGAAGAGGACGATAATCTTTCAGAGGGCAACTGTTTTTTCAACAGGATGGGGCACCCCCACATTTTGCTATAGCAGTCCGTCAATTTTTGGATAATCGGTTTCCTGAGCGATGGATTGGAAGAAGAGGTCCTGTGGAGTGACCCGCTGGGTCACCCGATTTAACTCCCTTGGATTTCTTTCTGGGGGGACATTTTAAATCGAAGGTATTTGCAACAAAACCCGCATCTCTGGAAGAGTTACGTGAAAGAATTGTTCGAGAATGCCGTTTATTGACTCTAGATGTGTTCAGAAATGTTCGTACAGAATTTCAAGACAGATTATACTACTGTATGGAAGTCGGTGGGGGTCATTTTGAACAATACATACGACAATTTAAACGCTTCTTTTATTTTTATTTCCCGAACCTAAAATATTGAAACAATTATTTCTCAGGAACGAATCGATAAAAGTTTAAAAAAAATACACAGTTATGTAGAGAATTGAAAGACCTTTCAAAATATGTATCACTCGACCCCCTTGTCATTTGAATTTTTTGAGGGGGTGACCGTGTAAGGTAGAGGGATGATGATAGGTATACAATTATTACATTAAAATATGCCCCCCTTGGAAACAAGGTCGACGTGTTTCACCAATTTTTCAAGACATTTTTATCTCCAAAGTTATTCAGGGTGCCTAATTTTGGTTGGGACACCCTGTGTATACAAGATTTTAATTAATTTCGTTATCATTATTTTTATCAAAATTCTTTAGTTAGGTGCGCTATTACAACGTTTAAAATAAAATTAAAAAACAAGTTGAAATGGAAATTTCCTACTTATTCTGTTAAAACAGGAAGTAATGAAAATCCCATATTTGGCAAAATGTAAGTGGTTCTGAACTTTTCTTACCCATAGTCACTAATGCATTCACTCGCGGTCAAAGTCCACAGTAGGTACTAATTTAAACTGGAATTTGGCTTGTTCAATAACATCAACAATTTTGTATGCAGGTTTTAACCATGGTAACATCTATTGCCCGTTGTGAGTAACCTAGTTGTCATGATTATTTAACACTGACCCAGTTAGCCACAAAACACCAAAACACCATATATTGCACTCGACGCGTGTTTCGCCAATCAAGTTAGCATCATCTGGACATGATTAAAACTAACCTTATGCTAATAATCTACCCTACGGTTCGGTGACCGTGACTCACTAACTAATAGAGGTGGGCTATTTAAAACTGGTCCTTTGTCACTATCCATACTGTTTTTACACTTTGCGATTTTCAAGCTTTCAACTGCATCCAGCTGTCTAGTATTTGTTACATTCCTAATTAATCTTAAATTGCTAATATCTATTTATGGTTGTTCTCAAACGTATGTTAAGCAACACTAGATTTATCTGTTCTGCCATATTTGAGGTGAGTCATAATTTCCTTAATTCTAGTTTGAATCGATCGTCTAGTTTGTCCTACATTTAATTATGGTCCTTACAGCTAATTTCGTAAATCCCGACTTTTCGTTTCAATCAGTTTTGTCTTGTGAATTGCCTAAAAATTGAAGTTTATTTCCCACTATCATATTTATATCTTTGTAAATCTTACCAATACCACGAATGAATCGAGGATCGAATGGAATCGCGATAGAAATTTTTGATTTTCTCTTTCATTTTGAGAGGTCTAGGAATTTCGAAGTGCCTATTTAAATTTACGTTTACGTTTCCTGATTATTAATCGCAGCTATATCCTTAATCAATGCCTTTTTTTTTTCAAACCTCTCCTTATTGAGGGGGGAAGCTTATAGGCGATGGACCAGAAAGTTAAAATTCGCCATTTTGTATTGAGCACAATGGTGACAGTTCTTAGGGATATACCTAGACACTTTTCTGTATATGTCAAATTTTAACTTATTTTCACTATTTCTAATTATTAATACATCTAAAAATGGTTGTTGTCTAGTGTTTTCAGTTTCACGTGTGAATTTAACTGACGCGAAATGACTGTTTAGTTTAGAAACAAAGTTGTTAATATCAGTGACTTTTGTATCAAACACTGCAAAAATATCATCCACATACCCAAGCCAAACCCGGGGAAATGCTTAAATTCTTCTTTTGCTTTTGTTTCGAATCTGTTCGTGAAGAGACTGGCAATGAATGGTGAAAAACCCGTTGCTGTTTTGTTATGTTATGTATCATGTATTATTATTATGTACGTATTATGTACTTGTTTGTATATTTATTGAATTTAACAATTATTTGTTAATTTTTGATTGTTTCTTAAATAAAAAACGCAAAATGCATGGTTTCAGAAACATTATCATAATTTTAAAACGAAAGCAGAGAGCGTAGATTTACAGAAAATGTTTATTAGGGTAAGACTTGGGCCTATTAATTGCACCATTGTAAAAGTTAAATCCATTACCTGCCATCCTAGATCACCTATCAAGTTTAACTAAAAAATACGCTGTTATGTTTCACCCTGTATAATATTTTTAAGAAAGTGGATAACAACGAGCGCAATGGTTTAAAATCAATATTATGAAAGAATCGTTTAAATCGATAGTACTATCTACGAATTATTAGGGCCCAAAGCTCACTATTATTTTAAGTTACTCATTTCTAACCCCCAGGAGTGTAATTAGAGTACTGAGAGAAATTCTAAGATTCTCCTAAATCTTTACTTATACAAATCTGTAGTAGTCATTGAGATCAAGTTACCCCGTACAACACATATTGGAAGAAATTTTCTATAGCATGACTATCATTATTAATATTTTTACAAACGATACATATTAATTTTAAAAGCAGTTTATCATTTTAGCTGTCATTATTCTTTATTAAAATGTAATAAATCTTACAAGCTGTCAGCTCTACATTTACATTAATTATTGTTACGGAATATTATCTATGCCACATCGTAAATGGTAAATATTACACTGACTAACAGAATGTAGAATGTCATGAATAATCAGTGAAAATAAGTTATTCTACCTTCTTCTATAAATTATCTTTATAATTATTTTTCTCAACGCATTTCTACTTCGTTATATTTCAAATACAAATGTCAATAATCCTTCAAGTTACTTTTCCATCTACTAGCAAATTAAAAATATATATATATATATATATATATATATATATATATTTACACCCATAAATATAATGTTAATATTTATGGGTTTTTGAAAGTTTGACTTACTTTTTACCTAGGCGAAAAGCAAATGTTTTTTTTTTTTTTTTGGCATTAGGACTTAGTCCATACAGCCAGATGCACTTATATTAACTAAAAGGTAAACTAACGCTAACATGAAAAAATACACTGGGAAAATACAGGGACACTCTCTTATCGCCTAGGGGCCTATCAAGGCATTTTGTTTTTTTTAAAAAAGACATCACAGGTGCGGCCACGGGTAGATTAGGAAAATAAACAAAAGGTAATACAAAGGAGCAAATCTACACCTAAATTCTAACGCCGTTTCTTTGGATAAATAATATTAAACAGTTCAAAATTTCGATTTTGTTAAGATGCATCAAGGTCAGTAAGTTCAATGGTGTTGGAATATTTATTTCTAGTAATTTATTGTATAGTTCATTACTTTCGTTTATGTGTTTATTACAGTTAAAGAAAATATGGTCTAAGTCACCCTCAGTATTACATGTGTCGCATAAATTCGATGTGACAAGTCCCAGTTTATAAAGGTGTGTAGGATAACTGCCGTGTCCAAATTTTATCCTGCTGATGATAGTTATATATTTCCTAGGCAAGTTGAAGTTATCATGCCAAAATTCGCTAGGGATTTCGGGACTTATTTTACAATACCTCGTGGGGTTCGTAAAAACGAATTCTTGCCACAAGTTGGACCACTTTCTTTTGGCTTCACGTTTGTAGATATTTACACAATCATCGTAACTTAACTGGTTTGGGGTGTCTATTCCAGATGTAATACTTTCCTTAGCGATTAAGTCCACCTTTTCATTAAAGTGAATACCGCTGTGAGCTTTAACCCACATAAAAGTAACATGGCCACCAGTTAATTGAAATTGGTTAATCAATATTTTAATTTTTACAATAAAAGGATTGGATGGAATATTTGGGGGGTGACTGTTATTGAGCGAGGTCAAAACGGACATAGAATCTGAGATGATAATATAGAATTTACCAAGATTTGCGGAGACTATATATTCCATTGCTTTGTAAATAGCAAAAGCTTCTGCTGAAAAAATTGAAGATTCACTATTTAATTTGAGTTTTGTGGAAATATTAAATTGAGGAATTATATAAGCTGAACCAGTTCCAAAACCAAATGTCAGATCTTAAGTTTTCGTCTGATTTTTAATACAACATTTTAATAAACGTAAACCTGATTTTTTATTTTTATTTTGATTAAAACTACAAAGAGGATATTTTAAACGAAACAATAACTGATAAAACTATTTTATATAGTTATTGTAATTAAATGCGACGTATTATGTGTATTAATTGATATTGTTAGGGCTTGCCGAATTTCACTCGTCGAAACATTTATTCTCTGCTGAACTTCACTCGTCGAAACATTTATTTCTTGTGTTAATGCTGATTCTCCAAAGGCTGGGTTCCAAGAAATGGACGAACTTTGTGAGAAACTGCTGTTTAGTCATTTAATAACATATCTGCCGTTTGTGTCTGGTGTTTGCAGAAAAATCTATTCGTGAAGTAAGTTGGAACCTTTGATGTGAAGATAACACTGACGTAATTTTCCACGAAATACCAAAATATCATATACTGCACTAGACACACGTTTCGCCAACCAAGTTGGCATCATCTGGAGATTATAACTAAGTGATGCCAACGGCGAAAAGCGCGTCGAGTGCAGTATGTGGTGTTTTGGTGTTGGAGTATTAATTGATGGGTTGTCTACATTTCGCACAACTCGTCACTTCTGCAAGCCTCTGATATTCCAATTATAAGCGCCACCTAAAACATTTAAAAATGTATAAAAGAACTAAATTTTAAAAATAAAAGCTGCTTATATACCATCTGGACAAGAAATTCCTTGGGTTCGTTCTCTAAAAATTCGTCTACATTCTCTTTCGTAAACGTACTAGTAGACCAGTCAAATTAAGGGTTTTTCAAAACGATAATTTCCAACCATTCCCGACCAATACCATTCGATTCAGTATGTTTTTTGAATTCTCATGGTCAATTTTGCCGTATGTTATATGAGCAAGAACTTAATTTATAAACAATTAAAGTTGTGAAAATGATGAAAATCGATGTTTCTGAATATTCAACTTCAAACGCTGCGAAAACGGCAACAGATAGAGAAAAATTACTCAGAACATTTTTTATAGAGCGTTAAATTCCCTTCAAAAAATTCCGCGACGGCATATCTTTACGATGAATAGTTAAGACGTTACAATGAGTTAAATATTTATTATTTTTCTGCTGTATATCAGTCAGCTGTACAAGTAACGCGCATGCGCGATCAACAGACTCGTACGCCGCGTAATGGCCGTCTGCGCAGAACATTTTAAAGTAGACTGTTTTTATTAAAAAATATATATATATATCTATAATTTACTGTTGAAAGAAAAAAAAATTGAATGATTTGAACCAAGTCCACTTTGAAATGGTCTGCGCAGACAGCCATTACGTGAGAAATAGGCCCGTTAGTCGCGCATGCGCGTTGCGTATACATCTGACCAGGTACGCAGTAGAAAATAATAAACATTTAACTCATTGTAACGCCTTAACTATTCATCGTAGAGATATGCCGTCGTGGACTTTTTTTGAAGGGAATTTAACACTCTATAAAAAATGTTAAGAGCAATTTTTCTCTATCTGTTGCCGTTTTCGCAGCGTTTGAAGTTGAATATTTAGAAACATCGATTTTCATCATTTTCACAACTTTAATTGTTTATAAATTAAATTCTTGCTCATATAACTTACGACAAAATTGACCATGAGAATTCAAAAAAAAACTGAATCAAATGGTATTGGTCGGGAATGGTTGGAAATTATCGTGAAAATGGGCCTGATTTTTGCTTAATATGACTGGTCTATAGACTTCTTTGGTGTTTTAAGAAAGCTAATAATTTTCAGCATTTTGATCAACCCTTTCTCTAAGGACTAATGTTGTTCGTAACATGAAATACAATGATCAAAGGGTGGACGATTTTTTCTGTTTTACTAATTCGCTAAAGTAAGCCATTTTAACTGTCTCGGATCCAACAGTTTTGGCACCTGATACGACGCACTAATTTTTATAAATGTTTTATGCCCTTTCGTACCTTGCTTTGCTTTTTCTGGCAGTAAACCTACGTTGACTCTTCCTGCAACTTCTCGTAAATAGGGCGGTGTGCAACACTGACTCGTCATCACTATCCGACAGCATTTTCTTGCATAAGTTTAATAGTGTCAGTGACAAAATTGATAATATCAACACATCCAGCACCAAAGTGACGGGAACTGGCATCGGAACTTTAATATAGTAGACATTGCTCAACTGTCACTAAATTTGTGACTTTAATGTAAAATTCACCTTGTGGTATACTCGTGTAGTAACAATTACGTAAATTCTACTGAATTTAAGTATTGTATAGTTATTACACTTTTAAGTAACTGTTACAGTATGAACAACGTCGTGGATACTACTCTATATTACATTAAAGCATTTTTAACTTTAAAGTGAAAATTGGTAGTAATGCCGACTGCACAGTGTCACCAAAGAATCATTTCAAAATAATAATAACAGAAAGTGTTCTATTTAAAGTTCCTGTAACGTTGTCGGGAATTTTTCTGGAACTTTAAAGTTGTGTAATTTATTAGTGACACCTTGAGTAAAAATAAAGTTACTTCTACGAACAAAGAGGCTTTAAAGAGATTTTTACTACTGCCCAGTACTAGTTCAAAATGACTACAAAACTAGATATCCCTTGAAAACCTACTATAAAGTGATATTAACTTTTAGGCCAACATTTTCTTATTCGCAACCAATCTAACATGGCGTCGAAAAGCAGTAAAACAGCAATCAAGATTTTCCGGCATTCAGCGACATTTTATGGAAAAGTTATGTTATAGTTAGTGAAGTTAACAATTTAACAAATAATTTCATTGATGCGGAACCGACTCTTATTCATTGAAACAGATAAATAACGAGGTTAGGAAAATTCTCAGGAAAATCAGACGTTGCAGTGAAGAACCAACAAATTTTGAAGTAAAGAATTTAACTGACTGTGATTGTTTTTGATTTACCATTAACCGTTATTAATTAAAATTTCGATCACTGAACAAATTTGCGAAATTCAGACAAATGAATAACTTAGGGAAGTTACAAAATTTACGGATATGTGAAAGTGATGAGATGACAGAAAATATTGATAAAAGTGTCACCTTTGGCCAGTCGAGATTTTCGCCACAATGAATTATGTTGGTATTCAAGGTAAATCCCCGAGTTAATCATTTGTTTGATTTTACTTAATAATAACACTTTCACCTGCTTATGTTTAGTCAGTTTTTAACGTGTTGCCAATTTCAAACAGTAGAATTATCTTTACCTATACTCCATTCATTTCATATAAGCACATAAAAAATTCTAGCATAGTCGCGCGATATTATATAAATACATTTTATGTGGATTTATATAATGCACAGCGCGCCTACGCTAGAAAACTATGCACGACTGAAGGTCGACAAAGGGGCACTCCGTGACCCGAGGTAAACCATTTTTTATGTGCTCATATGAATTTAATGGAGTATAGATTGGATCAGAAAGCTCTCCCAACTTAAAAGTGAGGGCCCTAAAGTACATGGGAACTTTAAAGTAACCTTTTCGTAGCAGCGTGGTAGACGCCAGTTTAAAGCTACCAAGAAAATGACTACATAGTAAAATTGTTGTAGTTCCCGTCACCATTTTTCAAGTAGCAACAACTATAACATTAATAGTATCTGCTAATTTATGGTAAATGTAACTTGGAAGGGAAATAATTTTGGTCTTTGTCGCCCCTATTAAGTGACAAATACTTTGTTGACATATACCATTATAAAGTCAATCGAACTAAATTCGCCATTTTTCTATTACTGATTAGACAAAAATATAATTCTGAAAATCATTCTTTCAGTAAATATGGTCATTTGCAAACATATATTATAAACAGATCATTATTACTTCGTAATAAATACACGACACCAAAAAATGTTTTCCATAAAAAATTTTGTATTTTCGATTGCAAACAATTTTTGAATTTTTGTTTTTTTTTAAATAATCGTCTAGAGAGTGCGTCTTTTCCATCGAAGTATCATAGTAACATTTTACAGAAAACAAGTAGGTAGTCGTTTTAATGTCCACACTCAGAGTGAATGCAAAACATCATGCCTTATTACCTACATTTTATTCAATCGATTTAACTTGGACATATTGACTTCAAACTTACAGTCAGTGCCATTACATTATATTTTTTTTGCCATTCGCTTACCACTAAAGAGCGGTTCCAACAGTTAGTCCATTTCGACTACTTGGTTACGTTCCATATACGTAATAACATGGTTGTCAACATGTAACCGGGAAGGTTCCGGAATAGTAATTGCTACGTAATAACTTTCCCATTTTGGTGAATGCTTGATAAAATGATCGTTCCCATTAGGTAACATTAGGGCATATTTTTTAAGCGTAATGTAAACATTTTGAGAAAATTAAGATCAAAACAATATAATTTCTTTAATCAGCCCCACTAACCGCTTGGCAGCGTTTAAGAAGAATAATGAACACTTCCTGAACCATAGTAGTGACATCTCGCGGAATAAGACAGGTTTCTTTCAGAAATCGTACTTCTAAGTCTCCTATGTTGTTACGCCCATCTTTATATACTTTAGTTTTTAAGTAACCACGCAAGAAAAAAATTAGTGGGCTTAGGTATGGTGACCTTGCAGGTCCACTCCTACCGACCACCTGTCTGTTTCGTGGAAACAATGAGGTCTTAGAACTTGATTACCTACTCTTCCTGAACATATATTCACCTTTTGAAGAGTGTGTGTGTCTGTAGCATCCGGTGTGAGTTCTCTGCCAGTCAATACTGATCATTCTGTCTTCCGTGCCATATTAGTAAAAAATTACCACATTTGAGAAAATAACATTTGTAACAAAATCTATGGGGCGAGCGTAGATCTGCCTGAACAGTGCTCTTATTCGATACGAAAGTTAAGCAATGGTAGTCGCAGTCAGTAATTTGATGGTAGCTCAAGTGAAATGTTGTAGAACCAAAATTCTACAAAAAATTTAATAAACCTGAAAAAATGTAATTGCCAAAAAATCACCCAGATCACATAGAAGGCTCTCAGCTATTAGAAACATTTAAGACTTAATAAAAAAAATAATAACCCAGCTATGGAAAAATAAAACCACAAACCAAGCCTTGTCCTATTTGTGACAGAACTCGGCGACCTCGTCCCGTTTTGTCGCGGTTTGTACATCAGCTTCTACGCAGAAGCTACGCAATCTTAGACGAGGATTGTGTATGTGATATACCATCCTTCAGCAGGGATGTAAATCAGTTGGTCCCTTGTCTATTAAATATTAGGTAAGTAAACAACTCCCTACTCTTCTATAGAAAAGAGGTTCGGCAAAATTTCCAGGTTGGGGATAGCTCGTCTCAAGGCATCGGTGATTGGCTCTGGTAGCGGGAATAAGCCAATATTAAATAATTGATTAAAAAAAACAAAATCTGAATTTGCTCGACACACTTTCAACATTTCTGCACAATTTGCAGTCTTCTGTCAAAATCTACTTCCGATAACTCATGTGCTAAGTGCAGTTTAAAGTTCGCGCCCAGTCATTTCCTTGTATTACCACTACACTTTCCAGATACGAAAAAGTGTACGCGATTCAATTTAAATACAATAATAAATGGTAGCGCGGAATGTACCGTTGCTGTCCGTTGCCGATAAATGGGCGACAATCGTAATAGGGATAATATGTCACTGAAATATTCTTGAAATTATAGTTTCCGAACATTAAATTGTAAAGCTGAACTACTGACATTCCATGCGAACTTTCTTGCGCAATAAGTTGTATTTCTGTACGGCAAGAGGTATATCTCCGACATGTCCTAAATTCCTAAGTTTGCATTCAATTTTACTAATCGTTGATCACGAAATAAGCCATCGCGGTCGTTCGATTGGAAAACTGGCATTCCTCTGCTTGAGTGCAACGCAGTTACGTTACAAGGTTCTGTTACAAGTCTGATGTGGCTTAATAATGCAAGTTTTATTATTCAGATTTTTGTAATAAACTTGATAGATCCAGGAACTATCAAACCTAACAAGTAAATCAACCGAAAATTGTTTGATAGAGCGTGACAGAAGATCGTAACATATTTTTTCATTAGTAGTAACCAAAAACACTCAACATTATTGTATTTTTAAATACTGTTTGTATTATACTAAATTTCCCAAATAGTCTTATCTGGGTAGCAGCAGAAGCATTAGACATATACTATAAAAAATGTATGTGTATTAATACAAGTTGTATGTATATGTGGAATTAATGTTTAGTTCGCTAATTGTGAACGTATACATATCAAGATACAATTAATGTACTAAAGAAAGGACTCATGCCATCATCTCTTCCTTTTGTTTTCACAACATATCTGCTGTCGTTATCTATCTCGAGGCAGTCACAATTCAAAACTTGCGCCATACCCACAAAGTCGCATGTTGATAAATGATGCTAACTGTTGCCTACAAAGAAAATACAGACTTTAGTAATTAATTGACTTCAATATTTTAATCTACTGTGATTTAGTTGAGTATATTTTATTTTAGTAGTGGATGAGGAATATAACAATATCAGAAAAAATATGTACAAAACGAAGATTGAAATAATTATGTCGTCAACATTTAGGTAAACAAATTATACAGGGTGATTCTTAAGAACATCGAGAAAATTCGAGAGATGATTTCTGAACTAATTTTGAGACAAAAAGCTCATGTGAGGTTTTGTTGTGTATTGGTTGAAAAATAAAATAAAATTCCTTAATATCTCTGAATTGCATGAATATTTCTTTATGGAACTCTATGTGTATAACGAGTATTTGAAGGTAACTATTTTGACTCTAAAAGTTTTTTTCGAATCCAACAGAGAGGCTTCGCTAATATTTTCCCCCAAGAAAGTGATACGCCACAGAGTTTTCGAAATTTTAATTTTTTTTTGCATCATAATTCTTTAAGTCATACTTAAATGGCAGAACTAAATTTGTGCAGTATAAATCTCTATAAATTTTAAATCTCCTGAGATGTTTCGAATCTGGAGTCCCGCAAGGATCAGTATTAGGATCCCTGTTCTTCAGTATATTTGTAAATGATATTAGTAGAGATCTTAATTGTAATAGTTTACTATATGGAGACGACTTGAAACTATTAGTAAATATTGAAGATTACAATGATTACTTAAAATTACAAAGCAATCTTAATAGATTGAATATTTGGTGTATAAACAATGGTTTACCATTTAAAGTTCTCAAATGTAACTTTCATCATAAGTTCTGAAAAACTTGTTATTGATTATCAAATTGTCGGCCGTGTGGTATCAGAGCTATCCATCCTAAATACTCTAAATCTAGCAGTGATGCTTACCAGTAAGCAGTGCTGTCTAATAGGATCCGAACAAACATGGCTATAAAGAAAACGTTGAAGAGGCAGGTGAGGAGTATTGAGCAAAACATGTTGTTCCGTAAGAATCCTTCCCGCCTCTTTCGAGAGTCACAGCGTGTTGTTGATAATCCGCCGACTGTAGAAGATGTCCATTCAATAGCGACACTCCAGCAATTACACACTTCGAGACTCTGTGCCACAGGCACATGGAAGAGCCTGCAAAAGTGTGCCCCACAATCAGTACCGAGGAAGTCCAACAAGCACTTTTTGGTACCAAGAACTTTCCTGCCCCTGGCCCTGATGGCATTAATAACTAGTGGTGGAAGAAATTTCCTTCCGCCCACCACCTTCTAACGCGAGTTTTCAACTCATGGTTGAACGAGGGGCAATAGATTCTGGACTGGTTCGTCCAGAGACGTACTGTGCTTAAAGAAGGGGGACCTTTCCGACCTGAAGAATTACCATAGGCCGATATTTTGCCTCAACTCCTGCTACAAGATATTTACTCGTATCTTGTATGCCAGGACACTGAAGTCTGATGATCAGGTCTTCCAGCAGATACACAAACAGCGTGGTGCTAAGAAGGGCATGGCAGATTGCAAGGACAGCCAACATCACACGAGCTATTATTACACTTGCTCGAATATATTGCAGTATCAGCATAGAACAGCTGCTGCCACTCTGGAAGACTCGCTACACCATAACATCATGTGCACAGCGGGTCACAACAGAGCAGATGCCATTTAGGAGAGGAGTATTCAGGGTGACTCCCTGAGCCCTCTTCTACATATTACTGCTGCCGTTGTCTGTTGAGCTCCTCCAAACCCGCGGATATCAATGTGGAGCACCCAGCGACCTAAGGCATAAGGTCACCCATCTATTTTATTTGGACGACCTTAAAGTTTATGCCTCCGGAGAGCGCGAACTATAAAACGCTCTTAGTGTGGTCGAAGAATACACGCGGACAATTGGTATGGAGTTCGGATTGGACAAATGTGCAGTCGTCTACCTCAAGAGAGAACGATGCGATGTTCTCTTTATCTTTCTATGTGTAGTTATTGTATTTTATTAAATATGGTGTACTAATTGCAATGTTCTTTATACATACTTTGCTTAGATAGTGGCTCTGTAATTGGATTTTTATAATCTGTAGAGCAGTGTATGTAAATAAGTAAATAAATTTTTACATAAACAGTAAATAAGCAGAAGAAGGTATATTTGACAAATTTATTTTACATTGTTGTGCAAGGTATATTTGCTAAACACTTTATTTGCCCTAACTTAATTCTGTACGTATACCATTTTGTCGTTTTGACCAAAGAACTTTTGTTTCTGCCATAAATATATTTATCCCTTTTGAAGCTCAAGGCATTCCTAAATGTGTCGCTTTGTTAATGTTAAATATTTATTTGCACAATTGCATTCCATTTTCAGATTCTCGCAGTCTTCATAGCTTAGGGCGCCCTACTTGAAACCTCTAAAGTTTTCATGACAAAAATGTAAATAGAAGCCTTTAATGAGCATGTTTCAAAATATACGGAAACTTTAAAAAAGGATAAGCTAATATTTCAATATTGATATACAGGGTGTCAACAGAAGGTGGAAACAGTATGCCATTTGCTTGTCTTTTAAGTTAGAATTTTAAAATTTGGAGGACTCATATTACATAACAATACTCACATTTTCGCTGTTATTTCAAATCATTTACGGCTTAACCGGAAGTGAAAAATGGTGATACCATTTTTCACTTCAATAATCTCTTGTGATTTGTCTGTCAACATAATATTTAAAAAATGTTTCTCTCCTATTTATTTATTTATTTTTTTGTTACATTTAATATGTAAGCACATATATGTAGCTACTACGAAATGTTTCATGCATGCGACTGTTACTATTTTTTGTTGATTCCTAATATTTATTTTTCTGCATTCCAAAATTGTACGTTCCTTTAATTTTTACTTTTTATGTTGTATATTTGCCGGACAGTCCTCCCGTGGCCTCCAACGCCTCACGGAAGTCGCGCTGTTATTATTATTATTTTAATTTCGGAATATCCGATGCCGGTCAGTCCTCCCGTGGCCTCCGACGCCTCACGGGAGGCGCGCTGGCGCATTAACTACAGCCACTCCCCACATCCCGCAGGGTTAGTGACTCTAGATACCAGAATCGTGTGCCCTAAACAAACGGAGAGAACCCAGAATGACCGCCTTCTGCATTTGACCTACCAGCCACTCGGCTGATTTTTGGCAGGCCGGTATGATCTTCAGTTCCGAGAGCAGCGTAGACTTTATCCTTCCGAGTATACCGATTATAAGGACGACCATTTTTACCGAGTAGCCTGGGTACAGCACTTGGAGCTCGTACTGGAGATCGCAATAATTGGTCCGTTTCTCCTCCTCCTTCAAGGTGATGTTTTTCTCTGCAGGTGCCGAGAACTCGATGACATACATCACCTTGAGTTGATGGTCGAGGAGGACTATGTCAGGCTTGTTGGCTTGGATTAGCCTGACAGTCGGGAACGAGTAGTTCCAGTAAATCCGGCATTTCTCGTTCTCGACAACGGACTCAATATCTCCGGGGACGTAAGGCAGCACTGGTGTCTGGTCTACCCCGTACGAGTGCCTTAGATGGTGGTATAGCACTCGTAAAGCCGCGTTATGCCGGTGGATGTAGGCCGAAATCGCATATATGGGGCATGCAGATAGTAAGTGCATGAGCGATTCCGGCGCCTGATGGCAGGTCCTGCAGTTGATATCAGGAACCTCTACACGCCACAAAAGGCGAGGGTCAGCCTGGTCGATAAACCCAGTGTTTCTATGTTTTTATAGAAGAATACTATATATATATATATATATATATATATATATATATATATATATATATATATATATATATATATATATATATATATATATATATATATATATATATATGTTTATAGCAATTGTGTTCTTGGGATTTTGGTTCTTTAATGATATGAATGAAAATCTAAATTGTTTATTTATTCATAAACACATTTTACAAACGTTTCGGTGGCTGTTTTCCACCTTTTTCAATGCAATGACTAAAATATAAAGCAATTTAAATTTTTCTACTGTTTTTAATTATTAAAATATCTTACCTTAAACGAAAAAATAATCTGATGTGGCACTTTATAGTTTAACGTACAATAATGTTACTTAATTAATAATTTGTGCGTATAGCGAGCACATCACTTTTTACTGTTTTATACTAACCGAGTTATATATATATATATATATATATATATATATATATATATATATATATATATATATATATATATATATATATATATATATATATATATATATATATATATATATATATATATATATATATATATATATATATATATATATATATATACATATATATATAGTTTGAAAGAAAGTTGTTTTTCTTTTTGACTTCTTGAACCTTATTTATATATTTTTATAGCAATTGTGTTCTTGGGATTTTGGTTCTTTAATGATATGAATGAAAATCTAAATTGTTTATTTATTCATAAACACATTTTACAAACGTTTCGGTGGCTGTTTTCCACCTTTTTTCAATGCAATGACTAAAATATAAAGCAATTTAAATTTTTCTACTGTTTTTAATTATTATTAAAATATCTTACCTTAAACGAAAAATAATCTGATGTGGCACTTTATAGTTTAACGTACAATAATGTTACTTAATTAATAATTTGTGCGTATAGCGAGCACATCAGTTTTTACTGTTTTATATTAACCGACGATGTTTTTCGGTTTACAACTAAGTTTGAACTAAAATCTTGAACTGGGGTGGCTTATAATTTGTAAAATTTCCAATGCCTGTAACATGTGTTTTTTACCTAAATTTTAAAAGTTTTAAGGATCTGTTGACTTAGCTTGCTGTGGCAGTGGTGTATTTCTAATTTTTTTGTAAGGGCAGCTACTATTTTGTTTGATTAATTTTGAGTAAGTTATTGTAGATTTTGTTTAAATTGTGTGTGTCTGTTTTTGTCATTTATTGTTTTTTGGGTTTTTTTATTTCAATCATTTCTAAGATTTCTCTTTTTTTGGTGTGGTTTTCTGTAGCTAATATTTTTGTTTTCGACTTCGACAAAACAAAAATATTAGCTACAGAAAACCACACCAAAAAAAGAGAAATCTTAGAAATGATTGAAATAAAAAAAACCAAAAACAATAAATGACAAAACAGACACACACAATTTAAAACAAAATCTACAATAACTTACTCAAAATTAATCAAACAAAATAGTAGCTGCCCTTACAAAAAAATAGAAATACACCACTGCCACAGCAAGCTAAGTCAACAGATCCTTAAAACTTTTAAAATTTAGGTAAAAAACACATGTTACAGGCATTGGAAATTTTACAAATTATAAGCCACCCCAGTTCAAGATTTTAGTTCAAACTTAGTTGTAAACCGAAAAACATCGTCGGTTAGTATAAAACAGTAAAAACTGATGTGCTCGCTATACGCACAAATTATTAATTAAGTAACATTATTGTACGTTAAACTATAAAGTGCCACATCAGATTATTTTTCGTTTAAGGTAAGATATTTTAATAATAATTAAAAACAGTAGAAAAATTTAAATTGCTTTATATTTTAGTCATTGCATTGAAAAAAGGTGGAAAACAGCCACCGAAACGTTTGTAAAATGTGTTTATGAATAAATAAACAATTTAGATTTTCATTCATATCATTAAAGAACCAAAATCCCAAGAACACAATTGCTATAAAAATATATAAATAAGGTTCAAGAAGTCAAAAAGAAAAACAACTTTCTTTCAAACTATATATATATATATATATATATATATATATATATATATATATATATATATATATATATATATATATATATATATATATATATATATATATATATATATATATATATATATATATATATATATATATATATATATATATATATATATATGTATGTATATATATATTTATTTATTAAAACTGTTTTGAATGCAGAAAATAACTAAAATAAAACGGGTGCTATCCCAACTTATTTTCTTTAAATTATGATCAAGGTACTACTCAAGGGCAGGAGTGGAGGGAGTAATCCAGAACCCCCATTTATTAACTACTCAAATTCACAAGAAAGTTTTTATTATCGATTTGAATTGGTAAAAACTCCACTCCATAATGCAAGTTTTTTTGAAAATGATGTATCACTTGATATCCGTGACATGTTCGAAAAAATAAACGTTGTGTATTCATATTTACAGAAGACTTCATATATATTATTTTAAGAACCCTTAGTATATTTTTTAGTTAAGTAGGATACTACATATTCTGATGATGAGGTTTAATGTCTAAAGTTAACTTGATATATAATGAATGAAAATTTAAACATGTTTAAATAATGCACAATAAATAACATCAAGATGTTCTTATGAAATTTCAGTGGACCCTTCATATTAAAAATTATTATGTTTGAATCGCTTTACTCAAATATGCTCATAATTATAAAACAACTATTTGAAACTCGTAGAAGATTGAAACAAAATTTCAAATTTTGCTTAAGCTGTGGAACATCTTTGAAAAAAACATAATTAATTTAGGAAAATAACCTTGCTTTTCAACTGAGAATCTTAAAGAAGGGACCGGTCGAGGAAAATCGTGATATAAACTTTCAGAAACTTTTCGAGGAATGTCCATAAACGATAAATTGATCGAGGAACTAAAAAACTCAGAAATTAATTATTTGTTTATTTTACCTTTCTCTTGATGGAATATTGGAATTCAATAAAAACCTAAAGTTATACAAGTATATAAACTTTTGTGAAACTCTAATTGAATTTGACTAACTTGCTTGATTATTTAAACAGTCGATAATAAAAGTTCAACCAAATAGCATTTTTTATTCTGATCAATTAATTGTTTCTCAGATATTTGATTCGTTTTAAAAAATTGATCAAGTAAGTCAAAAAAAAATCCATAGAAAAAATATTATGCCGCATACCCCAAATTGGAAACAGCAAACGCAGCTACGAACATCGGATGCTGCGCATCCAAACCTGAGTGCCAATATGGCTTAATGCTTAAAAAAAGAATAGAGGAATAACAGTTGATTTTTTCTAGCCCCTAGAGGACAAATGCAACAAGTCCAAAAATTGTATTGTTACAACGACTTAGCTTCATAATATACCACGATATTGCATTTTTTTCAATAACACCAAACCCTTTGGCAAATTAATTCTATATGTTAAAAAAAAAACAGATCCATCCACAGATGGGTGTCTGGGAGTACTGCCCCATTGAAATTAGAAGATACAGAATCCTAAATTTTTCAGGCAGGTACTTCGGCGACTTGGGAGACCTCGAGATTTTGATTGATATAAACGTTTTGAACCCTCCTGAATCCATTCTGACTACTTTCCGAATAATCTCTGTCGGTGCGTGTGTGGACATGTGTTTGTGTGTATGTGTGTATCCGCGATAACTCAAAAAATACTAATGGGAGACTTCCCAAATTTGGCAGTTAAGATTGTCAACAACATTTTAGGTGACACATTATATTTGGTGAATGTGGTACCACCAAAAGAGACATAATGAATGAAAGAAGGAAAAAGTACAATTTTGGGAAAAAAAATTAAAAAATTTTTATTGCATTCTTGGACGAATTTCGACAAATTATAATGAAAAAAACATAACTTTATGAAAAAAATCTGTCCGCATGTCTGTAGTATCGCGATAACAGCTGCAGTTTTTGAGATAAAGTTTTCAAATTTGGTACACTTGTTCTAAAGGCCAAAGACATGAGAAAATCGGTAATGAGCAAAATTGGCCAGCTTTTTGTATTTGACTTTACAAGGAAATATATTCTTAATGAAAGATTATAAATCATGTCTACTATATCAAGGGAAACAAATATATTTTCCAAGTACTTAAATAAAGCTGATGTAAACTGAAATATTTTACACATTTGGCCTCATAAAATGGGGTTAGGATAAATTTAACAGTTTGACATTTGAAAGTTCTAATTTAGTTACAGAAATGTCAATGTCAATAACAAAAAATTATTAAAATAAATGACATCAATTATTATTATTATTGACAATATCGAATGACGCTGACAATTACTTATTTAAAACTTTTAGTGAAACATTTCAAGGTACGCTATTAAAATTTAATTGAATTAAGTAAAGAATTAAATAAAATGAGTTTTTTTATATCAGGATGATATATAGTGGTATAAGAAAGTATGTGCTGGCCACATCGGATATTTTATAAGTAACACTTTTGAGAAAAGTTCTGAAATGGAATTGTTTATCCTCAGGAACTTGGAGGCCAAAATTTAATCAGTTTTACTTCGATATTGGTTGAGCCACCAATTTAAATTTTAGTGTTACAAATAGTTACAAATAGTTACAAATAGTTACAAATTAGTTACTAAATAGTGAGAGATAAAAATGCGAAATTATATTGTCGGGTGGCTGTCGAGAAGTTGGCCGCCATAATTTATTAATAATTTATTACTCGAAGATGATGTAGTTACAAATTCTAATTTATGGGTTGAAATAGTTACAAAATAGTTACTAAATGAAGACAGGAAAAAAATTGCAAAATTATATTATCGTGCGGCTGCCGAAGAGTTGGCCGCCATAATTTAAATATGTATTACTCGGAGATGAGGTAGTTACAAATTCAAATTTATGGGTTACAAATAGTTACAAATTAGTTACTAAATAATGGCCAGGTGTGAACTAAAAACATTAAAACTTGTGCGGCTCCCGGGATGTTTACACCAAGGCTCCTGGGATGTTTACACCAAAAATATGTTTTTTTAGTATCTACTTACGAGGCGAGTTACGAATTTCAGTATATAAGTTACAAATAGTTACAAATAAGACACTAAATGATGGTATGGACAAAAACTTATTTGAGGCAGTCAACTTCACGGACCCGAAAAGGGTATGAGTATAACCAGTTCGTCTTGAAATAAATTTAAATTATCGAAAATTGCACAAAAGTCATAATGATTCACTTTTCATGTGGGTCAGGATATTTATTTCACGTATCGTTCTCAAGAATAAAATGCTTTGCCTCTGTAATTTTGTCAAAATCATAGTGATTCGCTTTTAGTGTCGATCAGGGTATTTATTTCATGTATAACAATAAAAAAATTTTGTCGGTAATTTTGTCCGGCAGATAATAACGAAAAAAGAATTTTTTTTCAAATACCACGATTCATAAATGTAAAATTACAGCAGCTTTCATAAGAATATGTGATTTGAAGTTTTAAAAATGAAGTTTAAATTTTACAAGTTGTATACAAATATTGACATTAAGTGTCAAATTTAAACCTACCCTAAAACTATTTATTTTTTCCAGTTTGTCCGTCGGGATTCCTATGCGACTTCAAAAGATGCATTCCAAAAGACTGGAGATGTGATGGACACATTGACTGCAAAGATCAAACTGATGAATTAAATTGTAGTAAATGTGGATCAGGTATGATCAATTGTGGAGGCAGTAAATGTATCACGCAGGAGCATATGTGCGATGGAAACGTCGACTGTCCTTATGGGCAAGATGAAAGAAACTGCCGTAAGTCATTATTAAAACCTTACTTAATGTGCTATGGTTACAGTCCGGTATAGCGAGATGCGTGCGTGTTTATTCAGCATCCCGTCAGAAGTTTAGACAGGCGTGGTAAACCACTGTCTTATGCATTATTAGATTGCATTACTACAAAAGAGAGTACTAAACTAAACGACATAGCCTCAGACAATTAGAAAAGAAATGTTTCATCTTCGCATTATTAATATTAATAAACTATATTATTTTTTTATTTTATAGATTTATTGGGGTCAAAATAAAATAAAGATGGTTTAGTGCCATATCCCCAAAAAAACCAACTATGCAGCTACGGACACGTGTTTCGGGGTTATTGCCCCTTATCAGCGTAGCGTAGCTAAAGAATTGGATCTAGGATGGGATAGATCAGGAACAAGAACTAAAATAAAGCTGGAAAGTACAGTACACAGTACTCAATTAGTGCCTTCATGTTCCCATGTGCAACAATTGTGGCCTCAATGAACACAGTCAACACACAGAGCTCTATGTGTACTGCCCGTTTCCACCTGGCAAATACAAACAAAATGATAATATAGATTTATTGGGGTCAAAATAAAATAAAGAAGGTTTAGTGCCATATCCCCATATCCCTGTACTTTCCAGCTTTATTTTAGTTCTTGTTCCTGATCTATCCCATCCTAGATCCAATTCTTTAGCTACGGTACGCTGATGAGGGGCAATAACTCCGAAATACGTGTCCGTAGCTGCATAGTTGTTTTTTTTGGGGATATGGCACTAAACTTTCTTTATTTTGTTTTGACCCCAATAAATCTATATTATTTTGTTTGTAATTGCCAGGTGGAAACGGGCAGTACACATAGAGCTCTGTGTGTTAACTGTACTCATTGAGGCCCCAATTGTGGCACATGGGAACATGAGGGCACTAATTGAATACTGTGTACTGTACTTTCCAGCTTTATTTTAGTTCTTGTTCCTGATCTATCCCATCCTAGATCCAATTCTTTAGCTACGCTACGCTGATGAGGGGCAATAACTCCGAAACACGTGTCCGTAGCTGCATAGTTGTTTTTTTTGGGGATATGGCACTAAACCTTCTTTATTTTTTATTTTTACGTCTCAAGTAAAAATATTTTGAAAATATCACAATCGATTTAGGAAAAGCGGAAGTATAAAATTTCTTACTGAGCATAGATATGTTATCAAACCAAGACATTTCAGTTTTTCCAGTTGTTTCTGTTCCAAATAAATGTAAGATGATGATAAATGGGATCGCAGTTAGTTAACTATATCAATAATAATGTAATACGTTACACAATCAATTTACATCATGGGTAGACCCGGAATTTCTTACCGACATTAATGATTCTGGGTCCAAATAATGAGCAAAACAAATAAAAGTTTCACAAAAGAACAGATTTAAACGAACATTTCCAAGTTTCAGAAATATACAGGGCGTTTTAAATGCGTTGTTATACCTTAACATATTTCGCAAAGTACAACTGATTGATATTATTTTTATTTTAACAAAAAAAACATTTGAACCTCGATGTACACGCAAAATGTCACTATTGACTGATACGTGTAGGAGCGTAGGTACTGGTACTAGGTAGATCAAGAACAAAATATGTAGGTTAGCATAACGTATTTTCGTTTCTATAAAAAAAACACACCACATACATTAGACAACCCCAAACCAAAGCCGAAACTGCACGGACAAGGATTACACAGTAGAAAAAAACGCGGACACACACAACTAATTCCTTCGACTTTGTCAGAATGGAAACCGGGATTTGAACCCGGGAGTTAATAGGTCCGCTCTACTTAAGATTGCTCAATAACGCTATTGTCAAATTCCTGAGAATATTCCAGTGCTTGCTTGTGCTATTAAAGGCAATTGAACGCACCAATCATCTATTTGTTATACGTACGAAATCTTTATTAGGGTTACGGTTTTGCCAGCTGCCTAACATGTTAAATTGTTTGTGCTGTTTTAACCAAAATAAAAATCAGGCTCATTAGTTAGAAATGACCCAAATATTTTACTTTGTTAATAAAATGCAGTTCAAGAAATCTACTTGCACTCAGAGCGTTAACACTGCTTTGTACCAATAAGTCACTGCTAGGTATATTAGAGAATGTTTCAAGCAATTCCAAAATATTTTCATCGCGTTTTTTCACAAATCGAAATTTTGCATGGGAATAAAAAAAAATTGGGTTTCTACAGATATATGACTACGCATTTAAGACTCACTCTGTATACTGAAGCCAAAGAAAGAAATGATGTAAATACATAGGTACACTTCAGCTTTATCCACCATCTTGGAAGTGATAAAAAACAAAGGTTATCATTATGACCAAAAAACTTATAAATTTGTCTAGTAATTGAGTTCAGAATCATTAAAATCGGTTAAGAGAAAGAAACTTATTTGTATATTACAAATTCCGTTTTTCTACAGTCCACCTGGTAGACAGACATTTTTTATCTCCTAGAAAACAGTTTACTTTGGAAAAATTTAAATATTTACACGATAAAACCTTTAGCGAAAAGCTTTCATCCAATCTTGGTTCAGTTATTCACAAAACTAATTTAATTTACAAAACCGTATTGGTTTTTCTAGTAAATGCTGCAGGCTGGAAAGTAGTTTATGACATTATTAATTGTTTTCGGGGTTTTCTTTCCAGTAAGATTAAGTGAGAAAAACGGAGATGAAGGAAAAGGTCAATTAGAAATATATCGACCTGACCAAGAAAGATGGTTACCTGCATGTGTAGCCCATTGGGATCAGCGAACATCTTCAAAAACCATATGTTCCCTGCTTGGATATTCGTAAGTTAAATTTGATCATAGTTAATTTCAAATTTTCTTTGCACAAAACCATCTCATTTACGTTTTTAAAATAAATTTCTCTGAAATTATTGTGAATTGAGTCTTCTGCTTTCAGGGTATGAATATAAATTAAAAGTCAACCTGTTATAACTAGACCTCGGAATTTAGGTATTGCTGATGTCAAAACCAGAACTGGCTGTAGGTTATGTGTCAGCGCGTAAAATGTTCATGCATATGACAATATATCTTACCTTGCAATTTTTTAGAAAATTCCGTAATATCCAGAGATGAAAAATAATAAAAGTATATTACTAGTATCTGTTCTAAATCCGATGGAGTTAAACTTCTGCGCCTCTCGTTGAAAATCCATTTATATTGTGAGAAAGACTGCTCAATGTCGACAGATGTAATTGACGCATGTTTAAAATATTTGATGTTTTGCAGAGTCGCCACCTTTATGCATGGTGTAGAAAAGTCTACTTCTTCGCCGTTTAAAAGGTCTATTACACCCGTCATAGTAACAAATCCAGGATTGTTTTTCAAAACAGTTTCGAATATTTGTTTTACTATGTTAGAAATGTTATTCGATAATTGAAAAATGTGTTGCCGAAGACCGAATATAATATTTATTTCATCAACTATAGTAAATTTTGATGTTTCTGGCCTATGTTCGAGAACGCGTATAGCTAGAGGAATTCGTGAAAAAAATTCCCTGTATAAACTTACAATTTTTTCTCTTTATAAATGCCTGTTGAGTCTATGAAATAGCAACTGCGTCATCTGGATTTCACTGCTGTACATATTTCACATTTTCAAAATTAAAGTAGTACGCTACTGCCTATAGCCAAGGTTCCCATCGTGTTAAAATAGGCTTTGAAGATAAATGGTATATTTTTCATACTAGATATTAATTTATCAACATTAGGATAGCACTTCCTAATAGTCTCAGCAAGTCCATGTGCTAAGCATGTTATGTGAAGCATATTCTGATATGTTTCCTTCAATATTCTTCCAGCAGTTTTCATATAATTAACTCCAACGGTAATAAATAGTAATAACTATTTTCGCTATTTTCTGTGTATTTGTCGTCCCATAATTGTTGTAAAATTTACAATGAGACATTTTAAAAAGACCTATCGGCTCTATACAATTTCACGCTGGCGTAAATTGTAGAAGAATCTATTACGTTTTCCGATAAAACTAGTTTACGTATTAACATTTTGATATGAAATAAAATTTACTTTATCATGTATAAATTTCTATTTTTCTGTTGGATGGGAATATTTCAGTATGCATAAAAGTTGTCACTGAAACCAATGCCTACCGTCCAAGCTCTAGTTATAACACAGAAAAATTATGTACATTTCCAAGGGCACTAACATTTCCTAGCCATAAATTTGTGTGATCCCGAGCGGCATTGATTTGCAATTTTTTTTTAATACTGTCATATGAATCATCTATTTTTGTTTGTTGGTCTTCAAATGTATATAAACATGGAAATTGTACATTTATTTTCTGCCTGGGTTTATCGACGAGCGAAATCAAGTTATGAAATTCCAGAATTTAACCAACCTCGACTAAAGTTCAATATCCGCATATTAATGCAGTCGTGTGCCTATCGCAGAATCCATAAATAAAATGAACATTTGCGCATTTTTCCTGTATAAAAGTTGACATCATAAAGGTCTCTGTAGTAATGGGCATTGTAAATGGATGTAGTGTCTCATTCTGGTGTATTTACTGAATGCTTTCTAATGGAAAATCACATTTTATGAAAACTAATTTTCTTTGGAAAGAAATGTTTTAATACAGCACCATTATTTTTGAAAGTGAAAGATTCTCAAATTCTGAGACTACAGGGAAAACAGATATGTTGATGCATTTTTCTGTATACAGAGTGGCTACATTTGCACGTCGCCGTCGTTACATCTTGGAGAAGATAAAGGATCCAAAGTCGGTTAAATTAAACAAAAGTCACGTATTTCAGTGCTCAATCAACTTGAAAACACATTCTTTTTTCCTGGAAGATCCTGAAAAGACTGAAAATTACATTTTTCAAAATTTTCAGTAACACCGCAGGCAGTAGATGAATATTTTCAAAATTTATAATCGGCTATAATCTCAAACGTAGATTTCAAACATGACATTTTTTGGTCTCGCAATGCATTAGATTTTTTCATTTCTCGGAAATATAAACATCCTTAGGCAAAGTATAAGATATAGGATAACTTTTTATATGCTGACATTTTTTCATTTTAAAATTTCAGTGTTATTCTCAAAAACGTGACCTCATGTCGATTAAGTTATTTTTTGATATATTAAAAAACGTTTTGAAAAATGGTTAGTTTATACAAAGATTCCAAAAAAAAGATTTCCGAAATATCAAATATTAATCGAGTTATCAGTCGTAGGTAATAGATAATATAAATGTGAAAAGAAACCCAAATAGTTTCAAGGTAAATTAACTGGCAGTTCAGATTTCTTTAAAAACTTTTCAGAAAAATATATATTAGAATAAAACAAATGTATTAGAAAGCGATGTCTCTAAAGATAACTTTGAAATTCGTTTTCAGTTGGAATGTCAATACTGACATAATATCCATTTTAGAAAGCTATGTCAAATAAGTACGAAATTATTGAATATTTTTCAGTCTTCTCAGAATGATTCAGGAGCAGATAGTCAACTTGTACTTTATGCATCGGAGGATTTGGTATTCCTCCAGAGATGGCCTTTACATTCATATTATTTTTCTATAGAAATTGAATAAACTTAATAATATATTAATTACAATATAAATATAATATATTTATTTATTGCGCTGTTGTGAAAGCCTGATATATTCAGTTGTGATTAGAAACGTGCATGTAGATATTTACATTTATAAAATATGGATCCCCAAGCCAACCCTGTCTTTTCAAATCCTCCGATATTTATTGATTAGATATTAAGCACTGAATACAAATTTAATCTAGTTTGCATCTTTTACCGCTTGCTGCTGATGGTGTCATTTCTAATGAAGTTACTCTGTATAAAGCGTAGTAATGGGGGGTATCTATAATTAATTTTTTTACATTTCATAAAAAAGAGAATGGATAATTCAATTTGGCCCATTCTTTAATAAATGTAGTAGTGTAGTTTCACTATAAATTTAAATTGATGTGTATTATGTCCGTAAAAACGAGTTCGCCAAGAGTTTTGCAGATTTTTCACAACTTGTAATTATATTATGTATACAAATTTCTTTGATAATTGCAGCATACTTTCCAATAGGTATGATATTTGTGTATAATTATCGAGAAAACGGTTACTTTTCAACGAGATCAGTAAAGTAAAATGTGTCATTTATAATGTCAAACGGTTTTTATCCCTTGCTATGAAAACCTGGAATGTCAAATAATTTCATGTGACACACCATTAAAGCTACAAATCGTTTCTGTGTATCATGGTCGTAGAGTACAGATGTACTTACTGTCGCCGGCATTCACCTTGATCGCGAAACTCTTTCTCCAGTCCAGTCTATTATTAGCTTTCGAGTTGTGTACACGTTAAGTCACTTGGGCATATCGCATATTGTTTTTTTGTTTTTATTTTATTTGTTGTACTGTACTGTTGATTTTAATTTAATTATAAAGCATGGCAGACGTACGCAGGGGTAGAAAACGGCCATTTGCTGACAAAGTGAATAAATTCATAGGTGAATTCCCGGATTTATTCTATGATGGTGCTAAAATAATTTATAAAGTGTGGGAGAAAGATTTGATGTGCTGGGATAAGTGTGATTGTGGACTTTACGTAAATAGTGTACACCATAAAAATAAAAAAAATGGCGTGCCTTCGACAACACACTTTATGTTTGATTTACTATTAATGCTGATTGCCTGTGATACATACTCGAAAACAACCATTTCGAGAGTTCTGGCATAAATACAATGCCAGGTGAAGTTACCAAGTCGCACAACGTTATGTAACTATCTACCAACTGTACACGTAGACATGGTGAATAAGATGAAATGTGAATTAAAAAATACACGGCTGTGGTTATCTGTTGATGAGAACAGATTGTAAGAAAAATTCTATTTTAAATGTTATAGTACGAGTATACTGGACCCTCTTAAACCGACAGTTCCACTGTTACTAACTAGTAAAAGACTAAGTCAGTGTACTAGCGAAACAATTAACAAGGTGGTGCTGGAGACGTTAGAAAAATTTGAACTGTCAAAAAGTCAAGTGCTGATGTTTGTGACAGATGGCGCCTTGAAAATGCGTTCGGTAGGCCGTTCTTTGCAAGAACAAAGTTGTACGTTTATACATGTTATGTGTAAAGTGCATGTTTACATCTTGTGGCAGAAACTATTCGAAAAGGTTTTCCAGAGGTGGATGCATTAATAGCAAGTACAAAAACGTCTCCGTGCATTTCATAGCAAGTGTCCCGGTATTCTTAAACCACCACAGCCAATTCTTACACGTTGGGGAACATGGTTGCAGGCAGCATTTTACTATGCTGAATATTTACAACAAATAAAAGCTGTGATACTACAATTCAATCCAGACGAGACTGCAGCTATTAAAGAAAGCCAGATAAAATTCGAAGACGTTTCTGTTGAAACAGCTTTAAAAAGTATTCAGAAGAACTATAAAGGATTACATGACGCCATACAAAACTCATAAAACAGTGCGTTGTCGTTAGCAGAGTCACTGCAAATAGTGGACGAAGTAAATCGACTGCTACACCCTATAGGTGAAGCAAAAAATGAGCCCGTTGGAGAAAAGTTAGCACGTGTGTTAAAGCAAGACACCGGTTTTACCAGATTAAGACAAATTTGTGCTGGTACTGATGGCTCATCTGCAGATTCGTTAAGTGAGTTCAGACTATTTTTAGTATGCGTATATTACATCAATAGATGTCGAACGATCGTTCTCAAAATATAAGCATATTTTTTTATCACGTCGAACATTACTCTCGGAGACAACCATAGAAAGATACATTATGCTGCAAAGTTTTTACACATATTTTCCAGTTTGTGATAACCAAGCTAGTTAAGAGGGTAAGTTGTGCATACATTGTTATAAATTGTAACAGTTTATTACTTTTATTACTAGTTAATTTCTTTTCTGACACATATTATGCGTACGCCTATGTCCTGCGGCGCATTTTTGCCAACTCTACTCATGACTGAACAAATATATGCCAATAATATTGTCAGTAACATTGTGTCGACTGTTCAAGCCGCTACATAAACTCGAACAACAAATTAATACGATTAAGACCAGTACTAACAAACACCATTGACTGTAATTTTAGTTACCAGTAATTCTAATCTGATTATTTTCAAATGTTGACATCTTTCAATAGGCGCGAAAAAGTTAACAAAAAAACAATTTTAAAGGGAAACTTAAAATTTTACATTTGGATATTATTCGTAACGTTTATTAATAAACTTTATTAGCAATAGGCGACGGAGTACAATTAACTGGTTAATGCGAATATTGTCATTATATCTCTACCTTTATTTCTATATGTTTAACATGAGTTACTAAATAACATCTTTGTATTTGTTGATTAATAATTATTACTAAAAACAGCGCTACGTTGATTTTGTGTCTCATTTATTTAGATATATTTTTTGGTAGCACTAAAAACGGATTTCTGTCGGCAAACATTCTCTGTATTCATTTATCTATAAAAAATCAAAATAAATGGTATTTTAATACTGTGTCCTATAAAAACACGTGATGTGTTCCACTGATGATGCAATTTGAAAACTGTTAATCGAAAACAGCCACTTGAAAAATATTAAAAAATCATCAATCAGTTTTTGCTGATGCTAAAATCTGTCAAATTTAGCTGAATATAACTAATATATTGGCAAATATTGCACACTCTAAAAATATTAGAAAAGAAACATAATACAGGATCTGATAGCGTTATAGTTGATAAATTTCTTAGGGGTAATGGTAACTGCATTTGTCAGAAGATATTCCTTGAAAGTTTCTTACCCAGGTTCTATTTATTCTTGAGGCATACACAGTCCGATTTCTGCCAACACTGAAATGAGAAATACGCTGTGTTCGAATAATGTTAGACACACCAATAACATAGAAGCACTGCTTTGACGTAAAAGTACTTGAGACGATATGATGTTGGCAAAGTTGAGTTAAAACACCGTTTGGAACGTAATGTAAACACAAGGAAAGTTCATTTAACGTCACTCATAGTCAGCAACGCGCTTAAGTAAATCATCTTAACTCATTTATATTTTCAGTGCCGTAAGAGCAATAACAAATAAAATTTATTTGAAGTATATTATCGCCATATGTACGTAACACTCACGTAGTTTTCCACGAAATACCAAAACACTATATACTGCACTCGCTGCGCGTTTCGTCAACCAAGTTGGCATCATCTGGAGTTGATTGAAACTAACATAATGCTAACAATGTATCCTATTTATACCTACCTAAACTATTGCCACGGTTCGGTGAACTGTGACTCACTAACCGATAAAGCGGGCTAGTTGGGATTGGCCCTCTGTCACTATTCATTTATGTTTATACTTTGTGATTTCCAAGCTATTAAATGCAGCCTGCTGTCTAGTATTTGTTGCATGCCTAATTAATATTAAATTGCTAATATCTACTTTATGGTTGTTCTCAAACGCATGTTGGGCAACGGTAGACTTATTCCACCATATTTGAGATATATATGCTCCTTGAATCTAGTTTGAATTTATCGTCTAGTTTGTCCAACATACTTCTGATTACAGTCCTTACAGCTAATCTCGTAAATCTCCTACTTTTCGTTTGATTCAATTTTGTCTTTTAGATTGCCCAAAAATGTGGTATTTTATTTCCCGATGAATCAACCACTGTCATTATAAATCGTACCAATACCCCGAGCGAATCGAGGATCGTATGGAATCGATACAAATTTTGAATTTTCTGTTTCATTTTGAAATCGAGGAATTTCGAAGTGTCTCTTTAAATTTACGTTCCATAATTATTGTATCAACTTGACATACAGAGAGTACCCATTACTCACAATTATATCCTTAATTAATGCCTTTTTTCTTTCAAATCTCTGCTTACTGAGTGTGAAGCTTAATAGACGATAAACTAGAAAATTAAAACTTGCCATTTTATGTTGAGCATAATGGTGAGAATCCTTAAGAACCAGTATATGTTTTATAACGAGAACAACTCTATTTTTGTTACAAATTAAACAAAATAAGTACCCATCTTTGCTAAAACATCAAAAAAACAACATTTAAATTTGACATGTTATTCTTGTGACATATTGGCACAAAAGTTCTAATAGTAAAGCGAATTTCAAAATACATAAGAAATATTCACAAGTTTGAAAGCTTACAGCATGAAATTTTTTATTCTTTACAAGTTACAACCTCTTTGTCAAATGACTTAATTATTTTCATTTATGTAAATTGCCTCTAGATGCACGTGGTAAGAGAATCCTTGTCTCTAGATAGTTCAACATCACTCAAGTGGCATGTACCTTACCCTACACCACCTCGTGGTGAATTCAAGCGCGGTAGCCCTCATTGCAACAAAATATTTAATTATATTTCTTTAGGGACGTTCCGATGGTGTCGTATATCGCTCCTAGTATTTCCCCTTTCAGAAAAAATTCTTTGAAATTTGCTTACTGTGGAGCGCAGTATGGGATCCTAATTGGGATATTTAATGTTAAATAAAACACAAACTTCTTCTGTACGCTGCCTGTCCCCATATCCTCTCATAGACAAAATTTTAGTTATGTAACGTACCATTTTCACTAGATCAATCAGTGGTAACGAATATAAATTAAGCACTGCCAAATTAACTTTTTTGCAAACGGTCAACTTCTTATCCATTTGTTTCAAATAAATTCATAAATTTTGGCAGCTATCTCGATTTTTTGCTTTCAGATTTTCATAAATCAGTTTTTTTCATAAATAATGTCGCTAACTAATCAAATGAATATCACACAAGCGCATATTGCTGTATGCAGAATTTCAAGAACTGAAATCGTTAAAAAAGTGGTTGCTATTTAAAAAAAAGAATGGCGATGACGTCCTTCTAGAGCCAACGTTCTCACTCTATAATATAATGAATATGGCCTATGAAACTTTAAATCAAAATTGTTCAGAATTATAGGTGTAACAATTTTTTGACACTTTATTATAATCAAAAGAATATGTCAATTATTATTATTGATAATATTAATACAAGATAAACACAAAACAGTTCCTTCACAACACTTCAAAAAAGTTGTCAATATATTGATATTTCAAGGTATATATACATGTGACCTTTCGTAAAACGTAATAATTGTATGTTTTGAAGTATTTTATATGAGAGCGAAATACATATTACCTAAAGAATTGTTACGAGTTCTTTTTTAAAGGTTCATAGCTACTAAAGATGTTTTTTTAACTTTCATTTCATTTGTATGTTTTTATTAAACAGGAATTACAATGACTGAAAAATATGTTCGTAATATTAACTCAATATGTACAAGCTAGAAAGAGTTCGTTTCTACGAAAAAAATTTTTTTATGCCTAATTAAATTAATTTGTTAGGTGATATTCATTTTCAGTATGGAATTTGTTCAAAGTGAACACTTTATTTAGGTCGAATATTTGAGTTGCAAAAAGGTGGGCGAGAAATGAAAAATAAGTATACTTTACTGATGATCCTTCATAACGACATAGCATAGCTTTAAAATAAAACCATTCAGCATAATTTATTTAACACAAAGTGGCACCCTGACACAGTGCAGGAGTTCATCCGAAGTCACAGATCAAATTTATTAAACAGTAGGTCGATTTTTAAAAAAAAATTTTCATATAGAAAAATTTCAAAAATGTTTTTAAAAGTTATTAGGTTATTGATAATTTGCGCGCCCGCGCGCGCGCGTGTGTGTGTGTTCCAATTGTCTTCCACTGACTTCTTGACAATGTGCAAGGCGAAATTCAAATTCATGTAAAACCTCATGAAACATTTCTTGTAGAATCTAATTGCATTCCTAATTCTGCCTTTTAATTCCTCAATATTATTGGCTTTATTCAGATAGACTCTGGATTTGAGATAACCCCACAATAAAAATCTAGAGGGATTGGATCACGAGATCTAGCTGGCGACTCTGTTGGTCTCTGTGTACTACCAATCCATCTATTATGGAATATATTCTTTAAGTAAGCTAGCATTGTTCGCAAATTATGTGGTGGTGCACGGTATTAATACCACAGAGATGTTTCCGGTTATCGCGAAATCTTCATCATTTTGACCCTGGGAAGTGAGTCTCTTTCATAAAAAAAAATAGCATAACAATAAGCAAATAGAAAGTATCAAATTATAATTTAAAATAAATGAATAAAAAAAATAAATAATCAATGACTCTATAATCAAATCAATTAAAAATACAAAGTATTAAAAGTAAAATTAAATCATTTCATTTAGCACAACATAAGGAGTTATCACTAATAAGAGTATGTATTGTTGCCCAACGTGAAGGGCATTTATTATAAACATAAAATTATATACCTTGCCCGGCGCTTCCACTATATGTTATGCTGGTGGAACGGCCCACTTTCGGGGTCACTTGCTTAGGCGCACAATGCTTAGAATTTTGCTAACGGCTAGATTTTACATTCATGGTCTCTACCTAAGTGGTTATAGGTCATCATACAAAGGGTAAGAGGGGATGAGAAAAATAAGTAACGATAAAATTTTAACTAAAACCATATTAAAATTCCGAAAAAAGAGAAAACATATAAAACAGGATAATAACTAAACGCGCCCTAGACTACGCCGCATACTAATTCAAAATATATTTAAACATTACATAAAATGATTACTTACACGAATAATGCCCTCCCCATGTTAGGGTGGTGGCTGGTAGCATCCGTCTACAACTGGGGGATGGTAAATTTTACACATCACTCTAATTATAAAATTTTCTTCATTTCAGGGAGTTTTTCTTTCCTTTTTCGTACCCAAACACAACAACTCCTATCGGTAGTTATACACACATTTATGCCCTTTCGGAGTTCCAACTCAATTTTTATCGCAAAACCTATCACTTAACCTTTTCCGGAATTATCTCGGATTCTCTACTCGAAACTGAATGAATGTCAACTTTTCTAATACATATTTATTGAAATTTTATCAGACTCAGTGTTTCTGAAGTTCATACCTAGTGCTGTGACTTATAAAACCTCAAGTTGCATTTTTTCATTTTGTAAGAAAATATTTAATATAGGCCACCGGAAGAACTCAATTTCCTCGCTTATATTTTGTAATTTATATTTCTACATTCATTTAAATTTGAATTTAATTTTTAATAAAAAATGCAATATTTATATAAAATATTTTCTGACATTATATCTGCCGGTCCTGGAAAATGGCAAATATGTCCGCTGCCTAATGATGATTTTCTCGAAGATATTGTTATGTAACATGTAACTTGTAGTGCTTAACACGTAAAAAATGTGTTTTTGCAAACGGCGCTATGAAAGTAGGGGTTGCAATTTAAAAAAATTGTCAATGGCATCAAAAATTATTGAAAATTTTTTTTATATATTAAGAAATCTCATTTATTCCAACCTTTATGCGTGCCCTATATACATAGTTTAATTGTCATAGGAGATTCAATTAAAACTAATACGAAAACTGGTAAACTATCGCCTAAGTATTAAAAGACTATTAACAAATCTACTATAGATACGAAAAAAATGTTCGTTGAACTCATGTTATAATTATAACTGGGGTTCCAAACGAAACATAATACTTTAGGCGGAACATAGCAAAGAATAATTTTTATCGAATTTCATTTGCCTTGAAAACATTGACCCAATCTCCATGTAAAACTTAACATTATCATGGAGGATGAAATCGTCTGTTCAATATGCACAGAAAAACTTAATTCGCTATAAAAAAAGCTTTTCTAAATCTTCAGTTAATTCTCTGCGAGTTGAAGTCTGCAACTTAATTACCTGTGTTTAATTTAATTTAATTTACTTTAATTTCGTAATCGCACATAATCGTATTAACTTTCCTAGTGTAAGTAATGACTTTACATTTAGAAATGTTAAAATTTAAATTACCTGAACGACACACTACGAAATTTACTTTGCTCAAGTTCAAGTTTAAGACAGTCATCAAGATTATCGATTGAAGTAAAGCATAAAAACACAACTTAAAGTCTTTTAACATACACTACTGGACTCGATTTAATGCAAAACTTGCGTTTAATGCAATAGAGAGTAAGAGAATTAAAGTTTAAATATGCGGGAGAGAGTTGATTGTATATGTATACTGCTTCATTACCAACACACCGTCCTACGTGAACGACCAATTATTTGGAGCGGGCGGTGTGGGTAGTGCGGCAAGGTGCGGGCGGCGCGTCTGGAGTGGCCTACATGACAACTTTTCTCACAGCGCATCGAGGCTAAAGACACTAAGGGACCCTGGTGACTATACTAGCTCCAATAAGTGTAGTCAGGAAAAGAATGCAAGTTGGGGACCCTAATAGTGAAGCGGCACGTGCTTTAGAATGCGTATAGCAGTAATCGCGCCGACTATAGCATGTGAACTGTTATACTCTTGACATCCCCAACTCGCATTCCTTTACTGATTATACTTATTGGAACTAGTATAGTCGATGGCCACGTCTCTAGAGTCTAGTCTAATCCAGTGTTATAAAAATGGAATTAAACATCACAGGTAATACAGCCCCCTGTATCCCTGAAGATACCTCAGTACTTTGTGTGGAAGAAAATTGCACATTTAGAGACAAAGGAGACACACCTTGCTCCTCGACCAGGCATCGAAAGCCGGAACTCCAACGTGAGAGGCAAGTGTCCTTACCACTTGATCACGTACCACTGGAGTAGTCGACAGACGTAAAATTTTAATGTCCGAAAATGTATTTTTAAAAGTGCGAAGATTAAGACGTAGAAATATGCCAATAACAAGAAATCCAACAAATTGGCTTTTCTAACAGCAACTATTATTCAGAAAATGTATCGGACATCGTAAATATAATATTTTTTTATTTTCAAATAACTATCAAAACACCTCTTGTTGTGACTCGACTGGACTACGACTGATGCGTGTGAGGCGAATATCGGGCGGAAATATCAAATAATGTGATCGCTGCTACTGCGCGAATTTCACGCGAAACATTTTTATGACTAACGCGACTGTACGTAAGACAGCACTTAAATCTTCTATACTTTAAAAAATCCGCTTCACCCGCCCTGCCTGCACCGCACGTAACTCGTCGCTTACGCAGGACGGCGCGTAATGGCGCTCGGTGCGATATAATGGGCAAGCGAATATAGAATTCAGCAGTTGCAGAGCAACCGTCTTTGGCGTGTTTACGTACATCTTACTTTTAATACTTCCTTAAAGAAAAACAGGTACTTTTACGTTCAGATACCAGAAGGCTATGCCAACTCAGCTTGAGGTCAAAACTTTTATAATAATTTACTGTTGGAAAACGATTTATGCGGGGTTTCTAAGCTTTTAGAGGATCAGCTGCTTAATTTCAAATACATTTTTGTAAAACTTAAGAATATAATGTCTACGGGACACAACAAGTGCTGTATATTTAATTGACAGTGGACAGTGTCCTGTAGGAAGAGTTTGTTTGGGTGCTGTTATACCATAGATTAAATATACATAGATAGTTACTTCTTATGTAAATATTTACCGCTTTAAAATCTGGACGCAAAAATTTTGTGAGCAGTGGCTATATAGGATTATGTTGGTTTCGAAATTGTAAATACGGACCATTTGTACGCATTTACTATTTCAAAATTAACAACATCTTAAATAGGCGTTGCTCGTGTTTTGGCGTCCAGATTTTACAGCGGTAAATATTTACATAAGAAGTAATTATATATGTATATTTAATCTATGGTTATACCAAAAACTGAAATTCTAAGCATGACGTATGGTATGTAGAGCATAGAGACGAATTAGTTTGACTAATTTAATATTGTTCGTTTTAGTTTTCGAAACTAGTACTATTATGGATATTATAGGTATTGATTTAGAGAACACTGATCTAGAATATTTCTAATCTATTTTTGAAAATTAAAAAAATTGTATTTCATTCACATAGTTATTAATGTGTCATCTACGCCGGCATATTTTTAATCTTTGTAGATTCAAATTCTTCGTCTCTTTTTTCCTTTGATCACATTTCTAAGTAGAACAAAAAGCTAAAAACGTCAAAGAATATATATTTTAATAAACATGTGCAAAATTTCAAGCCTTAATTTAAAAAAATAAACAAATCAAATGAAATCAAATCAAATCAAATCAAATCAATTTATTAATAAAGTTAATCACCTATTCAGTTTTCTTTACAAAAGTAATGTAAACATAGGAAAGGGGTGCCACGCTAGGCTTTAGTATATCCAAGGATATCCGGCCTGTGTTGTGAACATCTCTTCCCTAAATCCACCATGACCGCTAGACATAGTAATGTTATTAATAATCAATTATGACAATAAGTAGTAAGGAAGTGAAATAAAGTAAAAGAAGTAAATGGAGCATAGAGACAAGACATTACGTTATATGCGGTGTAGATGTGGGAAATTTCATTGGCAGAGGGCAGAGGTAATTAATTCATTAGCGAATCGTGATACATTTGAGATCCATATAATATTTTACGAAATTGCGAGAAATTATCAATAATATAATGTTTAGTTTCATTTTTAAATTTGTGAGGTTTGTTAATTATTGATTTTCTTTTTGCTGGAAGAACATTGAAGAATTTTGGAGCGAAATAAGTGATGTATCTTTGATTATGAGACTTTGTAAATAAAGGAATTGCTATTGATTCATTTGCTAACGATCTAGTTTCATAGTTATGGAAAACAGTGGGAAATAAATTTTTTAATTTAATTAAATAACTTAGACAACAATGCACATATAGGGATCTAATATTTAAAGTTCTTGTATGCTTATAAATAGAGCTGTCCGATGTGCCTGGAGTACAGCCACGGTCTTGCGCTGTCGTCACACGTGCCGATTTAGAAGTGATTTACGCTGCAGTTTTATTTGAAAGGTTAATGCGTGAGGTTGTACCTATAAATTATACATAATGTCAAACGCGCCAAAGGGTAAAAAACGACCGTACGCGGACACAGTGAATAAATTTATGCAAAATAATTTGTAAAGTTTGCAATCAAGTCTTAATGTGCTGGCACAAAACAGATTGTCGTCGTCATATCAATACCGTGCAACATCAAAATAAAAAAATGGCATGCCTTTGACAACTCAGTTTATGTTTGATTTATTGTTAATGTTAATAGCCTGTAATATTCCGCTACACATACTGGATAAACAACCATTTCGGGAGTTTTGGAATAAATACAATCCCCAGGTGAACTTACCAAGTCGTACATCGTTATGTAGATATATTCCAGCTGTTCGTGAAGACATTGTAAATAGGATTAAATGTGGATTAAAAAAATACACGGCTCTGGTTATGTATTGACGAGACGACAGATTGTAAAAAAAATTCTATTTTAAATATTATAGTACGTGTACTGGACCCTCTTAAACCAACATTTCCACGGCTTTTTATTATGCTGAATATTTTCAACAAATAAAAGCTGTGATACTACAGTTCAACCCTAACGAGGCTGCAGCTATTAGGGAAAGCCAGACAAGCTTTCAAGGCGTTTCCCTTGAAACAGATTTAAAAAAGTATTAATAACAATTATAGGGGACTACACGACGCAATAGAAAAATTGCAAAATAGTTCGTTGTCGTTAGTGGAATCGCTGCAAATAGTGGACGACGTAAAAACACAGCTACAGGCTATAGATGACGCAAAAAATAATCGCGTTAGTGAAAAATTCGAGAGTGTATTACAGAAAGATCCTGATTTTAGCAAATTAAGACAAATTTGTGATGGTGCATCTACAACTTCGTTAAGTGAGTTCACAGATTGTTTTACTTATGCCTGTATTACATCCGTAGATGTCGAACGGTCATTTTCAAAATACAAACATATTTTTTCACCAAAGCGAACATCGCTGACAGAGACAGCTGTAGAAACATACCTGATGCTATTATACTATAGATCTTCCCCACTTTGTGATGACGACAACCAAACTACTTCATAAATCTGTTTAAAAGGGTGAGTTTTATACAAATTTTTATAAAAATGTAACATTATTGTTAAAATTTATTTCCATTTAATATTAAGTATATTAAATGGAAATAAATTTTAACAATAATGTTACATTTTATAAAAATTTGTATAAAACTTACCCTTTTAAACAAATTTATGAAGTAGTTTGGTTGTCGTCATCATTTAAGTATTATGATATGATGTAAACATATGAGTCATATGACGGCTCTGACGGCCAGGTGACCTCGGACAGCTCTACTTATAAAGTAATGTGTAAACCGAACCATTATTAATCCTATATGTTCTATGTAAATTCTCCTCTTAAATCTATTTATTAAAACTCTAAGTTTTAGTAGAGTATGGTCTGCCAAATAGTTCCATCATCTGAGATGACGATAATTTCCAAATGGTTTATATTTTAACCGAAATTGTGATTTTTTGAAATTCTAAAATATTACATGTAATCGGGAAACTCGATTACAAATTCGTTAAATTAATTAATTCAATTTTATAATTTTAATGCATTGTTTGCCTTTAATGTTTTACAGAGTTCTGGTGAACACTCTGTATAACATGTATCATAAATTCAATGTTGACAGTTTTATAGTGTCCTTATTTATCGAACTGTATGTCAAAATTGTAATAAATCTACTTCGGCTGTAATATATTTAATATTGTTAAATGGGGATAATATGGAAATTATTGCCATTCCAATGTGTGATTGTATCAGATAGGGAGGACACATAGAATATCGACGTTGTACGCGATTCTAAGAATTTGTCTATAACTCGTAAGAATGTTCGAAACAATCGACTGGATTATTATTCAATACTTTTTGTAATGTTCTGTTTGCCGTATATATATATATATATATATATATATATATATATATATATATATATATATATATATATATATATATATATATATATATATATATATATATATATATATATATATATATATATATATATATATATATATATATATATATATATATATATATATATATATATATATATATATATATATATATATATATATATATATATATATATATATATATATATATATATATATATATGTATATATATATATATATATATATATATATATATATATATATATATATATATATATATATATATATATATATATATATATATATATATATATATATATATATATATATACACATACATATATATATATACATATATATATATATATATATATATATATATATATATATATAAAATTATAATCTCACTTCGGGGATGCAGTCCCGTTGACTGCATCCCCGAAGTTAAATTATAAATTTTTGTTCTTAACTTAGACAGTCGTCTAATTTGTCTCTGTATATATATACATATGTATATGAGATGGACGAGCTAAGAGGGTAAGGTAGGGTTTCAATAATATGAAAATCAACTTTAAATATGTTCAGCACCATCTTCATTCCACTGCTCATCCTTGCAAATTAATTCATCGGACAAATATCAAAAGAGTTTCTCGGTTACAATTCTAGCCAGTTGATGTGCATACTCGTTCCCTGGAACCCCAGTATGTCCAGTAATCAACACGTCTTTTTATGCCTGGCAAGCTCCTCCAAAGTGTTTCCGTTGAACTAGGGCTGATCTTGTCCTATGAGATTGCTTTCAGGGCCGTCTGGTTGTCAGAACCATTATTTGCTCTGTGTTATTTCTTATTTCTTCCTTACATGCCACTGCTAGAATGGTAAATACCTCTGACAGAAAGAACGTGTTGCAAATCCTAGAGCATAGCTCTCTGCCAGGTATATTTTTGCTCCCGAAGACGGTGCGTTAGCCACACGAGAACCATCTGTGCAGCACACCAGAGATCACAGCGGAATTTCTTTTCAGCTCCTACTACTTTTCTCTGGTCGGAAGAGTGAGAGTATACATCCTCTCTAGCCTTAGCTGGTCTTTTGCTTCCACCACCTTGAAGGTAGAAAGAGGAGTTTCCCTCTCTGCCAATTTAGCGATTGATGCGTGGCCTTCAATTCTGTCTCTGTTTCGCTAAATTCCCGCATTCAGAGATATACCGCCATAGTCTCCCTCTTTATCCATGACGAGAGTGGCAGAACTTCGGGGGTAGCTGTAGGCTTTGACTTCACTGCGCCTGTAATTTCCAATCAGACAAGTATTTGAACCATTGCCAGCCTATGATAGTCGCTTGGTCTACGCTTGGCTGCTAGAGCACCGACCCATATTGGAGCCTGTGTCTGGCCACTACCATATAAAATCAATGAAATATCTGTGAGTTATGTTCCTAGTTCTTGCCGACCATCCGTTGCAATTCCCCAGTAAACACCAAACGCTGGTTGTTTACTGGGCCTTTATTGGAGATGCTGGAAGCATAAATGCCCAGTAAAGACTCATGCTTGGTGTTTACTGAGTCGGTCAATATGGGGTTCCCATGATAGTTTCCTAACTAAGGTCACCTCCAGGTATTTGACCTCCTGGCAGTAGCTCTTTTACACAAAGCTGGTGTCCTAAAGTTCTCGATTTTTATTCTCTTGGTGAAGATGATCATCTTGGGTTTAGGTGGGCTAACTAAGGCGTTGGTTTTTCTACACAATAGTTCTAAAATTTTACAGGCTATCTGCATCCTATCACAGACGACAACTGTTCTGTCGATTCTATAAATCTTTCACTCTGCTTGTATTTTACCCACACATATGCCCATCGAAAGTCGGGGATTTACGAAATTAGCTCTAACGACTGTAATCAAAAGTATGTTGGACAATCTAAACGATCAATTCAAATCAGGTTCAAGGAGCATATAGCTCATCTCAAATATGGTAGAACAGATAAGTCGATTGTTGCCCAACATGCGTTTGAGAACAACTATGAAATAGATAGTACCAATTTAAGATTAATTGGGAATGTAACAAAAACTAGACAGCTGGATGCATTTGAAAGGTTGGAAATTGAAAAGTGTAAAGATAGTACGAATAGTGACACAGGGCCAATCCCAAATAGTTCGTTCTATTGGTTAGTAAGTTAACCGAACCGTGACAACAGTTTCGGTACAAATAGGGTACATTGTTAGTATAACGTAAGTTTTAATCATTTACAGATGACGCCAACTTGGTAGATGAAACGCGCATCGAGTCCAGTATATGGTGTTTTTGTGTTTTGTGGAAAACCACGTCATGCTTCACATCAAAGAATCCAACTTCAGAATGTGACATTCATAGTTTTATTACAGTGCCTTTGCTAAAAATTGATACTAATAAAAATTATCTTATTTATGAAAAAAACATTTTTGTCAACAGTTATAGCAAGATTTTCCTGAATGTTAGTTCGGTGTCTCGTGTTTTCCTAGTCCATTTCCCATCCTATTGTATACCTTTACATATAGTCCTAAACCCTTTTTAAGGTATCAGCCTGGAAATGTCCTATAATATACAGTCATCACATCATATATTACATTACATTATGTATTCTGTTTCTGCCGTTCGCTTTTAGAGGAAATTAGGTACAGAGTACAATAATATACTACAATAGATTTCGATTATCTGTTATGTTCATCAAACAGAAACTAAATAATTAGTTTTTTGAATCATTTAATTATGCGGTTACTTATATTTAAATGCAATAAAACGTTTATTTTATGGGCTCATTTACATTTATTGTATTAAAGTATGACAATGTTAATAATTATGATAAAATGGGACTTTTATTATGATTACATCGGCTCGAAGGCGTGAACGACAGTGGCGCGTGCTTTACTCAAATAAAATTGTTGATTTCGTGTATTTGCGATATGAGAAAGTAAAATTATAGCACATTGGTGTATAATTAACACTAATCTCACGTGGTAACTTCCACTATGTTAATTTGTACACCATATAGGTGTGTATTATTCCGCATTACTTTATGATTAATAATAATAATAATAATTAAAGCTGGAACATTTTATTTCAATTCTCTATCGCAGGTGCAGGGTCAGCGTAGGGGATACAGTACGAATCCAGACCACAAGTGATAGTTGTTTGATGGCCTTCCTTTCATGCGTGTTGCTGATATATTGTAAAAAGTTACATCGGCCGGGACATATGCCATTTGTGAATCAAATCCACAGATTTCTTAAACATTTTCCTGAATTACGTTACGATGGAGCAGTAATAAAGTGCTTTTTGTGCAGGACGAATTTGGTGGGCTGGAATTCCACTAATTATAAGACATTCAAAGCAAATGTTATATAAAAAATAGACAGTTACAGGTTCCGTACTGGGTATTTCTGTATGATATCATTTTTATGTTGAGTGTGTGTAACATTCCGCCTCTTGCATTTAACAACGAACATTTTCGGTTATTTTGAAAAAATGTAGTTAAGTGGCCACTACCCACGAGGAGGAAAGACTGCGACGTCACGTTCCTCATGTAAAAGAACAAATTGAAAATAACATACGATTGGGCTAAGTGATAGAAAACTGTTGATGAAAGTACGGATACAAAAAACAACAAAATATTATGCGTACGCGAATCACTGGTGCAATATTCACATATAAGCATACATGTTTAAAGGAGACTGTAGAAGGAAACTGAATCATGCAGGCGTTTGGGAGGAGTCAATCTTTATTTTGGACGAAATAAGATAAGAGTAAGTCCTTTTAACCAAGTTATTTATTTCGTACCACTATAGTACCGTAGCTGGGCTTAATACTCAAGTTTCAGATTTCATAATTAAGGTATGACTTTTTACCATAAACTATACTACTTTATGATCTAACACTTTATGTTGTATTCTAGATTTAAGTTAACTGGAGGGGGAATTTTACCTATTTACGAACAGAAAAGTAAAGGTTTGACCCTTACATTTTAAGAACAATCGACTGATTTGTCTCTATATCACCTAGAGTTCCTGATGTATCAGAAAATTTGTTCCTAATATGGTTGCCGTCAAAAACGTGCAACTGGAGACATCATACTTATGACACGCATGTATAAAACAACGTAGTTGAATATTTAGAGGCTTCAAAATGAAATGATAACTTACATGTCTGAAGTATTTGATGGAGTACGACACTAAAGCCAAACCAAATTCCAATCCTACACGACGGCGCTTCTGGATATCGAATTATAGCTCTTCCAATTCTTAAATCCTTATAGCATCTGTCTTATCGTGAGATGAAAACATTTTTATGGCCTTTTTTATTTCCTAATGAAATTTTAAATTTGTATCCCAACTAACTTCGATAAATAGCCGTTATCAGATGACAATAAGAGTATTTAAATACAATTTGAAAATTCAGATTAATCTAATCCATATAAAGTTGTTCCAAATGAATATTTCTATTTACAGTGCCAACTGTTGCTTTAGTTCCACAGCGATAACTTTCTTTAACGAATATTTCTGAATTCATCCAGATTCGCTCACGTATCTCTTTATTGCACTATCACTTGCTGGTAATATCTGTTGGTATTTTTGTGGAGATTACTCAGTAACAGTTGTATCAGCTTTAAATCGTTATACTCGTACTTTGCAGTATCTGGAGTTCCGCAAGGGTCGAACCTAGGACCGCTATTGTTAATCTTATTTATAAATAACCTTACATAAAGTTAAAGCCCTAGTAATCTCTCTTAGCTAAAGTTATATGCTATTGTTGAAACTCTCAATGACTACATATAACTACAAACATAAATTGACATCTTGGAAAGGTGGTACATTGATAAGCTATTCATAAATGTAGCCAAATGCAAAGTGTGCTCGTACACGAGTAATATTAGGCCAATAACTTACAATTATACTTACAATTATTGTATACCACTCTCTCGCTTCACATAAATTAGGGATCTTGAGATACTCTTCGACAACAAACGATCTTTTGTTGATCATATTCACCAAACTACCTCTTCAGCCTTAAAAAGTGCTAGGTTTAATAATAGGAAACTGTAGATGCTCTTCTAATACTACTGCACTTGTATTTTGCATTAGTTTGCTCGAAACTTAAAATCGGGTTATTAATGTAGAACCCTTATTATAATGCAGATAAGAATTATATTGAAAGTAATCAAAGGCGTTTTTTGAAATTCCTGGTTTTTTAATTTAATGGAATCTATCCTGGATGAAGATAGCCTCATGTTGATTTGTTGTTGAAATTCAATATTCCTTCCATGGAGCATAGAAGAAATAATTCTAGCTTTATTTTTTATATAAACTATTGCACAATCTGATTGATCAGACTTTACTGTTTCAAATTTACTTCTATATTCCTAGACTCGCGTCAAGATTGCATATTTTACTGTACTGGTTCTAGAACCAACGTTCTCAGAAAGTCTCCCGTGCTGTGCATATTATGTCTTACAATTTTAATCAAATATTAGATTTATGTGATATTATGCATTAGGTGAACTTTTGCAAGTGTCACACCAGTATTGCTGCGATCAATCTGTTGAATTAGATATATTGTATCATTAATTTCTTTTTCTGCCTGTTCTTCTCTTTACTTGACCTAGAGGTATCTGTAGCAAAAATTTCAATTGGGAACTAAAATCACCACTGCGCATATGGCGCTGTGATCAGAAAAGTAAAAATCAGCTGATTCTTAGGTTTATTTACATTCGCTTTATGAGTTCTTTCTTAGGCAAGAAAATATATATTATTACATGAATCGAAAATTCAATAAGTTTAATCTATTTTGCACTATTTCCTGCTAATATGTGGAAGTACTTAACTTAAAAAATGCCATTATTACTTTAAATACCTTTTGCATTATAGTCCTCTGGTTTGAAATGGACACGCATTGCCGAAGTTTATGCTTTTTCCATCAATTGTGCTTTCTCTCTTACTTATCTTCTATCTATTTTCTATTTTCTCCTCAATACCACACCTACTGGTGATATAAACAAGCCCTGCGTCCTTCTTGGGAAAATAGTGAGAGTGGATTCCTATCGACATTTTTCCTCGAGTGATAATTCTACACATAACAATTCGTATTATACACTGTTTTCTTCAGCATATTGTGGAATAAACGTTGATGAAATATATAAAAATGATAATAAACCCCGACAAACATACTATACAAATGTGATCAAACGAAGAAAATTCCCAATAGAAATCGATCTGGGTAAACTTGCATTTATTAAACCATTATTAAAATAAATATAGTTTAAAAAAAACTAAAAAACACGCTTTTAAAGCACATCAAACTAAAAAGTGAAAAATAATTATAAATATAAACTGAAAACAATAATGAACGAAAAATACTAGTATTATTGTGAAAAAAAGCGTGGGTTGCTCGATATACGAAAAATATGGCACAAAGCGCCCCACGCATTTTTCACAATAATACTAGTATTTTTCGTTCATTATTGTTTTCAGTTTATATTAATAATTATTTTTCACTTTTTAGTTTGATGTGCTTTAAAAGCGTGTTTTTTAGTTTTTTAAACTATATTTATTTTTCACTTTTTAGTTTGATGTGCTATGAAAGCGTGTTTTGTAGTTTTTTTAAACTATATTTATATTGCTTATTGATGCTGATATTATAACATATTACGATCCAACAGATATTTCTGAAGAAAAAATATTTTTTTATTTCAGCCATGGGATTTGAACTCACGCCCGAGTAGTCCGTCGTTTCGCGTCGACTAAGACTTCCCCGCTCTGCCAACGACCGACCTGACAATCACGGAATATACTTACAATATTAAGCCTCTTGCTCTCACGCGGAGAATACGTAAGGAAAGGACTGGCGATCCTGATCAGGATAATGATATAAACTTATCAAATTATTGTATTGGTACCAGTTCTTCGTAGGTGTACAAAGTTTCAATTAAATCTGTCCGTTTAAAGTGGGTCAAAATCGAGTCCAAAGAGTCGGTTACAAACAAACAAGCAAACAAACAAGCAAACAAACAAGCAAACAAACATACAAGTGAAGCTAATAAAAGCGTGTTAAAAATGATGGCACTCGGGTGTAGTCAAGATAATTCTAATATTTAAAAAGCATACCAAAGAAACAGTTCACAAAAAACCTCTAATAAATTGTTTGTTAAAGGTTAGCTGGCTTAATTCTGGTATTTTTAGCAGATAAACTCCACTTTTTGAGAGTGTCACTTACAAAGTTTAATTTTTCACTTAACACTTCCTTTGATTTGTCTTATTTTTCTTTTTTCGTAATCGAGAAAATTGACACAAAGTGCATACCGTAAATATATAAATGTGTTAACTGAGAATGAAACAAGTGGGGTATAATTTTAGAGGGACCACCCTGTACCTTTCCATTGAGTTAATCGTGGAAGCACCTTCAGAGATTAGGAAGCTAATATCCAGATATACCCTAAATAAGTGGAAAATGATTTTATCTAAATGAAATTTAATTTAGATTTTAACTAATCGTTTTCAGGTAATTCTGATTCATATTTAATTTAAAATTGCATTAGTTTTTACAGATCCGCTGGTGTTTTAATATATTTCTACTATCTTGGTTGATGCTTTATACCAAAATAACAATTTCAAATGTGGACGGTGATTAAGAATTGTTGAGCAATAAAGGATGAACTGCTCTAGTATTTAGTCTTATATTTTGAGTTAATTTGCTTTTTTAGCACCGCTAACCTTTTAAGCCAGTTATTAAGTTACGTCGGAAGAGCGCGTAAGGAGATAAACGTTTTTAACCAAAGTACTTTAGTAAAAATAATTAATAAAATCAAAAACATAACTTAAATTTAGCACGTCATAGAAATCCGTTGACAAAAACAATAATAATTTGTAGGTATTGTAAATGAAAAGTAGCTTAAATTAAATTCTATAGTTACCCTAAAAAAGTTTCCCGTTCGAATGATAACGTAGTACTTAGATTAATGTGTTATTTAAACAGTCACTGTCATTGTTAATGTCACTTTAGAAATATCGGCTTATACAGGGTGGGGCATTAGTGCGTCGGACCTCGATATCTCGAGTTCTACGATAGCTAGACATTTTTTAAAAAAATTACAAGTAAACTAGATAAAATGGAAATTATTTTCGAACATACAGGGCGAGCCAAGACGAAATTACAGGACCAAGTGCCTTTTTTTTAAATAGAATAGAATAGAATGTATATCAGTACATTTTTTGAAGCCTCTTTCTAGGCTCTATTCATTCCTATATTATTATTGGCTATCTCCCAACCACTTTGATGTAATGAATTTTTTTGTTGAAATAATGCCGTCTGCAGATGGATATTAAAAAAATCACCACAGTCACAATTATGGGTTTTAAGAAAAACTTATGTGAATACCAGTTACGAGACATCTAATTAATGTTTTTGAATCATTTTCAAAATGTACAGGGTGGCCAAAAATTAGTATTCAATTAAGAACTTTTTAAATTGAATTTTCTCAATTTTTTTCAAATGGAACACCCTGTATATTTTTAAACGATGTGATGTAAAAATGAAAAACGAACATTTTTTGTAAGTACTTCCCTATGGCTAATTGCAACCATTTTCGTTTTATAAATAAATAAGTGTTTATTTTTCAATTAAGAACTTTTTAAATTGAATTTTCTCAATTTTTTCAGATGAAACACCCTGTATATTTTTCGACGATGTGATGTAGAAATGAAAAACGAACATTTTTTTGTAAGTACGTCCCTATGGCTAATTGCAACCATTTTCGTTTTATAAATAAATAAGTGTCAAATTCAAGAATAAACTTAAAAAAAGAGGTTCCCTCAAATAATTCATTAGAAAAATTTATAATAGGTGTTCGACGTGTTGTCCATTTTGATTGACACACGTCTTTATGCAATTTTGAAATGAGGCCATTTAGTGAGACCTTTTCGATTGAAATGAGTAAATAGTATTTAACCAGTCCTTTACTGTAATGTTTTTTTGTAAATTTTTTTTGCTGTTTTCGTTATTCGACAAGCAATAAAACCTCAGTTTGGTATAAATTGTCGTGTACAAAGGAGCATTTATCACACTTATCGGTCGTTAGTTACAATTTGTATTGAATTTAAAATACTTGGAAATTTACAATATGAATTTTAATAAAGCGGAACTTGTAGACATGACTTTTGTTTTGGGTGAGTCAGACAGAAATTGTTTACTTGCCAATAGAATTTATCACCAACATTATCCTGAAAGAAGGCTTCCTGATGTTAGCAGCTTCCAAAACCTTCTCGATAGATTTCTGGAAACTGGAAATGTTGAATATAAAAAAAGTGAAAGAATAAAACGTGTTGTGGACGAAGAAAATGAGTTTTCTGTGGTGCTGGCAACGGTTGAGAATCCCCATGTTAGTCAAAGAGAAGTGACCTCATTAGTAGGAATAAGTAGATCGTCTGTGGGACGAATCTTAAAAACAAATAAGTTGCATGCATATCATATTCATGTACCAGGAATTATCTGATGACGATTTTCAAAAGCGCCTACAATTTTGTAATTGAGCCAGAGGTAAAATGCAAGTTGATATCAACTTCTTCAATAATGTTTTATTCACTGATGAGGTAACTTTTCATAAAAATGGATTTGTTAATAGGCACAATTTCCATTATTATGCTTCGGAAAATCCTCACTTTTTTATGCAAGTTGATAACCAACACAGATGGTCTATAAACGTTTGGGAAGGAATTATTGGAGAACATGTAAATAGGGCCACATTTCTTTGATGGTACATTGACGAGCTATTTATCTTCATTTCTATCTGCCACAATTATTGGCAAATCTCCCTGGAAGAATTCGAAATAGGATGTGGTTTCAGCAAGATGGTGCTCCACCACATTATTTAAATGCAGTTAGAGACCACTTAAATAATACCTACCCTCATCAATGGATTGGAAGAAATGGACCCAATAAATGGCCTGCTAGATCCCCAGATCTTACAAAAATTGATTTCTTTTTATGGGGATACATGAAGGAAATTGTTTATAGAGACACACCAACAACAGTACAAAATATGAAGGAAAGAATAATAACTGCCTTTAGATCTATCACACCGGCAGTTTTAGGAACAGTGGGAACCTCATTTCAAAAGCGCATAGAGACATGTGTCAATCAAAATGGCCAACATGTGGAACATTTATTATAATTTTTTCTACTGAGTTATTTGAAGAAACCTCTTTTTTTAAGTTTATTTTTGATTGTTGTAATTATTGCTCAATAAAATGAAAATGGTTGCAATTAGCCATAGGGAAGTACTTACAAAAAAAGTTCGTTTTTTTAGTTTTACATCACATCGTTGAAAAATATACAGGGTGTTCCATTTGAAAAAATTGAGAAAATTCAGTTTAAAAAGTTCTTAATTGAATACTAATTTTTGGCCACCCTGTACATTTTTAGGAAATGAAAATGATTCAAAAACATTAATTAGATGTCTCGTAACTGGTATTCACATAAGTTTTTCTTAAAACCCATAATTGTGACTGTGGTGATTTTTTTAATATCCATCTGCAGACGGCATTATTTCAACAAAAAAATTCATTACATCAAAGTGGTTGGGAGATAGCGAATAATAATATAGGAATGAATAGAGCCTAGAAAGAGGCTTCAAAAAATGTACTGATATACATAGCATTCCATTTAAAAAAAAGGCACTTGGTCCTGTAATTCCGTCTTGGCTCGCCCTGTATATTCGAAAATAATTTCCAGTTATGGACTTTTTTATCTAGTTTACTTGCAATTTTTTAAAAAATTTCTAGCTATCGTAGAACTCGAGATATCGCGGTCCGACGCACTATTGCCCCACCCTCTGTATCAGCGTATACGCAGAAACTATGCAAATTGTATGGGTGATATACCATCCTGTATGTAAAGAAGTTGGTCCCTTGTCTATTAGATTATTAGATTACACAAACAAAAATTCCTTACTCTTCGATATAGAAGAGGTTTGGCAAAATTTCCAGTTTGAAGGTAGCCCGTCTCTTGGTGTCAGTGATTGGTCCTGATAGCGGAAATAGACAAGTTAAATAAATAAATAAATAAAAAAATACTGCAGGATGCATGACGACATTTTGAACAAATGTTATATTATTGTGTGGAAACTGTTGGGGAATATTTCGAACATTTAATCAACTGACAGATTTAAATTCTTATAGAATACCAAATATAATATAAATTAAGAATTAAAGAGAATAGAAAAAATGGGAAAATACATTGGAGATGTTCGTTAAATCTTTATGTTTTGAATATTTTGAGTAGCAAGTAGCAAGATCCTCGTGATTTTTCTATATTTATTAATATTAGACATACATACATCAAAGGAAATTTTGTTATAGAGTTTGTATAATTTAAATTTGAAACCCTTTCAAATAGTGATGCCCCTCATTTAAATGGCCAAATAAATAAATAAAAGTAACATTATATTTATGTGAAAATTTTTATTTAGTTTTATATAATATTGGTTTTCCGAACACCCTGTATATTAATGATTTGCAATTATAAGATTAGGAAATAATGTATCATAATTTCATGGTGTTAAGATTAGTTAACTCTATTAATTAGCCACTGTTTCATACATGGGCATCCTTAAAATGCGGGGTTAAATGTAAAAGTAGCTTTAGGCTAAAATTCGCAGACCATCCCCAACATCTATTATTATTAAGGACCGTGAGTAAATAGTAGATGACGTAAAAACCAGGGGCTGATCCAGGACATTGCGCTGACATACACATAAAAAGATACGAGAAATTGTATATTACTTTTTAATTAGTGACTTTGTGTTATCCAAAATAACAGGAACAATAAATATTTCACAGAACACAACACTGGACACTAACACTAACTTCTGTAGGTCCAGTAAATTAGCACCATCTGTTCTAGATTTTCAGGAGTTAACTTTCGACGCCTGTTGCATAAAATATACATACAAATACAAACAATTCTTTAAAAGATCGAATAGATGTTAAATATGTGAAGTATAAACTGACAAACCAAAAGATCCTTATAATTCGTGAAGGAATGTAGATATCGAAAAAATAAGTGAAAAAAAAAAACCAAAAAAGTTTTGAAAAAAAAGATCGAATAGATTTTTGCTAGCTGGCCACATTCAACGTCTGCTGCACATGTGAAATAAAGAGTGCGTCGCTTGCATTTAGTTTGTCGATCACACTCTTTACGCTATCAAAATAAACACAATAATAGCCCCTAACCATGTGCCCCCGTCATATCTTACTGTGGTGGTAATGACGTATTCGGTAGTTCGTCTTCGAATAATTTTCTTTGAGACGGCGCTTTTGAAAATATCTCCTTCACGCTGGCTATTAATCTGCATATTGTGGGATAGCAGTCTCTGCGATGTGATGGAGTCTGTGTGCTAAACATGTTACATGTAATTAATTTACATACTTGTATGTGTTTTTTACGCGCACTGCAGATACCTTCATATAGGAAGCTGAGTCTGTTATATAGAGTAGCACACGTCCTTTATTGTTCTCCAAGTCGACGTTCCATAATTTTGTTAAAACGAAAAATAACAAGCACCATTTTGGGGATTAACTACAGAAAGCAGATATTACCTCAAGCAGTTACCGCAGCCGTTCTGATGAATCATATAGCGAAATCGAACGCCGCGGCCACAGTGAAAGGGATAAAATTTTTACTTTATTCACTTATTAATAAAGACGTTCTATTATTATGATTATTATTATTTCTTCGGATTATCCGATGCCGGACAGTCCTCCTGTGGCCTCCGACGCCTCACGGGAGTCGCGCCGGTGCATTAACTACAGCCACTCCCGCAGGGTTAGTAACTGTAGATACCAGAATCGTGTGTCCTAAGCAGACGGAAAAAACCCAGAATGATCGCCTTCTGCATTTGGCCTGCCAGCCACTCGGAAGATTTTTGGCAGGCCGGTATGATTTTCAGTTCCGACAGCAGGTAGGCTTTACCCCCTCGAGTACACCGATTATTAGGACGACCATTTTGACCGAATAGCCTGGGTACAGCACTTGGAGCTCGTACCGGAGATCGCGATATTTGGTCCGTTTCTCCTCCCCCTTCAAGGTGATGTTTTTCTCCGGGTGCCGAGAACTCGATGAGATACATCACCTTGAGTTGATTGTCGAGGAGGCCTATGTCAGGCTTGTTGGCTTGGATCAGCTTGACAGTCGGGAATGAGTAGTTCCAGTAAATCCGGCATTTCTCGTTCTCGACAAAGGACTCAATATCTCCGGGGACGTAAGGCAGCACTGGTGTATGGTCTACCCCGTACGAATGCCTTAGTTGATAGTATAGCACTCGTAACTTCGCGTTATGTCGGTGGATGTATGCCGAAATCGCATATACGGGGCACGTAGATAATATGTGCATGAGCGATTCCGGCGCCAGATGGCAGGTCCTGCATGTGATGTCAGGAACCTCTACACGCTACACGCGGCTGCGGTAGACCAAGGTGTTGATAACACCATCTTGGCAGACAATAATGAATGTCTCGGTCTCCGACTTAAGCTCGGCTGACCTTAGAAAGGCGAATGTCAGCCTGGTCGATAAACCCAGTGTTTCTATGTTCTTATAGAAGACACCATGCTGGAGTTTATCGACGTGCTGTCGAAACAGATTTTCCTATTCGGCAGCTCTAATGACTGACTCTATTTCAGCACCTCGCCGGCCACCTCGCCTAGTGTCGAATGCGAAACCGAGTTCATCTGCTGCTCTTTTTGCTGCCTTGAACAATCCTGTTCCTACTCCTATAGTTTTATAATGTTTTACTAACCGCAAAAGGGGATCTGAGCTCCTGAGTATGTTACATACCATACTCAGTACTATGCCATACGTACACTCCAGGCCCAAGAGTCCTCGGTCCCCCCGTTGACGTGGGAGGTACACACGAGGAACGGACGATCTAGGATGAATACTTCTGTGAACATTCATCATCTTGCGGGTATCTCTATCTAATTGGCGCAGCTCCTCTACTGTCCACTTTACTACTCCGAAGGAGTAGAGCAGAACCGGAACGGCAAGCATATTAGTTGCAGACGCCTTGTTTCCCCGAAAGTTCGAAATACCAAATCTTTCTGAGGCGGTGTCTGTACTTGCCGCGGAGAGAATCTTTTATTTGTGATACATCCTGGATGTGCCTTTGTTGCACACCCAGATACGTATAGGTCTCTCCAGCATCCAGATGTCTTAGGATGCTTCCGTCTGCGAGCTGCGCATCTTCAGGAAATTCCCCGCATCGTCCTCCCTTGAGGTGGACGACTGCACATTTGTCCAACCTGAACTCCATACCAATTATATTATTATTATTATTATTTTATCTTATCGTCTATAATACACGGTTTTCAGAACTGTTGACCACCAGAGAATTACGTGTTGCATATGGTCCTTGCCGATATATTATCATCTCTGCAAAGCTGCGATGCTCTTCTTCTAATTTAGAGGTGATGATGAGTGATTAAATGGGTCGATCTAAGTTGGCTGGCTAAATATCAAGTTTCTCGGTGCCTCATTATTGAACATTTAACAAGACGACCCTATTTAATGATTAAAATTGAGGAACTGTATATTATAAAGTAAACGTCAAAGATGTTCTGTAGTATAACTAAAGATGTTATGGATCTTTTGGTATAAGATATTACACATAATAAAACTTCAGAATCAATTATTTATAGAAAAATAGTAGAAGTGCCTTTTAAAACTGGTTCATTAAGACGCATTTACACTACTCTGAATTAAATTAAATTAAATTAAACAACAACATGTATCTTTAAAGATTGTTGCAGAAGATCTGCGGAAACAGTATATAATTCCGGATCTGGAGGTTTTAAATATACAGCAATATGTTTTCCGGTATATCCAACATTGGTTATACCAACTCTCTGAACGGTGTATCGGATTCGTTGGTATTTTGTGGGCATATCTTTTAAAAATCTCATAAAAAAGTCTTGTTGTTATGAATATTCTAGAAATTTTTGTTTTTATATTAGGCACTTCAACTAAAACTGTTGAACCTAAATATTATATGTCAGTTATTTTCATTTTATACCACAAAAATTATTCATAATTATCTGATTTATGTATAACATACTTTTGCCAGTAGGTATCCACTATTTGGAGCTTCCTTAATTAAATTGTTAAATTCCTCTAAAGTGAAAATTTTAGAAATTTTGGTTGGATATCCATCTGACTTTCGCTTCAAAAAGGCTCTTACTTTTGGGTACCCAGCTATACCTATATTGGTATTTAATGTTGAGAGTCGTTTTCAACATAAAATGTTGTACTCATAAAGTTGATATGAATTTCTTTAAAAGAGCTCACCAAAATAGGCCAAAAGAATATTCTCGGAAAATGAGTTCGTTTTTTGCGTTATACTTTTCGTTGGATATTTCCGGTGTCAAGTTGGAACCCGTATTAATCGCAACTTCTAAAATATTGGGCGGTGTTAATTCTAATTCACATTCATTACTCGCCATGACTTGTTAAATTTCAAAACGCTTTCTTAAAAAAGAAACGCTTCCCGTTCGTAGTTATTTATTTATTTATTTATTTATTTATTTATTTATTATTATACACTACCCAACAGATCATGTTCCAATTACAGGGTAGGAAAAATACACAATAACAAATGCATAACATTACAAAATACACAATATAACTAATTTTCAATGAGTATAACGTACATAGGTTTTGAAATAATTAATTACAAGCACATATAATGAGTTAATTGTTATAGCAGCTCTTATATCTGTAACATTGCAGCTCTTATATCTGTAACACTGCAATTAAAAAGGTTAATTTTGTCCTGAATATCATGCCAGTTATGACACATAACATACACCGGTGAGAATTCTAATATATTTGTTCTTGGTGTGGGTAAATAAAAAAGATTAGTTAATCTTGTTTGCACCAATGGCATATGAACAAGCGCATTAACTTTTGCCAACAGTTCAGGACATTTTATTTTATTATTGACAAGTTTATACAAAAACATAGCAGAATGAAGAAACCGCCTTCTGACTAGTTCATCAACACTGAACCTCTCTAGCAGCTTGTCATGCGGAAACCCTATTGGTGGATAGGTTTTGTCCTCCTTAAATGCCTTAAATTTTAAAAATCTTCTATGAATTTGTACGAGAGCTCTACTATGTACGGCGTAATTAGGATTCCATACGACAGAGCCGTACTCAAGTTTAGAACGCACAAAAAGACGTAAATAGAATTTTTAATATGTCGATGTTGTTAAGCTCACTGGAGTTTCTAATGATAAAGCCCAGGGTTTTGTAAGCTGATGATACAATGATATTGATGTGCTGGTTAAAGGTCAGCCTATTATCAAATGTTATGCCTAGATCTTTATTTATTTATTTAAATGTACCTGATTTATAGCGTATTCATACTGTACAGGATTCAATTTCCTAGTGTAGGTGACTGCGTTACATTTGGCAGCGTTAAGAGGTAGGAGGTTTGAAGTACACCAGTCGTTTATTAGATCCAAGTCAGCTTGTAGTAGCAAACAGTCAGATTCATCCTTGACAGCTAGATACAGTTTGAGGTCATCCGCGTATAATAGACAATAGCAGTTCAGACCAAGTACGATGTCGTTTATAAAATAAAATAAAGAATAAGGGGCCCAACACTGACCCTTGGGGTACCCCAGAAGTACAAACAATTCTTTCAGATTTATGCCCGCGATATTGAACATATTGGTTTCTACATTTTAAGTAGGAGGAGCAGAATAGAACTAAATCTCGGTTAAAGCCGAGCAGAAAGCTTCCTTAGTAAAATACCGTGGTCAAGTCTGTCGAATGCCTTAGAGAAGTCCACATAAATGACATCTACCTGTCCATTGCCATCCAACACCTCTGAGATGAATTGTGTAACACAAACCAAGTTGCTGATTGTCGACCGGCTTGCCACAAAGCCGTGCTGATTAGGGCAAATTTGTTCATTGACATGTATGTGGAGCTCCTTGTATAGAGTGAATTCAAAGGCTTTACTAAAATTATTAATGATGGTAATGGGACGATAATTTTTTATGTCAGTCCGATTATCTTTTTTAAAAACGGGAATAATTTTGGAAATATGGGTCGTGACTTGCCCTCTAATATATGTATCATATTATATTACAAATTTATCCATGTAGGAAATACATTAATTTATTTTTAAATTAATAATTTAATATTGCACTAACATTCTGCAACTAATAAGTTTAAGCAAGTTGCAACTGAATCCTCTTAAACTCTTGACATCCGTTCTTTCACGTTATATCAAGCTTTATAACATATTAATTCCGCCTACAGAGATCAAGTCATATTTCATAACTTTCATGTACAAATTATAACAAGAACATATTTTAAATTGGTAATTTAATATTGCACTTTACATTTTACAACTAACGCTTTTAAACAAGTTGCAGCTGAATCCTCTGAAACTCTTGAATTGTGTGCTCTCACGTCCTATCAAACTTTATAATATATTATTAATTTTGCCTACTGAGATCAAGCCATATTAATTTCATTATTTGCATATACCATTTTCGTTCAGGCAAACAATGTTCGTTGAATATAAAACAATGCAGATATATTAGAAACTATTGTTCCAGAACAGCAAATTACAGCAGACTCTTACGAGGAGTGGATATCCTGTCTCCTCCAATACTTGAGAAAACTGCTATTTGGCGGTTCAACCAACACAAGCGTCCCCAAAACTTGTTAAGAGAATTTGCTTCTTGCAATGGAACAGATTACCCAACCGTAGATCTTTCCTGCATGAACTACAGTAAGTTTATAATGAAAAATAATTGCACTACTCAAATGTTTTATCGCATAAGAAATTTTGTTGTATAAGTTTGTTACATTTATCAACATAGACATGTAATTTTATGTAAATTTCATAATACATCGACAATATTTACGTAAAATTTTAAGATATGCATCCAACGGTTTGAGCGTGCGTCGCGAAGAAACCGTCACACTGTGGTCCAAAATCTGAAAAACGTTTCGAAAATTAAATTCTTGACTTCCTTATAGGAAGTTCAAATTGTGGTATATGAATCTTAAAGTATTACATTAACTTTAGATGTGTTCGTTTCAAATCCTGCATTACTATAAAATTATAAGAAACCCTCAAAGTGGTCTAAAATTGTAATTCTCTTAGAATTAATAACTGATTTTTTTCCTTCAGTAATCCGAGCAGATATTCAGTGCAGTAAATTACTAACCCCAAGTTAATAGAGGCTTATTTTCGAAGAACCTAGAAATAAAGTCCCAATAGGCTCATTTAGTGAAATACTTTTCCACCTATTTTCTTCAATTTTTATAAATTGGTTCGTGTATAAACTGCCTCAAAAAGATTTCAAGACGATTGAATGAAAATTGAGGAAGATAACTGCATTTGAATAATAAAGTTCTTTGTCCGGTGAAGCACGCCAGAGTGACGTCGACAGATCCTATTAGTTAAGTTCGCACACAACCGATACGGAAGTAGTATATGGACAACACATTTAAGGCGACCACGCTTAAGTAGCATATTGCGGTATTCTGTGCCATTAACAATATGTGATATCAATTATAATTATACAGGGTGATTCACGAGGAAAGGGACATACTGTTATAGTAGTTAGCGAACTAGAAATGGTCATTGTGTCAATGTCTGAGGCCTTTTCTTATTGTGCTACAGGGTGATTTATTGGTTTTCATCAACATTTATTAAGGTCGTATTTTTTAAATTACTTGCCAGAATTAGCTCGTATTATGGGTTTATTTACGTGCCTAATCAAATCTAGAAAATTACAAGGCCGGAATAAGTAATTTTAATTTTTAATGCTCATATGAAAATTTCACCCTGTATACGTATTTTTCAAATTCTGGTACTAAATTATGAAACTACATACAAAAGTGATCTAAACTGTGTATTTTTTTCCCACACTTCTGGCGATTTTATACCGAAACATTCTGTGTTTTCATACATTATTAAATATGAAATCAGAATAAAAATGAGAAAATTACAAGAGTAGGTACCTACCTAAATAATTTTAATTTCTTTGTGGTTCCTTTGAAAAAATTCACCCATATAGGAATTTTTATTCCAATTTAATATGTCTCTCTTTTTGACTATTTTGTAAATAGCTTCGTCCCATTTTTAATATCGAACATATTCCATGCTGCTGGACCATCAGAGGGCGAGATGATACATTAATTTTCAAATAAAATAGTTGGCCTTGATATTTTGACACATTGTCTTATTTTTTCATAATCTGTTGTTTATTACTAATTGTCGTTGTTATTAATTATTGTTGTGTATTACAATTTTCTAAAAGTATCTTATCATTTTACCAATGAGGAATACGCCGATATAATTTACATTTATGGTTTTTGTGACGGAAATAGCAGGGCAACTGAAAGAGAATACCGAAGGAAATTCCATGGGCGTCGTACACCTAATCATAAATCGTTTGTCACAATTTTCCGTTTTGCAAGACAACATGGAAAATTTCCAACATTCACTAGAATTGAACGAAATAATGTGCAAAACATTCAGGTAGAGGATAATATTAGAAACGTAGATGAAAACCCCAGAGTAAGTTCCCGTAAAGACTTGCATGTCTAGGGATCACGGGAGCAATGTCAACAACGCCGACCGCAACCTTGGAAATACTGCTAGGCCTACCTCCACTACACCTAGTGGTGGAGAATGAGGCACTAATGGCAGCATACAGGCTGAAAACAACTGGGTATTGGACCATCTCAAGGAGAGGATACCATACTGCAGTATTCCAATATGTAGGAAAAAATCGGATACTCGATATGCAGTCAGACAGAATCAGCACAACCTACAACTTCACAAAAACTTTCAGGGTAAAAATACCTGAAAGGGATGGAGAAGGAGGCAGGATGGAGAACAACCAGGGACAGACATCAGCCTGAACCTTGGAAGTATCGCAACAGTGTTCCAAGCCGAAATCACAGCAATAGACGTCTGTGCACAAGAAATGATACGGAGGGCATACAAAAATAAGAGAATCCGCATCATCACTGACAGCCAAGCAGCCCTCAGAGCTCTGGAAGCAGTAGAAATACGATCTAAAACAGTAAAAGACTGCCTGGAGTCCCTGGAGAAACTTACAGAACACAACAGCGTACAACTGGAGTGGACACGAGGACACCAGGGAAATACGGGAAACGAAAAAGCAGACATGCTAGCCAGAAAAGGCGCTAAATCAATTCTAACAGGTCCCGAACCGACCTGCGGGGTAGCTTACAGCACCGCGAAAGGATCGGTAATGGAACTATTAAGACACAAACACTACTCGCACTGGATAGAGATATCGGGAATGAGGCAGTCACGCTTGTTCATCGGAGAAATATCTAGAGCAAGGACCAACGAAATGCTAAAGCTGAGCAGAAAACAGCTGAGGTGTGCAGTGGGAATATTAACAGGACACTGCACACTAAACAAGCACCTAACCAATATTAGGGTGAGAGACAATCCAGATTGCAGGATGTGTGGTGAAGCGGAAGAAACTCCCCACCACATCTTATGCGAATGCCCAGCCCTAACGACAATGAGACTAACACACTTCGAGGGACCACTTTTAACCCCGGAAGAGATAGCCAGAGCTCCCATAAACTGTGTACTCGCCTTCTGGAATAGAACGTGTCTTATGGAGTAATGAGACTATGGGGTACAATAAGCTTAAGCTTCAGTACAGCGGGTAGTCAAAACCGCAACCCGTAAGGAAAAAAAGTATCCGTAGATTTAGTAACCAGATGGGTATTTCTCAATTGCGAGTGTGGAGGACTTTGAAAAAGAAAGACTGCACTCCTTTCACATACAACAAGTACAACGCCTTCAACCAGGAGATAACATCTCTCTAGCTATTCATCTGTTTTATGTATTCCAATTTAACCTGCTTTTACAGTGCATGAATCTTAACCTGCAAATACACAAAGAAACCTCATAACTAGTTTCTACGCCCCCGAAGATATTAAACTTTATTTGTTCTCATAAATTTTGCTTTATTCCACCACTGGACAGCGTAATTCAAATTTTGTGATTTAACATAAATTAATCATTAGGTATTTGCACAAATTACTTCGTTTTATGCAACTTTTGTTTTAAGGGTGAAATATTCACTGAATTTTAAAATTAATCCCAAAATCTAATACAATCCAAAAGACGTAGGCGTACAAATTTTTACCCTCCGGGTAGTTTTCATTATGATGCTATATTTTCGATCACTTTCTTAGGATTTTGGACCGCTTTGTGTGAAAAAATATTCTTTTCTAAAATAAAATGTTTTTTAAATATTTGGTTCCCTGTCGTAAATTATATTACTGCAAATGCATAGAAGAATCGCACGAATAAATAAAATGATATTGTTCTGAAAGTTATGCGATATATTTGAGTAGTGCACTGGAAAGTTTCTAAGCAAAAGTTTTCAGTGTGTGGCAAAGCTCGCAAAACTTACGATGCTTCTCAACGTCGTCGTACAAGAATAGTTGGAGGGGTTCGATCTAAACCAGGGGGACTGGCCCTTCCTCGCTGCTCTCCTCGGAGGCCCTGAGGAAGTATTTTATTGTGCAGGCGTCTTAATAGCTGATCAATGGGTGCTTACAGCGTCGCACTGTGTTGGAAAGTAAGATCGTTTCATTTTCCTTTTAACACAGATAATAAAATTTTACTCAATTTTCAGCCACTCCGATGTTTCCGGTTGGACTATTCAATTGGGCATTACACGAAGGCATGCACATTCTTTTTATGGTCAAAAAATGAAAGTTAAACGTGTTGTACCACATCCAATGTATAATCTAGGTGTCGCACATGACAACGATGTAGCACTCTTTCAGGTGAGTTTGATGTTTAATTAAAAAAGAAAACATTTTACCGTGTGGAGAAAACTGGACACTCATTTTTTTTATAAATTTGTTGTATATCATTTTAACATGATAACATTAAAAGATTTTCGTATTAGATTTCTACAAATATGTAGGTAACATATATACAGGGTGTGACAGAACAACAAAGTGCCAAACGGAAGTCTGGTTACCTTTGTATAAAAAGTAATGGTTGATTTTATGATGTTGCGACTTTATTTAATGTACAGCAATGAAAATATTTTAATTGTGTGTAAAACTTGATATAATTTAAAATAAATCTGCAAATGTGAACAATTGTTCAAATTCTGGAGTGGGTTGGAACCTTTGATGTGAAGATAACACTGACGTAGTGTTCCACGAAACTTCAAAACACTATATACTGAACTCGACGCGCGGTTCGCCAACCAAGTTGGCTTCATATGGAGATGATTAAAACTAAACTTATGCTAACAATCTACCCTATTTATACCTAAATTATCCAATGAAACGGGCTATTTGGGATAGGCCACTATTCATACTATTTTTAAACTTTCAAATGCATCCAGCTGTCTAGTATTTGTTACATTCCTAATTAATTTTAAATTGCTAATATCTACTTTATGGTTGTTTTCAAACGTATGTTGAGCAACACTAGACTTATCTGTTCTAGCATATTTGAGATGGGCCACATGCTCTTTGAATCTAGTTTGAATTGATCGTTTAGTTTGTCCAACATATTTTTGATTACAGTCCTTATAGCTAATTTCATAAATCCCCGACTTTTTGTTTGTTTAAATTTTGTGTTCTGGATTGCCTAAAAGTTGTTGTAGTTTGTTTCCCGGTGATTGAACCATTGTTATACCAACATCATTGAAAGGAAGGAATTTCGAAGAGACTATTTAAATTTTCGTTTCCTAATTATTTTATCAATTTAACTTACAGAATATCCATTACTCGCAGTTATATCCTTAATCAGTGCCTTTTCTGTTTCAAACTTCTCCTTATTGAGAGGGAATCTTTATAGGCGATAGACTAGAAAATTAAATCTCGCCTTTTTGTGTTGAGCACAATGGTGAGAATCCTTAGGATATATCTTAGAGTATTGGTATATTTTCTGTATATGTCAAATTCTAACATGTTTTCACTATTTCTAATTATTAATATATCTAAAAATGGTAGTTGCTCAGAGTTTTCAATTTCATATGTGAATTTAACTGACACGAAACGATTTAATTTAGATACAAAGTTGTCAATATTAGCGATATTTGTATCAAACACTACAAAAATATCATCCACATACCTAAGCCAAACCCTGGGGAAATACTCGAATGCTTCTTTTGAGCTCATCTCCATTCTGTTCATGAAGAGACTGGCAATAAATGGTGACAAACAGTTGCCTATTGCTGTTTCTTCATGTTGGAAGAAATTATCGCTGAATCGAAAACAATTTTGTGTCATGCAAAGTTTAGTGAGTTGAAGATATTCTTTTACTACATCTTGACTGAGATTGTTTAATTCAAGTAGTAAGGTAGTCCAAGGTTTGTGGTATGTGGTATCGGAACAAAATCACAAAGTGTAAAAATAGTTTGAATAGTGACAGAGGGCCTATCCCAAATAGCCCGCTTTGTTGGTTAATGGGTCACGGTTCACCAAACCGTGACAATAGTTTAGGTATAAATAGGGTAGATTGTTAGCATAAGTTTAGTTTTAATCATCTCCAGATGATGCCAACAATTTTTGGTGAAAAGCGCTTGTTTTTGTACATTTTAATAATTTAAATGACATAATACCAGGCCGTTGCGAGTTCCGAGTTGATAAGGAAATAAACGTCATAATTATGGGCCTAATATAAATTCATACGCCTCCGATTCGAACTAAACTTTGTGAGCTTGCAGTCCTCAATACAAACAACTATTTACCCAATAGGTCACGCCTTTCAAGCGATTCGATGATACAGTCCTCTGAAAATTCAACATTTAGCTTATAAGGCATTGGAATATTTAGTCTTTGTGGAAATGTAGACATAAGACTGAATTATCAACGTATAGATTAGTCAGTCATACTATAAAGTTTTATGGGCGACGCATCGTGGTGTGACGCGTGCATGATAAAGCGGGTAAACGAGAAAGAACTAAAATAAACAACATAACCTATAAATTTCTTTGTGTTATTCTATTATTCTCGTGATTTTCTTTGTAGGGTTCCTTTCTCAGTATCAGTGGAGAGAGACCAGTCATTTAAATATTCAACTACTTTTTACGTCCGAGGTTGCTCTACTGAACTATAGCAGGAAAAATCGCTTAAGTGACAGGACGTGTGGGGTAAGACGCGATATGACATCTTCCATCTTTTACACCGCATACAATAAAGAAAGAATGATGATTGTTGTTTTTTCTGGCACGCGATCGAGGCGGAGTTTCACTTATAAATATCACAGAAATATTTCAGGTCCGCACCTAGTTCTGTTACCACTTTGTTTAGCATAAAAGAATAAATACATTGACCGGAAATAGATCCAGCGATATAGCACTCTGAAGTCTAACGCCTTGGTCACTGGGCTACCCTGCATCTTTAAGCAGACTGAATATTCCAAGGCCATATAGGCTGAACGCAGAATGGTCAGAGGCCTGTTTCTCGGAAGCGCTTGACAGGTGCGACCTATTATTTTGACAAATAGTTTGCATTGAGGACTACAAACTCAAGAAGTTTCGATCGAATCGGATACTGGAACGTCTGACCCCATCTTTCTCAAACAAATTAATTTTTGTTTGCAATCGTTAACTTTTAACGTTTCGATAACGACACTATTCTATATTTTTCACTATTAGTCAGTATAGGAGATTGTTTCAAGAACTAAAATATACAAACGAACTAAAATAAAACCAAATAATAGCCAGTAATCAAGATGATGAACATTAACGAAATCAAGATGCTTTTAATATGTTGCCGAAAGAATTGAAAGAATCATTATACGTAGCAAAAGAACCTGATATCCAAGATAAAAGAAAAACATAGTATTTGAAAGATATGTGCATTAGCTGAAATAACTTTGCGGATTTGAATCCGGAGGGCGCAATATCTTCCAAAATTGCAAAGCAAAACAATATTTTCCAAAAATTTTTTCATCTCTGAAAATTGCATTATTTCCTAATCATAATCTTAAAGTTATTTTCAACATGTCTGATTTTATTTAAGATGGAGGCTAGTGAAGAGCTATTTTAAACGAGCTCAACAAATTAACTAAAAAAAAGATATAATTAATATCCTAGTGCTAAAGAAATTACCTGATAATATATAATTATAGAGGTATTGCACTTTTATCAGTTTTTTCGAAAACGTTTGAAAAATCTTATTATATAAGACTAAATGATTTTATAATTAAACAAAACTTATTATCATCATATAAGTTTGGCTTTCGAAAAGGTTTGTCAACCAAAGGTGCTGTACTCTCGCTTTACAATCATATCTTGAATAATTTTGAAAACAAAACAAAAACATCTTGTTTGTTTTTCGATTTAACACGGTTGATCATAAATTATTCTTGAACAAAATTGAAAATTTTGGAATTCGTGGCCCAGCATTAACTTGGATAAAATCTTATTTAACGGGAAAAACCCAATCCGTTGTAATAAAAGATGCTGGTAAAAGCTTTACGTCTAGCCCCTTTACGGTTTCCACTGGTGTTCCTCAAGGAAGTATTCTGGGGCCCTATTGTTCATTCTTTATATAAATAATATCGCCATTTACATGGGAGATGTTTTTATATCACTTTTTGCTGATGACTCGACCATCGCGGTAGGCTCGATATAAATTAGCTCAGCCTTAAAGCTACTAATGCCATAAGCTCTATGCAGAATTACTGTGCTACCACAGGTTTAGCCCTCAATAATGTAAAAACTGACTTATTAGTTTTTGCTACTACAACACTTGACCACAGCCTGTTAGTTAAAATTGGTAATTGCTCTGTGACACAAAATAATAACGTTAAATTTCTTGGAGTGCATATGGATTCTCTTTAAATTCGGGAAATCATATAGACTTTGTAACAAATAAATTATTTACTCATTGCTTTGTTATTTGGCAGCTACGCTCTTCTGTAAATATAGAGATTTTAAAAATGTATTACTTTGCACATGTTCAGTCTTGTTTGAATTACTGCATTGTCTGCTGGGGGAACTGTTATCGATTTAACGAAGTGTTTACACTTCAAAAAAAATTGTACGACCAATGTACTCTAAACCTTCCCGACATTCGTGACGACTTCTTTTCAGCGAACTGGGAATTTTAACTGCTCCCTCACTATACATTCTAAACTATGTAGTGTATGTAAAAACTAATTTAAATCAGTTTAGCAGTTAAAATGACACTTGCTCTAGCAGTGGCTATAACCTGTGACAAAATTACAGCTTGAATATACCAGTTCATACGTTATCCTTAGTAGCAAAAGGTTCTAAGTTAATGACCATAAAATTGTTTAATAAGTTACCAATGTATATTAAAAAAATTAACGTCATTCATCTTTTCAAGAAAGAAGTTAAATCACTTTTATTGAAATATTCATTTTACTCGGTTGATGAGTACTTAAGCACTGATATTATCGATAGCAACTGATAAGAGAAGGAATATTATCTTGATCTTATTTTTTTATCTTGTTTCTCTTTTTGTGTGTTGTTAGTTTCCATATTCCAATATATTGTCTTACATTATACATATTTGTTTTTATATTTTATTTCTATTTGTATTAAAAAATGTTAATGTAGGTTTTATTATTTTTTTGTCTAGTTGACTGTATTCTAATACTTTGTAAAAGTCCATAGAAGTAAACGTTATATTATTATTATTATTATTATTATTATTAACATTTTTCCAATACATTTTATATCAGTTGAAAGTTTATTCTCTTTAGAGTCCTATAGTTTTACAATTAAGGAAATGTTTTTTTAAAAGAATGCTGCAGAATTTGTTTAAACAATACACGTTCAAGAATGTTTGGCAAATTTTGGCATCTGAGTACTTCTGCAACTATTTCAGATATCTATATGTATAAGTCTGCTATGAATATCGCGGAATATAATAGAGAAGTTTTTAATTAAAAAAGTGTCTCGATTGTTATAATGGTGTAGGAGATGAGATTTTTTTTGCATAGGGTGCGGCGGTCCAGCGCCGGGAATTGTTCCCAGTCCCAATCCGCTTATCACTCTACCGTAGTATGGACGCTCATTGTACAACGCACAAAAAGTAATGTTTATTTCTGAATCGAATATTATTTATTGTAAAAGGGAGAACTATCAATTTATTTCAAAATCCTGACAAATAGTAATAAATACCAAAAGTAATAACCTAAATAAAAGTTACAAAGAGTCATAATCCTCTCACTATATTTAATTGAAAATTAAATAAAATAGCACACACACTTTCTTGACGATTTGTTTCGTACAAAGAAAAATGAATAAGTTTAAATTGCAATTACCAACTAGTAAACGATTTTTACCAAATAAATGAAAATCCTTTTTGAGGCTGTCGCGTACACTATTCGCAATCCGGTTTCTGGTTATTGTCTTCTTCAGTGCGAAGTAGGTATATACAACGTCAATAAGGAGAATCTCAGGATCACAAGTCTTTATGTGATTTATTTATTTATTTATTTCAGAATATTTACGGGAAAAAATCCAAAAGGATATTTTGTTTACAACATAGACATATATTACATTACCACATTGTCATTATATACAAATAGATAAATATTGAAGTATTTTACACACTGATATAAGAATATACGTATAAGAAAAATAAAATAATACAAACACATTAAAACAGATTATTACTGACAGAGATGCAGTTCAATAATTTCATAAATGAACAAAAATTGACATCTACATTTGATGGTAAATTATTTAGAGTGTATGTGGCTTTTGAAGCGGGAGTATGACTACTGTAATTTGAATGAAAATGATCAGAATATAACAAAACATTGTTTTCTCCATTAACCTTGGAACGCTAAAATTGAATAATTGCAGAATTTTAGTCGAAGTAATTGTACAATTTTAAAACGTCTCTCTTTAAGGGATGTAATACCTAGTAGTAGAAGGCATTCTTCGTATGAAAAATTTTTCTTATAAATTTCAACTTAAATAAAATAAAATTCATTATTCTCTTTTGTAATCTTTCGAGCATGTCCATATTACACTAATAGTATGGGTCCCAAATAATACGACAATATTCTAATATTGATCTAACAAGTAAATTAAAGATATTTAAAATACATGTAATATCAGTGAAATCCCTGCATTGTCTTTTAATAGAACCACATAGACGGTTTGTTCGCCTTAAAATATTCTCAGTATAGTATTTTGACCCAGAGTCCAAAGTACTCCCAAAATCACAAACAGAATACTTTTAAAAAAATTTTATCTTCTTAGAGAATGTTATTATTTTACATTTATTTATGTTGATTTCTTAACAGTTTTTGAGTTCCAATCGTAAAACCTGTCAATATCACACTGAAGCTTTTTAGCATCACTGGTACTATCAACGACAGCAAGCAATTTCAAATCATCTGCAAAAAGAGGAATTTTGACAAGGTTGAAAATGTATTGAACATCATTAATAAAAAGTGAAAACAGAATCGATGAAAGATGTCCACCTTGCGGAACACTAGAAGTCATGTTGATATTTCTTTATTTGTTTTATCCTATATTAACAATTTGGATTCCATCTGTTAGATATGATTTTATCCACTGTAGTAATGTACCATTAATGCCACATAGTGATAGTTTTTTTAGGAGGATACTTTGATTAATATGATCAAAGGTCTTTTTTTACATCAGTATAAATTGCATCAACTTGTGTGCCATTTTTAAACACTTTATGTAAGTTGCTAGATCTCGTTTTTGCCTCCATAAAAAATAAAATGTGTTGATATGCGATACACCTTTAATGCCTGGAGACATACATCATCAAATTTTATTAAGTATTTCTGATGTCAAAATTTAAATCCAAACCCCCCTTATAGTACCCATAAATTTCATAGCACCAATTATGAGCTAATAAATGAAAAAACTGGCAATGTCAAAACGAATCTCGCCCAAGAGAATAAGATTAGTTTTAAATGACTTCGCGCTAGAGCCCAGAAGCTCATCATAGCCAGCAAAAAAATCGTCATGGGAAAAATATGTATCATCCATTACTGCACAAACATCTGTTGTGGTGTGGAGAAAAATAAAATATATAACGGGAAAGAAGGCACATATTGGATCTCCAGTATTAGTGATTAATCACGAGGTGATGTCTTCTGCGAAAGAGGTAACAGACGCGCTAGCTGATCAATTTCAGTTTATAAGCTGTAATGAAAACTATGATCTTACCTTCCTAGAAATTAAAATGGCATCGGAAACTGCTTTCTGAACATCAAATGGGTTTCCGAAAAAAACGATCAACTATTGACCAATTGGCATATCTAGAAAATGAAATACAAACCTCTTTTGCGACGAGAAGTCATTTAGGTGCAGTATTTATTGACTTGGAGAAGGTCTACAACACAACTTGGAAATACGGGATCCTAAAAAAAATACGTGACTGGGGAATAAAAGGCAACTTACCTCTATTTATCCAAAGCTTCTTAGAAAACTGGCGATTTAAAGTGCGCATAAATGGCTCTTTATCTGAGACTCACAGCAGTGAAAATGGAGTCCCTCAAGGATCCACACTCAGTGTCACACAGTTTTTAATAGCTGTAAGTGAACTCGTTACTCGCATAAAATCTCCTATTGGAAAGAGTTTGTACGTTGATGATTTAGTCATATTCTAATCGGCTCACTCAATGAACGACATGGAACAAAAGCGGCAAGAAGGTATAGACACACTAGTAGACAGAGCAGATAGCATAGGTTTCCGCATATCACCGACTAAAACATACTGCGTTCACTTTTGTCGCCTACGAAAACCACATGCGGAACCAAACCTCCATTTAAAAGGATCACCTCTCGAATGCAAACAGACAGCCAAATTATTAGGACTAACATTTGATTCCAAACTTACCTGAGGACCCCATATCAATCAACGTACAGTCAGATGTAAAAAAGCGTTAAACGTCATTCGATGTATATTCAGTATTAATTGGGGCGCTGACAAGGAAGTACTGCTAAATTTATATAGATCTTTAATACTCTCTAAAATAGACTATGGCTCCGCAATATACTCCTCTGCTCGTAGGATACATCCTCTAACTCTAGAATCAGTACATTGTACTGGTATTAGGCTAGCTATTGGAGCATTCCGAATTTCTCCTTTGCAATCATTATGCTGCGAATCCCTTACCCCCTTTAAAATTTAGAATAAATCGCTTCCTTATGAATTATTCAATTGGCATTAGTGAAGAGCAGTATATAAATTTTCAGACACGGCCAACTATAACACGACCCTTAGGAATACGTACAAAAGAGACGCTCGAAAACCTTTGGTATGGAGTTCGGGTTGGACAAGTGTGCTGTTGTCCAGCTCAAGAGAGAACGATGCGGGGAATTATCTGAAGATACGCAGCTCGCAGATGGAAGCATCCTAAGATATCTCGATGCCGGAGAGACCTATACATATCTGGGTGTGCAACAAAGGCACATCCAGGATGTAACACAAATAAAGGATTCTTTCCGCGGCAAGTGCAGACAACGTTACCGAAAGATTTGAACATCCAAACTTTCGGGGAAGAACAAGGTGTCTGTGAATAACATGCATGCCGTTCCGGATCTGCCTTACTCATTTGGAGTAGTGAAATGGACAGTAGATGAGCTGCGCCAATTAGACAGAGATACCCGCAAGATGATGAATATTCACAGAAGTATTCATCCAAGATCATCCGTTCCCCGTGTGCACCTCCCACGTCAACGGGGGGGGTGCCGAGGACACTTGAGCTTGGAGTGTACGCATGGCAGAGTAGTACTGAGTATGGCATGTAATATCCTCAGGAGCTCAGATCCCCTCTTGCTGTTTGTAAAACATCACGAAACTGTAGGAGTGGCAGCAAAAAGATCAGCAGATGAACTCGGTCTTGCATTCGACACCAGGCGAGGTGGCCGGCGATATGCTGATGTAGAGTCAGTCACTGAACTTCAGCCAAATCGCCTGAAAGCCCGAATTAGAGCTGTCGAACAGGAAAATCTGTTTCGACAGCACGTCGATAAACCTCAGCATGGTGTCTTCTATAAGAACATAGAAACAATGGGTTTATCGACCAGGCTGATATTCGCCTTTCTAAGGTCAGCCGGGCTTAAGTCGGAGACCGAGGGATTCGTTATGACCTGCCAAGATGGTGTTATCAACACCTTGATCTATCGTAGCTGCGTGTGGCGTGTAGAGGTTCCTGATATCAACTGCAGGACCTGCCATCAGGCGCCGGAATCGCTCATGCACTTACTATCTGCATGCCCCATATATGGGATTTTGGCCTACATCCACAGACATAACTCCGCGTTACGAGTGCTATATTACCATCTAAGGCACTCGTACGGGGTAGACCAGACACCAGTGCTGCCTTACGTCCCCGGAGTCGAGAACGAGAAATGCCGGATTTACTGGAACTACTCGTTCCCGACTGTCAGGCTAATTCAAGCCAACAAGCCTGACATAGTCCTCCTCGACCATCAGCTATAATGAATAATAATGGACCAAGTATAGATCCTTCCGGAACTTCGGAGGTTATTTACTTTGAGGTAGACATTTCGTTTGATACAATCACTTTTTAAAATCGTTCATTTAAATAGGAATGAAAGAAATTCTTAGATTTTAAATCTAAAGCAAATTAGTTTGGCACATATTAAAATCGTGATCGATAGTATCAAACGCTTTTAAATAGAAAAGTGACTCCAATACAGTTGCCATTTGCTTTTCAGAATGCGTTGTTATATTGTCAGTAAGATTGAGTAACGCAGTTGTAGTGCTGTGACCAGCACGAAACCCTAGTTGATGATTTGGAAGCAAGTTATTTTCCGTAAAATATTTTGCTAGTTGTGAATAAATAATTTTTTCTAAAAGCTTAAATAAAACTGAAAGTAGACCGATAGGTCCCAGATCTTGAATGCTAGTGGGATTGTTGATCCTTAATATGTGACAATAGATGTTAGTTTATTTAAAAGATTATTTCCATACTTTCAATTTTAAATCACTTTATGTATACAAATTCTTAGAGGAGGTTAAGAAGTTGCCCCGTGTTCTTATTTTTTTGGAATAGCATTACATTAAGAGAATCGTGCGCCCATTTCCACCTGATATCGTTAATGAGTTATTAATTAATAACCAAAGCGAGGAGGCAATTCTAATTTAATAAACTTTAGAAATTATGAAGACATTATTAGCTCTTTTCAATATACATATTCTCTTCTATATACACTTATTATTTAAGTGGAGGTTATAAGAAGATAAACATTTAAATCAAAAAATAACTTTGATGTACTAAGCCTTTTGGAAAAAGCTAGCAGAGTATCCGTTAAATTCTTATCAGTGAACAAAATAATCTTTGTAAACACATGTATTTTTAATTAGCATTTTTAAAAACATGTATTTGTCAATGGTCCTGTCATTATTCTAAAATTAAGTCTTTCCTTTCGAAAACGATAAATAAAATATTTCCTTGCACTGATTATATCTGATCGGAAGGTAGTGATAAATTCCAGAGACGGCTGTCACCTCTTCTCTCTCTCCGTCACCTTGTTGAGAGCGAGCGTTTATTTGACAAGTGGCTTAAAATTTTGCGAAATGAAAAATGAAGGAGTTAATAGTGTTTTGGCGGTGAACGCGAATTTGATTCTGTAATCTTGAATGTGGTGATTTGATTATGTATTTTGTATGTGGTGGTAGCATGGGTGATGCTAGCTTTTTTTTTGTGAGCTTGGCTTGCTATCACGGGTCTCGTGACTGTCGCGAAACTCGGACAAGACTTGACTGGCCGATGCATTTTTTTACAGCCCTATAACTGTTTTCAGTCGAATATTCTAGAAGCTTTCTCTAAGATTACCAGATGGTTTATGATATAATGGAAATTTCCGTGGGCGATCCTAACTGTAATGTTGCTGTACTGGAAGTTTGGCGCATTTTTCAGTATATTTTATTTATTTGCGTTGAATATTGTATTCTCGGGTAAGATAGTATGCGGTTCTATAACACAACTTTTACGTAGATTCAAATTGACACTCGGTATAACAACTCCATCCAGGCCAGCCAATTTTCAAACCTGTTTGTAGACAATCGAAAAATATACAAATGTCTCTGCTACTAAGACTACGTTATTTTTAATTAATAATTTAAAATTTTAGATAGCTAAAAAATCTATATTTGGAACGCCTCGCAAGTGATATTTACACACTTGTAACATCCATTACATATTATTCATCTTCTTTCGAATGTCTCACTTAACCCGATTGTTGATCTGCCGTCTAGATGGCTAATTTGTACCTCGTTTTTCTTATAGGTTGTGTGCAACGTACTGTACATTATTCCAGGGCACGGGCCTATTAAGCTGAGGATATTATCCCTTGACCTAGATCAAATTATTTGTGACATAACTTTTCTGCCTTGGACACTTTTTAAAACGAGTATACAGACACCTATCACCTTCTTTCGATTTATCATTATTTACCTTTTCGAAAATGTGAAATCCTTATGCCTATCCCTATAAATGGATTGCTTTCATAGATATCTGTATTTAATATTGAATCGATAATATATTCTACAAGTAGGCTGTAGTAACATGTATGACTTTTTAGACAAGGGACGCAAATTAATCATCATATCACCTTTAATGACATTTAAGATGTATACACTGAACTGATTCTGGGATTGGGTCCTTGTGAAACATTAAATATTTTAAATATGTAAAGGAAATTTGCTTTTTAATGTTTCAAAATTTATTAAAAACTCTACACATGACTCTGATGCTACATACATTGGACAAACTGGACGAAACGTATATATGCGATTAGAGGGACACAAGAAATCTATTGTCAACAACGTATATAGCACGGGCATGCCAACACATTGTATAGAAAACAATCATTTTATAGATTTGAATAATGTTAAATTATTCTATTCAGAAAAGAAAGGAAAGAATCTTGATTTATTAGAAGGATTAGAATAGGCAAGGCTATTAAAATAATAAAAAAGTTAATGTATGAACAACACATTTTTATTGGTCACTATATTTTAGATAATAATTTAGATTTAAAGAATATAGTAATGTTATGAAAATATATTTTGCAATAGTTTTATAGTAGGTAACACATATGGTTTATAAGCAATGAACATAAATTTTACTATTCAGTACTCCCTGTACTATTGAGGCATGAAAGGCTGAAATACGTATAGAGTTTTTAATAAATTTTGAAACATTAAAAAGCAAATATCCTTTATATATTTGAAACATTTAAGACGTATTGTGAATCAACCCTTCCTGATAGGGCCTCTCATTCAAATTGAAAATCTTTAGAGTTATTAGGGAAGGATGCAAATTTACCATTGAATACTATGGAATCTAGAATATTTTTCGTAATATTAGCAAGTTACTAAAAATTGTTGGAAAATCACATTTTCTGAAGTGTCTGTCACCGAATATTTGTGTTATAGTATACTGTAAAACAAGAACGGAATGATACCATTTCCCACGAGTATGAAATTGTACAGTACGAGCCTTGGCGATTGCTGTAATTTTCATACGAGTGGAAAATGACCATTCCGTGTGAGTTTTACGCTATGCTTTTCCTTCGACTCTACCTGTTATAAATGCAGAAATAATTTGAAATTTGTGTTTTATTTATCAACAATATTAAATGTTTTTTCTTTTTCTTTTTTGGGACTTACTACCACATGAATAAATTCTTCGTTATCTAAAATATATAGTCAGTACCCAGTATGTTACCTCTGCGCTTGTGACTTTACGTCAAAAAATTAGTCAGAGGGTGTTTTTTGACAACTAATATGACACACAAAAATAATAATATAATTCCCTAATGTTTCGGAAAACAAATCTGTTCTTCTTTTACCATCGGTAACCACGTTGTACCAAAATCTACAAAGCAATGGGATAAACATTTTTCTTCATTCAATAATATTATTGCCTATTCCTTAATTTTTCTTTTTCTGCTGTCCGCTTCATTCATTAAAATTTTTGCTGAATCCCAGTTTATTCTAGAAATCGGTAATGTATCCAATTCCTTAGCTACGGTACTCTGATGAGGGGCAATAACTCCGAAATACGTGTCCGTAGCTGCATAATTGTCTTTTTTCTTTGGGGATATGGCACTAATCCTTCTTTGTTTTATTCAAGGGTAAGTTTGGGGATATTTTGAACTCAGCTAAATGTTCTTTATCTCCCATTACTCTGTCACTTTAAATCTGAGACACCCTGTATGTACACATGTATACAGTATGTGTATTGAAGTATTAGACACAGTAATAGTAGAAATTTGGCATCGTGGCACAGGGCTCTGTTGACCGCACGACAGCTAGATAGAAAATGAATTAGCTGAAATCCTAATGCTAACGCGCTGACGGGCGACGCATTGGCCGATGGTGAAGGCGCCGTCTTAAAAATCTGTAACTTTTTTATTTGTTACTATAGACACATGAAATTCGTGACACAGATTGTCTTAAGCTCGTTATATAAGGGTCTGATGTATACAATAAACTATGAAAGACATCTTCGTCACTAGCTTTTCGGGAACATTTGCGAGAATGATGTAACCTGAAACGTTTATAATCCTTATTTCTGGATTCTTGTGCATCTTCCGACAACTGGCCAAGTGGTAAAAGTGCATTATATCGAATTATGTTTTTTCCATGAAAGAGTACTTTATGTACAGAGGAGGGCATATAGTACCATGGATATTTGCTCACATATAATTCGGCTGTTCTAAAAGCATATTCACCAAACTTTTTGGCATTGATTGCCATATCACTTGACATTGTCTGAAGTAGTATGCGAAATCTCATAATAAATTCTTCATTAACTCCAGTAATTTGTGCAGTGCAAGCTGAATTGGCAAAGAACCTTCGAGCGGTATTTCCGTCATTACTAGTTTCGCTGATTTGTCCAGGTTTATCAATTAGTAATCCTAATTCTTTCCGAAACTACTCCTGCACATAAGCTTTTTTAGATTGCTTTTGCTTTTTCATGTGCTCTGAGGTTACTGGCCATTTTTTAAATGATAAATTATATGAAACATGAAGTACTAACTCCATAAATCGAATCCATGCATGTAAAGATGAGAGTCCAAATCTATAATGCTCTTCATTCCCAGGTCTCTATTTAACACGTTCCAAATCGTTCATTTCTGTTGGTTTTGCAAGATATATATGGCATGTGGCACTTGATGGAGTATTTGTTACTACTTTTGTAACCTTACCGTCTATCATTGTAAAGAACAGCTCATGTTTAATAGACATCTGCTGTTCATTCTTCACTACAAAAGAAGGCAAAAGAGTGATTATTTGAGTTTCCACTTCATTGACAACAGATCTTGTTTTCTCGGGAGTCTCTTTTGAGAATTCTATTAAAATGGGCCTGCAATACCGAACAGAGGACGGGATTCGATTTTTCTAAACGACGTTTTTTGTTGTGACTTCATCTACAATTTGTAGTGGAACGAAGGATGTTACAAACAAGTTAGTATCGGATATTACGTAACTTTCACCAGAGAGTATTTGCTTGTACTCACTTTGTCCCGAAGATTCATCACAGCCCCATTAACTGTATAATATTAATTGTGAAAAGTTGGCCACATTCACAGAATCCATCTTGATTATTCCCTTACATGTGTGATCTAGAAGAGATTGTAAACTTACTTTAGCACCAATTTTAGTTACTTGCATGTACTCTGGATAACATTCTCGCTTTGCTTCTGTAAGTTTGGTATATGATGGGAGTACAGTACAGTCTTTGTCTTGTAAACAGGTTCTAAGGTACGTATATTGGTTTTTCGTTAAATCTAAATCAATGAAAGGAGCCAAGGCCTCTTGATTTGTGAAAGGCTCAACAGAAGTATTACGTCTTAATAATGTATGGATAAAAGCCTTCCTTTCTTGTTATGCAGAACGTAGTTCCTGTATAATTTATGATTCCCATGTCTCACCAATTGAACGTAATCCCTGAGTATATGAATGATAAATCTGATCAAGTCCAGAGTCTCGAAATAGTTGTATTGCTTTTCGTTTCTGTGTCTTCTCTGCGGATTCGTTAAATGACTTACATGGTCTCCCTCGTGGGTTTTCAGATAAGGACGTCGATGGTTCTTCGTCTTCTTGGAATGGTACAAAAAATTCGCCATCTAACCATTTCTCGTTGCTGCGTAAGAACACATCCCTTTTTCTTCCGGCTTTATTCCAGCGTATCTTAAATTCGGGCAATAAGTGTTTCTGAATTTTGATATGATAACACATTGCAACTGCTCTTCAGAAAGATTGATATGTTCCTTAACATACCGTTCTGCTGTTGATATACAGGGTGAGCCACGGTGGGTGGAGTATTAGAAGTATATGGAGAATAGATCAACCGATTGCTTTGAAATTTTGGTTACCAAGATAATCGGGTATGATCTCTCCAACTAAAATATTTTCGAAAGTGCGGTGTTGCCACTTATACGTAAAACTGGCAACATCTTTATTATTTTAAATGGAATACCCTGTATATTTTTGCGTTTTTTGGATCGTCGTCTCTTTCTGAGTAACTTTTGTTAATATTTCCCTATAACTATCTCAAGCCGTTTTCGAGATAATAATTCTTTTCTGAATTTATTGCCAAAAATTTGACTTTCAGTAAATCGTGTTTTCTCCTACCTACGCAGCAATTAAAAAGATAATTTTTTAGTTGCGGCTAGGCAAGGCCTAGGGGCATCTCCTCCATTAATCAAATGTTTCGAATATCATACAGGGTGAGTTAGAGAACGCTTTCTACAAGTGACTTAGAAAAAATGCACGAAAGTCAATTTTTTTAAATGGAATGCCCTGTATATTATTACTGAATCGGAAAGGCGATACATTTACCTCTTTAAAAAGGTAATGTACTCTATACCTAATGCACATCGTTTTCGATTTATGGGCACTTTTCTGTAACCTTACCAAGAATATTAGTCTTCTGGTATATCATAACGGGTGGGCCATGAAATTTTTGTTTTGTCATTTTGTAATGACAACAGATGTTATTTTTCTAAATAAATTTGACGTTAGTGATATTTGCACCTAATTTGAATAGTTATGTAGCACAAATATGGCAGAAAATAATTATACAAAGACGGTTTTAATTAATTTGTTTATTATCCATGGACAGTGCAATAAGATTATCAGCAGAACTTGTAGAAGATTTAATGAGAAATATCCGAATTTGCCGCAGATCAGAGGAATTTTATAAATTATAGTTCATCATTAAGAGAACAATAACAGTGTCAGTATTAGGAAAAAATAATAACTAAGCAGCAACAACAGTAACACAGTCTAAGCAGCAATAACAAATAATACCAATAACAGTAATAAATATAAAAATCTTAAAAATATAGTTATAATTGTTCGAAATGTAGACCATTAACTTCCAGACACTTTTGTATACGACGATGGACGACGTTTGTTGTAGCAGCTCTTATTTCAGCGGGGTCCAAGTTTTCAATCTCTTGAATCACTCGACGTTCTAATTCTTCCCTGTTGTGGACTGGAGTTTTATAAACTCTATCTTTAAGAGTACCCCAAAGATAAAAATCTAACGGGGTAAGGTCAGGGGACCTCGGAGGCCAATTCCACGGTCCCAAACGTCTAATCCAACGATCATCGAAAAAGCGGTCCAACTCCATACTAATTTAGTGTGTACAATGTGCAGGAGCCCCGTCGAGCTGATACCAACAAGTTATATATTTTTCAATTGACATAATATCAAGGAAGTCTTCCACAACTGTTCTAATTATATCTAAATATTTTCTGGAATTCAATTTTTCGTCGTATATGCAATATTTTATTTTGTCATCCATTAACATACAAAACACATTGAAACTAAATTTGACTTAAAAGCCAGCCTCTCTAGTAACGTGGGGTTGTCTGTGGCCCAATGGTGACGATTTCGTGTGTTACAAATCCCTTCCCTAGAAAATTTTGATTCATCAGTCCATATAATTTTCTTTAAAAAATTGGAGTCCTCTTGCATACGTACAAGTAACATTTCATAAAATTCTATTCTCTGTAGATAATTCTGAGGCATGAGAAATTGGACTCTTGTAAATTTGTAATTATGCATTTTATGGTTTGCTAGTATTCTTCGAATGGATGAATATGGCAATGCTAAATCCAGCTCAGCACAACGTATGGAATACTGGGGATTTGCATGAAAATATGCTAGCACATTGATTTCATTTACCTCGTCAGATGTCACAGGCTTAGGTAAATTTCTTGCTTCTCTTAATGACGAACCAAAATTTATAAAATTCCTCTGAATTCGTAAAAACATTCTGTTGTTCATCTGCGGCAAATTCGGATATTTCTCATTAAATCTTCTGCTGAAGTTCTGCTGATAATCTTATTGCACTCTCCATGGATAATAAACAAATCAATTAAAACCGTGTTTGTATAATTATTTTCTGCCATATTTGTGCTACATAGCTATTCAAATTAGATGCAAATATCACTAACGTCAAATTTATTTAGAGAAATAACATCTGTTGTCATTACAAAATGACAAAACAAAAATTTCATGGCCCACCCGTTATGATATACCAAAAGACTAATATTCTTGGTAAGGTTACAGAAAAGTTCCCATAAATCAAAAACGGTGTGCATTAGATATAGAGTATATTATCTTTTTAAATAGGTAAATGTAATGCCTTTCCGAATCAGTAATAATATACAGGGCATTCCGTTTAAAAAAATTGTAGAAAGCGTTCTCTAACTCACCCTGTATGATATTCGAAACATTTGATTAATGGAGGAGATGCCCCCAGGCCTTGCCTAGCCGCGACTAAAAAATTATCTTTTTAATTGCTGCGTAGGTAGGAGAAAACACGATTTACTGAAAGTCAAATTTTTGGCAATAAATTCAGAAAAGAATTATTATCTCGAAAACGGCTTGAGATAGATATAGGGAAATATTAATAAAAGTTACTCAGAAAGAGACGACGATCCAAAAAATGCAAAAATATACAGGGTATTCCATTTAAAATAACGAAGATGTTGCCAGTTTTACGTATGTCGCAACATCGCACTTTCGAAAATATTTTAGTTGGAGAGATCATACTCGATTATTTTGGTAACCAAAATTTCAAAGCAATCGGTTGATCCATTCTCCATATACTTCTAATACTCCACCCACCGTGGCTCACCCTGTATATTTTCCGTGCTCTATAAAAGCGTCAAATATGTTACGTTTAGTAATTTTGAAATTATTCATGGTTTATTATCGTAGGTACAGCTGACAGCGGCAAATTATTGATTACTATTAATTAATGCTGCTTGTATACATTAATAATAACCTAAAATTTTAACAAACCCAAGTTTATATACTTTCCTAAGGACAATGGTAACCGCAGAATACACATCCCGTGTATAGGTGAAGAAAACAAATATTTTCTCTTTGGTTTATTTTTCATGGCCAAAAAATATTTTATTCAAATTATACCGTAAACCATTTTTATCGATATACCACTTTGTTTAATAAGTTTAACAACTACAAATATTTATTTGATTTTATCTAACCGCAAGTCACTCGTAAACATATTTTGTCAAACGTGGAATATGGTGGTGCTGCCAAAGAAAATCAGATGGGACCGTCCCGATATACGATTTCTAAAATCCAGGCATTCAGTGCAATGCTATGCTCTGATTTGTTGTAATTCCATAATGTATATGTATTCTTTATAACACCATATTTTGCAAATTCATAATTCTTACGGAACGAGTATTGCAGATTTTTAAGTGTTCGTCGCGCGCGCTTCTTTGTATATTTTGTTGATTTGCAAGAGAAGCGCAAAAAAATCCGCAAGATTTTTTTTGGATCTTATACAGGATCGTTTTAGTTGCCAGACGGTGAAAAAAAAACTTACCCGGGCTAATAGTTAAAATTTTTCTTGAAGTTGAGAAAGTCATTCCAGTAACATGAGACATTTATCATTTTCTTATTATAGTAAGGGATAAGCAATATACAAATATTTTTTATGTTCTTAATACTAGAAGAACTGCTCTTTGAAACGGTGTATAACACATTGCACTTTATTTAATTTTTAAGCACGAAATTGTTTATTTAAAATATGCATCAAAACAACACGTCTATATCTCTCTATATTCCTACTTTTGAAGTCTACTAACTGAACCCAGTCAACATTTAAATAAATTACCGAACCGAATTATAAAAGTTTGATGTATTAGTTATAAGAAAATTGAAGTTTGTGTTCTTTATTCGGTTTTTGGTATTTTTGAGACGGCGCCTCCACCATTGGCCTATAGGCGACGGTTTGCCCACCTCTGGTTTACATTGTAACGGTGCCATTTATGAAACCCATGTCTATTGATTTAGTACACATCCTATATATGTATAAGTATGTGTCCATATTTTTTTCAACTTGTATTCCCTTCCCGAACAGTTTTTTCAGAATCATTTATATGATATTAAAAATGAAATGTTAAAGGTTATTAAAATGTTTTATGGTATAAATTAAATTCTTTTGTTCTACATTTAAATGGATTTTAATATGCTCAAAAAAAAATTTAAGAGAACGGTTATAATTACATTCTGAAATTGTATCTTAAAGGAATCATATTTAAATGTACAGGAATTTTTTTACTAGGTACTTATTCCTATGCTGAAGTAAGATAATAAATAAAAGATATCCTTATTTCACAAACGCGTTGAAGGAAAAGATAACTAGAATCTAACTAAGCGATATCCCTGGATTTGCCCGGAAAATAAATAAAAGGCCTCGGTGATAAACACTTTTAAACCATATCTGTTTACAGCAAATCCCTCGGAGAAACCTCAAATCATTTTCCACATAATATAACGTCATCTGTCAACGTTGTAGGATTTAAATGCATTTCTGCTCTGTGTTGCAGAATTTAGAAACCACATTATTGTATTTGCATATTTATAAAAGAACGTAATCTGGCTAAACGAAGAATAACCCGCGGTAGCGCTACATTTATGAATATGGTATCAAACGAACTAATTAAATAATACAAATCTTAAGCAAAATATAACAAGCTGGGCAGGGAATTCAGGCAGGAATACGAATTGAAATTTTTGTAGGTCAGGAGAGAATTCCAGAAAAAGCTGCTCCATTATCGAGAAGGCGGCCATGTTTGTGAAGTGAGGTAAAAATTTTCAAACACATCGAAAATTAAAACGAAGGAACGGAATTTAATATAGATTTATTGGGGTCAAAATAAAATAAAGAAAGTTTAGTGCCATATCCCCAAAAAACAACTATGCAGCTACGGACACGTGTTTCGGAGTTATTGCCCCTCAACAGCGTATCGTAGCTAAAGAATTGGAAGAAGCTGGAAAGTACAGGACACAGTACTCAATTAGCGCCTTCATGTTCCCATGTAACACAATTTTGGCCTCGATGAGCACAGTCAACACACAGAGCTCTATGTGTACTGCCCGTTTCCACCTGGCGAATACAAACAAAATAATATAGATCTATTGGGCACTATATGTCCGTAGCACTATAGTGTCCCAAGCACTATAGTGTCCGTAGCTGCATAGTTGTTTTTTTTTTTGGGGATATGGCACTGTACGGAATTTATTTCAAATTTAATATCAAATATTACTTGGATCGCGCATATTTGTGTCTGATTTTCGTATTTTAATTTGTATATAGTTGTGCCTTTATCTACATTGAGCCAAATTTACGACTCTATCACACAGATATTTTGAAATATTTTCTCTAATTTTATTTTTCTTGGTTTGTTGCTTCTGTTTCATACTCAAAAGGGTTTAGCTCAGGTGGACATGGATGTCACGATAGTGTTTTCTGAACTTTTTGTTCTTGTTTAGCTATTTCTTGTTCTTGTCTTGTTCTTGCTGCAAGAACGAGAACAAGAAGTTGGTGTGCAAGAAACAAGATCAGACTGACATAGAGCAAAATTTAAAGACAGTACATTGTTTTACGTTTAATAAAGTAACTATTAATAAGCAGTGCTTTTCAAACAACACGCAAAAATCTGTAACATCAAAATCAAGTTTTTTCGACAATTTAGCTGTAATTTTTGTACCGAGTGTTCACGCAAATTGTGCACCCCTATTTTAACCCTTATTATAGTATAAACGAAAAAACCATAAATAGAAAAGTTTTAGGACATATTCTGTAGATTTTGATTATGTTATTGGAAAACAATTGACCATCGCATTAAATATTTATTGACCACACTTTGCTTTTTTTTAAATAGAACACTATGTATATTTTTATATTTTCAATATGTCCATTATTTTCTGATTTCGAAAATATATACTTGTGATATAATATCTCTGGCAGTTTTGGAAATATTTAAAAAAAATATCTTCGGTCCAGTAATCCAGTATTTACCTGACATGATACATGCAGAATGGTTTAAATTTACCCAAAGTTGTAGGAATTATAGGAAAATTTACTTTGTACTCAGTAAAGTATACTTTAGTAATTCTAAAGCGGGTAGGAACCTATGATCTGAAGATGACACTGACGTAGTTTTCCACAAAACACCAAAACACTATATACTCGTCGCGAATTTGCCAACCTAGTTGGTATATCTGGAGATGATTAAAACTAAACAGAAACCATTGTTTTAATCAGTGCAATATGGTGTTTTGTGGAAAACTACGTCAGTGTTATACAGGGGCGTGCGGTGAGTTTTGATACAGGGGAAGCAGTTTGTGATATAGGGAGATGGGTACTGCGAAGCCCCGAGCGAAGCGAGGCAAAATTTTTTTTAAGAAAAGGGGCGTGACTTCCGTATACTCATTTTAAAGCAAATGTCGAAAATCGCAAAGTTATGATATCTAGAAAAAAAGTACACTTGTATTATCGCCACTGTCAACAGGGACAATTTTGAAAGCCGCTCTTCACTGGTTGAATTTGTTGAAAAAGTTTTTATTCTTTTTTAAGGTCAAAAAACTGCGTCCAACCGAAGCACTAGTTGCAGGTATCGTCAACACTAACTCACATAATTTCAACACTTCAGAGTAGGCCTGATCCAAACTATTTTCTTTTATAAAGATAATCAGTTCGTTGGCGTTATGTTTCTGACTAATATCTTCTGTAGCATAAATAACTGAAAGTTCCGATCGCTCTTTAAGAGCAAGAACTAAATTTAATCGATGCGCAAAACAATGTACAAATATTGCATTCTGAAAAGTCTCTATTACTTTGGCCTGCAGGCCCCCCAATTCACCAGCCATTACAGCGGCCCCATCATAACTTTGGGCGATAAGTTTAGCACCACACTGTAGATCATCGACTATCTGACAAACTATAGCATATAAAGCTGCGGCCGTTCTCTCCGTTGTTACGTCCAAAAATCCTAAAAAGCGCTCTTGGATTTTCCCAATTGGATTTATGTAGCGTACTACGATTGACAACTGATTAATATTCGTAATATCGGTTGTTTCATCTAACATAATTGCAACAAAAGGAGCTTTTTTATTTTTTGCTTGATCTTTTCTAAAACAATATTGCTTATCGACTGAATCAAATCATTTTGAATATGATTTGATGTACCGCGAAATACCGTGGAGTGTTCCAGATGGTTACTTAAAATTGTATCGTATTTTGCTAATAAATCAACTTTCAACTGCTGATCTAATGAATGCTCAATTCGTGATTTTCCAAATGTTTTTTCTTTTAGCACCGCTCGCAAATGAGTTTCACACTTACCATGCCTCTTTGTCACTTTGTGAATGTTGTTTAAATCTGAAAAGCCATTTTTATTCCAAACACCTTTTTCATTTGTGAAAAGTACACATGGCCAACAAAACAATTTACACAAATTTTCACAACCCGTTAACCACTGATTAGCACTGTACATTTCAATATTAAAGTACCTATAGCATGATTTAACTTTCATTTTTAAAGGTTTTAAATCAGGTGTTGGTCTCCCGTTTCTAATAATATCCAGTTTATCTTGAAACGAATATGTTGAAAATCCCTCTTTCAACAAATTGCACACCACACAAACGCAAGTAATATTTTCCACAGTGCTAGGACCAGCTTCCATATTGAATAAGCAATTCTAAAACTGCTTATACGCACACTAATGTTCAACGTTTTAAAAATCACTTGTCGCCGCAACCACAAGTTTAGAAACAGCAAAAAAGTTTTTACAAATATAGCACAAAAGCTGAGAATAATACTTGGAAGATTAATATTAAGTATAATATTAAAATCGATAGTAAAATCGAGATTAAAATCTATAAAACAAGACGCATTACTATGCGATACGGTTCAGATATCAAGATTATGAAATGGGGATGGGATGCATTTCAAGAAGTTGCTTATATCGAAGTCGCGCGGTTTCGTGTTGGTTCGAATAATCGAGTGCGTTATCGTTACGGTTTACCGTGCAACATTATCTCAGCTGTTGAAATGCAGGGCCGTGTCTATTAAAATTGGGTAAAAGTAAATTTTAATGATTAATATATGTGATAAATAATAATTAAGGTTCTAATTATGTGTTTTTTTAAATAATCCCAAGGGAAGCACTGCTTCCCTTGCTTCCATGGACCGACCGCCCCTGGTGTTATACTTTAGTATAAAAAATTCAAATATGGTACCATTTTAGTAACTTTTATAAATGAAAAAGACAGTAGAAACCGTATAAAAATAAATAATCTTTAGTTTGTGATTTCAAAGGGTAACGAAAAACATAAATTGTATTATTTAGGATCATATGGCGCTATCTTTTATACAATAGTGAAATTTTCTAATCAGAGATATGCAGAAAATTATTTACAGTAGATGGTAATAAAAATATCTGTTTTGAGCAAATTGTCGCTTAGAACCTTTTTTTTTGCTAATAATTATTTACTAACTTTTACAAATCTTATCACAGATAAGTATAACATATATCTTTTTAAACAATTATTTTCCTGGCTATTTGCCAAAACGCTGAAACTTGATTTACAAAAAAAGATAATATGTACATTATGTTCAGTACGACTGACTCAATAACGTTGTTTATAATTTCAACTATTCTGTCTAGTAAAACCAAAAATAAATAAAACAAAAGGTACTCACCAGTTGAAAACTCACTTTAAAAACTTTAAAATATCTACCGACACGTGTTTCTGCTTGCGGAGCTTCATCAGGGTAGCCAGCTCATTTAAAGAATCCAAAGCAACTAAACTTGTAAACCTTAATGTAATAAACACTAATTGCTTCAGAGAACAGAATAATTGAAATTATATAGTGGAAATTAGTCTTAGGTGAGAATAATTTGAAAACAAATTAAGTTCCTCTTCTTGGTAAAAGTTTAAAATATAGAGTGGAATGAAAAATAATAACTGAAAATTTTTTTTGCTAACTATTATTTACTAACTTTTACAAATCTTATCACAGATAAGTATAACATATATCTTTTTAAACAATTATTTTCCCGACTATTTGCCAAAACGCTGAAACTTGAATTACAAAAAAGATAATATGTACATTATATCCAGTACGACTGACTCAATAACGTTGTTTTTAATTTCAACTATTCTGTCTAGTAAAACCAAAAAATAATTTAAACAAAGTTTTTAAAGTGAGTGTTCAACTGATGAGTACCGTTTGTTTTATTTATTTTTGGTTTTACTAGACAGAATAGTTGAAATTAAAAACAACATTATTCAGTCAGTCGTACTGAACATAATGTACATATCATCTTTTTTGTAATTCAAGTTTCAGCGTTTTGACAAATAGCCAGGATAACTGTTTAAAAAGATATATGTTATACTTATCTGTGATAAGATTTGTAAAGGTTAGTAAATAATAATTAGCAAAAAAAAATTTTCAGATATTATTTTTCATTCCACTCTATATTTTAAACTTTTACCAATAAGAGGAACTTAATTTGTTTTTAGAACCTTTTAGTTCGCATGCAACAATTTGTCGAATGTATTTTATTGTTAGGCCGAGCCGAGAGCTCTGGGAATCCCTCAGCTAGCAAGAACAAGAAATAAGTAAGAGTCTTGCTAGCAAGACAAGAATTAAGCCAGCAAAAAATTTGCAGTTTTATTTCATATCTTGCTTAGCAAAACAAGACAAGAAGTTGCCGAGCAAGACAACAAATCTTGTTTTATGCAAGTAATACCTAAACCAAATCATGAAATCATGACCTGTCTCCATTGAGGTGTTGCACCATTATTTAACATATAAATGAGCGGTTAATCTCTCGGTAAAAAGAGAAGTGGGACTTCTAAAATTATTACAAGAATAACGTTTAATCTAGTACAAGATTAACGTATAATTAAGAAAATTAAGTAGAGCAAATTGCTTTATTAATTATTTTTGCAAAAGTACAATGAGAACGATAACAATTATATAATATTAAACATAATTGCAACTAATATGAAAGAGTGATGTTTTACCACCACTAACAAAAAATCATGTAATTAATTAAAGATACATTAATTCTTCTGTATAGATGGCAACCCATATTAGAATCATAAATGCCTTAATAACTTGAAAGATATTTTTCAGGGAGCCGTATTCGGGGTCAACTATTTGCCAAATTGGATTGAAATTTCTTAAAGCAGTTTCACAAAGAAATAGAAAGAAAATCAAAATATTTTCGATGCAAAGAAAGAATCCTTTCAACATTCGGAACATAGCACCAAAATTGTCATAGCTAAAAAATGGTGCATCTAAAGTTGCAATTAAATCTCTATTATATTCCAGTTCACTCCAAGCTCCAAGGTCATGAATACAATCAATAATTATTTGTATACTTTCTCGAATCACATACGATTTGTCCTTAAGAATGTTACGATAAACCCTAAAAAAATTATATACGTTAAAAACATTTCACTTACGTTACAACATAAAACCAAAAAAACCCAGATATATTCAAAGTTGTTTTAAATGGTCTTAAGTATGCACCCAAAAATTCACAGCGCTAATAAAATTGTAGATGATTGATAGTACCGTAGAACTGATATTTGACTGAAACATTTTTAATTTCAACAACTTAATAACCGTGTTTAATTAAATGAAATAATTATAGTCCGGTAAAGGGGAATTTTAAATCTTCATTCGTACTCCAAGCCTGACTTTTTGACCAAAAATTAGTTATAAGATGTACATCAAGTATCAATGATCGAAAATTAAAAATTGGCCCATGGGGGTTTTAAAAAAAATAAAAACCACCCCAAAAACGACTTTTTTGCAAATATCTTGGAAAATGTAAAAATTACAGAAAAAATGTTTTAAATAAAATCGAAAGATACTGAAATTCTCTATAAAATCGTCTTGAATCTTGTTTCACGTATTTGCAATAGAAAACGAGATATTTACAATTAAAAATTGCTATTTGACGCACCGTTAGCTTAAAAATACGCAAATTAAAAAATAATTCATAATAAATAAACAAATTAATGTTTTTTAACTTTTTCTTTTAAATCATATCTACTTGATAAAACTAAATTTTTTAGTGATAATTTTCTTTTTAATTTTTTGAAAAGTTTTTATAGATAAATATTCAGTGAATGTAATAAGACCAAAAAACAATTTTTTTTTAATTTCAACCATAAGACAGATATGCGTAAATATCAAGTTAAATGTCTGACGTACGTGGTTATTGGAGTTGATAGATTTTTGGTTAAGTGGGTTATGGGGTTATGGGGTTTAAGAGCTTGGGTTTTCAGATTACAACTTCATTCTTAGGGTCATATACATTTAGTAGCTGAAATTATGAGTTTTTGGAGGTTATGGTAAAATCCTGATGTGATGGGGTTAAATAGACCTCAGTTTCGGATTTAGCGAGCCCAAGAATATATAGTAAATATGGTCAGACCACCAGGTCAGAAAAAATTTTTGTGTGGCTGTGTTACGTATTATTGACTCACTCCCAGCCACTTGGAAGTAATGTTTTTTTTTTGTTGAAATTATGCCATTTACACGTGTATATTAAAAAAATCCTTTTTGTAATATCTTCTCTTGAATTATAAAAATATATATATTTTTAATTTTTATTGCTGAATTTTGCAGTTATTGTTCAATAAATTGAAAATGGCCACAAATAGCCAGAGGAATGTAAATACGAAAAATGTTTGTTTTTCAATTCTACATGACATCGTCCAAAAATATACAGGGTGTTCCATTTGAAAAAATTGTTGAAATTCAGTTCAAAAAGTTGTAAATTTAAAAATCCTTTTTGGCCATGCTGTATACTTTTAGAAAGTAAAAATGCCTCATAATGGGTACTAACATATTTTTTCTTAAAATCGATAGTTGTGATTGTAGTGATCTTTTTTAATGTACACGTGTAAATGTTATAATTTCAACAAAAAAAAAAAATTACATCCAAGCGGTTAGGAGAAAGTCAGTAAAAATACAGGAGTGAAAGGAGGCCATAAGGAGGTTTCAAGAAATGTTCTGATATACATGACATTTCATTTAAAAAAAATGTTACTTGACCCCGTAGAATTGGCTCATCCTGTATATTCTAAAACAATTTCCGGTTATAGACTTTTTTGTCTAGTTTACTTATATTTTAAAATCAAGTTTCTAGCTATCATAGCACTCGAAATATCGAAGTCGGACGCACTATTGCCCCACCTTGTATATCGTTTGATATGATATATAAATGTCATATTTTCGTACCCTGCTAGGGAACACACCTTTATAAATGGCAATAAATTTAAAAGGCTATTAAAATTTGCAGAAATCGACAAACATAACGAGAAACGAAAGATAAACCTAAATTTACGAAATTCCTCATCATTATAATTCATTTTAATTATACTCGTCACTTATTAATCTTAAATCTTCAAAAGTATGTACCTATTCCATTAAACTTAATTATCATTATTACCCATTTGTTTGCATAAAATTTTCTTTTGTATAATTGTGTTTGAAAATGCGGCTTTGAAGCCGCGAATCTGCCGTCGCACTTTAATAAACATACAGATATTTAACAGCTGTACTGTTACGATTACTATGAGAAACATACATTCTCACAGCACACATCAAATAAATAAACACCACAGAAATTAGACAACCCACGAATCCAAAGCCGATCTGCCGGGCCGGGGTTACATGAAAATCGCGGACACAACCATTCCCACCGACATTACCAATGCCGGTGGAGGAATTTGAACCCGCAGCCACGATAGAAAGTTTTCTAGTCACACTTGCCATCGCGTGCTATAGCCAACTACTCTTATGTAGTTCAATACCTATACCTGGTAGCCCAAAAAAAACCCATGCTTTATATTTCTCTTTGTAAAATTATTAATTTTCAGCCAAGTTTAGCGAACCTGGTATTAGTAGTTAGCTGAATGGATAGGCTACAAGGAACAAATATCAAGATGACCGAAACATCAAATTTTAAAATGACGGACGTAATTGAAAATAAATATCGGTTTATTGGTTTTAGAGATATAGTGAATTCAAAAAAGGCCTATTTGCTATTTTTAAAATTTGGAACAAAAAACAAACTTTGATATTTTGCTTGCCAATTCGTTATTTCTCAACCGATTTCAATGAATTTGTTATTATTATGTAGGCAATAGCATCGACTCAAGAAATTGTGGACAAATTTTCGAAATAAATATCAAAATAAGACTCATTTTCCACTATTACCTACATCTATTGCTTATACAGAGACTTTATAAATGATCGTAAATTACGTGATCAATTGATATCTTTTTAACTTGTGATTCTGTAGCACTGACAGTTTTCCACGAAACATCACTATGTACTGCATAGAGTGCAGTATAATATAGTGATTTGGTGCTTCGTGGAAAACTACGTCAGTTTTTTTTTAAATTATAAACACTTTGTCTAATTTTCACTTTATTTGTTATTTTTACAGCTAGTTTCATCCTATTCGGACATTTTTAAGTAAACTAAATTATGCACAGATTTTACTTTCATTTAAATATAAACTGAACTGAATAGAAGGATGAGTCACTCTACGGTTGATCATATAATTCATAATTTGTACAGATGTCTTCAAATGTAGAGGGTTTCTCAAGATAGTAAATTATATTATGGTGTGATTTTTATTAACAGCATTAGATTATCTGAACAAGTTTAATAACGGAGAATTATTTAAATCTATTTGGTCGTTTAATGTGTTGTAATTTTTATTTTATTATTATTTATTTATTTCTAGTGCTTCTAATAAATTAAGTTTTTTACTTTTCCCACAAATATGTAATATTTTAGGTTAATGTTCATCAGTTATTGTATGATCAGAATCTGTTAAGTGTTTATAAAAGTTGTAGTGTAGTTTTTGTGTGTGAATATGTTCTCTATATCTTACCCCGAACGATCTACCTGTTTGACCTTCATATGAGGCGTTACATTCTGGGCATTCTAACCGATATCATCACATTTTGTTTTGCATTGAAAAGATACCTGCCTATATTTTTGTTAGAACTAAATGATGTTTTAATATTATATCTGGAAAAATTATTGGATTTATGGATTTCTGGTGAAATATCCATCTTGTCGTGTTATTTATCTAGATAAGATTTTTCACAAATTATTCCTCTAGATTGTATTGTTAATTGTCATTATTTAAGATATAGTAGTAGGTGTGAGCAATAAAAGTATTATTAGAAAATGGATCTAGTATTTTGACATTTCCATAATTTGTTAGAGCCTTACGTATCACGACAAAGTTTATTAAAATCGGTTGAGAAATAAAGAAATGGCAGGAAAAATGTTAGTTTGTTTTTTGTTCCAGATTTTAAAAATGTAGGTCTTTTTATGTATCGCCATAACTCCAGAACTGATAAACCTATTTAACTCATCTCAGTCTTACATTCAGTTAAAAAGAATGAGCGCCAAGGAAGGCATAGATTCAATTGCGTCTGTCATCTTGAATTTTAATATTTCAGCCATCTTGATAGTTGGCCTTTGTAGCTTATTTAATCTGCTAACTATTGACATCAAGTTCGTTAAAATAGGCTAAGAAACAAAAATTTGGCAAAGAAAAACAAAAAGTATGGTATTTTTCGGCCCACCCGGTATAAACAAAATGTACATTACAGGTATAAACGTTTTGTGGATCATTTTCAAAATAAATATGTGTAAAATAAATTAAATAATGTGACATAGATGTCCATCCACCCCTCGTAAAATTTCAAATAAACAATCAATCGTTAGATAATTTTATGTTTTTTAAATTCTTATACTTGACTTTTGAATACCCAATAATTATTGACAAAATTTCAAAAAACGTACGTACATGTACGTTTGAGAATGGTTTTGAGGTAGTTTTTGAGGGAACCCACTTATGCCCTTAGATGGTATTATTTTTAGTCGCCCAATAAATACTTCTGATGTGAAAGCTACGCTTTAATACATATGGTAACTCAATATATGTGGATTCATATTTACTATTATAATTTGTGAAGCATTTCGTCGGTGTAAACGGCAGCTAGGTTTTTCTGAAATGTAATATATATTTTTTTGCTAATGATGTAAGCTATAATGCTATTAACTTTTATAATAAATAAAACAAAAAGTTTTATCGAAAGCTAGCTTTTTGTGGTTGTACCCCTCGGTACACTAGAAAGTTACCTAAGCTAAAATGTAAAACCACTTATTACTTACGGTATGGAATACAAAATAATACATCCTAGTTTCCATTCTAATTCTTTATAAGAAAGTGCACCATAATACATCCTTTGTCCCATAATTCTATACTTTTTAATATCTTTATTGGTCCAAGTGTATGTAAGACTTCGCCGTTTTACCTCCATACGTACATCCTCGTATATTTTAATAAATGTGTATCTGTCATCTTCATCTTGGAAGTAATTAATCCATCTAAAATAGTAAACACATTACATTTAAATATTTAAAATATATGTTTCACTTACCTTAAACAACAGTACAATAACTCACGTAAATCTTCGTCGGTTATTAACTTCAAGTCACGTATAAATGCATTTCGAAAGGGAGTAAAAGGTCTATACATTTTAAGAAATTAATGTGTACCTAAATTACAAAAATTTAATGAGCTTTATTTGTACTGACACAACTGACAACGACTTTTAACTCCAATTCACAATTCAACCACGGTAAAAAATATTACTCCATTTCATCGAGTAAAATAAAAACACTGCATACAAACAAAACATTACCATACCTGACACGAGTAGTACGTTCAATAAGTTTATTAAAAACTTTAAATTAAAATTATAAGTAGATTATAATAGTAAGTTTCTTCTTACCTAAGATTTCTAAGATTTCAGTTAATTTTCCGTAATGGGCCAATCTGCATCGAGGACTAAGATTTTATTAAATAAAATAAATAAGAAGGATTCTACTAGTGGACACTACTGTCTAGTAGTATATAGTTTTCATATGAATATGGTGAACTTGAACTATGTGCTTGCATGTACTAAGCTCGAAAATAACTACGGTAATTAATTTGTCTCTTCTGACAGTAATATCACCACATGAAACGCGAAAAATTTAAACAATGTTTGGTACATTAATATGATACATACATAAGAAGCATTACAGATCCAATTGGGTTTTCAAAATAGTAATTTTGTTGAAGCTTCTGCTGTTTGGATTAAATGCTACTACTTTTATGTATTAATGATAACAATCTTTATGAAGATGTGCAGCTCGCAAACCGAAGCATCCTGCGACACCCTTATGTCGGAGAGACCTACATATACATATCTGGGTGTACAACAATGTCACATCCAGGATGTAATACAAATAAAGAATTCTCTCCGTAGCGAGTACTGACACCGACTCCGAAAGATTTGGTATTCTGAACTTTTGGGGAAGAACAAGGTATCTGCGACTAACATGCTTGCCGTTCCAGTTCTACTATACTTCGTTGTAGCAGTGAAGTGGACGATGGACGAGTTGCACCAATTAGACAGAGATACCCGCAAGGTGATGAATATTTACAGAAGTATTCATTCTAGATTGTCCGTTCCGCGTGTGTACCTCCCACGTTAACCCAGGTGTCGAAGACTCTTTAGTGTGGAGTTTACGAGTGGCAGAGGAGTACTAACTATGACATGTAACATCCTAAAGAGCTCAGATGCTCTCTTGTGGTTTGTAAAACATCATGGAACTGCAGAAATGGTTGCAGGATTGTTCAAGACAGCAAAGAGAGCTGCAGATGAACTCGGTCTCGCTTTTGACAGCAGGCCAGGAGGCCGGCGAGCTATTGATGTATGTTTAGTCACTGATCTTTTCTAAGGTCAGCCGTGCTTCAGTCGGAGATCGAGAAATTCGTTGTGGCTTGTCAGGATAGTATTAGCAACACCTTCCTGGTATGAACTGTAGGAATCGCTCATGTCCTTACTTTCTGCATGCCCCATTGTCGAGAACAAGAAATGTGGTATTTAATGGAACTACTGGTTCCCGACTGTCAAGCGGATCCAAGCCTGACATAGTCCTCCTCGACCATCAAACCAAACGTATGATATCGAATTTTCTACCCCTGCCGAGAAAAACTTCACCACGAAGGAGGAGGAAAAGTGGATTTGAATCCATCACATCAAAACTTGATAGAGCGAAACTGAAATAAATATCATACGCGTGAAGTTTGTTACTCACAGGGAAATTGAGTGCAAATAATGTATGCAGAAGTGACGGTATCAACTAATGCCCTGTGTCAGTTTATATTTTCTTTTATAACCCTGAACGTCATCTCCATACTGATTTTTAAAATTTACTCTGTGAAAAAAAGCTTAGTGATTACCATCATCTAGCGGTTTTAATTAACTTATGACACGATAAATGATTCAAACCCTTAGCACACGAGCAAAAACCTAGTAATAATACAGATGTGCACTGAAATCTTGTAAAAGTAAACCACACAACATATTTCAAATGACTAAATTACGAGTGTCATAGAAATAACATTTAAATCTGTTTTATTTCATTGTCAGTTGTCTCGTTCTCAAGTTTATTTAATTTTATAAAATAAAATAAAAACTGAAACATGGAAAATTCAATTTAAAGAAGCACATTGTGGATTTATTTAGGTTTGAAAGAATAAAAAAGTGACAGAGAGAGATAGAGAGTAATGGAGTTTCTTGTTTTATGTAGACTTCACCATTTCCACAGACGTGCCATTGGAATAGGAGAAGGCAATGGTGAAGTCATTACTTCAAATATTTCCCCAACTAATGTTAATCTAACGCAATTTTAAAATATTAATAGAAAATATATCCACAAAGAAGACCTTGAAAAAAAGTAACAGAAGGATGTATAAAAAAAATTAATAACCAAATTCGTGTATCTATTGGTAAATAATATTTATGGTATAATAATCCCGTATTAAAAGTGATACAAATCTTCATTACCACTCTGTCAGAATTTTTAATTTATTTCAGGTGTACACATGCTGTAATAATAACATAATTCGTTATGTTGTTGGCATTGGATGACAGCTACCGAGCAGAACTATTGAGTTCATTCAGCTGAATCAACTGTTAACGTAACGCATAACTTGTTTGGTTCTAGATTTGAAAACATCCGGTAAGAGACAACTGCTACCCAACAGTTACACATTGGGCAGGTTTAGCGATTGCAACTGCTGAGAATTATTATTAGTGTTAACAGGTGTAATTTCGTTGAATGCAAGATATTAGCTGTGGTGATTAGAAAAAGCGTAAAATTTGTCGATGTCTACTTTGAGCCGCAATTTCCAGTTAGCGCATAGTCAAGCGTCTTGTTCAGCGAATTGCTGCCGGTCAACATCCCAACTGCTTCCAACGGTTGTGTTCGCTAAACGCGCCCAATGATTAACTTATTTGAAAATGCGAACAGGTGTAGTCATTTCTGCAGACCTCTTCTGGTTCTGTCTGGATCCTGATGTGTCTGCCGGTTGGGTTGCACCTCTTCTGTCTTCGTTTTGTTTCTTTTCCGGCATGCCTAGCCCTAGAAAAAGAAAACTTGCAAAAATATGATTTATGAACAGTGTTATCACACTAATTGAAAATTCACATAACTTTCTAATAAATTTTGGTAGTTGTGTTATGCTTGCTGCTCGCATATGCGCGGCGCGGCGTAACGGGGAGGAAAACATTGCAAGGAATTTCACCATTAAAAAAAATTGTTTATAAATAAAAGTTGTTAGTTTACAATTTTTTAATAACTTGAGTATAGGATAAGGATTGACCATTGATTGTAAGCAATTTATAATTGGCACCACCTAGGACTAAAGGCAGCGTGCAGGGCCGGTCCTGATAAGTAAAGCTGGCCGAGGTGGCTGGAGTACAGCCACGGTCTTGCGCTGGCGTCACACATACCGATTTAAAAGTGATTTACGCTACAGTCTTATTTGAAAGGTTAATGCGTGCGGTTGTACCTATAAATTATACATAATGTCAAACACGCCAAAGGGTAAAAAACGACCGTACGCGGACACAGTGAATAAATTTATCGGTGAATTTCCGGATTTATTCTATGACGGATGCAAAATAATTTGTAAAGTTTGCAATCAAGACTTAATGTGCTGGCACAAAACGGATTGTCGTCGTCATATCAATACCGCGCAACACCAAAATAAAAAAAATGGCATGCCTTTAACAACTCAGTTTATGTTTGATTTATTGTTAATGTTAATAGCCTGTAATATTCCGCTACACATACTGGATAAACAAACATTTCGGGAGTTTTGGAATAAATACAATCTCCAGGTGAACTTACCAAGTCGTACATCGTTACGTAGATATAGTCCAGCTGTTCGTGATGACATTGTAAATAGGATTAAATGTGGATTAAAAAATACACGGCTGTGGTTATGTATTGACGAGACGACAGATTGTAAAAAAAATTCTATTTTAAATATTATAGTACGTGTACTGGACCCTCTTAATCCAACATTTCCACTTTTACTAGCTAGTAAAAGCCTAACTGCATGTACTGGCGAAATAATTACGCGTGTGGTGTTGGAGACATTCGAAAAATTTGAACTTTCAACAAGTCAAGTATTGATGTTTGTGACTGATGGTCCCGCGACAATGCGCGTGGTAGGCCGTTCTCTTCAAAGAGACAATTGTAGGTTTTTACATGTTACGTGTAAAGTGCATGCGTTTCATCTTGTGGCAGACACGATTCGAAAATGTTTTCCAGAGGTAGATGCACTAATAGCAACTACAAAAAAAAGTATTTCTCAAATCTCCTAAACGGCTTCGAGCATTTCACAGACAGTGTCCTGGTATCCCTGAACCACCAGAGCCGATTCTTACACGTTGGGGAACGTGGTTGAAAGCGGCTTTTTATTATGCTGAATATTTTCAGCAAATAAAAGCTGTGATACTACAGTTCAACCCTTACGAGGCTGGAGCTATAAGGGAAAGCCAGACAAGCTTTCAAGACGTTTCCCTTGAAACAGATTTAAAAACTATTAAAAACACTTTTAGAGGACTACACGACGCAATAGAAAAATTGCAAAATAGTTCGTTGTCGTTAGTGGAATCGCTGCAAATAGTGGACGACGTAAATACACAGCTACAGGCTATAAATGACGCAAAAAATAATCGCGTTAGTGAAAAATTCGAGAGTGTATTACAGAAAGATCCTGATTTTAGCAAATTATGACAAATTTGTGATGGTACATATACAACTTCGATAAGTGAGTTCACAGATTGTTTTACTTATGCCTGTATTACATCCGTAGATGTCGAACGGTCATTTTCAAAATACAAACATATTTTTTCATCAAAGCGAACATCGCTGACGGAGATAGCTGTAGAAACATACCTGATGCTATTATACTATAGATCTTCCCCACTTTGTGATGACGACAACCAAACTACTTCATAAATCTGCTTAAAAGGGTGAGTTTTATATAAATTTTTATAAAATGTAACATTATTGTTAAAATTTATTTCCATTTATTGTACTTATTCAAGTATAATGATATGATGTAAACATATGAGTCATATGACGGCTCTGTCGGCCAGGTGACCTCGGCCAGCTTTACTGATAAGTTACCTCAAACTAGCAGGTAAGCCGGAATGGTTTTAAAATCTTGTTGGTCACATAAAATTTATAATAAAAAATGTACTTTTATTAAGGTTATTGAAGTTTTCAGAAATATATAAAACTGAATTTATTTGTATCCGGTTTATATTGCCAAAAATTTTGTTTTGCATTTATGAGCGAAAATTGTGAAAAGTTTTTAAATATTTTCATAAATAATTAAGGGCCTGATAGAACACTGTGAAGTTTTTGATTTCCACATCAAAATTATAAATTTGTTTTTCTATAGAATAATTGATTTAGAAAGTGAGTGTCCAGATTTCTTTACAACAAAAACATTAAGCGGGATCTTAGGTTTGATCAATTATGCTAATCGCTGAATTACCTTTCCCGTGTATTGTTGTATGTTTAATTGAATATTCGAATAACATGTTTAGAATTTCGATAACGCGCTAATAAAAGTTTGATACTGACTTCAACTTAAGATAAACAAAAACTAAACAAAGTTGACAAGGGAAACCTAGGGGTCTTTTTTCCTGTACATCATGATACACAGTGTGGGGCCATAGTACATCTGACTTCGATATGTCCAGTTCTATGATAGCTAGAAACTTGATTTAAAAACACAAATAAACTAGACAAAGAAGTTTATAACCGAAAATTATTTTCAAATATACAGGGTGAGCCAAGACGATTCTACAGGGTCAACTAACATGTTTTTAAATGAAATGCCATGTATATCAGAACATTTTGTGAAACGTTTTTGTGGCCTCCTTCCACTCCTATATTATTATTGATTGTCTCCCAACCATTTATTAAATGATTTCTTTTTTTGTTGAAATTATGCCATTTAAACGTGTATACTAAAAAAATCACTACAGTCACAATTATCGGTTTTAAGAAAAAAATATGTCAGCGCAATTTTCACTTCCTAAAAGTATACAGGGTGGCCAAAAATAATTTTTAAATTTACAACTATTTGAACTGAATTTTCTCAATTTTTTCAAATGGAACACGTTGTATATTTTTGGACTATGTCATGTAGAATTGAAAAATCAACATTTTTGTATACAGGGTGTCCCAACCAAAAATAAGCACCCTGAATAACTTTGGTGATAAAAATTTTTTGAAAAATTGGTGAAACACGTCGACCTTGTTTCCATAGGGGACATATTTTAATGTAATACTTGTATACCTATCATCATCCCTTTACCTTACACGGCCACCCCCTAAAAAAATTCAAATGGCAAGCGAGGTCTAGTGATACATCTTTTGAAAGGTCATTTAATTCCCTACATAACTATGTATTTTTTTTAACTTTTATCGATTCGTTCTCAAGGAAAATAATTTTATTTTTGATGATTACACACAATCGAAATCGTTTAAAAAAATCTAAAATACATGGCACTGGGTATTGGAATTTTTAAAAAAAACTTAATTTTTTAGTGCTTTCAAATCAACAAGAGACTTTCGACAAAAACCACTTTCCTTGTCCGTTTAGGTTTAGAATAATAAAAGACTCATACGTATTTGATAGTCCTTGAACATTAATTTGTTCACAACCAATTTTAAATCGAGATACATTTTACCAGAGTAAGTTCTCGAAATGGTTTGTATCCTTCAGGAAAGAATAGAAATTGTTTCCATAGAGGACATATTTTAATGTAATACTTGCATACCTATCATCATCCCTTTACCCTACACGGCCACCCCCTAAAAAAAATTCAAATGGCAAGCGAGGTCTAGTGATACATCTTTTTGAAAGGTCATTTAATTCCCTACATAACTATGTATTTTTTTTAACTTTTATCGATTCGTTCTCAAGGAAAATAATTTTATTTTTGATGATTACACACAATCGAAATCGTTTAAAAAATCTAAAATACATGGCACTGGGTATTGGAATTTTTAAAAAAACTTAATTTTTTAGTGCTTTCAAATCAACAAGAGACTTTCGACAAAAACCACTTTCCTTGTCCGTTTAGGTTTAGAATAATAAAAGACTCATAAGTATTTGATAGTCCTTGAACATTAATTTGTTCACAACCAATTTTAAATCGAGATACATTTTACCAGAGTAAGTTCTCAAAATGGTTTGTATCCTTCAGGAAAGAATAGAAATTGTCAGCATTTATTTTAAAAACGATAATTGTGCTAGAGCTACGGAGGGCATATTCAATAGAAATCACCCAGATAGAAGGGTTGGTTCTCAGTAGGTTTTACAATTATTGACAAAATTTATGGAAACAGGTTCTGTAGGAAACAAAAAGCATGAACCTCAGCGACCGATTAGGAATGAAGGAGTCGAAGTGGCAGTTCTAGATCATTTGCAGATGGATAATACTCAATCGATCAGGAAAGTAGCTGAGGCTTCCGGTGTATCACGAAGCAGTGTTCATCGAATTGTAAACGCCCACAAATTTCATCCATATAAATTTAAATTGGTACAAGAATTAAACGAAGATGATCCCGATCGTCGGCTTGAATTCTGTGAGATTTTTAGTGAACAATTAAACGGTAATGCCAATCTACTGTACAATGCGTGTTTTTCTGATGAATCGACATTTCAGTTAAATGGGGAGGTAAACAGGCACAATTGTAGGTATTGGAGTGGAACCAATCGACATTTGTTCATGGAAACTCATACACAAAAGCCTCAGAAGTTAAATGTTTGGGCTGGCATCTTAGGGGGATCACATTGTCAGGCCGCTTTTATTCCTGACAATTTAAATGACGAAAGGTATCCCGATCTGTTAGAAAATAACATCGACCCAATGATTACCCAAATCCTCGAAGAAGACGATAATCTTTTAGAGGGCGAACTATTTTTTCAACAGGGTGGGGCACCTCACATTTTGCTTTAGCAGCCCGTCAGTTTTTGGATAATCGGTTTCCTGAGCGATGGATTGGAAGAAGAGGTCCTGTGGAGTGGCCCGCTAGGTCACCCAATTTAACTCTCTTGGATTTCTTTCTGTAGAGACATTTGAAATCGAAGGTATTTGCAACAAAACCCGCATCTCTCGAAGAGTTACTTGAAAGAATTGTTCGAGAATGCCGTTTATTGACTCCAGATGTGTTCAGAAATGTTCGTACTGAATTTCTCTATTTGAGCATACTTTTTTTGAGATTCTGTTAAAGCTTTTGAGGCATACATACAAGGCAAGCTATTTTGCATCAAAACAGACCCTACCTCATTTTTAGAAGAATCTGAAGAAACAGCAATAGGTTTATTTGGATCATAAAATTGCAATATGGGTTCTCTAACTATTACCTCTTTTAAATTTTGAAAAGCAATTTCATGTTATTTTTCCCAAGACCAAACTATATCATTTTTAAGTAATTCTCTTGGTGGAGCTGTTATGTCTGATAAATTACTGATGAATTTTTATTATCACTTTTTGCTTGTCATTTCTGTAATCAGAAGGCTTTATTCCAGTAGGATATGTTACAAAAAAATATTTTTTGTCCGCCAGTGTAATTCTCTTAACCAAGTTAGAGATCTATAGGTCAAACCGTTCTGAAGTTATTTAAAAAAAAAACAAAACGGGGGTCTTCACCTACAGGGGACTATTATTTCGTAGGGTTACATTTTTATATATAGGTAAGTTTATCTGAATCGTGTTATTTTGACTCCCAGAACTCTGTGATCAACCATTGTGCATCCGCCGGCGGTAAAAAGCCAAAAATACAACGGCGGCAGCGGCGTGTCGCCAGCTGCATATTTTGGCAATAGCAGCGGCGGCGCATTGCTTGAAATGTTGTGTACCTACATACTGATTTTTTCCAACTAATTAATCATATTTTTTTTTGTGAGTTTTGAAACATTGCATTTTTGAAATTTCTTAATCTAAATAAGAATTCTCTAGCTTACAACTAGTAATAAATACTCATAGTTATACCTAAATACAAGATAATAAAGTCGTAATCCTCTCACTCTATTTAACTGAAGATTAAATTAATGAAACAACATAATTCTTGATAATTTATTAATTTGTATCACACAAAGAGAAGTGATTGTGATATAGATTCTTAGCGGAAAACCTTGATGCAGGAAATCAGGTTGATGTCATTTATACAGATTTTTCTAAAGCTTTTGACAGGCTGGACCACGGTGTTTTGTTGCACAAGCTGTCTGCGTTTTGTCTAACAGAATCATTTCTAAAATTCTTTGAATCCTACTTGATGGGTAGACGATTAACTGTGCAGTATCGTGGGTTCTGGTCTGTTGAGATCATTGCAACATCTGGTGTTCCTCAAGGTTCCGTACTGGGACCTTTATTATTTAATATTTTTATAAACGACATCATCAGTGACTTACAGTGCAAAACCTTATTATACGCCGATGATTTAAAATTGTATACTCCGGTTGCTTGTGTTGATGACTGTGCTACATTACAAGGTGATCTATTACGGCTTTCCTCATGGTGTGATAAAAATAGCTTGCAATTAAATATTTCTAAATGTAACTCGATGATATATTCTCGTAAACTAAATCCAGTTAAATTTGATTATCAAATTAATAATGTAGTATTAAACAACTGTACTGAATTTAAAGATCTTGGAGTTCTCTTTGATTCTAGAATATCCTTTGCCAACCATATCAATGTGATCACTGCTAGTGCTTATAAAAACTTGGGTTTTATTATACGCAACTGTAAAGATTTCAAAGAAGATACGCTAAAACTCCTCTTTAATTCGTTTGTAAGGTCAAAACTTGAATATGGTTCACTTGTATGGAATCCCGGTTATGAAAGTCATAAACTTAATCTCGAAAAGCCCCAAAGACGATTCCTTAAATATCTGTGGTACAAAGTTCACGAAACCTACCCGGACAGGGGTTTGCCACACAATGTATTACTAGACGAATTTCATGTGAACAGCCTAGATACTCGTCGTATGTATTACTCTCTTGTCTTTCTTTTCAAAATTTTAAATAACAAAATAGACTGTTCGGAATTTCTTAGTGTCATTAGTTTTCATGTTCCGAACCTATAAACTCGCTCGCAATCCACCTTGTTCTATTTGCCTGTGCCCCGAACCAATTTATTATTGTTTTCTCCATTGCATTATATGTGCTCCAACTACGCCTCTCATCATAATAATATAGATATTTTTAATACGACAATAACTGATATTCGGAACTTTATTCTTAAGCCTCAGTCATAGGCCACGACACTTCACTGTGTCGTTACTATGAAATATATTGTCATCTGTTCTAGTTTTGTATCAATAACTAAGGTATGTTTCTCTTTGTTTGTATTTATTTTTATGATTATGTGTGTAGGTATGTGTTTATTTATAATCAAAATTGAAATATTACTTTGTTAATTACCCCTTAATGCTTATATAGTTTGTACTTATATGTTTGTAATATCCCTGCCCCGTAATTGGATTTCTGTCTGGGCAGTTGTAACCAAATAAATAAATAAATAAAAAAATAAATAAATAATTGCGAGGCCCACTAGTAAAATATTGTTACCAAATAAATGGAAATTCTTCTTGAGGCCGTTGCGTATACCATTTGCAGACTGGTTTCTGATTATTGCTTTCCTCAGAGCGAAGTAGGTACACGCAACGTCAGTAAGGGGAATCTCAGAATCATTAGTCTCTATGTAGTAGTAAAGTACTAACGAGTTAATGGTAACTCCATCTATCAATGTCAATTGCAATGTAAACTGGAAAAATGCTCCAACACAGCTATCTTTTCACATAAATATATAATAAAAATTATTAGAATTATAAAAATCATAAAATCGTAATTGAATAATAGAATCATAAAATTATGTACCCAACAGTGCACATTAAAAATGATAAAATGAATATTTTGGAACTCTGGAACAAGGCAGTAGTGTGCCCTTAACAATCAGAATAATTTTTTATCCCAATTTTATTCCCTCTTAAAACAAAGAAATTGTAGATAAATGCAAATATAACTGCAAATTTATTTATAAATCAAGAGAGAACACAGGAAAAACAATTGAACCACACAACTACATTCTCTATAACATTGCCTTTAACTTTCATGTCTTTAGTTTTTTATATTTCTTCAAATAAGGAAGATATAAGAGTCTGAAGTGTTTCAATTTTTTACGTTTTCATACCTTACAAAATAGGCCACGAATTTAAAATTTGTTTTCAGTGTCATATAGTTCATAAAAAATGCAGTAAATTTTATTGAACATTTTTCTTCCACCATGGATATTAAGCGAGATATTTAGCCCTCATAAAATAGACTTTGCTACTGTTAACAGAAATTTTTTTGAAGTTAGGAGAACGTCTAGCATCCGGATATATTTTGAAAAATATGGTTATTTCGCGACATCTTTGTTTGATTATTACTGGGGAATGGTTCCTTTTTAAGCAACAAATTATATAACAAACTGGTATTGTTTCTGCTTTCTGAACACCCTGATATATATATATATATATATATATATATATATATATATATATATATATATATATATATATATATATATATATATATATATATATATTGTTTGTAATACGTAGATATCGAAAAATATATCGTACGCCCATGTTTACGCATATGTACTTGGATTGTTTCTAACACTGAATTTCTTTTATTGTATTTTTTAGCTTTCTGCCAAAGTAACTTTTCATGAACATCTATTACCAGTTTGTCTCCCTCCAGCAAATAAAGAACTCAAACCTGGCACGAAATGCACCGTAATCGGATGGGGAAAGAAGGAAGACACTGGAAGTAAGTAACGAGATTAACTAAAAGCGAAATTTCTTGACAACCTGTGTTTCTAAATTTGTTAAATGTTCATTTTCATTATGAATTACGATTACGATTATTATTAGGCAGGATAAATTTAAATTAAAAATGATTGAGTACATTGGGTATTTAAGGAATTCATAAAGCACAGTTGGTAAAATAATACCTAAAAAAATGCTAATAAAAACGATTTCATATAATAGACTATACATATAACGAATGAGTGTAATTAAAAGAGAAACCAAACATTCAAACAAAAAAATTTAAATTGCATGCTAGAAAAAATAAAATTCCTTACATCCTTTGTGCTTTTTAAGACAACGGATATGTCACTATCCAAAATTTTGGGCACAATTTCTCTTCGAAGAATAATCCTTGTTTTCAAATCGGGAATTAAACCAGAAGCTTCTAGCCGAAGCAAGGAATCTTACTTCTTAACTAAGTAGACATACAGGATGGTCCACCGAACACATTTCACCAGGATTTATACCATTTTAACTCACTTTAGATATAGCGCTTGGACAGGTCGATTTGGTTTTCAAGGAGAACATTTATATTTACTATTTTCATTGGCACCACTTCATCCCCTACACGGGAATAATGTTTACCCTAAAATTTCAAATGGCAATAAGACACGTCAATTTAACACTGACATAGTTTTCCACGAAACACCAAAGCACTATATATTGCACTCGACGCGCGTTTCACCAACCAAATTGGCATCATCTGGAGATGATTAAAACTAAACTTATGCTAACAATCTACCCTATTTATACCTAAACTATTGTCATGGTTCACCGAACCGTCACGGTTCCCGTGACCCACTAACCAATAAAGCGAGCTATTTGTGATAGGCCGTCTGTCACTATTCATACTATTTTTACACTATATGATTTCCAAGCTTTCAAATGCATCCAGCTGTCTAGTATTTGTTACATTCCTAATTAATCTTAAATTGCTATTATCTATTTTATGGTTCTCAAATGCATGTTGGGCTACACTAGACTTATCTGTTCTATCAAATTTGAGATGGGCCATATGCTCTTTGAATCTAGTTTGAATTGATCGTCTAGTCTGTCCAACATATTTTTGATTACAGTCCTTACAGTTAATTTCGTAAATCCCCGACTTCTCCTTTGTTTCAATTTTGTCTTTTGGATTGCCTAAAAGTGGCTGTAGTTTGTTTCCCGATGAATGAACCACTGTCATACCTATATCTTTAAAAATCTTACCAACACCACTGGTGAATCGAAGATCGAATGGAATCGATAAAAATTTCGGATTTTCTCTTTCATTTTAAAAGGTCGAGGAATTTCGAAGCTACTCTTTAAACTTTCGTTTCCTAATTATTTTATCAATTAAACTTACAGAATATCCATTACTCACAGCTATATCTTTTATCAATGCCTTTTCTTTTTCAAACCTCTCCTTATTGAGGGGGAAGCTTAATAGACGATGGACTAGAAAATTAAAACTCGCCATTTTGTGTTGAGCACAATGGTGAGGGTCCTTAAGCGTATATCTAAGAGTACTGGTATCTTTTATGTAAATGTCAAATTCTAACTTATTTTCACAATTTCTAATTATTAACACATCTAAAAATGGTAGTTGTCCAGAGTTTTCAGTTTCATATGTGAATTTAACTGACGCGAAACGACTGTTTAATTTAGATACAAAGTTATCAATATCAACGACTTTTGTATCGAACACTGCAAGAATATCAACCACATATCTAAGCCAAACCCTGGGGAAATACTAGAATTCTTCTTTTGCTTCTCTCTCGAATCTGTTCATGAAGAGACTGGCAATGAATGGTGACAAAGAGTTACCCATTACTGTTCCTTTATGTTGTTCGAAAAAATTATCGTTGAATCGGAAACAATTTTGTTTCATGCAAAGTTTAGTGTGTTTAAGATATTCTTCTACTACCCCAGGGTTTGGCTTAGGTATGTGGATGATACTTTTGCAGTGTTCGATACAAAAGTCGTTGATATTGATAACTCTGTATCTAAATTAAACAGTCGTTTCGCGTCAGTTAAATTCACATATGAAACTGAAAACTCTGGACAACTACCATTTTTAGATGTATTAATAATTAGAAATAGTGAAATAAGGTTAGAATTTGACATTTACAGAAAAGATACCAGTACTCTAAGGTATATCCCTAAGGACCCTCACCATTATGCTCAACACAAAATGGCGAGTTTTAATTTTCTAGTCCATCGTCTATTAAGCTTCCCCCTCAATAAGGAGAGATTTGAAAAAACAAAAGGCATCGATTAAGGATATAGCTGCGAGTAATGGATATTCTGTAAGTTTAATTGATAAAATAATTAGGAAACGAAAGTTTCAAGAGTCGCTTCGAAATTCCTCGACCTTTCAAAATGAAAAAGAAAATCCGACATTTGTATCGATTCCATTCGATCTTCGATTCACCAGTGATATTGGTAAGATTTTTAAAGAAATAGGTATGACAGTGATTCATTCATCGGGAAACAAACTACAACAACTTTTAGGCAATCCAAAAGACAAAATTGAAACAAAGGAGAAGTCGGGGATTTACGAAATTAACTGTAAGGACTGTAATGAAAAATATGTTAGACAGACTAGACGATCAATTCAAACTAGATTCAAAGAGCATATGGCCCATCTCAAGTCTAGTGTAGCCCAACATGCATTTGAGAACAACCATGAAATAGATATTAGCAATTTAAGATTAATTAGGGATGCAACAAATACTAGACAGCTGGATGCATTGAAAGCTTGGAAATCATAAAGTGTAAAAATAGTATGAATAGTGGCAGAGGGCCTATCCCAAATAGCGCACTTTATTGGTTAGTGGGTCACGGGAACCGTGACGGTTCGGTGAATCGGGACAATCGTTTAGGTATAAATAGCGTAGATTGTTAGCATAAGTTTAGTTTTAATTATCTCCAGATGATGCCAACTTGGTTGGCAAAACGCGCGTCGAGTGCAGTATATAGTGTTTTGGTGTTTCGTGGAGAACTACGTCAGTGATATCTTCACATCAAAGGTTCCAAGCCACTCCAGGACGTCAATTTAAAGCCTGTTAAATCCTTTCTACAACGACATGTTATTTTTTTAAATTGAACTTTAATGATTTAGTACCTAATGAAATAGATTACATAAGTGACAGCTGATTAAATGTTCGAAATGTCTCCCACTTACTTTCATACAATAGGTTAGGTTAGATTAGGTTTTTGTGAGTGGGTCCTTGTGGACCCCTGACTGTGGCCATCAGGAGGCCTATTGTTTCTCACTCCTAGTTATATTTCATCTAATAAGTTCAGTCTCTTAATGAAACTGATAACTTTATTGGGTGAGACTGTGTCCAGATCCTCTTTGCCAAATATTGAGAATCGGATCATCTCCACAGCGGGACAGGTACATAAGACGTAGTCTGCCTTCTCATCATCCTCCAGGCATAGATGGCATTCGGCGTTTTTCGCTAGGCCGAGTTTATGCAGATGATAGTTTAGTCGGCAGTGCCCGGTATATAGGCCTGTTAAAGTTTCCAGGTTTACCCTGTTTAACTCTAAAAGTTTCTTAGCTCTTGATTTCAAAGTGTCTTCGAATGAACTAATCCTGGTAACTCTTGCCAGTACTGCCGAGTTTTACTTTCAGCCTAGGTTGAGATAGCCATCGTAGCAGTATTTGAAGATATGCTAAGTATCGGTTCTGGTCCGATGATTCGTGAACACGTTCCTTCTCTGGTCAAGGAGTCGGCTATTTCGTTACCTTCCGTACCAGAGTGGCCGGGTATTCAGACCAGAGTCACTTTGTTATTACAAAACAATTTAAATAAATGACAGCGTTTACGAATAAATAAAGCATAATAAAAAGGATCAGTTGTAGAAAAGACTTTAATTAAAAGAATAAAATAGACTACAAACAAATTTATGGTAAACCTGAACTTAAATTAACTATTGATTTTCTTGGAAAAAGTAAACATGGATAATTCCTTGTTGACATGAAATTTATTGGCAATTAACGTAATTGTTGTATTTGATATCTGATTGTTTGCTTATGCCATATTGATTTATTTAAGTGCCGTTCTGTTATTGATTCATTGTTGCTGATGAGACTCAAAACTTGTGCAAAGAAAAAGAGATCTAGCGAAAAGTTGCAAATACAGGGTGTCTCACCAGGAACTGCATCGATCGATATAGGGAAAAGTACGCACCAGAAATTTATGTTTATAATAAAGTTTTTGTGTTTAAATTAAATAGAATTGTAGCCCCCAACGGCTACTGATCACATGCAAAATTTAACCGATGTAAATCGAACTTCTTTATATGCCAAATTTTTTTTTATTTGTCTTTAACTTTCAAGGGTCATAATTCTGCTGGGAAGCATTTCCGCACCTATGTTCATAGGAATTTTTTCTTTAAAATCGTTTAAAGCCGGGTACTCATATGCGCTCCGTATCTGTATCTGTATCATGTATTGTAACAGTTACAGTATCAGTTCGCTGTATGTACGCCTAGGCGAATAGTCGACGTAACGACCTGCGATCATCTTGACCCGCAGTGTTCGAAGCAACATGTCGTCTTGGAAACATGCAGTGTTTCGATACATGATCGGAACACTGACACGTACTGACTTGCGTTCCAGCTACGAACCGTCCACAACACTGGACCGTTCCTCTTTGTGTTCACGGCGTTTACCGACAGGCGCTCGGATCGCTCTTCATGTTCTTAGTAAGTTCGCGAACATGGAACGCAAGACGTACACATTCAAAATTTTGTTACAGTATCCGTTACAATACATGATACAAATACAGATATGGAGCGCATATGAGTACCCGGCTTAAGGAATTACTTCTTGAAGTTTTCGACATCACTTAAAAAACACCCTATATATTTTATCTTCTTTTTATTTGTATAATGAAATAGACGAACTTAATTTAAAAAAATTAAGTGTAAGAGTTACATGGTTTAGAATTTGTTTAGAATTTTGAGTACCAGCGTTCATTGGACTAATATTACTGAAAAACTAATAGGATTTAAGTAAGCGGCTGGCTAATTTAACAAAAAAGAAATGGCAATATCATACGTTGTGAAAATGAACGCATTTAAAAATTTGTTCTAATTTAAAACAAAGTGTCAGTGAAAATCGGATTAATTAATTAATCTAATGAATGGTTTTCTGTGGTTTTTAATTAAATTTAACACTCTTTGACGATTATCCGCAACTGGTTACCCAGTTATTTTTTATCAAATAAATTTTAACGCCTCGATACTTGACCGATTACCCTATACACCAGAGAATGAAATAATTTAATACGAAGAGTTGAAGAAAATAATTGGAATAATGACTCAATTTTACGACAAGCCATTTATACGGTATACGAATAATATTTGAATTTAATGGTTAATTTACATCAATCCACTGACAAAGCAAACTCAAACAACTTTTTACCTGCTTTACGATTCTAGTTTGATATTTAAGCATTTGACGAACGATATATAAATTTCTTTTATCTCTATATTTTTTCTTACCGGAAAAAATTAGCAAATAAAATTAAGAAAAACCATTTTGAATTCAATATTTTTAAAGCCCACATACAATACGAAGCACGAGGTACTTGCAACTACATCACTACTAAAAAAATAATAAATCGTAGGATGACATAGAGGCAGAAACTTTAAAACACATTTCGTACAATATATGTGAACCATTAACACACATAATAAATACGTACCTGGAAAATGGCTACTTTCCATCTGACTTTAAGACATCATTCATTATAGCTATTTTCAAAAATGGTGATCGAATGCAAGTCTCTAATTAGACCCATATCTCTGATCACAAATTTCGCCAAATTTTTTGAGAATATTATTAAAATAAGAATAAATGAATTCGTCACAAAATATAAAATACTCTCCCAGATGCAATATGGTTTTCGTAAAGGAGAGTCCACCCAAGCCGCAGTACTCGCATTTTGATGAAAGTAAACCTTCACTTGGAATATTCATAGACCTTACGAAAGCCTCGACCCTGTGAGCCATGCCATCCTTGTGGACATTCTAGAACAATAAGGCATAAGAAATTTTACCCTCGAATTATTTTTTAGCTATATCACTGATAGATATCAGTATGTAAAAACTAAAAACACTATAAAAGATTTTCAAATAATTGAGTATGGCGTTCCATAACGTACAGTTCTGGGCCCCATATTATTAATAATATTTTTAAACGGTTTATTTTCAATACAGGCCAGTGGCACCATTTTTACATAAGTATGCAAACGACACAGCTATATTTTATAAAGCGGATAACTAGTCTAACTTAAAAACTGTTGTTGAGAGAGATATGGGTAATATCAAACACTGGTTCGATCACCACCTCTTAATCATAAATTTTAGCAAAACTTTTTATACACCATTTTCCTTAAACAAATCAACCTTCCATAACTTATGGTCATTGAAAATAAAAGCTTCACAGATATTTACATTGAGGTTGTAAAAGAAATGAAATATGTAGAGGTGGTTTATAAGGTTAAGTGTAAGAATAGCCATGTGGCTAAGCTTTACTTTGTAAATTGCTAAAAAAAGAAAGGATGTACATTTCTTGTATTGTAAGTCGAATATTAGTATTATTTCTTTTTCCTTTTTTTTTCCGGTTTCCCGATGCCGGTCAGTCCTCCCGTGGCCTCCGACGCCTCACGGGAGTCGCGCCGGCGCATCAACTACAGCCACTCCCCACATCCCGCAGGGTTAGTGACTGTAGATACCAGAATCGTGTGCCCTAAGTAGACGGAGAGAACCCAGAATGACCGTCTTCTGCATTTGGCCTGCCAGCCACTCGGCTGATTTTTGGCAGGCCGGTATGATCTTCAGTTCCGAGAGCAGCGTAGGCTTTATCCCTCCTAGTACACCGATTATAAGGACGACCATCTTTACCGAGTAGCCTGGGTACAGCACTTGGAGCTCGTACCGGAGTTCGTGATATTTGGTCCGTTTCTCCTTCTCCTTCAAGGTGATGTTTTTCTCCGCAGGTGCCGAGAACTCGATGACATACATCACCCTGAGTTGATGGTGGAGGAGGACTATGTCAGGCTTGTTGGCTTGGATTAGCCTGACAGTCGGGAACGAGTAGTTCCAGTAAATCCGGCATTTCTCGTTCTCGACAACGGATTCAATATCTCCGGAGACGTAAGGCAGCACTCGTGTCTGGTCTACCCCGTACGACACTAAGATATACCAGCCCACACCATTACAGACCCACCACCGAAGCTCACTCTCTCACTAAAGTTGTATTACGTGTATCTTTCTCCTCTTCTTCTTCACACTCTCTCTCTTTTTCTCTCACTCTCTCCTCTATTTGGGGACCTCCGGGCAAATTGGGACTTTTCGGAGAAAAGAACATTGCTCCACTGCCCGATATTCTAATTGAGATATTCACGTCCGAATTTGAGCCTGGCCATAGAATAATTCCTGAGAAGCTGGGGGCATGTTGCTGGTCTTCTAGCAGATAAATTTGCTTCAACTAGCCTTCTTCTAATAGTTCTATTGCTGACATTGACCTGGCGCACTTCTTGGAGCTCATTCCTTATTTAAAAGGCAGTCATATGTCGATCTCGCAGGATAGAAATCAGGATGAATCGGTCATCGCGAGGAGTTACGCTTCGATTTCTTTCAGATCCCGTCTTTTTGCGGTATTAGCCAGTTTCTCGAAAGCGAACAACTGTCATGTGGACAGTGGATCGAGAAAAACCTAATCTTTCAGAATGGTTTCTCATATCGACTAAAAATGTGTAAATGAGTCATTTTTTAAAATGATAATCAAACGAAAAAAATTGGGAAGAAAAAAATGAACAAAATAGCTGCAAGAATGCAAAACATTTGATTCTACATATGATGTGTACGCTGAGAAAATTTTTTATTAAAAATATACCCATTTTTCTGCTGTCCCACTTTTTGTGCTGGTCAATATATAATATGAAATTAACACACCGCTCTGGGCAATTAAATTGTTTTTTAATATGCATCAAAACTTGGGCGTCAGCAGTTCCGCAAGAATCCGTTTTGGACTCACTGCCTTAAAATGATAATGCCTTAAATACTGCGTTATTCATGTTTATTTATGAGAAATTTCGTTTTCTTTAAATATGACACGGTTTTTTAATATTGTGTATTAAAAGTTGATACAAAATATTTTATTTTCGATAAAGTTTTCGTTAGTCAATAAATCAAAAATTGTTTTAAGAAATAAATCAAATTATGTTACCCTTCTTCTAATTTAGTAAAATTTTCCAATAATTTTCAGTGTCAGAATACGAGCCGGAAGTTAACGAAGTGGTAGTCCCAGTGCTAAACCGAGATTTGTGCAATTTATGGCTCGAGAATCGGGAATTAAATGTAACTGAAGGTATGATATGTGCCGGTTATAAAGAAGGTGGAAAAGATGCATGTCAGGTGAGTTTAGTGGCTTCTCGCATGTAATGTATTTGTAATTTTGATTGATTTTTCTTCAACTTTGACTTACAATCCAGCTTTTTAGTTTATTATGCAAACAAATGATCAAGGTAGAGTAATTCTTTCACAGCTCTTTGTTAACGAAACATTTCAGTCAGAAATTTTTCTACATAAATCATTATTTCAATTACATTTTTTGATGGGTAACACAGAAGTCTCGCTCCAGTCTTCTAGCGGCTTTTATATCAACTTAAAACACAGAATCGATGCAATCTTAGGCGAGGATTGTGTAGTCGACATACCATCCTTCGGAGGAGACGCAAAGCAGACGGTCTCTTGCTTATAAGATGTTAGGCAAGTAAAAAAACCCTATTCTTTAACAAAGAAAAGATTCAGGTTCAATATTATATTTTGAGAACGACCGTTCGATATCTATTGATGTAATACAGGCATACTTAAAATAGTCTTTGAACGCACGTAACGGATCTGGGGTTGCACCATCAGTACCACCACAAATTTGTCTTAATCTGGTTAAACGGGTGTCTTGCTTTAACACACGTACGAACTTTTTTCTAACGGGCTCATTTTTTGCGTCACCTATACAGAGTGTCTCACCAGGAACTGCATCGATCGATATACTGAAAAGACGCACCAGAACATTTTTAAAATTTAGGTAATTACTAATGTCAGTGTGGTCAATCGAACTAAAATGATTACAAGCATCTGGCACTTCCGGTTATACCAGAAGTCGATACCAACTTGCTTATTTTAAATAGAATACCCTATATATTTTAGGATTTTTGAAAAGAGCATAAAATTCTGATTCAAAAACATGCCCTAGGCATAGCCGTTTCAGAGATATTTGACATTTAAAAAAAAAATTTGACAGGAATAATGGTTTACATTAACCTTTATAACTTTCGTTGTGTAGAAGATAGTCATTTGCTTTTTGACATGCAGAAAAACCATAAGGTGAGTTACGCTCTACAGTTTAAGAAAATTCAATAATAGTATACCAAGTGTTCCATTTTTGAGGTTACATTTTGTACCGCAAAAACTTACTTAAGTCAAATTCCTGTATTTTTTACATCAAGTTATGCATAATTAAATTGTTTTTTTTTATGTAAACATTGTGGGGGTTTAAGTTACAATTTTTTGAAATATTTGCGATTTTCTTAGAAATTCAAGAATTTTTAGTAAACATTTTATCAAATTAGCCATGATTAGAAACAATTAGTAATGTCAGTCATTCTCTTATGTCAAAAAATGCCACCGCGTTTAAATTGCACCCATGAAGACTTTTTGAATTTGTTTATTATTTATGGAGAATGTGATAAAGTAATATCAAGAACTTGTAGTACATTTGCTACTCGATATCCACAAAAACGGAAATCACCAAACACTGTAAAACGTATACTGGATAATTTTAAAACTATGGCTCTGTCAAGGCAAGAATTCAAAAGCGCAAGCCTATTATTGACAAAAACGTAGAAATAGCAATTCTGGGATATTTTCATGCATTTCCAATGATGTCATTAAGACAAGCTGCTCTGGAATCAGGACTATGCAATGATGCAGTTCTCATAATCTCAATTAAACATAAATTTCACCCGTTTTCGTTATAAATGGTTCAACGATTAAAAGAAACAGATTTCCTAAGAAGAGAAAATTTTTGTGAATTTATTCTAATAAGGTCCGTAGGCGACGATTCTTATTTGGGAAATAATATAACACCACATGAAATTACAACCCCCTTTATCCCTGATGGTCTGGAATGATCTTGTGTGGGAGAGGGCTACACATTTAGAGACAATGGACACACACCCAATATCCGAGTATACTACGATTAATCTCTCTCACAGAAAAATCCCAGTTCCTCGACCGGAAATCGAACCCGGGACCCCAACATTTCGAGGCAAGTACGTTACCTCTAGACCACGGAGCCTATAAATATTCAGCATAATAAAAAGCTGCCTTCAACCGTATTCCCCAACGTGTAAGAATCGGCTGTGGTGGTTCGGGAATACCAGGACACTTGCTGTGAAATGTAACGGGTGACATATATTAATATTTTGTATATTGTTGGGAAAATAGTATTCCCCCAAACATTGCAGATGCCCTGTATAAGGTAATTCCTAGAATTGTATTAAATAATTTATTAATTACAATGAAAATGGAACGCCCTGTACAGTGCTGTATAATTTAACTGTATGCAGAAGTTTAATATAGACTATTTTATACAGCTTGTGAAAAATTAATTTAACATTTTAAATAGGTAACTTTTTAAAAATAACTAATCAAAGTTCAACACTAATATAATTCTCCCCCTTTGCTTTTCACTATTCAAAAGATAATCACCTTCATAAAACGGTTTAAAAATATGACATTATCGTGACATCAATCTCCTGTTCCGATAAAAACGTAACAAGGAATATTTGCTGAAGCCCAAAAACAGCCAACGCTCTCCTAAATTAAACGGATATATGAGTTTATTAGTCTCGCGTATTTATTTTCACTAAATTAGGTAGGATGCCTCTACGTCATAAAAATAAAATATATTTTTATAGCCAATGAAATTACTAAAAATTAAAGAAGATAAAAATTGTGTTATGTTGTATAGGTTCTGTTGTTTAGGTTATATTAGCGATATTGCAAATATCTCGTTGCCTGAATCGGAGAATTTCAGAATAATTCATTTCTCTTTCATACACGCATTCCACAATATGTTTTATGTGGTATCCTAAATATGGAAAAAATTTCCACTCATTGAAATTCTAAATAATATATAATATCCTCTACATTTTTCAGATTTATGAGATATCCAAAGTCAATCGCTTTCTATTTATTGTTCTGTCTCTTGCTCATCAAACAAAAGAACAGTAATATATTCTCTATTGAATTCATCTTAGAAATTGTTTGCTAAGCCGTTGGCAGCTGCACAGTTGAGCTGAAGCGAAGAGTCAGGGCTAGAACTGGAGCCAAAGACGGATTTAGATGGGGGCGCAGGGGGCGCGCCCCCGAGCATCATAAACCGGTTCACAAATGATAAAAATCATCGATTAGATTTTGTGATTTAAATTTTTTTCCAATGCTATACTGTCTATTCGCTTATTAGTAGAGCTGTACCGTTGCGAGTCGATACACAGGCGTAGACAAAGCGCTGGTCACGATCACGGATCGATACAATGCAAGTAAATTGTTGCCTATCGTGCCGTCCTGCATGAGTGACCAAATTTGCAAAGCGGGTGACGCAAGTGGTGCATCGAGGTACGGACGATGCGGACCGCGCGGATTCCGTGCGATACAATTTTATGGCCAACGCGACTGCACGTGTGACAGCGCCTAAGTTTTCCATACTTTGATAAATCCGCTTTGCCCGCGCCGCCTGCACCGCTCGTAACTCGTCGCTCACACAGCACGGCGCGTAACGCAACGGCTTACGTGGGCGGTACCGCGTGGCACGCCCGGCAGGAGCGGCGGACGCGTCTGGGGAGGTAGGAGCGGCAGAGGCGGCAGTAGCGTCTTACGTTTATTTGAAGTCCGGCACAGTTTACCGTGCGATTCGTGAATGGTGACATGTCTAGATCAAGAAGAAGGAATGTTTTACTGGGGGAAAGCGTTTATCTCAAAATATTACGAATGCGAAGAAGACATAGAGCAAGAAGGCATCCAACAGATACGTTCTATTTAGAAAGGGGAATAGACGGCGAATTCCACCGTTTATACCAAAACCTAAAAAATTTTCCCAATTTGTTTTATGGATATACCAGAATGCTACCGGAGACATTCGACTACATACTAAATGCAATAACACCTGAATTAATAATTAAGAGCGTGTGGAATAACCCAAACATTCGGAGTTAACAAGCCAGACTGCGCTCGGTACGGGCGGCACTAGCGGCGAATATCAAATTATTTGACCGCGTGCGTCGCTCGAAAACCGGCAGCTCTAATAGCGCCGCCTGATAACGCGCACGTAGGACACATGAATTGTATTCCACGGTTTGATGTTGCCGGCTCTGCCGCTCATGCCGGGCGTGCCACGCGGTATCGCCCACGTAAGCCGTCGCGTAAGTCAGTTCCTCCTCGTGGCTGGGAACGTTATATCCTACGCGATGCCAAATCTTCAACATACTCTGTCTTTTTCCCAACAAATAACGAAATTATTCTCTCATTTTCCGGATTTAAAGTATGACGACACGGTGATGTACTGTCGTATTTGTCAGATAAGTTTGGTTGGATAGAATTCATACGATGGGCTATTTTCATCAATCTGAGATGAAAATGAAAATGTTTATATTTTGAAACATAATTTTTTTAGTGTATCTTGTGCCGAATAAAATATATTACATAACGCTATAAAATAATTATTTCAATTTTAAGTTTTTCATAATTACTTCACTGAGCGTAAACTAGGGTAATCAAAAAAAATTGTTAGAACACTGGCAAGATGGTACTTCTATTATTCTGTTGTGAATCCTGTTCTAGCATTTTTGTTTGAGTATTCGTTTTACTCATTCTAAAAGCCCACAAATATGGAAAAAAATTGTGTAGAAGGTAGATCAGATTATTTATCTGCTATAATTTTACAATAATAAACAAACGAAAAATTAGTTTACGGTGAAATGTCAAATAAAGTACTATGCCAACAACTGGAGATTACGAAATAACCTAAAAATAACTACATTTGTCGCTCTATTTGAATTTGCGCTTAGTGACGTCACCAAAGTTTGACTTTTTTTCAGTTTAAATGAAAATAAAAAAAGAAATTACACGTGTCTCTTATTTTTAACCTTAGTTTTCGATTTTCAAGTAAAAAAGGGGAAATACTCCATTGTATGTGACATGTTGACAGTGCGCGTCATAAAACAAATCGCAAACTACAGTTTCCTTACTGGGTATTTCTCTATGTTGTCATTTTCATATTAAGCGTTGTAGGATTCCACAGTATGTACTGAATAAAGAACATTTTCGAGGTTTCCGGAAAAAATAGTTCCTGAGTGGTCATTACCAACTAGACGACAAATGGAACGTCAATTTACTTATGTTAAAGACATCATCGAGAATTGTACACGGTATGAATTATTTGCGAAACCATTGTGGCTAACTGTCGATGAAACTGCGGATGAAAAGAACAATGGGATGCAAAATAGTTCTTTGTCTTTAGGAGAATCATTGGAAATAGTGGATAATTTAAATACGTCATTAACAGATACCCAGGGGTTAATGCAGCCGAGAAATTTATGAAGGTCTTAAATAAAAATACGTGAAAGTGCATTTTATTAGAGAATGTCTATGTGACGAACGGATATACGTTCAACAAAATTTTTCGTATGCAAATGTTGCGTAGTTAGATGTAAAACGCTCATTTTCGAAATATAGTGCAACATTTGCTTTACCCAAAATATGTTTATCATCTGATACGATTAATGATGCAAGTATACGCAAAGACACATAAATCACCATTGACGCTTACGAACTAATAATAGGTAAGTCAGTGTATATTTATGTGTAAGTCTTATGAAACTGTGAACAGAGCGGGAACGCCAATGGACTCACTCGCAACGGTACAGTTCTACTTATTAATTAGTTAGTATGCTTGTTTATTTTTAAATCAAATTTCTTGTACATAAAATGGCCAATTTATTTCACTTTAAATTAAATATGGAACTAGTGTGCCACCCTAGCACCTACTCTAAATTTGCCTTGACTAGAGCTGGGATAGAAATCCAAGGCAGTCTACGATGAATACAATTTTAGTAGATTACACAGGCATAATAGGTACCAAAAAACTTAGTGACAACTACAATTATAATTCGAAGGAAACTTCGAGAGATTGCAGTACTCAATACAAGCAACTATTTGCACAAATAACAAGGTGGTCCTCTCAAGCGTTCCCGAGAACATTCAACGTTTAGCTGATAATGTCTTGGACTATTCAGTCTGCCACGAGCCACAGGTAGCCCAGTAACTAACGTGCTGGACTCCAGAGATTGCTGGATCGATTTCCTACCACTGATTTTTTTATTTTGATTCAGTTTTTTTAGTACTTAATGCGTATAATACATAATATTATACTCCCCAGCGCGCAAGTGTGCAGTAAATTTTATTTATCCCTATTCATTTTATACTATGTTGGTATTTCTGTGTATTATTATGAAGTAGTAAAAAAAATTAAACAAAAGGAAAAATTATTAGCCGACAATCGATCCAACGATCTAACTCTCCAAAGTCTGACACCATCCTTAGTTACAGGGCTACCTGCGTTTTGTGTCAGTTAAGAAATGTTGCGATAATTTCATTGTCGAGAATAATTTTTAAAGTTCTTCAAGGGAATTTCTATCCAATGGCAGTTTTTCCTCAAACTGTCGAAAAAAAACGCATGTCTAAATGAATTTATATTCCAGATAATTGGGATACGCTCATTGACTCTGGCGATTTCGCTTTTGACCTTTTTCTCTGAAAATGACGTTACTCTAATCAGAAATCTAAATTTCATTTGATTAGAGGTACAGTCCGATAATATACTCGAAATGTTGACCAGATTGGGATACGTTGTTTATTAATTCTTTTATTAATAATAATCAAAAATTTTCCAGGTCAGTGTTTCTCTAATAACAGTTCTCAAGCCCTGAAAAAGTAAGTAGTATAAAAGGAGTATACTGGCTACCCCTACTCTGCAACACTCGATACATAAAACGGTCGATCGGTAAAAGTCTAATAACTGTGGAACTGAAAAAAAAAAATTAATTTGTTAAAAGTATTTCTTCTTTATGTATAATTCTGATTCTACTTACCATGGAACATGGAACACTATAACATTTCTAATAAGAAAACATGGATCAATAGTAGCCTCACAGCATTTTAAATTATATTTTTTACTAAACAGTGTAACTTCTACTGCAAAATATGCATCTTCACATTTTTAACAGAAGTAATGACGTATTTTTCAGCTGTTTTATTTTTTCATTAAACTTTATAGTAGTTTTTAAACTTATCTTGGTTATTATTTTAATATGACTAAATTTGCATACTTTAGACATGGGAAAATATAATATACAATCATTAAAGTTGCTTTTATGGAGCTGTCGTTTCATAGTTTCATCTCTAATGTAACAATTTCATTTGATTGAAACTCATAAATTTGTCAGTTGTCCCCAAATGTGTATCCCCCTCCCGCACATGGTTACATTAGGGATACAGGGGATTTGTTACCGTGATGTTTAATGTTTAATGTTTACGTATAAGACTCATATTTGACAAAGCATATACCTGTTTTCAGTTATAAATTACAGCCAAAATCATTGTCTTAAGGTCACCTGTCATTAGTATTAAGCCATTCACCACGTCACATTGGGCAAAGTGTGGTGGGTTAAGTTGGAGCCTCACAAGTCTTTAAATTATTATGAACCCTTTTGTACACTAAGAGAAATAGCTATAGCTACATGTACATAAATCCTTTTTTCACTGTGATTTATTAAATATTCTAATGTCGTAACAGTTAGAGGAAAATCCGTAAAATACTCTGCAATTAACCGACGATTTTAAATCTAAAAAAAATTCTAAAAATTTTACATGAATGCCACTATCTTATGTATTTTCCAAATCAACTCCTGACGACAGGATCGGCAGCGGAAGCAATATGATTTTACATGTTTGCATTTAAAAAATAAATTATTAAATTTTATGTTTTTGTCCAAATCAAATTGAATTTCAGATAAACGATACACATTTTTGCCATATCTTTCCCGCTATGTAAATTCGGCGTTTTCGCACCCTGCTGTTTCGTTATTAGTTTGAACAGCCCTTTGCGATATTGAGTAATTATTCTGGGTGGATCATACAACAATTATCATTTTTTTTTTTTAAATATATTTATAGATAAAACACACCAAATGGAATTATATAAACCGTACGGCAGCGAAAGATATAAAAATTGTAGTACTCATAAGTTATATTCAATAATTTTTTTGTGTAATAAAACAGATCCAATAGTAAAATTACAATATTTCTTATTCAAAAATTAAATAGAAGAGCACAAACTTAAATTTACTTATCTTTAAAAAATAAAATAGGCAAGCAACATCCATTCAAAGCCAACTAGACCAGTCGGTGGAGTCGATATAAAAAATTCGGTTGAAATTTAACCTACCTATTAACAACGATTTAGCTACGGACGCGTATTTCGGAGTTATTGCCCCTCATCGGAGTATCGTGGCTAAAGAATTGATTCTAAGATGGAATAGATCAGGAACAAAAGTTAACATAATGTTTTTAACATAACATAACTTTTATAAACAGTTCTTAATAAAAAGTTTTTCAAATAGTTAGAAACTGTATTAACATTCTATATGTTAATAGTTCTATTCGGCTCATGACACATGTTTTGTTGTAAATAGCGATTAAGTAGTATTTTAAAAAGCGACTGTGGAAGAATTATTCTATCAATTATAGGCACTGTAAGACATTTGGCTAGAATGCATCATATGGTGTGTGATTAACTATTTTCTATCGTGCTTCTGTGTTAGTGGTCTCAATTCCAAAAAGATCGTACAGCTTTGTAGTTACGAATTTTGTGCAGATTTTTCGGGGTTAGGAACACCGTAGGTAATGGTTATTTGTGTGTGTGTTTTGTTTTTATGTTTATTATGCTTGAAATAAAAGTATTTGTAGCAACAATGGAATAAAAAAAGGCCTTTAATGTTTTTTGTCACGTTTAATAATGTAGGGAGATTCGGGAGGTCCGTTACTGTGCCATGATCTTGAAGGGGCGGATCCAGACAGATGGTATGTAGGTGGCATAGTAAGCTGGGGAATAAAATGTGCCCACCCTCACCTACCAGGAGTCTACGCATATGTACCAAAATATATCCCATGGATTCACAAACAGATGAGAAAGTATTCTGATTAGTATTTTTATAGAAGGCTAATATTCTCAATTAAGTTGACAATAATGAAACAAGAATGAAAAGGTACAAATTATACAAGGTAAACTATGATTTTCTAAGGCATTTATATACAAGGAAAATGCTTACAAATAAAGTACTGTAGACGTATTTGTTATTTGTGGTATAGCAGATTTTTCCCTGCCACAAACCTGAGCTACGCACAATATCTAGATTGATCCTTTACGTATAGTGATATCTCGTGACAATTCACCTAGTGTTCGAGCGGACCGCTACATGTGATCTGAATTATACAGCTGTAACATATACACAATTGTGACAAATTTTAATGAATCCTATTTGCTTCGCTACATACCCTTTCAGTTATTAGAACATGCGGTATATGTTTATGTTAGTCAAATATAGACATATTTTATTATGTGTTAGTATCAATATATTTAACTGTTAGTAAATTATTATTATAGTTAGAATATATATATATATATATATATATATATATATATATATATATATATATATATATATATATATATATATATATATATATATATATATATATATATATATATATATATATATATATATATATATATATATATATATATATATGTTGTTTTTCAGGTTTTCGCGGGTGGTGAATGTTAAATTCGTTTTCCGGGTATACTCCCGCGTAGGTGATAGGCCCCGAGAGGGACCGTGGTTGTCTGAACGACGTTTCGGCAGAATCTCATCTGCCATCTTCAGGTTCTAACCGATAACTGCTTACTGCGGCTTCTGGTTACTCGAACTGAAAACATTTTTTCAGATGAGATTCTGCCGAAACGTCGTTCAGACAACCACGGTCCCTCTCGGGGCCTATCACCTACGCGGGAGTATACCCGGAAAACGAACATTATATATATATATATATATATATATATATATATATATATATATATATATATATATATATATATATATATATATATATATATATACGCTATTATTTTATTGGATTTTACGCCACACTAAAACTTTTTATAATATTTTCACAAATTAAAATATAATAAAATTAACTAAAGCTTATAATCCTATAAATGGTACAATGTTACTCACACAAGGTTTGAAAATAACTTAAAAGAATAGGCCCTGATCAACAATTTATCTTCGAATTTGTCTTTAGAGAGTCCTGGACTATAATGCCAGCCTACCTTGCGTAAATCATAAGAATATCAGCTTTAGAAGAATATTAATTTATTTGTGATGCAGAATATAAGAAATATAAAAACCGTCAACCTATATATAAGATATTTATTTATTATTTTTTTTGTATCATTACTAGCTTTAGTCTGTATAGAAAAATAAATTTATCGGTTAAATACATCAATGTTTTGCTACTTTTGTATTTTTCTTAGTGTATTCTGTAGATCAACAGTTCCTGAGCTCTTATGCCACCTCTGATCGATATAAAGAGCTAATGTAAGGTCTGCAGAATATCACTTCGGTATGACTGACTCTTGAAAGCGTGAAAAAAACTAATCCTGCGGATATTAATAAAAATTAGTGTATTAAGTAATTTTAATGGAAACGGACAATATTAGTGCAGTACTAATTCAAAGACAATATATGTGTATAATTAAACTTGAGCAGACAGGAAAACTTCGAGTGCTATATTTGTAATAATCCAGATTACGATTCAATATATTGTCGTTTCTTATAATTATTTATTATGACAAAAATATTAAAATAAGGATAAATGAACCAAAAATATCCTCTTCCCACAAATTCCCATGAATATTTACTTTCATGTGTTTACTGTTTCGTCCTATTTTCATATGGCCATTCCTGTTACATTATTAGCAACACTTAGTCCCAAAATATCCATTAGTTGAGGCCTAACCAAAGAAGGAGAATATGTAATGAATATAAACAACCAACTGTCTACAAACAGTTTATTTGAACAACAATATCCAAATAATGATAATAATTAGGAAAACGATTCAAAAGGACATTATTACAGTCGTTTTAATTTCTTGTTGGCACTCACACTATTATGGAAGTTTTTTTTAGGGATAGACATTGTGATCATAAAAACAGCAGGAAAATTAACATTATTGCGTCTACCATTACCAATTCAGGTGAATTACCCTATATAGATCGTATACCCAGAAATGTTTTTAAAATACATCTGCGGTGATCATATGCAGCATTCATATATTTGCTAGTAAGTGCCAGTTCTGCATTTGTCACATCACTGGAGATAGAAAAGTTCTTCCTGCAAAAATTAAATATATATTCATAAAGATGCGACTCTCTGAGAAAGTGACTTATTTTCAAGAGAGATAGAGATATCCTACCAATTTAAAAGCCATTAAAGGGCTATTTGTGAGCACTGCGCATGTGCAGAGATGCGGTTTGTCTCTGATTGGTGAAATCCTGAAATCACACACCACAAATGTCTATTATGGACAAAATACATAATGGCTATTTCTCATTCTTAATGTTTCTCGCAAAATACGTCACTTGGACCTACCTTTTAAATGGACGAGGTCACTGAAGACAGTAGCAAGGGATCAAAGGAATGCCGACGGAGCGTCGTATCTTCATTAATCTTTGACAAGAGAGTCTATAATTTATGTATTATGAATAAAATACATTATGCATATTTCTCATTATGAATATTGCTCGCAATGAATACGGCCCTCCCCGACCTTTCTTAATGGACGAGGTCACTGAAGACAGTCCCGAAAAATCAAAGGATGCCAACGGAGCGTCATATATTTATGAATATATATATTTAACCTTTGCGTCCGGTATAACTGCTGTTTTGTAATTAACTTCCTGAACTGTTCTGGAGACGTAAAAGATTTGGAAAACATTAAGAACTTTGTATTATTTTAACGAACACCTCATGCCACACGAACTGAGTGTCTGCTTTGTTGGTTTTCACTTAAAATATATTCATCAGTTGTTGATCAAGAACTAGTAATTGCAACAATCAAGCCAAACAACGAATATCTTGTCGATGGATTATTTATGAGTTAGAATAAGAACGTTATGTTTATGGTGGTCAAAATGTCAGATACTCGCTAATAAGGATAATTAGTTGTATAAAGATGGAAATATATGCCAAAAGTACTGTATATAGTACCCAGAGCGTTGGGAAGTTGTCCATCGATGTCCGCAAGAAATTTTTTAGCTAATTGTTTTCTGTAACTTTTATGAAAGCAAAGGCTAAGAAATGTAATTTTCTGGTATTAGAAATGTTGTATAATGTGTGTACTTATTGTAGATAACGGACGTTTTTTAATGTGGCGGAAAATTCAATAAAATAACGTATTACTTCGATGATAATTATTAATCTAAAGCTAAGAGCGTTAAAACTTAAGCAATCTTTGTATATTTATTGACCTGAATGGCATAAAGTAATAACAAATAGAAACGTTTATTGTTAACTGAACGAGACTTCTTAATAATATTGACTCGTGTTGATTTGAAGTTGATCACTCTAAAATGATCACTAAATTCAAACTATCATAACTTTTAAACTACTGAAGGTAATTCGATAATTTTTATTTTATTTGTCGTTTTTCCCCCTAAATAATCTGGGTTTTTCGTTTGTTTTTGACATTTAATTAAATTCCTGCAGTTCATTTAAGTGTTTATTTACATTTCCTTAAATGCAGCTGTGGGCTTTGCTCGTGATGGTGGAAACTTGTGTCTCACCCTGTATGATAGAAGGACTTTTCCCAAATTTGGAACACTTTTTAGCTTTTAAATATCTATAATACCGTTTAAAAAAATATGTTTTCTAATGTAATTTTTTTAACGTATTTCAATTGCCATCCTATGCAAAACCTAAATCTGTAGCCATGCCACATTTTTAAAGTCAATTAAAGATAACGAAAAGCTACAACTATAGGAAACAAGTACAACAACAACAACAATTACAACAAGAAATTAATATAAATTGACAAAAAGGCAAGTGTCTTTCAATTACCAAACTAAACAACTAAATTTACTAATAACGAGTGGGTCCGCCTCTAACCTGCATAATTGCATGACAACAACTTGGCATACTGTCTATAATGTTGTCAACAATATTTTTCTTCTCTGACAATATCTTCTCATTCTTCAAGATTATTTGGTGATTCTGCGTGACTATTTGTCTTTTCAGTTGATCCCAAACAACATGTTCTATTGGATTAGCATCTGGTGAGGTAGCAGGCCATTCCGTGTAATTTAGGTTATCTTGGAATGCCGAGGTGTTCTGAAAAGTCTTTCACCTCTGGTTCTCCATACACGAATCCTGCCAGTATCTAGAAACAAACGTATCCTGGATTTATCTGCAAAACACAATTTGCCCACTGATCTAATCCCCAGTCAATATGATCTCTAGGCCCAATTCAGTCGCGTTATTCTATTTACTTCAGAAAATTTGGGATGTCTAAAATATCTATGAGCCTTTAAACCATCTTCATATATATAATTGTCTCTTGATGGTTGACCTAGAGATAGTAACTCGTAGAGATTTTTTAATTGTTACAGTGTTTTGAATACGATTGCGTCGAACACTTCTTCTTAGCGATCGGTCTGTTGTTACTCTTCGTTGTCCACCCTCATGCGTGTAAGTAGTGAAATTAATATTTTAAAACCGTATCTAAGCTTTGTTAAATCATTGATTGGGTAACATTAAAGTATTCCTAAGCTTTGTTAAATCATTGATTGGGTAACATTAAAGTAGTCGGCAACTGCCTTTGCGCAATATCATCTTGTACCATGCTTATAGCACGATTTAACTGAGCACTACCTAAACGAGGCATTTTTTAATATTAAAAAACTGTCAACTATGAAAGGATGACGCTTATTGTTTCTTTTTCATAGCCAAGTTAGGAAAGAAGTAAAAATGTTATGGTGAAAATGTATATAACATTAGGAAATATTTTTTCTTAAACGATATTACAAATATTTAAAAACTAAAAAAGTCTCAAACTTGGGAAAAGTCCTTCGATCATACAAAGTGTTACACATTTTTCTACCAACGCGGGCAAAGCCCACAGCTGCATTTAAAAAAATATAAATAAACACCTAACAACCAAATGACCTGTAAAAATTAAACCCAAAAGTCAAAAACAAATCAAAAACATGGATTATGTAGGGAAAATGACGATAATTAAAACAAAAGAAAAAATCATCGCTGTAGTAGTAGTTTAAAAGTTATGACAGTTTGAATTTGGTGCTTATTTAGAGTGATCCACTTCAAATGTACCCGAGTGTATATATTTCAACAATAAAGTATACATTTCAATATTCCGAAAATGCATTATGATTGTATTTTTCCATCATTATTTTACCCCAATTGTGAAAGTAATTATGAAATATGCTGATAACTTTACAAAAGTTAACGTTAATTAATAAATTAAATGCTAAAGTCGTGTTAATTGCAGTATATAACAACATACATTCAAAGTGAATGAAACTTAAATTATCTTCAAATATGAAAATGAAAGAAATTAACAATATATCAAGTAAACAGCGTATTCAATAAAGAGACGGGATCAGTCATTTTTCTCAAAAACAACGTGAGATATTAAAATCATCAAAATCAGAATCTCTTATTTTTGTTTTTTTTTTTTTTTGAAAATGTTGCTGAACATTTTTTTACGCACATTTATAGGTCTAAATGGGGTATTTTTTGTTTTTTCTTTTAATTTGAAAGTCGAAAACTAGAGATAAAAATAAGAGACATGTGTCTTCTTTATATTTTTTCTTTTCCCTGAAACTGAAAAAAATTAAGTCAAACTTTCATGAAGTCGCTAAGCGTAAATTTAAATAGAGCGCCAAATGTAGTTATTTTTAGGGTATTTCATAATCTGCAGTTGTATGGTATTGTACCAGATTTAACATTATTTGACTGTAACTTCATTTTTCGTTTGTTTATTATTATAAAAATGCAGCAGATAAATAATCTGATCTACCTTCTACATAATTTTTCTCCATATTTGTGTGCTTTTCGAATGTTTAAAAATAAATACACAACCAGAAATGGTAAAACAGGAATTATAACAGAATAATTGTACCATCTTGCTAGTGTTCCAAAAAATTTTTGGTGATATCTTTTGTTTGCGCTTAGTGACGTAATTATGAAGAATTTCCACTTTAAATTGAAATAACTATTTTATATTTATTTTTATTTAAAAAATTATAAACACTTTTTTACTTGTCTAATTTTCACTTTATTTGTTATTTTACAACTAGTTTCATCCTATTCGGACATTTTCAAGTAACTAAATTATACACAGATTTTACTTTAATTTAAATATAAACTGACCTGAATAGAGGGATGGGTCACTTTATGGTTGATAATATAATTCAAATTTGTACAGATGTTATATTATTAAATGTAGGGGGTTTTTTCGAGCTAGTAAATTATATTATGGTGTGATTTTTATTAGCAGTAGTTTATCTGAATAAGTTTAATAAGGGAGAATTATTTAAATCTATTTGGTCGTTTAATATGTTGTAATTTTTTATTCCTATTTAATTTATTAATTTCTAACACTTCTAATAAATTAAGTTTTTTACTTTTCCCACAAATATGTAATATTTTAGGTTGGTGGTCGTCAGTTATTGTATGACCAGAATCTGTTAGATGTTTATAAAAGTTGGAATGTTGTTTTTGTGTGTGAATATGTTCTCTATATCTTACTCCGAACGATCTCCCTGTTTGGCCTACATATGAGGCGTTACATTCTGGGCAATCTAACCGATATACACCACATTTTTTAGAGATATCAGTTTTTTGTTTTGCATTGAAAAGATATCTGCCTATATTTTTGTTAGAACTAAAAGATGTTTTAATATTAAATTTGGAAAAGGTATTGCTAATTGAATAGGAGAGTTGGCCTGAATATGGTAATGAAATGTATGTTTGAACTTTTTTCTCGTTGATAGTGGGATAAAGTTCTTTCAAGAGGGACTTATTTTGTTTTTTATAGGTTAAATTGTTGATTATATTTTGAGGGTACCCGTTATTATGTGCAATAAGTCTTATTGTGTCTAATTCTTCTTTTAAATCTGTCTCAGATAGAGGTAAGCTGAAGGCTCGGTGTGTCATAGATTGATATGCGGCTAATTTGTGGGAGAGAAGGTTATAGGAATTAAAGGGTATAGTGGCGTCTGTAAAAGTTGGTTTGCGGTAAATATTATAGGAAAATGATGTTTTATGTCTTTTTATAGTTAAGTCAAGAAAGTTTATCGATTTATTGTCGTTCTCTGTTTCTAAGGTAAAGGATATATTATTATGTGTGTTATTGATAAAATCGAGGAGTATTTTTAATTGTCTGTCTGTCCCTTTAAAACCTATTAGGATGTCATCAACATACCTGTACCAAAAGATAATATGTTTTTTTGATATTGGAGAATCCAATATAGTTTTTTCAAGATTATCCATGAATATATCGGATAAAAGGGGGGCTAAGTGGCGAACCCATAGGGAGCCCTGTTTTTTGTATAAAGATGTCCTCATTAAATTGGAAGTAATTTTGATCTAAACACAACTTGAATGTTTGCAGTATTTCATTTTTTAATTTTGGAATAACTTTGCATTTTTCCAGTATATTTGAAATTAAAGGAACAAATAAAGTGAAAATTAGACAAGTAAAAAAGTGTTTATAATTTTTTAAATCAAAATGGATTTTCACAAAGTAACTTCATCTTCAATCAACTTTTTGAACTATTTTATAGTGTAATATATTTTTTCCGGCACCAAAATTACTAAAAAAAAAATATGTTCAAAATATAAGCATTTCCAAGATCAATGAAAATACCCCAATGAATTGAAAACTATTCCATCAGTGATAATTTCCCATCATGAATCACAAGTTCTACGAAGAACTAAAAATTTATATGCGTTTGATTCAATTTTCTTCATTTCCTCAAGTAGTTTTCTAGAAAAATGTCTGGTCCAATATATTAAGGGGGCCACTTCATAAAGTAAACACCTAAACACACAGTGTTGAACATGTGTTTAGCATGATTTAAAAACTTTAAAACATCTGCCGACACGTGTTTCTGCTTTTAGCGTCTTCTGGACAGCTCACTTAAAGGATGCAGAGAAACCGAATACTAGTAAACCCTATTGTAATAAACATTGATGGTTTCAGAGAACAGGATAATTCAAATTATACAGTGGAAATTCCCCATAGGGTAGAATAATTTAAAAATAAAATTAAATTAGGTTTCCTCTTCTTGGTAAAAGTTTAAAATATAGAGTGGAACGAAAAAATAATAACGCTGAAAATTTTTTGAAACCATTACATTAGGGTTTACTAGTATTCAGTTGCTTTGCATCCTTTAAGTGAGCTGTCCAGAAGACGCTAAAAGCAGAAACACGTATCGGCAGATGTTTTAAAGTTTTTAAAGTAATTGTTCAACTGGTGAGTACCTTTTGTTTTATTTATTTTTAGTTTTACTGAACAGAATAGTTGGAATTTTAAAATAACAGAATGTGCATATTATCTTTTTTGTAATCCAAGTTTCAATATTTTGGCAAATAGCCGGGAAAACAATTGTTTAAAAAGATATATGTTGTACTTATCTATGATAAGTTTTGTAAAATTTTTCAGCGTTATTATTTTTTCAGTCCACTCTATATTTATTTATTTTAAAATTTGGCTGGATCTTAAATGTCCTGGTTAAATCCCATTTTTAAGAAGGATTTTATTTCATTTTTGTTTATCGGAAACATAAATGATGTATACTGATATAGGTATATACCTATTCATAAAAATTGACGAACTGATGGTTCAAAAATGGAACAATCTAACCGGCAAACTAAAATTCTAATGAATTAAGGTTTAACTTAATCAAATTCAAAAACTTTTTACAAGTTTAAAGCGCATTGCTTAGAGTATAATCTTACTTTACTCTAATTACATTATAGGTTATTATATATTAAATAGAAAACTGTGCAAAAAGAATTTTAATTAATATATTTTAATTAGCTAAAGTTGCTAATTAATTAAAGTGCCGAATAGCGAACGTCAAAACATAGCTAAAAGGAATTTGTTGAATTTGTCGACTAAACGAGGAAAATATCCTTAATAAAATACCTACCTTAGAAATTTTAAGTTTTATCAGTGTTATCTGATTAAAATACCTGTTGCACATAATCTGATAAGGTGGGCATTAATGTATATGTGATGCAGTGTATACAAAGTGTATATAATTATAAAAATATGCACAAAAGAGAAGAAGAATTAAAAATAAGTAAAATTAAATATTAAAATTAAAAAATAGGTTTAAGGACTATACAAATTTTTGACACGTATAAGAAGTTTTATAAAATTTGGTTATTTAAAAGGGTATGTGGCGATAGAAAATACGGTGTAAATTTTTCACTTCTGCCGAAGGTTTCGAAAATTTGTTTAGTAGTAGTAGTGTCCTCATGTGGAAATGTCATTGTCAATTTAGCCCACGGAAATATGAGGTTAGATGAGAAATTATCATTCCCGTTATGAAATTATTTCCTTCTGTTACATTTCTATTATCTGTTTGTATTCACCATATATACTGGTCATAATAAATATTATACCTTATAAAACAAAGAAGGTTTAGTGCCATATTCCCCAAAAAGAACAATTATGCAGCTACAGACACGTGTTTCGGAGTTATTGCCCCTCATCAGCGTAGCGTAGCTAATGAATTGGATCTACGATGGGATAGATTAGGAACAAGAACTAAAATAAGGCTGGAAAGTACAGTACACAGTACTCAATTAGTGTCTTCATGTTCCCATGTGCCACATTTGGGGCCTCGATGAGCACAGTCAACACACAGAGCTCTATGTGTACTGCTCATTTCCACCTGGCACATACAAATAAAACAAGATAGATTTATTGGGGTTCAAAATAAAACAAAGAAGGTTTAGTGCCATATTCCCCAAAGAGAAACAATTATGCAGCTACGGACACGTGTTTCGGAGTTATTGCCCCTCATCAGCGTATCGTAGCTAAGGAATTGGATCTACGATGGGATAGATCAGGAACAAGAACTAAAATAAGGCTGGAAAGTACAGTACACAGTACTCAATCAGTGTCTTTTAGTTCTTGTTCCTGATCTTGTTCCTGATCTATCCCATCGTAGATCCAATTCCTTAGCTACGATATGCTGATGAGGGGCAATAACTCCGAAACACGTATCCGTAGCTGCATAATTGTTTCATTTTGGGGAATATGGCACTAAACCTTCTTTGTTTTATTTTGAACCCCAATAAATCTATCTTGTGTTATTATACCTTATCAACGGAATGCGCCGAAAAAAATCGTAGTCTTTGTATTTATTCTTTCTGTTTATTTGAAAAATTGTTGTTTCTTAGCCGATTTTAATGACGATAGATCAAATGTCAGGATGGTCGAAATATTAAAATTCAAGATAACATATGCAATTGAAAACAAAGCTTTTTTGTGCTCTTTTTTTAAATAGAGAGTAGATGTCAAAATGACAGAACTAATAACAGATTTTAAGACTACGATGAGTTAAATCTGTTCATTGATTTTGGAGATATAGCGAAATCAAAAGAGGCCTATTTGCAATTTTTAAAATCTGGAAGAAAAAATAATATTTAATATTTTGCCTACCATTTCTTTATTTTTCAACCCATTTTAATAAACTTGGCCTTGTTATGTATAGAATTGGTTCTAAAAAATTGTGAACAAATTACCGAAATGTCAAAACACAAGACCCATTTTCTAATAGTTTTTCTATTGCTTATACTACTACAACATCTAATAATGACAATCAGCAATACGCACTAGAATAATAATTTAAAAAAAATTTTATCTGCGTAAATAACATGACGAGATCAATGGTTTCAAACACTGACGACTCAATTCATAAGTATGTAATGAAATCGTACTCCTTGAATTTGATATCCTTGGCAAGCCACAATTTCCGTAACTCTTCTCCTCCAGCTGTGTATGACCCACGCTATTGAAATTTGAGGCAATTCTTCCCAATATTGTCATATTATAATTTTTTCTTGATGCTTGGAAACTATCTAAAACAATACCTCTGCATAAAATGTAATAATCCTAATAGCTTAAATGACCCCCATCCCATAAGTTTACTTCAAGTTTTTTCCAAAGTTATTGAAAAAATTATGAACTTTTAAATGAGGAATCACCTAAATATATATGTTATTTTACCTATAAATCAGTTAGGATTCAAGAGTTGTCATAGCTGTACAACTGCTTTATTAAAAATAACAGATGATATTGTAACTGCAACCGACGAAGGAAAAACAACTGCTTTGGTGCTTATCGACTACTCCAAGGCATTTGATATAATTGGTCATCAATTATTTATGCTTTATACTGCACTTCGTCAGATTTTCTCAAACCTCAATAATATTGATAAAAAACTACCTACACAATCGCGTACAACTTGTTGAAACTACGAAATTCAAGTCAAATTATGTTAGCTTTGAAGTCCCACAAGGATCTATTTTAGGACCCCTTCTTTTTTGTGTTTACATTTGTAATTTAATCAATGTTTTACAAAATTTTAACGTGCATATGTACGCCGATGATATGCAGATTTATATTTCATTTGATCACACAGATATAGTAAATGCTATTATTAAAATAAACAGTTATTTAAAAGCATTAGCATTGATATCAGGATTACACAACTAGCAGATAAATCCAACCAAGTCAGATGTGTTAGTATTTGTTAAAATTTGACTTCTTGTGCACGTCTTACATATGTGTACAGATGAAATAAAAAATTAGATTTTTTTTTTATTACCTAGACTTAGGTTAGAACTATGATCAGAAAACATTCTCAGAGATATGTTGTTTTTAGTCTGTTTTGTAGATAATGCATTATTTTTTCTTTCTTTTTCTTGTAAAATATTTAATCTACAAATAAACATTATTATTATTAAGTACTAGAGAAAATGAGTCTTGCATTACATTTCAATAATTTGTTCACATTTTCATAGAGCCGATTTACATAACAAGACCAAGTTCATTGAAATTGGTTAAGAAAAAAGAATTGGCAAGCGAAATATCAAAGTCTGTTTTTTTGTTCCAGATATTAAAAACGACAACAGCCTTTTTTTAATTCGTTATATCTCCAAAACCAATGAACCCATATAACTCGTCGTAGTCTTAAAATGTAGAGGAAAGGTCATTATGTAGAAATCTGTTCTTAGTTCTACCATTTTGGTAACTTTTAATTAAAAAGTATGAGAGCAAAAGAAGGCCTATTTTCGGTTGCGTTCGCCGTGTTGAATTTTATTGTTTCGGCCATCTTAACATTTGAACTCTGTAGCCTATTAAATCATCTAACTATTGACACTAAAATCGCTAAAATCGGCTGAAAAACAATAATTTGGAAAAGAAAAATAAAAAGGCCATCCGGTATACACATCTCGCTAAAGGTAGTTTAACACTTTTCTACAAAAAATAATGATTTGATGATATTACTTTTCATCATTATTTTATTAATATTCATCAAAAAGTTTCTTGATGACTCAAAAAAAAAACTTAGGAGCACATAAAAATAGTGCTTTACTGTTTTTAGTATTAATGCAGAAATTAGTTAGAGAAAATGTTTTATTGATTGAAGTAGTTCCCACAAGCATCAAAACACTGCACACTATTTTCGTCAATCAAAGCGACATCAATGGAAGTTCAATGAAAATTCTAATCGTCCCTTAGATGTCAGCTTTTCTAGCGAAACGTACGTCGAGTATAGTGAGCAATGTTTTGATGTAAACTACTTCCAAGTTGGTATCACGTCAAAGCTCGAACTCTTCAAAATTATAAAATCGCGGTGGTTTAATGAACTGTGTAGTAAAATTATTCTTTATCAAACTGAAATTATTTTAATGCTGTAGATTTAATGAAATATGAAAAAAAAAACTAACAGCGAAACGATCATATGTACCTAATTAAATTCACTCTCATTTGCTTAGGTTGACACTAAAAATACAATAAATATATTTCAATTTTCTTTTTGTAATAAATACAAAAAGATACAAGAAAAATAGTAAGTAAATATATGGGGATTAGATAATGTCGATGAAAAAACTGAGGATTAGTGAAGGGTCTTTTCCAAAATAATATTTATTTATTTATTTATTTATTTATTTATTTATTTATTTATTTATTATTATACACTACCCAACAGAACATGTTCCAATTACAGGGTAGGAAAAATACACAATAACAAATGCATAACATTACAAAATACACAATATAACTAATTCTCAATGAGTATAACGCACATAGGTTTTGAAATAATTAATTACAAGTACATATAATGAGTTAAATTAATTGTTATAGCAGCTCTTATATCTGTAACACTGCAATTAAAGAAGTTAATTTTGTCCTGAATATCATGCCAGTTATGACACATAACATACACCGGTGAGAATTCTAATATATTTGTTCTTGGTGTGGGTAAATAAAAAAGATTAGTTAATCTTGTTTGCACCAATGGCATATGAACGAGCGCATTAACTTTTGCCAACAGTTCAGGACATTATATTTTATTATTGACAAGTTTATACAAAAACATAGCAGAGTGAAGAAACCGCCTTCTGACCAGTTTATCAACATTGAACCTCTCTAGCAGCTTGTCATGCGGAAACCTTATTGGTGGATAGGTTTTGTCCTCCTTAAATGCCATAAATTTTAAAAATCTTCTATGAATTTGTTCGATAGCTTTACTATGTACGGCGTAATATGGATTCCATACGACAGAGCCGTACTCAAGTTTAGAACGCACAAAAGACGTAAATAGAATTTTTATTGTCTCGATGTTGTTAAGCTCACCGGAGTTTCTAATGATAAAGCCCAGGGTTTTGTAAGCTGATGATACAATGATATTGATGTGCTGGTTAAAGATCAGCCTATTATCAAAAGTTATGCCTAGATCTTTAAATACCTCTGGTTTATTTAAATGTACCTGATTTATAGCGTATTCATACTGTACAGGATTCAATTTTCTAGTGTAGGTGACTGCATTACATTTGGCAGCGTTGAGAGGTAGGAGGTTTGAAGTACACCAGTCGTTTATTAGATCCAAGTCAGCTTGTAGTAGCAAACAGTCAGATTCATCCTTGACAGCTAGATACAGTTTGAGGTCATCCGCGTATAATAGCCAATAGCAGTTCAGACCAAGTACGATGTCGTTTATAAATAAAATAAAGTATAAGGGGCCCAACACTGACCCTTGGGGTACCCCAGAAGTACAAATAATTCTTTCAGATTTATGCCCGCGATATTGAACATATTGGTTTCTACATTTTAAGTAGGAGGAGCAGAATAGAACTAAATCTCGGTTAAAGCCGAAAGCAGAAAGCTTCCTTAGTAAAATACCGTGGTCAAGTCTGTCGAACGCCTTTGAGAAGTCCGCATAAATGACATCTACCTGTCCATTGCCATCCAACACCTCCGAGATGAATTGTGTAACACAAACCAAGTTGCTGATTGTCGACCGGCCTACCACAAAGCCGTGCTGATTAGGGCAAATTTGTTCATTGACATGTATGTGGAGCTCCTCGTATAGAGCGAATTCAAAGGCTTTACTAAAATTATTAATGATGGTGATGGACGATAATTTTTTATGTCAGTCCGATTATCTTTTTTAAAAACGGGAATAATTTTGGAGCTTTTCCATAACTCTGGGAATGTGTTACTGTTAAGGGCTAAATTAAATAAAATATTATTGTTGAAAGGTCATGGTGACGTTTTTATTTTCTAAAAAATCGAGTAATTGTACTCTCTTGTAAATCTTGCAAAGAAGGATTCTGCTGTAATTCCTGTTTAACATACATTTGAGTAAAACTTTAACGGAACTTAACTGACTGGTTCTGATTTACTGGGAAATTTCACAAGTATTTACATATGGATTTCCGTCAGTAAAATCTCGTAATGGGTTTCCTTTTTGTTCGTTATTAACCAGTTTCTTACCGCTGTAAATGCTCGAGTTTATGAAGAGATTTATCACTTGTATTTGGACGTCAATTTTGATACATTAGAAAGTTTGTTCATAAACAATAGGTATTTCTCGCGTAACTAAATTAACTATTTTATGATCATGAAATGATTCACTTATCTTTATATAAAATAAATTATAATATGAAGGGACTTAACGCACCTTGATCTAATGAAAATTGATTTCTTGCTTCGGATATGTTGTAAATAGTTTTGTCTTTTACTGAGAAACTGTTCACAAACTTGAAATTTTTTAAAAATCTAAAATAAACAATGTTTTCATAAGTTGTACGGTATTCGATGGACCATGTAACGACACATTATTTGTCCACCTAGTACATTTTATATTTTACTTCTACATCAGCAGTTTGTATATAATTTGTCAATATCTTAATAGGATTATTATTAATTATGTTTTATATATGTCGCTTTGTTTTATGTTCCATAAAAGTGAAAAACATTAAAATAATGAAATAAGTTGTTTAATTTTTAATATCTACCGGCTCTAATTACGAAAATAAAGAACGCTGGCTCTTCGTAGACAACTTACCAAGAAATAAATGCCTGTCAATATCAATTAACTGATTTTCTTGGAGGTATGGAACTTTATGTTGCTTCAAAGCTTCCCTTTTTATAAAACAGTTTTAAAAATAAAGTTAATTTTCTTTTTTGAGGTATGAATAATGTCTCAACCATAAAAAATAAAAATTAATTTAGGTTAATTGTAACTGTATATATAAGTTGTTTGGAAAAACGCAAAACATATCGATTTTTGATTTAAGGGGGTCACATTTTGCACGGAAAAAAATCTAAACTATCTTTCCATCAAGGAAGACGTTATTCTTAAAAGTCATTATCTTAGTCTCCTTCTTTTAATGATAACTAATTATTAACTTTAGAATAATGGTTCTACTTCAGCTAAGGGGAAATTTCGAAAAATATTCAATACTAACTTATGATTAATCTAAGATTTCATTTATTCAGTTCAAAAGTAGAGATATTGCGATCTGTTACATTTAACACTTAATGTATATTTAAATAAAACTGAAAAATTATTTGAATCAAATTTGAATTTCTGGGATTGGGACTTTTCAGAATTAGAAGAAGTTTTTTATGAAGAATGACGTTTTACTAAGAAACCAAAAACACAAAAAGTTACAAGTATAAGTCCATTCGTGAACACACTGTATATGAGTCTTCAAATTTACCACTGGAAGGCACATTATTTCTTTATAAGCTTTTAAGTGTTTTATGAATTTTATTTTCTTTCCGAATATCTTGCATGCAGTAAAACCAGAATTATTAAACTTACCTTCCAATATTAAAATTAAGGACTCCAATTCCCAACTTGCTAATAGCTCTTCCATCGTAGACTCATTAACTTCTATTTCACAGTTCATAATGTTAATATACTTTTTTTCAAGTGTAACTTTACAACTATAAATTATTTCATAATAATCAACGTCTATGAACAAAGTGCAGCACGCACAATTCGACGCGTAGTAGGTAAGATATGTCGTCTTTGTTTGGCAAAGGCATAGCTTACTACCTCCCACCATTGAATGATTCACTTGTTCCATCATTATTTTAGAATACTTTACATTGAGATTAGTAAGTATTCAATCAAGGATAAGAGTTATTGGATTAAAGTATGTATAATTCATCCAGCAAAGTTTGTAGTTTTATTCCAATAGTAGTATTCTTCAAGAAAAACATTTAAATAAGAATTTACTTCAAGATGTCCTTATACTTACTCTCACGGTTAACAGTATTCGAAAGAAGTGTACTATTAAAAGTATATTTAATACATACTTATATTTCGAAGGAATCAAACTCATATTGAGTTAATGACCACCGCTAATGAAACTCAAAAATATATCTGTTCTTGGTTTACAATTGGTATATTATTGAAACAATGATAATTTATTATGCCAAATAATATAATTCTAGTGACAAGTATAAAAATTCAAGAATAATCGATTACCTTGATACAGAATAGTTTTCTTTCCGTGTGGCACGAAATTTGAATTTCTAACTACAACCCCATATCGTTGACAATAATTTTAAATTGGAGTAGGAGTCAAATGATACCTCGTTGGATAGATAATCAAATCCTTTATACGAGTGTTAATTTCAAGGAACTAAGTGATACTTGCAACAATTGAGCCAGTATTGGTATTATATTGTTAAATGGTTAGTTCAATATTAATTCGAACAATTCGCAATATTAACTGAACACTGACATCCACAACTGAGTGAATACTTTACATACATAATTAATAGTTGCTTATCAAAGGGGGGTTTTCCCTACTGCTTGGACAGATGCACATGTTGTCCCCGTCCCCAAAAATAATAATTCCTCAGATATTTATTTCCGTAAAATTAGTATTCTACTGACACTTTCTAAAATTTTGGAAAAAAATCGTAGCGGTTAAATTCATATTTTACTAACAATAAAAACACTACCACCAACCTAGAGTGGGTTTCATGTACGGCATAGTACTACTACGGCCTTACTTCACGTTATGGACGATTTATAAATAGCAAAAAATAGTAGTAACAACTCATGCTTAATATTACTAGACTTCAGCAAATTCTTTGATACATTAAACCATTCTACTTAGTGTAAAAAATTAAAATATTTTGGTTTAGGTGATATTTCAGTTTGGTTTTTCCTAAATTATTTAAGTAACCGTCGACAGAGTTCGTGTTAATAACATTTTTTCTGATTTTAAAAACAAAAAAACATTACTCAGGGTGTCCCACAAGGTAGTATCCTTGGACCCCTTTTATTTTCTAAATACGCTTCTAACTTTCACACTTTTTAAATTACGGTTTAATTCATGCTGATGATACACAACTATATTTTTCCTTTTATTTCAATTTTTTTATTAACTGAGGATAAGATTATCTCTGATTTGGAAACAATTACTGAAGTATATAATGCTCATAGCTTAGCTCTAAATGAGTCTAAAACTGAGGTATTTTCGTTTGGTAAGGATAGCAGCAAAATGATCAGTGATCTTAATTTTAAAATTATGCTGAAAAACAAAGTATTGATCCCCGCTGTTGAAACAAAAAATTTAGGGTTGTATCTAGACGTTAAGTTAAGATTCTCTACGCACGTTATTAAATGAGTACAAAAATCATTTGGCAAGTTAAATCTATTATATATGCATAGGGAAATACTTAGTTCTGATATAAAGTTGCTGTTATGCGACTCCCTGATTCAATCTCATCTTGCATATTGTGATATTGTGTATTGGCCTGCTCTATTGAGTAACGATAAAAATACTCTTCAAAAAATACAAAACGCATGCCTCAGATTTAGTTTTGACTTGCGTAAATTCGACCACATTTCTGAAACATTTACAGAAAGCAAATGGTTAAATTTAGATGAAACATTCAAATTCTATCTAGCCTGCCTTGATTACAAAATAGATAAATATCAAACCCCTGAATATTTGTATTTAAAACTTTTAAAAGGTAGTGATACCCATGACCGTTCTACTCGTTTTAGGTATCTGTATAATATCCCCAAACATAACACGATTCAATTTCAAAGGAGTTTTTCCATTCAATGCAGTCAAAATAGCTATTTTTATAGCTGTTTAAATAATTTTTCGTAAATATTGTATTGAAAATCGTAACTTTTTAAATTAAGATAAAATTAAAATGCAACAGAATTTTCAGTTCATGAAAATAATTAATGTGCGTACGTAAGTACGCTTGTATGATAAATTTTTCATATCTGGATTGATAGTTTCTCTAGTACCCTCGTAAAAATTCGAAGCCTTCCGCAACGCTTTAAATATATTTTATACCCTTAGAAAGAGAAGATATCATAGTTTTCTATAGATTTATAACGATGTTATCTAGTGTCTACTCCGCGCAGGTCACGAATTTTCCAGCTTGCGGCGAGAAAAACCCTTTTCTCTTGTTACTAACTGGTTTTACTTGCTGTCAACTAAATTCAGGGTCGCTTCTAGTCAGTGTAATATGCCATTTGTCCACATTCTTATATGAATTGGCAAAAAACGTCTTTAACTAAAACTTTTATATCAACATTTCGTGGAAATTACATGGTGAGCAAACTAAATGTAAAAAATAGTATTAGATTAAATTGTATCAGAATAAATACCCACAGTATCTAGTTTTTCAACTAAATATTACTTTTAGGCAATGCTATTTCTTGAAATATTTATGTGATTTTATTTATAGTACGGTTCATTTAATAAATAAATATTTAGTTGAAGAAATACGTACTCTATATTATACTATATATAATAAACAAATAATGAACAAAATTCGAGTCGATTTTAGCCGTTGAAGTATATGTAGTGAACGAGCGTACTTACTTAAGACGCCGTTTTTCGAAAATAGCCTTGTTTTAGCGATGTGATGCACGTTTTTCTCCTCCGCGACGAAGTGGTGGTACTGCAAACGTCTCCAAAATTAAAAGTCTGCGCTTACAAAATTTGAAATAATCATGTAGATATCAAACAACGAGTTACGCAAGTATTTTTTAACAACGTTAACAGTAATGTAAATACTTATTTAAGTAAAATCTCGATACGGTAATTAAGATGCGAACAAATTTGCTGTAAAAATTGTTTATGGTACGTCACAAAAACAAAATCGACTTATTTTTGCTACACTCAAGACATGTACGAAGACTTTCACCGTCATGAATTTTTACAAATAAAAAAGTTTTTAATTCCCTGAATATGTTTAGATCGATTTACGTCAGGACGGTATGTACATATAGCGGATGTAAATGAAAAGTGGCTCACCCCCTCTATTTTCATTGTTTATAGAAATAAATTGATGAATCTTTAATATTTTGTTATACACATAAAATTGCATTAGAAGACAGTATTTTAAATTTATGCAATTCCGGTTTCGCCGGAAATTACCCTAACTTTTTTATTTTAAATAGAATACCCTGTATATTTTTACATTTTTGGAATTTTGAATATAATAGTGTACATTTTTCTTTGATTTCTTATTTATTTCTATTTTAAGGAAAATTTTAATTTTTAATTTAGAGTGCTGTGATTTACAAAAAATGTTTCTGACGGGGTTTCTTATTATTGCAAAAAATTGAATTACTGTTTTATGATAAATACTCTCTTTCAAAGGTGAGAAAATCGGTTTTTCTAAAAAAATGCATATTTGTCAAATCTCAAAATGGTGGTTCATCACGATATTTAGAAAATACATCTTTTTACGATTACAGTGATACCCATCACAAATAGGTATTAAAATGTAATTCACAAAACCCGACATACAAAGTAGTGTGCTGTGAAAACAATTATTTCAAATAAACTTATTTGTTTAAAATAGCTCTCAAAATAGTTATCAACTAAACAATGGCTATACTTGCATTACAGTAAGCATAATTTAAGTGTACTAAATAATTTTATTTGAGATAATTGCAAATCAAAAATTAAAATTTTCATTAAAAAAAATATATATATACTGTTATATTCAGAAATCACCGTCTATCCCAAAAATGTAAAAATATGCAGGGTGTTCCATTTAAATTAGAAAATTGGGGTAATTTTCGGCGAAACCGGAAGTAAATAAAAATTTAAAATACTGTCTTCTAATGCAATTTTTTGCATATGTGTATACATTAAAATTTCATCAAGTTAGTTCTATAAACAAAGAAAATAGAGGGGATGAGCCACTTTTCATTTACACCAGGTTTTTTTTTTTTATATTTATATATATATATATATATATATATATATATATATATATATATATATATATATATATATATATATATATATATATATATATATATATATACGATGTGTGTATATGCGTGTAATGTACATGTATATATGTATATAAATGATCATGTCAGTGTTCGAAAAAATTCATATGGATTGAATTTACAGTCAATACGCCATCCCTCTTTCAATCATATTTTCTTGGTAAAAAAAATGCCATTAGAAACTGGGGAGAGCCATAAGACATGTATAGATCTTTAGAATATATCTAGTAGATAATTATTAACTTTTTGATATCTTATGACAATTCGACTAGAGTTGTGAGAATTTGGGCGGGTAGAAAAATTGTCTGTTTCATACATATTTTTCATTATACTTTACTTTCAATGTAGTATAAGTAAAACAGGAGTAATACACTCAATAGTGGGGGAGACGCGATGTTCATCTAAAATAGTTTTTCCTTATAAATCATGCCATCAAATAAAAGAGCAAATAACAAACCATGTTAAAATGTTTCACAATTCCAGTTGAGCTTGACGCAAATTTGCGTCATGGTATGACGAAGTAAATTTCCAACGTTTGCGTCTTGATACCAAAATAGTTAAATGTACTTACTTTTAAACTAATTTATACTAAAACAGTAAATTGGTAAAACATTATTTTCTGTATGATTTAAACGCGTAACATAGAGACAAAAGGAGAACGCAACGGAAATAAATTATTTTGATTTAATTGATATATGTCAAAGCATGTCTCAATTTAATTTTTTAAGGTTATTAGTTAGAATATTGCATTATTTTGCTCACCAAATGGAACGGTTTATTTTTGGAAGATGTTAAGAATAATATTATACGGCTAAAAACGACTAAAAAATACATTTCTGTGACTGTGCGAATTTACTAAAAACTGAAACTTGTGGGCAATCACTAATCAAATACTTTTTACGTGTTTTTAAATTGTGTTTTTTATCTATAAAATGAATGCCATTAATAACCGGAGAAAATTTTCAATGCGACTTCATCGTCTAATTTATGAGTAAGTAAACGACAGAAATATTACTTTACGGCACGATGAACGCATAAGTATTGATTGCTGGAGTATGAATTCACAGACATTTTCAAATTATAACTCTATAATCAATTTAGGAATACTGGCAGAAAAACAAAGTCTGCCAAATAATTTACCACGGAGAAGTGATAAGTTTACGCAAATATATATCATTAGATACTTCTTAAATCGTATATAAATATTATTATCTGGCATTAAAGCTTTAAATGTATTTTTAAAAATCCGCTTCAAATCATTGGAAATAGCAAACAATTATATTCTTTTATTTCATAATTTCTTAGAGATTGGCCTAGTCTGTAAGTTTTCCAGACAGTAAAAGAAGTGCGGATATGTAAAAGCACTAGTGACTTACAACGTAACTGCAAAATTTCATAGCAGAATTAAGATATATGTATTATTGATTCCGAATAAGTAGTACACGTTAGTCCTGTATGATTTTTGTTTTTATAAGTGCCATTATCATAATGTTATATCAAGTAATAGTTTGTTATGTTTGCATTAATTTTGCGCCTGTCTAAGTACTCTTGAAAGAATAAAAAAACTGAATACAGATATAATATTTAGGAAGGTTATTTGACGTCTGTCCCTATCGTAAAAAGACCTTCTTCAACTTGAACGCACGATGGGTGTTAAAAACAAATATTCTGCAGTTTTCAGCTTTCTACTATGTTCAGTCAATTTAGTATTCTACAGGAAAACAAGGTCTTTAAGTTTGCGTTAGCATGACTTCGTCTCCAGGATTACCAACATAAAATTTTAAATCGCCGTTAAAGTTTTTCTATTGATGGGAATAAAAAAATTAAAACAAATAACTCGTCTTAAATACCGTATGAAGTGAATATATAAAATTACAAGCAATACTCGTGCGTATTTTTTTATTAATAAGAAATACGTATATTTTATTTGGTGTTATTTTATGAAACTAAATAAATTTTATTTCTTATTAATAGAAAAAGTACGCATCAGTATTTCCTGTAATTTTATATATTCAATTCATATGGTATTTAAGACGAGTTATTTGTTTTCATTTTTTTATTCCCATCAATAGAAAAAACTTTAACAGCGATTTGTAGATTTAAGTTGGATACTGGGTGAAAACGCACTCCTAAAGCTTTATGAACAGTATATCTAAAGTAGAACACATATTTTTCATTGTCAATAGAACATTTTATTTCTCGAAAATTTGTTCTGTTAAACTTTATATTCATTTCCGGTTGTTTTGAGCCCGTGCAAGATAGGAAATAATAGGGAACAACATTTTTTTGGTGCTATCTCTTGTCTGGGGGCATTTGAAAGTCGTCCCCCGCATGCAAAAACGAGGGGGTTTAAAAGATTCAAATTAAGATAGAAGCAAACATGTTCTGAAATCTTAAGTTCAATGCTTTTTTTAAATTTAGATAGTTTGATTGTAATGTTAGTTAAATTGTCTCCTAATATTTGTGCAAAATATGACAAAAAGTGATAGAACGTTCGAGTTCATCTTGGTGGAAGTTATTTAACAAAGGAAGGGTCGAACATTTATGTCTCCGAATCGAACAAAACTTAGCGAGCTTGCAATCCTCAATGCAAACAACTACTTATCCGAAAAATAGGGTGCGCCTCTCAACCGTTTTGGAGAAACAGGCCTCTTGACAGTCAGCGTTCGGCTTATATAGGCTTGGAATATTAAGTCTGCTATGAGCTGCTGGTAGCCCAGTGACCAAGAGTTTGAACTGTTTTCAAGTGTCACTGGCCCGTTCCGTCCAACCCGTCAATTGTCACGTGGATGTCGGGTTGGCTCCGTATGCGGGTATCCTGTGAAGATAATTTTTGTAAATTTAATTTAAGAAATGTATGGTTTTTGATATTTTGGCTAGCCCTGGTGTACTAGATTACGAAATCGATTCACATCCATTGCATTGGCAGGCCTAATCAGTACATGAGGTAGGGTGATGTTTATCATAAAAACGGGAAAAACAAAACCACTGCGTTGGCCGAGAATCGATCCAGCGATCTAGCGTTCCGGATCTGAGGCCTTGGGCACTGGGCTGTCTGCGGCTCGTGGTAAACTGAATATTCCAAGGCCGTACAAACCTAGCGTTCATTATTCAGAAGTATGTTTCCCGGAAACCATTGAGAGGCGCATCCTGCTATTTTGAAAAATACTTGTTTGTATTGAGGACTGCAAGCTCACGACGTTTCATGCGAACTGAAGACTGAACGTCTGACTCTCTCCTTGTAAGATAGAAAGGAATATTTTTAGTAACTAGAATTTAAAAATGATAAAAAGTAATTTTTTAGCATTTTTTCCAAAATCGAAGATGCAAGCAACTTTTACTGTGGTTTTTTTTTATCAAAACCGTCCTTTTGACAAAATTTATTTGCTTTACTGCATCAAATATTAATGTTATATAGTATATTATTGGATTTTAAAATGTAGAATAAGATAAAAGTAGAAAAGACTGACATATTATAGACAATAATAATATAAGTCAATATATACATTTAGTATTTAGAATAATTTAGATTATTGTTAAATTAATAATAATAGTAATAATTTAAAAAAGTTCAATATTGTTGTACTTTCGTAATGCATTTTTTAGAGTTATAATTTTAATTTCAGTGAAATATACAGTAAATTCCGATGCCAGAAGAAAAACTTTAATCGTATAACTAATACACTGATTTTATTACTTTAAATGTTGAAAATATATATAAAATGTGGTGTACGTAATAAAAGGCTTTACGGTATAAGGTTAATAATTCAGCAATCAATATCTTGCAAAATAATATGAAAACAAAAAAACAAATCTGCGTTGTATTGATGGCACCAATAATATGTTATATTTTATAATTATATAAGGCACACATGAAAAAACAGATCAGAAGAGGTATAGTAAAATTTAAAATTTAAATAAGTGATATGACATATCTGACAATATTTTAGACAATATATATATTATATATTTATGAATATTTATAAAAGTTTTCTCATGTGGGCTTGACATACCTACCAATTAAATGCATGATTATTTGCGAATCACTATTTTGATAAAAATTGTCTCAAAAAATATGTATGTATTAATTAAGGTTTTATTAAATGTTGCCGTTATGTTTTATATATATACACACAAAATATTATATGTATGTATCACACATAATCAGTGTCATATGTTAAAGTACATATCAACAGTCATATTATTAAATTATTTTAAAAGTGAAAGATTATCCCGAAATTTGAAATGCAAATTGATGTAAAATGGTGGCGAGTTCTTTCCAAGCATTGAATATAAAGTTTTATCAAAATGTTATAACATACGTTTTGCAAAATATAATCCTTTAAATATTTAAAACCGAGTTAGTATTAATAACAGGAACATACACAAGCTACTTTATTTGAAATTACAATAGAAAAACTGGTTCGTTTAGTTTTTATATCATTTTAGAATGTTTTACCAGATGTTCTTCAAAGCAAATACATTTTATTAACACTACATTGTTTTTAATAATGTATGGATATGCATATTTTAATTTACTAAAACATGTAATCTGTTGATAGATTACAGACTACTGGCAAATTTTATAAAAAACACGAGTCAGATGAACAAAGAACCGAAAATATTTCTTGACATTGGAAAAAGGCAGACACCAAATGGATGGTTCTTGTTCTATACAAAATTTTATTTGATCAGTTTTATTTTTGGAAATATTAAATAAGAAGTTGTCGGAATAATTCGTGTACTTTTAAAGTCAATATGTAGTGTAATAAAAATAATTTAATAAGTGTGACTGTTACCGATAAAAGTTAGATGTGCTCTATGGAAATATATATATGTCAAAATTGGCACAATTTGGTTCTATAGCAAAAAGAAAAATTTGTTTTAGTCTAGACAATACTGTTTACTTATGTGTTCCTTGGCTTTTTGCTGCTATAAATCTAGTCGACGCAATGGGCAATAATAATAAATCGGTATAGTGTTATGTGTGATGTCAGATTATAAGCATGCTATGTGCTTCCAAACGATGCTCCTCTTTAATGTATTACTTACAACCTGTGTTAAAAAATGTAGTCAACCATATACAATAAAATTAAAGGTTTGTGTTTTGTTCTGTGTTTCATTTGACCTCCGGCGTTAAGGTGAATTTACACTGTTGACTTCTCTGAAGAACAATAAGAATAAATCAATTATTAAATATGATTTGAACGAAACAACTACTCAGCGGGCAAATACCCCGACATGCATTGGATTATACCTTCAAATCATGATAGATCGGTAGGCAATATCATTTGTCAATTTCTAACCAGACATATAGACCAGTCAAATTAAGGGTTTTTCAAAACGATAATTTCCAACCATTCCCGACCAATACCATTCGATTCAGTATGTTTTTTGAATTCTCATGGTCAATTTTGCCGTACGTTATATGAGCAAGAATTTAATTTATAAACAATTAAAGTTGTGAAAATGATGAAAATCGATGTTTCTGTATATTCAACTTCAAACGCTGCGAAAACGGCAACAGATAGAGAAAAATTGCTCAGAACGTTTTTTATAGAGCGTTAAATTCCCTTCAAAAAAATCCGCGACGGCATATCTCTATGATGAATAGTTAAGGCGTTACAATGAGTTAAATATTTATTATTTTTCTGCTGTATATCAGTCAGCTGTACAAGTAACGCGCATGCGCGATCAACAGACTCGTACGCCGCGTAATGGCCGCCTGCGCAGAACATTTTAAAGTAGACTTGCTGTAAATCTTTCATAATTTTCTTATTTTTACAACGTTAGCAAATGTATTTATCACTTCTTTGGTCTAGATATAATTATTATATACTTTTATGCATACTCAAAGACCTGGAAAATTATTATTAAGTTATAATACCAAGTACTATAGTGCCCTGTGCCCGAGGGTATCTACATATACGCTCCTAGGATTCTTGAGAAGCAGGTGTTCCAAACTAGACTACTTATACAGCTGACCAGTACGCAGTAGAAAAATAATAAACATTTAACTCATTGTAACGCCTTAACTATTCATCGTAGAGATATGCCGTCGTGGACTTTTTTGAAGGGAATTTAACGCTCTATAAAAAAATTTCTGAGCAACATCGATTTTCATCATTTTCACAACTTTAATTGTTTATAAATTAAATTCTTGCTCATATAACTTACGGCAAAATTGACCATGACAATTCAAAAAAAAACTGAATCGAATGGTATTGGTCGGGAATGGTTGGAAATTATCGTGAAAATGGGCCTGATTTTTGCTTAATTTGACTGGTCTAATAGACCGGTTTCAAACTTATTAGTTCTCCTCAGTACGCCATGGGTTATGGAACAGACAAATGATAGTGGCCAACCCGCTAGTCATATACTGACTAAGGTAAATTGAGTAGTGGTGAGAGGTATGAGAAACTTCTCATAAATCAATTAAACAGAAAATAAATTGAATGGAAATTTAATATTTTTAATTTTGGTGGGTTAATTTCCGTTCATCCAAACAATTGTTTGAATAAACCAATAATTGACACGGTTCAATTCAAATTCATCTTTGTTCAACAATAGCAAACAGTGTAAATTCAGATTTAAGTCACACATATTCTATATGACTAATATTTAGAAACAACATTTCTTTAGGTCATTACATAGTGCTTAGGAAACTAATTATTTGGTTGATTTTGGTAAAGAGCTCTCATCCAAAGTGTTTGGATGAATCGCAATTTACAAATTTATTTCCAAGCAATTTCAAATATAAAATTTAAAAATATATTATAAAGACTAACAAAATTCAAGAAAATAGAAATAATTAAAAAAGACTTGCTTGCAGTATGAAATTAAAAAGGAACCTATATTATTATTAAATTATTATATTGAAAATGTGTTCAAAATGATACAACAGTAAATGTGAGGAAATAAAACAAGATATTTTATAATATTCATTTGGAATAAAATATTATCAAGATGTAACTTTCACCGCCTGTTCTGAATTTTCGTAGCTCAATATTGGAATATTATCTTACCACTGATAAAAGCAATCTACACTGAGTCAATTTATGACTTTTGTTTTTTTAGAAATGGTCCACCCATAACTTCTGTTAAAAAAAATATACATCGAGTGAGAATACATTTTGGATTTTTCTTGACCGGCGCCTTCGCCCAAATCACTCATAATATCGATCCGTGAAAATATATTCACTAACATTATTTTTGCTTCTAATTTAATTTTCTTAACCTAAAAAATTTCCTTTTTAACAAGAAAATTAACATTTATTGAAATAGAAACTATAAACAACATTTGTTCCTAACAAAAGATGAAGACATCAAATGAAAAAGACTATACAAGGTAAGTACGTCTTCTTACATTTAACATTCATATATTCTTTTCAAATTTAATTTTGATAAACTTTACTTAAAAGCTAAAAAGAAAGAATCATTGAATCCCTAAAGTCATGTACAAACTTGTAACAGGACTTCGTTGCGTAATTTAGTTTAGTAACAAACCGGTGGACCCAATGCGCAGCGATTTGTATCATACTTATCACTAGAGTTGGCAGAAATATGCGGCGTGACTTAGGCGTATGCATCATAATAAGCGTAATAAATGAATTTAACTAGTAACAAACGAAGTAAACTGTTACAATTTATAACAATTTATGCACAACTTGCCCTTTTAACTAGCTAGGTTATCACAAACTGGAGAAGATCTGTTATGGTTTAATTTTTTCCGTCAACTTCCGGTATTGAATAATATTAAAATTCCTAGACAAATAACAAATGCGAATATATCTAATATACAATTACATGAATACTGCGACGCGTCAGAGGTCGCTTACTGTGCATGTGTATATTTGAAAAAAGTGAATGAATCAGGTAAAATTTCTATAAGGCTAATATGTGCCAAATCACGTGTGGCCCTTGTCAAAGCGTTAACATTACCTAAGCTAGAGCTTTACGGTGCGGTATTACTGGCAAATTTGACCAAAAGAACAATCATGGCCTTAAATTTAGATATAAATGAAGTATATTATTGGTGCGATTCAAACATAGCCTTGGCTTGGATAACTGCATATCCAAGCAATTAGAGAACATTTGTTTGCAATCAGGTGTCAGAAATACAGTAATTAACAGACAAAACGCAGTGGCGACACGGTCGCTCAAAGGACAGTCGCGCCGATATAGGTTCCAGAGGCTGTACGCTTGAACAATTATTAGTAGGGCTGTTAAAAATGTTCTGTGGGACAGTGGCCTACGCGACATTAACTAATACGAGAAACAATAAACTGTTACAATTTATAACAATGTATGTAAAACTTACCCTCTTAACTAGCTTGCTTATCACAAGCTGGAGAAAATGTGTAGCCACTTTGCAGCATCAGGTATGTTTCTATGGTTGTCTCCATGAGTGGTGTTCGCTTTGGTGAAAATATATTCTTATATTTTGAAAACGACCGTTCGACATCTACTGATGTAATACACGCATACGTAAAATAGTCTTTGAACGCACTTAACGAATCTGGGGCTGCACCATCACATATTTGTCTTAATTTGGTAAAACCAGTGTCTTTATTTAACACACTTGTAAACTTTTCTTTAACGCGCTCATTTGTTGCGTCACCTATAGCGTGTAGCAGTAGATTTACTTCGTCCACTATTTGCAGTGACTCCGCTAACGACAACGCACTGTTTTCTAATTTTTTTATGCTTTCATGTAATGGTTTATAGTTCTTCGCAATATTTTTTAAAGCTGTTTCAACAAAAATGTCTTCGAATTTTGTCTGGCTTTCCTTAATAGCTGCAGCCTCATCTGGATTGAATTGTAGTATCACAGCTTTTATTTGTTGGAAATATTCAGCATATTAAAAAGCTGCCTGCAACCATGTTCCCCAACGTGTAAGAATCGGCTGTGGTGGTTCAGGAATACCGGGACACTTGCTATGAAATGCACCAAGACGTTTAGGAGATTTAAGAAACACTTTTTTTTGTACTTGCTATTAATGCATCCACCTCTGGAAAACCTTTTCGAATAGTTTCTGCCATAAGATGTAAAGCATGCACTTTACACGTAACATGTATAAACGTACAACCTTGTTCTAGCAAAGAATGGCCTACCGAACACATTGTCACGGCGCCATCAGTCACAAACATCAACACTTGACTTTTTGACAGTTCAAATTTTTCTAACGTCTCCAGAACCATCCTGGTAATTGTTTCGCTAGTACACTGACTTAGTCTTTTGCTAGCTAGTAACAGTGGAACTGTCGGTTTAAGACGGTCCAGTACTCGTACTATAATATTTAAAATAAAATTTTTTTTTACAATCTGTTGTCTCATGAACAGATAACCACAGCCGTGTGTTTTTTAATTCACATTTCATCTTATTTACCATGTCTACGTGTACCGTTAGTAGATAGTTACATAACGTTGTGCGACTTGGTAACTTCATCTGGGCATTGTATTTATTCCAGAACTTTCGAAATGGTTGTTTATCGAGTATATGCAGAGGAACATCACAGGCAATCAGCATTAATAGCAAATCAAACATAAACTGTGTTGTCGAAGGCACGCCATTTTTTTTTATTTTTATGTTGTACACTATTTACATGAAGTCCACAATCACGCTTATCCCAGCACATCAAATTTTTCTCGCACACTTTACAAATTATTTTAGCACAATCATAGAATAAATCCGGGAATTCACCTATGAATTTATTCACTTTGTCAGCAAATGGCCGTTTTCTACCCCTGCGTACGTCTGCCATGCTTTATTATTAAATTAATATCAACAATACAGTACAACAAATAAAATAAAAATACAAAAACAATATGCGATATGCCCAAGTGACAACGTTTACACAACTCGAAAGCTAAAAATAGACTGGACTGGAGAAAGAGTTTCGCGGTCAAGGTGAATGCCGGCGACAGTAAGTACATCTGTACTCTACGACCATGATACACAGAAACGATTTGCAGCTTTACTCATACTCATAACAATATCTTGAATAGTTCCGAATACATAAGCATTTGAAATGGGTCAAAATATAGTTGAGCATCTTGTATCATCTCGGTGCCTTTATATTTCCATGCCAAAAAATTGTTGGTATTTCTGGATGAATTAAGGTGTATCTAGTGGGGCTAGTAAAACATAATTCACTCCATAGATTACTCCATTTATTTTTAAATTTTAGTTTTAATATGGAAATTTGTCTATTTAGTTGACATATTTTTCCAACTTGATGTTTGATTTTAAGAATTAGGAGGTTTGAATTGATAGTTGTCAAGGAAGTGTTTTGCAGGGACTTTAAGACTGATAGATTATTGTAACAAATAATACTTACAGTGACTTATATAACTATGGCAAATACAACAGTGATTCTGTTGATCTGCAACATTTTTGTTTAGAAAACGCACTTTTTTTTGTTTGGCATTGGATTTACTCGTAATCCATTAGCCAAAACGCACATTTTATGAAATCGTATTATTTATTTTTCAATAATTCAGAGAATCATTTTGCATTTGTTCAACTTTTGTAACTACATAATAAAAATAATTATTTAATATTATTCTTAATGCTTCCCTAGTCTATTATTGCGATGTCTATAACAATAGAAAATGGCATAAATAGACTAGGAATCTCATGCGAATGAACGCTCCTGGCTTTCTGCTGCCATAAATCCAATAGACGGCACTTGAGCACATGAAATAATAAATGTTGTAATTCGGTATGATGTCAAGCAATAAATTTACCATATACTTCAATAATAATCCTGCTCTGAGTCCTCAGTAATCTACTAGGTGTTTTACTATGTCAATTGAAGTAATCACAATCAACCAGATATTTAGAGGAAAACAAAAGTTTTGGATTTATAGTAATATGTTTCATTTTACCTTTTACCACAAATCGAAAATATATTTAAAAAGAATGATCATTCGGAAATCAAATTAAATCAAGTAAAACTGATCTGGAGTTGTTTCATAATAATTAGTTGGTAATAACAAAGAAATACTACATATACAGGGTGTCATGAAATTAGTGTGCAATATTTTACCAGCTGCTTTTACGGCCAGAAATAGGAAAAAAAGTTCATATGAAGATTGGTCGAAAAATGCTTCCTAAGGGAGCTACAGTCCCCTAAAGGTGGGCCCCTGAGAAAGGTTTTTATCGAAAATCTCCAAAACCACTCAAAGTCAAATATTGAAAATTTACACAGTCGCTACACTTCTTATGTGTAATAAGATGAAATGAATTGAAAGAAAAGGGGCTAACAATTAGCAAAGCATTCTGCCATGACATCGAAAATGACATAATAGAAGAGCTAGTTCATCTTCAGTGTCATTTAAAAGTTTAAACCTTGGCAAGAATAGGGTTGCAATTCTAGAAAACCCAAGGACTTTATTAAAATGGCTCAAGGAGAAGCAATTACAAGACATTTACCCGAACGTCGAAATTTTACTTAGAATATTTAACACGCTTCCGATTTCGAACACCTCTGCCGAACGATCATTTTCATTCCTGAAACGCATTAAAAATCTTTATAGAACAAGTATGATTCAAGAACACGTTAGTGGGCTTGCTCTTCTCTGCATAGAGGGAGAATTTACGAGAAGAATTTGTTTCGAGGGGACAATTAAGTCATTTGCTTTTGCGAAATCCAGAAAAAAAAACAATTTTTTAAAATTATAATCGTTCTTTTAAGTTTATGTTATTTTACATTTGGAAATTACTTTTGTTTGTTCTGACTACCTATCTAAATATACGTCTGTATTAAAGTTTAATTTCTTGTTGTTTTACTTTTTAAAACTTCATTGAAAAAGGGGCGCTAGTTGAGTATTGTGCCTAACAGCGCCAACAATGGTTAATCCGGCCCTGGTACATTCACAAATAATATCGGTCCGGTATTCTGGCCTATTATATGTATGCTGCTACTAAGCGTTAAACAACGAATGTCAGTTAAGTTATTGTATCAAACCGATATTTTTCGATTAAAGTATACCGCTGCTCAGTATCGATATTTCGTCATGTAGCCGGTGCACATTCTTAAGTGCAACTAAGAAATTATCCCACATAAAATTAAATGTAAGTAATTAATCACAACCAAAAAATTTTGGAGATTTTCCAAGACATAATAAACTTTCTAATGTAGATACGTATTTAAATAACTTGAGGGGCTGTTTTCAAATCATAACTGCAGCGCCATCTGTTGGTAAGTACCTTAACATCGCATTTTTAGTTACAGGAATCTTTCTATTTCGAGTCGAAACGACAGTATACTTTATGGCGGTATCAATCATACAACTTATTCAATTTAAATAGAAATCTAGACATTCACGTCAGTGTAAACGTGAATGTCAAATGTCACTAAGCTTTAGTAGTGGATAAATTTTATCTGGCTGTGTTTGTTTTACCCTTATCTGCATTGTTATGATAAAGAATCAAATAAACAGAGAGATCGGCAAAATTTAAATAAGCGATTTATTTGTACAATTTTACTAATAATCACAGTTCAAACTAACATTTTTTCTTATTATGAGTCGGTACAATTCAGTCTCATTTCATTTACTGTATGTTTGTTAATATATTGCACTTTTATTTTGTGATTACCTATTTGAAGATATTTTTAAGCCATCTTGCTAGGTAAGTACTTTACTAGCGGTTTATAAATAATAAATGTGGCAGACACACCCCCAAAGCTGATTTATGATAAACTTTTTTTTCATATTATCGAAGTGAATATATTATATTAAAGTAATCAAATGCATTGTGCATTGTTATATTTATATAGTGAATTATAATAAACAATCCACCCACTTGTTGATTATGTGATTTTAATTTATAACATTATTATTTCTCTATTTTAAATTGAGCTAATAGAGGGCGCAGCTGTATGCGATAAAATATTTGAAAATAATCAATAAAAAAAGTTGTTACTAATTTTATAACTGGGAGTTTAACTTCACGGGAAGGAATAATTAAATTGTTTTTAATTGTTGAAGGTGTTGGGGAGAATAATTCTGTCCTCTGTCTTTGGTGCGCTACCGAATTTTTAAGCAAGGAGAATAATATACTTATTAACGATTTTATAAAAATTTAAAATATTAAAATAAAATAGTATTTTAGCTTGTTTTTTATTAGAATTACATATCATATATGTAATGTATATATTGCTACGGAAAATTTATTAGGATAACATTCACTAGCTCTTGAATACTTAATTTTCCCGCCAATTTATGTACTGGCAGTTAAAGGTGATCCCCTAGTAATACTTTTGTTCTTTGCTTCCTGTGTTACGCAATTCTATTAATGAGATTTAAAGGGAAAATTAACTTGGCGGATTGATGGTGATTATTTCCAACTTTTTGCAATTCACTCAGATTTTGACTTGCGCGTTGTAAGTATTTCAAAACAGCAGAATTACGTTTGAGATTAAACTGGATTCTCATATTTATCAGTTTTCTTCGCATGCGCAGAACAATAGTAGTTTACTTCGCTTTTACCTCTCTGTTTTTTTATATTTGGCGCTACCAGTAAAATCGTGTAAAGCAAAAAACAAAACCCAAAAAGTTTGGTTGTGAACTCACCTTTAAGGTGAGTTCCTGTGAGAACTCATTAGGAAATTACTCACGAAAAATTGCTTGAATTTATTTTTCAATTATTGGCAGTGCTTTGTCTCTAGAATATTTAAACTTACGCTAATAGACTGTACTTTGCATTTGGTGTAACTTGTGAAAGCTCCAGACAACTCTTGATTTTTAATGATATACTCATTATTCAAAAAATTGTGATCCAAACCTAAATAAACTGCTCCAAGAAAGTCTAGGATATTACATATTTTGACATACAGAGGTTTGCGAAATATTTTTTGCTCCACTAGATATAAAACAATTCAATTGTTGGATGAATATTAGTTTCTTGAATCCAGTCATCAGAAAATCATTAGCCGAGTATATTGATTGTGAACTCGAAATAATGTTAATAGTAATATGCTACGAAGAAAGGTAACTTCCGAAGAAAGAAATATGGTCGTTGGAATGATTCATGCTGGTCGAAATCAAGTCGAGGTCACTACGGAGATCAATGTGTGTCATTTCTTGACTTGTTTCACGGCACCAAAACACGACATCAGCATCTGAGAGGATTAGAAGTGGTTGTCCAAGAAAAACTAATGCAGCCCATGACCACTACATTTATCTGACTGCCGATAGAGAGAAATGCTGTACCTAAAAAAACATAGTAGATATCCTAGACAATGCCACTAATGCCAGTGAAGTACGTGTGTCAATAGTCACGATTCGAATCCATTTTAGGGATCGATGTATAGTTTGTAGAAGATGTCTGAGAAGAGTTCCTTTGATCGTACATCATAAACGAATGAGATTGGAATGGGCCCGTGAATATCTACTTTGGTGGGATGAATGGCGTTCTATCTTATTCACCGATGAAACTCGAGTAAATAGAATTTCAGATGATCGCAGTGTTATGGTATGGACTAGGCTAGGGGTAGCCAGAAATATTCGTCAAGTTCATGTAATCTATCCTTATGACCGTGGTTCAATCATGGTGTAGGGAGGCAAATGCTTCAATAGACGATCTGACCTGTTTATTGTTGAGAGAACGATGATAGCTAAGTACTGGCAATATCAACATTATTCTTCAATTTCATGTTGCCATCCTTGATAACTTTTTCTTGGAATAACGCCCATTCTCATCGTGCAAGAATCGTTACCAATGCACTGAAAAATCTTAGAATTCCGGCACTTTCACTCCCACCGGCGTCACCAAATCTCAATCCCATTAAACAGAGGAAAATGAATTAGTTTTCTCCGTGAAAATCTATTTGAAACTGGAATACGTGCGATTTTCCTAGTTCTAATTTTATTACTTATCGCAAAATTAAGAAAACGCATTTAAAACATCGTTGTACAGTCAACAAAATATTTGTACGTAGGAAAATAAACAATAAGGATGGAGTTTGAGCAAGAATTTTTTAATCAAATGATTTATGGAACCACCTAAGTAATTTTTTCTGACGAAACAACGTTTTAATCTAGTAGAGCTCGACCAGTGGCAGAATTTTGCCTATGCGAATACCGATGTTTACACTCGAACATCGGCTGATGGCCGATGTTTGAACTTTGGAGTTAAGTTAGGCCACAATCAAGAACAATAAAAACAATACGTAGACAACTATAATAGCGAATGGCCAATAGAATTTAAAACTTAAATGTAGATAACTTATAATTATTATAAAACCGATTTTCGCTTGTTCCCATAAGAATTACAAGCGAAATATGCGGCAATGTGCCTTATTATACCGTGCTTTTATCTCAAAATACTACGTAGGGAAGCGTTCGGTCAAGCTCGGGCAGGCCCCTATTTGCCCTAGATACAAAATGTGACTGGAAATTAGTGAATATACTGGAATTTGTCACAGCGCGAGCAGTCCATGCTCTCCTCTCTACTCCCAATGTACGAGTTCGAATGACGCTGCTTCCCTATGTAGTGTGGAAACATAAAAACATGGTATAATAGTAATAATATAAGGTCAAGTTTCTTTTACACCCACTAGAACAACCAGAATGATATGGGTATGCAACCTCGCCCAAATGCGAAAGTAAAACGTAATAAGTTTTGTTGGACAGCTTTACGCGCTGCTAGTAATCTGATTTCCATGTGCCAGAGAGAAAATACATCGGCACAATCGCGTATATTTTGCTGATGGCCGATGCCGATGTTGGAATTTTTGGATTATCGGCACCGATGCCGTTGTCTATACCGATATATTAGTCAAGCCCTAGAATCTAGTCATGATGGAACTGGAAGAGTTTATAGACCAACAAGATATGATGAGGAATATGTTTATCGCACAAACCAAAGTAGTCGGTTCTCTGTAAGTGCCTGGACATGTCTTAGTGTCCAGGGTCCAGGTGTTTACATCATTGTTCGCGAAAGGATGACTGCAATAGTGTACAGGAGAATTTTAACCGAAGATATGCTGCCTTCAACGCGTCCGGTTTTTGCAGAAATTTTGCGTTTCGGCTGGTTAAAAAATTATCTTTATAAAAAATATTTCATTTATCAAATGAATATATTTTAGGACAACTGTCCGATTCATCGTGCGCGTAAGTTGCAAAACTATTTCGAAACTCAAAATATCAGTGTTTTACTATGGCTTTCAAGGAACACGGATTTAAATCCAATTTAAAACCCGTGAGGTATGACGTCGCAGTAACTGTTTCTGGAGAATTTCAGACCCCAAAGTCAGGATGAACTGAGGCAGAAAATAACAGGAATATGGAAGAAAATTACTCTTGAAAACACTAGACAGTTAGTCCCTTCCATGCCCAAACGTTTATAAGGATGGTATGATGAAGTATTGATATAGCGCAATTCTGTTTCATTCCTATGATGTTATATGGTTGAAACGAGAAAAAAATTCCTCACCTCCGTAGCATCAGTTTCAGTTTCAGTTTGTTCGTAATTTATGTTTATTAAAATCGGTTAAGAAATAAAGAAATACCAGACAAAATATTAAAGTTGGTTTTTTTTTGTTCCAGATTTTAAAAATAGCAAATAGACCTTTTTTTGAATTCGCTGTATCTCCAAAATCCATGAACCGATTTAACCCACCATAGTCTTAAAATATAGAGAGAAGTTTATTCTTTCGAAATCTGTCATTGGTTCTGTCATTTTGACAATTTTCAATTTAAAAGAACGACCGCAAAAGAAGGCATATTTTCAATTGCGTCCGCCATCTTAAATTTTGATATTTCGTCCATCTTGACATTTGGTCTTTGTAGTTTATTTAACCAGCTAATTATTGACACCACATTAGTTAAAATCGGTTGAGAAATAAAAATTTGGCAAAGAAAACAAAAACAGGGTTATTTTCGGCCCACCCAGTAATTCATTTCTATCAATAAATAAAAGAGTACTACAAAATTTTATTTATTGGAAAATGTACACAAATTTTCGGTTAACAAATTCTGTGCATTTTATCACTACTGACTACATCTGTAATAAATAACAGTTCACAGCTTTATGGCCTTAAATTAGACAACCATAAATTAAACACAACCTAAACGCAAAAGACACAAAAGCACAAAACTAAATATTTTGCAGAACAGATTGCATATCATATTTTTTTTTTGCCGATGCCGATGGTAATAACCCTGTATATTTTTGCATTCCCTTTAAATAGTAACCTCTTAAGAATTGCAAGCCACATGACCATAATAATGATTGAAATTTTGTTAACAAAATAAATGTGGGTTTGTACACTGTTCAAGAACTAATGGAGCATGCCGAGGATAAGTGGTGTAGCATACTGGACAGTGGTCAATTTTACGCAACAAACCCATCCCCTTATAAAGTAAAACTAAACACAAATCTTGTAACATCTGGCCTCTTCATGGCATATAACTCGGAGTCAATTGTTGTCCGTGTTAAATCAAGTTGTCTATTGAAAAATGACATTTTCATATTTATTTTATTAGTATTTTCCTGTTAATACAGTCAATGCTGCCGTTATCTTAGTTTATGAATATCATAATTTACAATATTTGTCTATATACAATAAAAGATCCGCTTATTGATAATATTGGGATTTATTGCTGCGAATAACAACCTGTCATTATATTAATAAAAATAGTGCGCAATTCTTAACAAAAAATTACCTTTAACCTGTTATATGTTTTCGTTCTCAATGTTTTTGTGGACTGTATTGATTGAAAACACTATACCAATTTTCTTATTCGAATGCCCAATTTGTGTGACAGTTTTTAAATTTTAAATTTAAACGGGATTAATTAATCTCGGATACAGCTAATTCAGTTTTCCATTTGTTTTCATTTGTTTATACCAATGTCGAAAATACATCGACCATATTTATACAATTCACTTAAAATTTGAAGTAATTAGATCACTTTTAACGAAAACGTCATTTCTTATTACAATATCAATTCGAGAAAGAATTTATGTGTTGTGATGAAAAATCTGGGACAGAACAACCTTGTTACAGAATTTTTATTATATGTAAATAAAGATAAGTCCACGGCCACGATTTATGAATACAAAAGGGAAATTAATTCCACTTGTATTATCATTTTAAACTTATATGTGATGTATGCCCTTATGCTGGAATCGCACGAGGTACTGAGAATCGATAAACTCTTAAAATTGTTAAAAAACTCCCGTAACTGTAAGGTACCTCCAAATGAGCATTTAACCAGTCAATATTTGTCGAAAATTGACCTCGAGATGTGTTTTTCTATATATCCACTATGCAAATGGGTAAAACACGTCAATACCCACATGTTTAAAACAACTTGTATAGAAGATTAATTGTTAAAATATTTATAAAATAATGGGAATGTTTTCTTAGGCCTTCTTTGGGCATTAAGCTGCTGTCCTATAAATTTTTCAAATAAATCTTCTTTTTCGGAATTCTAAATTTTTTTGATTGGCATAAACGAATTTGTTGAGCTACCATTTTTGTTATAAGTACAAGAAGAATTATTGAACATTTCAAGATTAATTTCATCATTTCTTCCAATTCTTCGAATTTCATTTCGTTCATTAGATATCACGACGCAAACTCATCTTACAAAAACCACAGTGAGTAAGTAAAAACTATGTGGAACTCTTCTGTTGGCAAAAATGCGCCGCAGGACATAGGTGCACGCATCATAATAAGTGTAAAAAGAAATTAACTAGTAATAAAAGCAATAAACTGTTACAATTTATAATGATGTATGCACAATTTACCCTTCTTAACTAGCTTGGTTATCTCAAACTGGAAAAGATCTGTAAAAAACTTTGCAGCATCATGTATGTTTCTATGGTTATCTCCGAGAGTAATGTTCGATGTGGTGAAAAATATGCTTATAAAATAAAGGTTTAGTGCCATATCCCCAAAAAACCAACTATGCAGCTACGGACACGTGTTTCGGAGTTATTGCCCCTCATCAGCGTAGTGTAGCTAAGGAATTGGATCTACGATGGGAGAGATCAGGACCAAGAACTAAAATAAGGCTGGAAAGTACGAGTACAGTACACAGTACTCAATTAGTGTCTTCATGTTCCACATTTGGGGCCTCGATGAGCACAGTCAACACACAGAGCTCTATGTGTACTGCTCATTTCCACCTGGCACATACAAATAAAACAAGATAGATTTATTGGGGTTCAAAATAAAACAAAGAAGTTTTAGTGCCATATTCCCCAAAAAGAAACAATTATGCAGCTACGGATTAGATCCAATTCCTTAACTACGCTACGCTGATGAGGGGCAATAACTCCGAAACACATGTCCGTAGCTGCATAATTGTTTCTTTTTGGGGAATATGGCACTAAACCTTCTTATGGCACTAAACCTTTATTTTATTTTGACCCCAATAAATCTATATTATTAATATGCTTATATTTTGAGAACGACCGTTCGACATCTATTGATGTAATACAAGCTTACTTAAAATAGTCTTTGAACTCACTTAACGGATCTGCAGATGCACCATCAGTACCATCACAAATTTGTCTTAATCTGGTAAGACCGGTGTCTTACTTTAACACACGTGCGAACTTTTCTTCAACGGGCTCATTTTTTGCGTCACCTATAGAGTGTAGCCGTCGATTTACTTTGTCCACTATTTGCAGTGACTCTGCACGGTTTTGTAAGTTTTGTATGGCGTCATGTAATCCTTTATAATTCTTGTGAATAATTTTTAAAGCTGTTTCAACAGAGACATCTTCGAATTTTGTCTGGCATTCCTTATTAACTGCAGCCTCGTCTGGATTGTAGTATCACAGCTTTTATTTGTTGTAAATATTCAACATAATAAAAAGCTGCCTTCAACCATTTCCCCAACGTGTAAGAATCGGCTGTGGTGGTTCGGGAATACCGAGACACCTGCTATGAAAAGAGCGAAGACGTTTAGGAGATTTAAGAAACACTTTTTTTTATACTTGCTATTAATGCATCTACCTCTGGAAAACATGCACTTTACACGTAATATGTACCAACTTACAACCGTGTTCTTGAAGAGAACAGTCTACCAAACGCATTGTCGCGGCACCATCGGTCACAAACATCTACACTTGACTTTTTTGACGGGTCAAATTTTTCTAACGTCTCCAGCACCACACGTGTAATTGTTTGGACAGTACCCTCAATTAGTCTTTTGCCAGCTAGTAACAGTGGAAATGTCGGTTTAAGAGGGTCCAGTACACGTACTATAACATTTAAAATAGAATTTATTTTACAATCGTCGTCACATAACCACAGCCGTGTATTTTTTAGTACACATTTGATCTTATTTACAATGTCTTCGCTTACAGTTGGTACATAGTTACGCAACGTTGTGCGACTTGGTAACGTCACCTTGGAATTGTATTTATTCCAGAACTCCTGAAATGGTTGTTTATCGAGTATGTGCAGCGGAACATCGTGGGCAATCAGCATTAAGAGTAATTCGATATATAAGCTGTGTTGTCGAAGGCACGCCATTTTTTTTAGTTTTTTGTTGCAGAGAATTTACGTGACGTTTACAGTCACGTTTGGCCCAGCACATCAGGTCTGTCTCACACACCTTACAAATATTGTAGCACCCTTGTAAAATAAATCCGGGAATTTACTGATAAATCTTTTCAGCGTATGGCCGTTTTTTACCCTTGGGCAGGTCTGACATATTAAATTAATATCAAGAATAAAATACATCAAATAAAATTTTCACAACGAAGAGGAATACATTAAGTTGTACACCACGAGGCATAACAATGGACTAAAATCAAATGTTAGACTTTATTAAAATAGTAAACAAGTCTCGCCTACGTATTTGGGTATTTCTCTACCTGGCACCGCCCGTGACTTACGGACCGATTTGCCAACTCTATTCATTTATTTAACTCACTACATTTCAGTTGTAGGTACATTTTGTGAGCTACTCACAAGCTCTTTACTATATATGCATCAAACGAAGTTTTTTAACTTAATGTAGGAACATGTGCCAGTCAATAATAATAAAACAAAAAGAACACCTCTTCCAAAGCTCTTCTGGAAAAGTATTTGAAATAGGACGACACTTATCATGTGAAAATTGATGCAAATTCTGCATCATAATTCAGCCTTGACGTTTTTCAAGGAAAAATACATTCGCTAATACTGTGTTTTACAAAAAACTGAAACTGTTTTTTAACAAATGTGAACATGTAAACCATAAATAATTAATATCCTTAGATGTGTTTGAAGAAGACGATTTGATCAAAGATGATTAATATGACATTGTCAGGATGCGATTAATTTTATAATAGTTCAAGGATATTATCTCCCATTTTGTATTAAAATTAGTTTCTATTGAAAATGGGAAATTTCCAATTATATGTAATAACATAATATATAATCTGCCTTATTAAAGTTTAATCCAGATAAGCAATTTACTCTTCTGACATTTTAATAGAATGTAGGCAACTATGAACACTGAAGTAATCAGTTTTCTGTTTATTCCGTTACGTAGCTTTTTTTATCTAAATGCATAATATATCAATTATAAGAAAATGAATGCCAGCCAAAGATTATCACATTAATAATCAGAAATTTTTATACCATTTTCAATATTTTATTGAGGTTGAAGTCTCGTGAATAGACATTTATTTAAAGAATCTCCTAGCCTCTATAAGTCATGTGAGGTTAGCATATTTCTTGATGAACCATGTAAAACATCAGTGTTTTCTAATCAAGTCAGAACAAACCAAACAAAACAAATACAAGTTACGATGGCTCTCAATGAATTGGCTCACGGAACATTGAGGGAGTATTTGAGGGTAAGCAGCGACTGATGCAGACAAGCTCAAGACTTTATGACTGGGCCGAACAAAGCGCGGTCGCTTGTGCTACTTGACCAGAAAAGGAATACTGAAGAGATTGATATGAGTCTTATCAGTCCACTGCGGCTTAGGAGATAACTGACGCTACTAGGTGTGAGGGAAGTCCCTACCTGCCCGAGATGTGGGAGGGACGAAGAAGAAGAAGAAACGTCCTACCACTACTTGGCATTGTGTGAGGCCTGAGGCATGCTTCCGAGGAAAGAGGTGAACTCCCTGGCATGGAAATACATCCTGATCTTCAGTATAAAGTTTAGGAAGGTTTTCGAGGTGGCAGGTGGAGAATTGAGGGGACGGTAGAGGGTAGGTAAATAGGGCCCATCTGTGGCCTGCTTACCAGGCGCCAATCTTCCCAATTATGATTACTACTCCTACTACTACCATTATTGCAACCACTGCTACTACTATTAGGCAACTTCTGCGTACACAGTATACAATTTTATACTAGCAGTATGGAGTAAGACATGAAGTTTCATCACTAATATATACATAGAAATACTGAAGAAATAATTAACAATTCGTTCCTTCCCGAAGTGGGTTAAAACCTTTGATGTGAAGTAGTTTTCCACAGAACACCAAAACACCATATACTGCACTCGACGCGTGTTTGGTCAGCCAAGTTGGCATCATCTGGAGATGATTAAAACTGACCTTATGCCAACAATCTACCCTATTTATACCTAAACTGTTGTCACCGTTCAGTGAACGGGCTATTTGGTATAGACCCTCTGTCACTATTCATAATGACGCGAAGCAACTGTTTAATTTAGAAACAAAGTTATCGATATCAATGAATTTTGTATCAAACACTGCGAAAATATCAACCACATACCTAAACCAAACCCGGGGGGAAATATTCGAATACTTCTATTGCTTTCTTCCTTCAATATTAAAAGAGTTTTACATAGTGTTAACAGTTTTTTCTCCATCATTCATTTAACTTCCCTATTTCCACTACCAAGGCCAACTATCGACGCTAAATACTGCTCCATAACTTTAAAATGAGGCCAAATGCCAAAATTTTATAAGAGTTAAATATGTTTGGTAAGATAGCAGCGGTTTCAGTTAACTTACTAACAAATAAAGCTGCAAATCGTTTCTGTATATCATGGTCGTAGAGTACAGATGTACTTATTGTCGCCGGCATTCACTTTGACCGCGAAACTCTTTCTCCAGTCCAATCTATAATTAGCTTTCGAGTTGTGTACACGTTAAGTCACATGGGCGTATTGCATATTGTTTTTGTGTTTTTATTTTATTTGTTGTACTGTATTGTTGATATTAATTTAATAATAAAGCATGGCAGACGTACGCAGGGGTAGGAAACGGCCATTTGCTGACAAAGTGAATAAATTCATAGGTGAATTTCCGGATTTATTCTATGATGGTGCTAAAATAATTTGTAAAGTGTGCGAGAAAGAATTGATGTGCTGGGATAAGCGTGATTGTGGACTTCACATGTACACCATAAAAAAAAAAATGGCGTGCCTTCGACAACACAGTTTATGTTTGATTTACTATTAATGCAGATTGCCTGTGATGTTCCGCTGCACATACTCGATAAACAACCATTTCGAGAGTTCTGGAATAAATACAATGCCCAGGTGAAGTTACCAAGTCAACGTTATGTAACTATCTACCAACTGTACACGTAGACATGGTAAATAAGATGAAATGTGAATTAAAAAATACACGGCTGTGGTTATCTGTTGATTAGACAACAGATAGTAAAAAGAAATTCTATTTTAAATGTTATAGGACGAGTACTGGACCTTCTTAAACCGACAGTTCCACTGTTACTAGCTAGCAAAAGACTAAGTCAGTGTACTAGCGAAACAATTACCAGGGTGGTGCTGGAGACGTTAGAAAAATTTGAACTAGCAAAAAGTCAAGTGTTGATATTTGTGACTGATGGCGCCGTGACAGTGCGTTCGGTAGGCCTTTCTTTGCAAGAACAAGGTTGTACGTTATACATATTACATGTAAAGTGCATGCTTTACATCTTGTGGCAGAAACTATTCGAAAAGGTTTTCCAGAGGTGGATGCATTAATAGCAAGTACAAAAAAAGTGTTTCTTAAATCTCCTAAACGTCTCCGTGCATTTCATAACAAATGTCCCGGTATTCCTGAACCACCACAGCCGATACTTACACGTTGGGGAACATGGTTGCAGGCAGCTTTTTATTATGCTGAATATTTCCAAAAAAATAAAAGCTGTGATACTACAATTCAATCTAGATGAGGCTGCAGCTATTCAGGAAAGCCAGACAAAATTCGAAGATATTTCCGTTGAAACAGCTTTAAAAATATTGCGTAGAACTATAAACCATTACATGAAAGTATAAATGAATTAGAAAACAGTGCATTGTTGTTAGCGGAGTCACTGCAAATAATGGACGAAGTAAATCTACTGCTACACGCAACAAATGATCGCGTTAAACAAAGTTCGCAAGTGTGTTAACACACTTACCAAAATTAAGACAAATATGTGATGGTGCAGCTACAGATCCGTTAAGTTCGTTCATTTTACGTATGCGTGTATTACATCAGTAGATGTCGAACGGTAGTTTTCAAAATATAAGAATATATTTTCACCAAAGCGAACATCACTCATGGAGACAACCATAGAAACATACCTGATGCTACAAAACGGCTACACATCTTCTCCAGTTTATGATAAGCAAGCTAGTTCTTCAAGCTAGTTAAGAGGGTAAGTTTTACATACACTGTTATAAATTGTAACAGTTTATTGTTTCTCGTATTAGTTAATTTCGCGTACGCCACTGTCCCACGGAACATTTTTAACAGCCCTACTAATAAATCAGTGGCTTAGTGAAAAATATTGCGTGGGTGAAATATCTATGATACAAAAAAAAATAATAAATCACCCAATTCATCTAGTTCGATAGTTTCAGACTGATATATTGCTCTTGTCATCCTAAATATTTGTAGTAAATTCGAAGTTGACATTGTACTTTGTTCGAGAGATAAGTAAGAAAATCTAAAAAAAATTAAAAATTAACAGTACATTTTATGGCATTTTTTATATGAAACGTCTCTATTATTTTGAGCAGTTCTATCGATATTCAAAGTCATGCTGGTTAAAATTGAATCACCCCATATATTTCAATAGACACGTGACAATATATTATGTTGACGCTGCTTCTATTTACCATGTTTCTCTAAAGATTGTTAACCAATTACTACAAGAATCTACAGAATAATTAGATGCACATTTATCACTGTTTAATAAAATATCGGATTTTTTAAGTTTCCTTTTTGTGTTATTTGTGAATCTAATTATTCTACAGAATATTTTAGTAATTGGTTAACAATCCTTAGAGAAACAAGGTAAGTAAGAAACAGCAATTCAAAATAACATAATGTTCACATGTCTGTGTAAATATATAAACAGAAAACTGCCATATTTGACACTGAGGCAAAAATCAAATACCACCAAAGCAATTTTCTTTGGCATTAGTATTGAAAACGTAATTAGATAAATAATTACAGACAATAATAAGAATAATATTAAATTTTCATTCTGCATCGAGTAAAAAAAAAAAATTCCGTCGTGTTTATTAATTCCAGCCCTCTTAAGCAGACGTATGCAAAGGAGGGAAAAGTATTGTTAATGCAAATATAAATGAAATTAGAATATATCCAAAGTAAACATAAGGAAGTTGTATAATTGACTCTGAAGAGCATAGACGCGTGTCCACCGGTCAACTACTCCCCAGGGTTCAATGCAGCATCCCGCCATTGTCACGCTGTTGGTCAAATTCAACAGCGACTATTTAATGCAGACTGTTGATAATATAAGTACATATACCGTGCAGTTTGTATCCTATCCTTATTTATTTACTTATTTTTTTCATTACCACTACATGTTCAAATATTTAATAATCGCTGAATAATATGTAGAAACCCTGGTCTATGTTGACCAAAATGATTTCGATAAAATGATTCTTATAATAAAAATTACACCCGAAATTAAAAAATTGGCAAAATCAAAACATATTTTTTTCTCTGCCAAATTTTGTACGGCATCCTGAAATTAAATTCTAAACATGTTTTTGCTAATATGCATTTTTTAAATATTTTCACAAATAAGCTGAGATTTAGCCTTATTCGATATAATTTTTTAAAATTTCCTGCCAAACTAAACGGCTTCCGATTGTCTTTTTTTATTTTAAAAGAATACAGAGGAAACCTCCGTAAGTCGTTTTAGTTTAAATCCGATAAAACATTTGTTTTATTTGTTTCACATTTTTTTAAGTCGCTGTAGATAATCCGTTTACGAATTTATACTACTCGAATTTATCAGAATTAGATATACCAAAAATTTTAAAATTACTTGAAAGGGATTTAGGCACCCCTTTTTGTGTTTGTAACAATTAATTTATTTTACTGTAACACAGGGGTTGATTTTTTGTCACTTTACTTTCTTCTTTGACATGCTCTTGACAGTTGTATATATTATAGTATCCATTAATGTACAATATATTTTAATTACACCCTTAATCCATGTAAAATCGAATGAACTTTAAAGCATCACAATTGATATATATATAAAGGGTTTATTTTAAGTTTATGGTTAATAATTTTCACAGTATACAGGATGTTCAATTTCGTGTAAAATAAATTTAAATCCTCTAGACTTTTTCTATGTTATAAAATAACAGTTAATGTTATTACCGTATAGAATATTTCTGAGCAGCCTGGATGAAACAGGATAAATGTAGAGAAAGGATTGAAGTAGCAAGTAACCACAAGTCAAAATGATGGATGAAGAGGAAACATAGTCACACTAATGACAATTCTATTTTTATATATATATATATATATATATATATATATATATATATATATATATATATATATATATATATATATATATATATATATATATATATATATATATTTATATATATATATATATATATATATATATATATATATATATATATATATATATATATATATATTTAATTTATTATACGATTCCAATATATATATATATATATATATATATATATATATATATATATATATATATATATATATATATATATATATATATATATATATTTATATATATATATATATATATATATATATATATATATATATATATATATATATATTTAATTTATTATAACGATTCAAATGCGTCGAGGGTCTCACTTCACAACATATATATATATATATATATATATATATATATATATATATATATATATATATATATATATATATATATATATATATATATATATATATATATATATATATATATATTGTTGTGAAGTGAGACCTCGACACATTTGAATCGTATAATAAATTATAATATATATATATATATATATATATATATATATATATATATATATATATATAACAAATATATATAATATATATATATATAACAAATAACAAATAACAAATAACAAACTTTATTCATCCAGTAGATCATACAAAAAATGATATAGGATACGTCAATTAAAAACATGAAATATACAAATGAAAAGAAAAGAAAGAAAAATAAAAAACAATAATGATTAAAATATAACAGAAGAACCATATTTTTAATCTTAAGATTGTAGATATTCTTGAACAGAATAAAAACCATTTGTTAGAAGGACTTCTTTAACAGCGATGATAAACTTTTTTTACATTATTTATCGACTTTATTTTAGCATCCAGTTTATTGTATAGTACAGCACCCATGTAGTATGGGTCGGATTTGTACAATTGCAGTCGATGTAAATCGTATTGCAGATCAAGGCCATAACGTGTAGGATACAGATGATTAGAGTTTTGATATGTAAATTTTGAATTGTGATTTTTTTTTACGAAACATAATATTTCCAAAATATATAAACACGGCAAGTTAAAATTCTTTGCTGTATAAAAGTCTGTTTACATGATTCTCTATATTTCAGACCATAAATGAAACGTATTGCCCTTTTCTGCAACACAAAAACACGATTTGCAGCAGATGCACTAGCCCAGAAAATCACTCCATATCTTAACCGAGACTCAAAATTGGAGAAGTAAAATGTTTTTACAACAGTGACACTAAAAATGTTAGATAGCCTATTTATAGCAAAGCAGTCACTGGCACATTTTTTGCAAAGTGTATCAATATGAGTTTTCCAATCAAGTGGTAAATCTATATGAATGCCTAAAAGTTTAAACTCTGAAACCTTTTGAATTGATATGTTTTCTAATTTTATTAAAGGACTATAACTATAATTGGATTTTATTGGATGAAACTGTAAACAAAAAGTTTTTTCTTGATTCATGATTAATCTATTTTCATTAAAGAAAGTATAAATATGTTGTAGATTTGAGTTTAAACTTCTACTCACTTCCTCTGCAGTTCTACCACTTGATACAACAGTTATATCATCTGCAAATGCACAGAAAAATGTGGAGATACATTCATCTATATTGTTAAGATATAACAGAAATAGTAGTGGACCTATGACACTACCCTGGGGCACTCCTACATCAACGTCCAGTTCACAGGATCTTTTGCCAAAAAAATCTACAAATTGTTTCCTGTTTGTAAGATAGGACTTTAGAACCTTGTTGCATTGACCACGCAGACCATAACATTCTACTCTCCTCAGTAGAATATCATGGTCTACACAATCGAAAGCCTTGGAAAGATCTATAAACAGGGCTATAACTTTGTTTCCTAAATCTAAGTTTTTGTACACATAATGCAATAAATCTAACAGAGCAGTAGTAGTGGAACGATTTTCTCTGAAACCATGTTGGTTATGAGAGAAAATATTATTTTCCTCTAGAAAATGAATTATTCTGCTGGCCAAAAGTTTTTCAAAAATTTTGGAAAAAACAGAAAGTAGAGATATGGGACGGTAGTTACAAATTTCTATAGGATCACCCTTTTTTAAATAGGCAGATTACTTTGGAAATTTTTAATAAATTGGGGAAGCATCCGGTAGTAAAACAGTAGTTTATGATGTGACATAATGGTGTTGCAATCAATTGAGCACATTGCTTTACAATTTTAATGGAAAAACCATCATGCCCAGTAGAATTTGAATTTTTTAACTTATTTATTGTGTCAATAATTTCTGAATATTCTATATATATATATATATATATATATATATATATATATATATATATATATATATATATATATATATATATATATATATATATATATATATATATATATATATATATATATATATATATATATATATATATATATATATATATATATATTTATATATATATATATATATATATATTTATATATATATATATATATATATATATATATATATATATATATATACTATTATATATATATATATATATATATATATATATATATATATATATATATATATATATATATATATATATATATATATATATATATATATATATATATATATATATATATATATATATATATATATATATATATATATATATATATATATATATATATATATATATATATATATATATATATATATATATATATATATATATATATATTAACTAGGAAACGAAAAACTGCTGAACGTTTAATTTATTATACGATTCGAATGTGTCGAGGTCTCACTTTAACTGTGATATACCTATTAAAAACAGCGGAGTAGAAATTTTTTTAAAGGATCTATTTATGTGTCTATTATAAACCACTCACTAAGTTTATTTGACTTAGACTTAGGTTGAAGCATCATAGAAATTTTTTAATTTATACCAAAAAATTTACATACATTTAGCGGTACTCTGATCAAATATATTACTTAACACGAAGATAATAGAGATCCCATAGCCATACCGAAGTCCTACTGATAGAAGTCATTATCTAATTACAAATAGGTACATAAAAGCTCACCATTAGATGTCTATCATGAATATTAATATCATAAAGTTTCTCCAAGAAGCGTTCATTATTTTTTATATATGATTCGGAATTACCAAAGAGCTGATTATTAATTTTCACTTGTAATATCCCAAGTGCATGAATTATTTTTCGAGTATATGAATTTTCTTAAAAAATTCATGTACGAGAAAAACTTCCTGCACGCGGGGGATTCGATAGGAAAATTTTACACCTAACTAAATACTAATGTCATCTGACATTAAGATTATTCGAATTGTAAGACATAACAAGGTATAAGATTAGTAGGCCATATATGGGTTTTGTTGACAAAATGACAGAAACGCATCGGAATAGTAGTGTTCTGTCAAAAGTTAAAATTAAAACAGTTATTTGAAAACGTCGCGTTTTGCAAACAAAAGTAAATAAATTATTAGACAAAAAAGTCCAAAATGTAATGCCACAAAATACGAAGAAGTCCAAAGAGAGTGTGTGTGGAGACAATTTTTGCAGTTTTGTAACGAAAAATCCTACGATATCAACAATCCATCAATTTCCATCGAAGCACTCGATCAAACCTTAGAATATTATGCGTTTAATATGAAGAAAAAAATTATAAAGAAAGCGTGGTAAAATTATGTGGAATAGCACTGAAAAGCAGTTACAGTAAATGTTTTTTAATCGATAAAAAAATCAAATTTGATCCATTTTCCGATCAAGTTTGCATCCGCAGAGCTGCCATATGCTCATATGTTGCCTCATATGAGCTAGCGTGGAGAGTGGGAGAAGGATCTTCAGCTTGTATTCAGTATTTTATGGAGAAAACAGACAACGAAGTGAACTTAACTGGACGGATTGAGTACAATCCAGCATTTTCTAAAACCACCCAGGCTGGTTCAAAAAAAGGTATCTGACAGTAAATGGCTAGTTATAAATAATGAAAATCCTGATGTTTGCCCTGTTCGGTTGTTAGAAAAAATTGTTGATTAAAAAAAACAACCATATAAAAACTGAAAGACTATTTTTAATATGAAATCCAAATTGGAATCGTTCTTAGTCTAAAGGATGGTATAAGATTTGTCCTATCGGGAAAAATACGATATCCACTTGGTTTAAGTCAGCGGGAGCTAGTATTGGTATCGACATGAAAAAAACTAAAGTGGCAAATCAGTCAGTTCGAGCAACAGCCGTTTTCAATTTAGCAAAACGAGGAATTGGTTTACAGCAACTTATTAAAATAACTGGACACAGCAACAGCCAATTAATCAAGCCATACCTCCAGCTGGATGCTGAACATCATCAGGATATAATTGAGGCTATGAGGAGTAACAAAGCTAGCATCACCTCTTCGACAAGTGGTTTAAGTCATCCATCAAGTGTTTATAACAATTGTGTATTTAATATTACAAATAAAAATTAAAATAAGTAAAAAGTTATATATGTTGTATTCTAGTGTTAATCTTAATGAAAGATATATTTACAAAGCTTTTTTATTAACTAAAGTTTGCGGAATATTATTGTTTCGAAACTTTTAGGTCTATTTGCAGGTTTATTTTATTTACAACGTTAACTCTGTTTAAAAATTTCAGTAAGCATACCTATAGATAAAAAATACGTTCCACCAAGTTTAGTTTTGAAAAATACTGAAAATCATTCAAGGCAAATCTATTGCATCATTAAAAACTATGTTTTGTTTACTAAAGTGAGGGGAACGGTTTTTTTATATATATTGAAATAACATAACAGTAGATATCTATATAGTTGCAGGATATCTACATATATGCAATGTTAAAAAAAAAACGTTTCCACCCATTTTTGTTGCAAAAAAACTACTCACGAGGAGTTAATATATATTTACTGTAATGTTTTACCCACTAAAATGGACGGAATCCTGTTTTTCTTATATTTTCTAGTTACAACAGTTTGGGTGAACCGGAATACCGCTTTATACGTATAATAGATAAATTGTTTAAGATAACTCTATTTGTGTTTCATGAAATAAGTTTTGTTTACTAAAATAAGGGGAACGTTTTTTTTTTTTATATTTTGAAATCTCATAACAGTAGATCCCTATATAACAGGATATCTACATATATGCAATGTTAAAAAATCTTTCCACCCATTTTAGTTGCAAAGAACTACTCATAACGGGTTAATATATATCTACTGTAAAGTTTTATATTATGTTTTCTTTACTAAAATGGGTAAAATCCTGCTTTTTTTATATTTTCAAACTTTACAACAGTTTGGGTGAACCGGAATAACTATATACGTATAATAGGTAAATAATATCCTTTCCATCCTTTTTAGTTTCAAAAAATTACTAAAAGTTGTTTAAGACAACTCTATGTGTGTGTTATAATATAACTTTTGTTCAGTAAAATAGGTGGAACGTTGTTTTTTTTAATATATTTTCATGTTTTGTCCACGCTCAATTTCAGCACATTATAACTTAACAGAGATGGCTTTGATACAAAACGTCCTTAGTTATTTATCATTATTTCATTTAACCCGTTTAAGCTGAATATTTCTATTGTTGAAGTTGTTTTCGAGGTGTTTAAAGAATAAGATTATAGAGAGTGGAAAAAGAACAGAAATATATATTATGCGCATATGCAAAGCACTTTGTGAAATTTAAAAATGCCATCCAAAATTGAAATACTTGTCATACCTGTTTGAGAAGTGTAATATGTAGGAATACCAAAATGAGAAGTTATTCAGCGTAATACAAAAAAAGCTACTGGAAGTTTCAACTAAGTTTTCACGAAGTAGAAAAGATAAGTTAAATAAAATTGTTTCAAAATGTAATTGATATAAATTCTTCACCGATGTATTCACCATTGAAACGCGAGGAGTTTTTAAAAGATTTTCAAACACATTTGAAATATTTAGTTAATGATCATAATTAAAAATGAAATAAAATGTTGTTTCAAGATCAATGATTTTTTTATAATTATCTCGTTTAATATCAAAAATATAATTCCATTCTTATATAAAAGCAAATGTGAAATATGATCATGTCAATAATTTGACAGAGAAATTTGCGATTACTAATTTCGCACAGGGTACTCTGAAGGATGAAAATTTCCGGAAATTTTTTGGGTTGCCATGGTAACGAAACCAAAAACAAACTTTTGATTGGCTAAAAAAGTGATGTGTGAAATTTTCAAATAAAAATTTTACTAAATTATGGCACGGGCAATTAATAGAACTGATAATATCCTACTAGGTAACTGCATTTTTTAGATAAACAACCTTAGAAGGCATCAACTCCTAAATTGTAAAATAAAAAATTACGAAAAAAGGACAGTGTATGAAAAAAGCTGTATTTCCATCTACTTTCAATTAGATTTTAAGATATTCAATGGTACTTGTTAATTTTACAACAAAATGTCAGTCTTTTGTCTTCATTAACTGAATAAACAGCCATATTTCTAGAACGATGTGACACATTCATTTCATGCATTAATTAAACAGTATAATTAAAATAATAGTTACAATTTTTCAACTATGATATTCAAATTCTCTCACGATGATACAAAACTAGTTTTTTCACTGTAAGTCCCCGAAATGGTAATTATTTTCAAATACTCGGGAGCTCGTAACGATCTTATTTCACATTATTGAAAATCATACCAGATTAATCAAATTTATTTTACCGTACTGTGTTTAAAATGGGAAGGCACTACCACTTCCTCGTTCTATACTTTTCGTCTGTGTAACAATAGGAGTAATTTATTGACACTAAAATTGGATTAGAATTTCGGGTTTCCACATTGAAAATCGATCAATCATATTTGTAAGTATTGGGGTTACCGCTCAATAATCTAATAGAAAATGACTACTTCATCAATGAGCATGTCTTTCTATTGATAAATTGACTTAGAATGATTGGTTAACTTTTAACGAGTTATTTTTACAATCATATCCGTATTGTAAATCGAGTAAAAACAATTATAATATCACTGGAGCAAATCAAAAATCAATTGGATATTGATGAACATATGAAGTGAAAGGGCGGTTTATACAACCGATAGCAGTTTTCATATGTCGATGTAGAAAAGCAGAGAGATGATAGGAATAACTGAAATATTTAAATGAAACAGCTACATAATTTAGCATCTACGTATTAAATCAGAAATGAAATTCAAGTTGTTACAGCAGTTACTCCTGTTTATTATACTGGGTGGCTATTTAAAAACGAATCCTGTGTGAAGCTCCATAACTTCGGAGTACATTGAGATCGATTTAACATTGTTTTCTCTTACAGACAAAAGGTTGAAAGGTATTCCTAGCAAAGTTCATAGATGTATGCCTATCAACTACGAAATAACAAAATTTTAAATTTATCGTTCAAATCTACTATTCCAAGGTGATAATTTTATAGGCAGCTTAAAGCAAAGTACGTTTTTATTGAAACAAATGTAATTGTCAGTGACATTTCGAGTTAGTTGTAAGATTATCATAAGTTTGCTGAAAGTTTTGTCCAATTATCTCGAGATTTCTTATAATAATGGCATTTCACTTAACTGGAAATAGAGGACGACAATTCTATAAACTTTTCAGATCTAACTATTTAAAAATTAAATAACTTACATACATTCTCCATATACTATAAAAACACTCATACCGATACTACTATACATAACACTTCTACACACCCTTTGAAACACAAACAAGCAGCGTACAACAGTATGATACATAGATTAATCAACGTTCCTCTATCTAAAGACAACTTTGATTCTGAATTAAATATAATAAAACAGATAGCAATTAACAATGGCGACAGCCCAATAATGATTGATAAAATACTTGCCACAAAAAATTACAAAAAAGCGATACAGTTGGTATATCCAAACACCACTTTGAAAGAATCTAATTATAAAACCCTCACATACATCGGTAAACTTACAGATAAAATAGCCAAAAATTTAAGAAAACTGAGTGTCAACATTGCTTATAAAACTAATAACACACTCGGTAAATTAATTAAAAATAACAAAGATAGAGTTAAAAAGGAAAGTAAGTCGGGAGTCTATAAGCTGACCTGTGGTACTTGCCCTAAAGTTTATGTCGGGCAGACGGGAAGAAATTTCAAAACAAGAGTTGCAGAACACAGAAGAAGTTTTACCAATGGTAAAGAAGATTCCACATATGGAGCACACCTCCTAGAAGATAACCATAGTTTCAATCCGAATTTAGAAGTCCTGCATTTAGAAAATAAATGTCCTAAATTGACGTTACTGGAATCACTAGAAATTAATAAATTAAAAAGACAGAATATAATATTAAATGATCAATTAGAAACTAATTCTTCACCATTGTTAAACTTATTTTGAGTGTAAAGTACACTTTCTATATATTTCTATTTATTACTACATCCACCACTCTTAGTGTTTAAAATCAGGACAGTTCTTAAATTACCTACTTTAATAACAGTTTACAACCTTAGATAAATTTCATATTTATACCCTGTTTCTGCATTGTAAAAGTTAGTATAATACTCACATCTGACAAAGCCACTGTGTTGGCGAAACGATTGTCATGTAAAATATATATTCAAGCATATATTCAAAATAAATTTCGTGAAAATGAAAAAACAACAAAAAGTTTTATTATGTTTCGTATAACTAGGTCTGACTTAGATATCATTGCAACTTGTTATTATGAAAAAAATTGACGTGGCAAAGGAATTGGGGAAGAATTTCCAGGGAAGAGATGGCCACTTTCTAGTATAAATCATGCTATTAGACTACTGATAGAAACTGAATCAATTTTCAGAAAACCTGGAAGTGAAAGGCCTGTAACTGTTACAAATAAAGAAAATTCAGAAATGGTACATGAACTGTCTTTGTGACAAGAAAATCAACCGGGAACTTATTTATCACAAAGTAAAATAGCAAACAGATTAAGAGTCACTCGCAGGTCTATACAAATTATTCAAAAACGATTAGGCATAAGATGCTACAAACGGTTACAAACCCCGACAATTTCATTAAATGCAAAAAATGCGTCGATCATTACGAGCCTTGCGGCTTTATAGGAAGTTTTCGAATGCATTTTGTTTTTCAAGATGAAAAATATTTTACGCTCCAAGTCCCTCAAAATAGGCAAAATAACAGTTGATATCACAAAATTCACTTCTCCACTTCACATCACTTCACTTTAACTCACCTCACATTGCTTCTTTTTCTGAATCCTCACCCTTTTCACCGTCTTCATTATTTTCAGATGAACTACTATCCTCGTTCGAATTTATAACAAATTTATTTCCACTATTTATATGAAATTTGGCAATTTTTAAATAACTATCCTCAATTGTAATTACTTTCCTAATTCATTTTTCCCACTCGTCCTTGTTAATTTTCGACAATTCATTTTGAATTAACTCTACGACTTTTTTTATCGAATTTCGGAAAAATATTTCCTTTTCTGACATTATTCATCAATTTACACCAATTTAATTCAATTGGATTGAAAATACAGAAATATGGCGGTAATATCAACATTTTGTGGCCATATCTTTCCGCTACATTATCTATAATATACTTCTCATAATTTTTCGTTTGCAGGACACCAATAATTGTGCTTTATTATAATTTTCCTCATAATAGAGATCAGGTTTTATTAAAAAAAAATTTAACTCCAGCTTAGTAGCTCTTGTTAGTAATTTTATACAATTTTCTCGAATGGTACTTCAAATTGTCGAGAACAATTTTGCTATTTGGTTTTAATTTTGGAATTAGGGTATTTTCAAACCATTCCTCTATTATTTCTCCATCTATGTTGTTGTATTAATTAACATTACAGTCTTCCATGCTTTTTCCGCACAGTTTCAATGCATTATCAACCCATCGATCAACTGATCCACAGTGTAATATAATCAACCGAGTTCCTTTATTAGGGGCAATGAGATTGGTTGACATTTCCTAGATCCATCAGTCCATCCTTTTTTACGGTGCCATGAGTATCATACCAAGTTTCATCTAGATAATAAATTGGTCTATTTTCTCTTCTGAGTTCTTTTATCTCTTCTAGATAGGAATTTCGCCAATTCACTATTCGTCTATTTTTCATAATCGCCATGTGTTTATTGATCGTTTGATATTTAAATCCAATTTTTCTTAGCCAAGTTCCTAAAGTTCTTTTAGTATATTTCAGATGCTAATCCATTTCTTTTAATTTTCTGCCTTCCACGTCAATAATTGGGATTTCATTTTTCTGATACGCATCGTAAACTAATGTTCTTAAAAGTTTTGCTAACGATGGGTCAAGAGTTTTTGATTGACCAGTGTCGGATCTTTGTTTTCTTGGAAGGGTACCTTCTTTCACCAGTTTGTGTATTGTGGGACGGGGAACGTTAGTGAGAGATGCTGTTTCACCTATCTAAATCGTACAAATTAGGGTTATTAGCTCGTCGCTTCAAAAGATTATTGTAAACATTAAGGCTTTGTTTCGCTTGCTCGTTCAAATGAACCCGATTTTTTCTTATGAAAACACTAACGAACTTTGATTTTCTTTATCACTGTAATCACTATCACTTTCATTTTCACAAATACAATAAGATGTAGACGAAAGGCCTCCCACGGTCAAAACATTTTTACATCAAATACCTACCTTCTTAAATTATTTTCAAAAATACACCAGCAAATAAACAGATATGAAATAATTATTACTTATATTACAGTATTACACAATTCACCGCAACACGATAACCTACTTAAATTATTTTCAGAAACACATCAGCAAATTAACAGATATAAAATATTTATTACTTATATTATACTATTACACAACTCACTGCAACACGATAACCTTTTTAAATTATTTTCAAAAACAAGCCAGCAAATAAACAGATATTAAATAATTATTATTTATCTTATATTATATTTACAATATATTAGCACTGCTAGAACGAATCCGTAACAAAATTAAGTGCGGCCCTGAAGTATCCCAGCATGTAAGCTAAAGGTGATGTGGTGCACAATTCAAAGAAATTTTTCTGAAAGGAGACATAATAGGAGCGACACCACCGCCTAAAGAAGTACAGTTAAATATGTTGTTGCAATTGCAAGAAAATCTGCATAGCACTATACGAGTGTTAGCTGCTGATAATGAAATCAGTCAGCATTCTGTTATGAAGTACTTGAAACAACATAAACGGCAACCGTACAAAGTGAACAAAGACGATCCTGATCGCAGGATTGATTTTGCGATAATATATTGCAGAAATGCAATGCTGATGCTGATTTTGCCAACCGTATTATATCTTCTGATGAAGCTACATTTTATCGCAACGGAACAGTTAGTAAACAAAATTTTTGCTTGACCTCACGCCATTAGAGGCTATTTGAAGAGTAAGATCTAGTTTAACAGACCAAATTCCTTTGAAGCCGTAAAAGGAAGAATCCGAAATGAAATCCTGGAGATTTCCCCAGAGATGCTTCAAAATGTAAAGACAGAAATTTATCTATCGACTTACCTTCTGCCAAGAAGTAAATGGGGCCCAATTTGAATACTTGATTTGATAGTTTCATGTTTTTTAAACTGGTATGTTATGTATTTGGCGTTCTGTCAACTTATTCATTTGTTTCAAATAAATTGATAAAAAATACCGCAACTATCTAGGCTTTTTGTTCACATCACACAACTGCATTTTGCTGTATGCAAATTTTCAAGGAGAATCAGAATCCTTAAAAAAGAGTGCGGGTTGCCATTTAAAAAATGGCGATGGCGTCATTAAGGATAAGGGTGGGGGTAAAAAAAAATGATAACTGTTTGAAAAAAGATACGCGTTTAAAAAATAAGTCAGACCTGTTGCACAACCAATGTTCGCACTGTATATGTAAAAACAATGTTTGCTTTTATAAACTACTACTGTATACGGTTCCTTCTCAACAAATGAAAAACATGTTTGCTTTACTTGCGTATATAATATATATAAAGTTTTTATCCAAATAAACCATAAACCAAATTAAATGAACTTTAGTAAGTAGTCTGTGAGATTATTTAGCTATTCTTTACCTGTATTTTTATTTACAAACAAAGGTATCCTTACCCGCAGTATTTTTATTTAAATTATTTTAATATTATTCATCTCTTAGTCGTGAAATATGTATCTTATTATATAGTGATTATTTTTTTACACACGTGAAAACGGTATGGTCGATTTTCCCGAGTATTATATGTAGAAATAACGTCAATATAATACTAGGAAATAATACGAAATAAAACTTGTTTTTTTGTTGCATGATATATTATAACCGGACTAATTTTTTTTTACTCAAATCCGTTTCACAGCAGTGACAATTTGTCTTTTAAACAATAAATTTGTTAGTATTCTATATGTCCACGTGAGGATATAACACAGATTCTATGAATTCTAACTGCAAAAACTAATATATTATCTCTTTCCATACAACAAGATGGCACTTTTTCTATATCGATATACGTCTAGATTTTATTTACAACTTTACGTTTAGTTTCAATATTGGTGTTGTTAAAAGCATTTTTATGTGTCAAAGCTCGGAACTTAGGTATTAATGCGCCAAAACCAGGACTGGCTGTGGGTTGTGTCACACATAAGTATTTTCCCTATCAGTTATCCACAAAAATGAAAGTGTAAGTTCTAATTGTTTTAGAGTTCAAGTAGTAGGTATTGGGTCATTTGGGCGTGGAAACTTTTTGAGAATCGTAGGAACTTTATTTTTATCTACATTCACCCATTTTGACAGTGAGAACCTCTGTCGGCAAACATTAAAGGAAGCTACCGGCCGGGTGTTAATTGACTGCCGCCAAATGTGAACGACCTTGGACTATCTATCTGTACCAACCTTTCTAGATTCCATACTAAGGTCTTCGCCTACGGCCTCCCACACTAAATATCTTGGCCCTAGCACATAGGCCTAGTATAAAAATTTAAGTGTAATTCGTTTAAATATAAGATTGCTGAGTCATTCTATCAATAAACAAAAATTTAGGAACCAAAAGAGCATCAGGTATTTTCATTCACTACGACCTTGCTTTTGCTCTGTCCATTTTTTTTTTCAGAGAATAATGGTGTTTAACAAATCCATTAGCAGTCACAAGTTTGATTAACGCCAGATATGTTCGCATCATGTATAAAGTGTGCTCGTTCTCGTATATTCGTGCACAGAATATATTCGGTCATACATTCTTAAGACTCTTTTTTATTAAGCCAGAGTTGCAGGGTAAAAACGAATGGCCTCGTATTGGATAAAACTACTGAAGTTTAAAATCGATCAGTTTGGATCAATGACTTGCAAAACATTACCATTGTATGGTTTTTGTTTTAACCAAGGCAACTGTCCGAGAAAAGCTTGAATTCCTTCGATTATGGATCCGCATAATTATTAAGTTAATCAAATAATATTTTGCCCTCTTTCAGTTTTTAGATCCACGTTTGCGTTTACGACATTGGTTTACGTGAGTTACTTCTACGAGTGACTGTAGATAAATATTTAAGTAATATACGATATACTTCAATATATCACACTGTTTCTGCAGGATCTTAACGCCACTGATACACTCTTACTTACACGATCGAAAGCTGCGAGTAAGAGTGAATAAAACTCTATCAACACAGAGGGACATTAGAGCAGGCGTTCCGCAGGGGTCGGTCTTGCGCCAAAATTATATAACACATACGTGTCCAACTTTCCGCAGTTCTCGAACACCAAGCTTGCGATGTACGCCGACGATACCGCCATGTACTGCCACAGGCATCATGCTCAGGCCGCTGGGCAGCTGATAAAGGCGCACATGGTTTGGGCGTCGTACTACTGCGCCAAGTGGAAGGTGAAGGTAAACGTCGCCAAGTCGGAGGCTATTGTTTTCACTAGAAAAAGAATAAATAATAAAATAATTACACCTATGTATTTCGATGGAGGCAGCCAAATTGAGACGAAACAAGACGTAAAATATTTAGGCGTAACTTTGGATAAAGGACTTTATTTTGGAAGACACGTTAACGAGACGATACAAAAAGTCTATTCCCTATCCAGGAGTCTATACCCCCTGATGGCAAGGAATAGCAGACTAAACAGGGATAATAAGAAACTAATTTACACTATAATAATGAGACCGGCCTTAGTATATGCTGCGCCGGCCTGGTGTTCTGCAATTGCAGGTACTAGAAAACAAATTCCTTTGCCTCATAAGTAACTCAACAAGATATACCCCCATAAGGGAATTACGACAACTTTGCAGCGACATTGTGGATTATATCAGAGATACTTCACAAAAATTTTACGAATTTAAACTCTCTGATTATCCACTAACCGCCAACATTACAGAAATAGGGGAGTATAACGCGCCATTTCGAATAAAACACAAATTACCCTACCAAACGTTACCAATTTTTTAAACAACATCTTTAGCTCACGCTCCTCTCACAAAATGGGAGGGCACCCCCATATTATAAAAGGGGCACCAAAGTTCAAAATTTTTTTTATCTTTCTCTTCCTTTCTTTTTGTTCGTTTTTGTTATCAAAATTCCCCATCAAATTTATTCCAAATTATAAGCAACCCATCAGTAAATTGCGGCACATTATTATATATACGAAAGATCATTAAAAACCCAAAAAAACCCGGAGTTGGACATTCCCGCTTCCCAGTTCAGTATTGTTTAAAGGCGAGCTTTTTACTATGACAGTTTGGCTCATCGAAGCATCGTCAAAATTCAAAATTAGTATACACAAATTTATACAATTTTATACATTATTTCTGCATTGTTTTAAAGTTTTATATCAACGGCGCATGCTTTTGCATGCGTCTTTGATTTCTCGTTTTCGGTGTTATTATACAATTTAAAAATGTTTTTTTTTTAGGTGTTGTATTTGTTGTTAATGTTTTTGTTTTAGGCCCGGACCGGCCCCGCTCCGCCGACCTAACAATTGCTCCGTCGCCACCTTACGCGGGGATACTAGATCGGTAACGGACCGGATGTCAGGCGAGGGCCATATACATTGTTCCCATTAATTGCTAATAAAATTGTTTTGAATTGAATTGATTGTTTCTGCAGGATAAAATAAGATACAATATATCTATATATTTGAAATCACAAAGGAACACAGATTTCAAAAATCTGAAAAAAATATAAGGTGTTCTATTTAAAAAAATTTAAGTTTGGTTTTGTCTCGCTTTTTTACAGAACCACCTACATATTCTTTGCAGGGATTCTAAAAGAGTCAATTTGATTCGTTACAACTTTCATTTAAAACATTTTTTTTCTAACTCGAAAAAAACATATCGGGGTGGTCCTTTTCGTTGGATAACCCTGTACATTATATTTCTATTTCTCTAATTATTTTTCGTTTTGTTTAAAGGCAAAAATCCTCCAGCTCTTATTGAAACACCCTATTGCAATAATAATGTCATTTAAAACTTACAATATAGTAACAAAAAAAAGTTTATTTCTAAAAAAAAAAAGTAATTGTTTGGGTAGTTGTACAATTTTTTCTAGGAATGAACAATACGAAGCAAACAAAATGTAAAATATTTTAAAAAGAGTTTAATTTTAACTTCAAGGTCTTCATACAATTTCACGAAAATAGGAAATAGACTAAGTCTCCCTTATAATAGTAATAGTAATAAAAAATAGTGATGATGGAAAGCAAGATTTATTTTTTGCACATTTTAGTTTTTAGACCATGTTTATTTAGTTCAGGTGTGTTTCTGTTCCATCTAAAATGATCGCCCTGTAATTAAAAAAAAAGAGTTACACGTTTAATATTAAAAACGCACGATTCCTTGCTGTACTAAGAATTGTTAAGCATCTGCAGAATTAAATTTTTTTAAATTAAATTTAAATTAAATTAAATTATACACCACAGGTATACAACCCCTTGTATCCTTGAGAGTACGTCAAGGTTCCTTATGTGGGAGAGAGCTACACATTTAGAGACAATGGATACACCGAATATCCGAGTATGCTAGGATTAATTTTTGGTTTAGAAAAAGTCCTAATATCATTTTTTTTCTTTCAATCAGTGCACTGAAAAAAAATCAGAAATCGTATGTGTTTCATTTAAGAGAAATTTTCCTTGAATATACCACGTCATAAAATTATGACAAAAGCCCAAACAAGTAAACTTTCGAAATTAAGCCGACATGACATCGCTATATCCTAGGATAGTTTAAATAAATCAGAAATGTAAATATCGGACGTAAAGTTGTAGTTCTATTCTTAACAGTTTCATTGAAAACCATGACGTCCGTACGAGCAGTTATTGTTAATTCTTTCTATGCATTTACGTTTCAGATTACGTACATATGTATAATACGGTGTATATTTGTAGAAAAGTGATATGGTGGAGACACGAGCAAACAATTTTTTATTTCGATTAGCAGATTTTTTTATAACGGAGCATTTTATTTAATTAATTTATTTATTTATTTCTTACACTGCTCAGCCGGTACTAGCCCCAATTACAGGGTAAGAGGGTTCTGACCAAGTCTGTAAATAACAAAAATATTATATACAAAATAACTTGGATCAAAGGTACAAAGTAACTAAACTTGTAGCTAAAAATACATATACATATAAATAATATTTACATTAAATAAACTCTAACTTAAAATAATCTTAAGTAACAATGTGAAACAAAGCACATGTTTAATGATATAGATAATAAAATAAATAAAAATAAAAATGGAGGATTAGTTTCATTAGATCACCATGGCGGCCATTAAATATGTCAATGTCAGTACATACGGAGTTATGATTTTCTCAATTTATATGAATGGGAGAAAATATCTGTTCATTAGTATCCGGTGTGGCAAGGTAATGTATACTGTGACCTGAAGTTGTTCTTGAGATGTAAAAATATAATTTATACACTAATCTTGTGCATCAATATTGTTATTAATGGGCTTAGACAGGAAAAGTTGAGATACACAATCACGTCTACGACTTAAACTATTAAAAGAGTACTTAATCATTGTTGGTCTTGTTTTGGAATGCCGACCTCTGAAAAGTTACCCTCGGTTCTAAAATACAAAAATATCACGAATTTGCATTGAAATGATGAACTTATTGATATGTATATGTTATGTATTATATGTGAGTGTAAGTTGCACAGCATTTTGGGGTCTAGTAATAGTTTGTACTTCGCACAGCAATTATTATTTTTCTGTACTTTTTCTTGTAAAATAATATAGTCCTTAATGCTATCGATCCTGCAGAATAACTTTAGGTCATTAGTGTACATTAAATATCTGGCTGCAACATCATTAACAAATTCAACAAAAATTAACGGACCAAAGATAGATCCTTACGGGACTCCAGATCTAGCAATGTATTTTACAGACTTGAAACCGTTAAATGTAACGTATTGATATCTGTTAGACAGATAAGATCGAACCAAAGATATTTAATTTTCAAAAAAACCAACACTAAAGTTTATTAAGCAACATTTTATGATCAAGCATGTCGAATGCTTTGGAAAAATCAGTATAAATTACATTTGCTTGTGAATCAGACAAGTATTGTTTAACGCAGAGGAAATTTGCTGTTGTGGAACTCCCTTTCATAAGACCGTGTTGATAAATTGAGATTTTTTCCACAAAACAAAAAAAATAACTCCATTTAAAAACAGGTTAAAAATTATTGTTAAGGGTGACGAAAAAAATTAGCGCAATCTCTAAATAAAAAGGCAGGGATACCGTCAGGGCCAGTGGTCATTTTTTTTATCTTTAAAGCCATAAGGATATTAGTCTCCGTGAATCGCAATGTCTGAATTACGGAGTTATTTTTAAGCTGGACTCGCTGTCTAATGCATCAGCAAATGCATTTAAAATCTTTAAGCTTGTTAATTTCAGAGTCATTATATTTCGTAACATTAGAAATATTTGTTGACACTTTTTTACTGTTTAAGAATGCCCAAAACTTCGGTGTTTCGTTTCTAATACTATTCTCTGCTGACTTCTATAGGCTTATTTAAGGATATTTGTACAGCTTGAGAACTCAAAATTTTTTATAGTAGGATAAGATGAAATATCTTCAAAATTGATGTTTAAGTAGAATGTGAATTTATTCTGAAAATAAAATGTCATTCACCACCGCATATCAATTTTCGTATCACATGTTTGCATGCATGCATTCATTTGGCAGATATTTAGGACACCCTGTATAACGTTTAAATTTACAAGTTGTATAGCAAACAAATATTACCATCATTTTTTGTCAGGAATCTGATGTTTGCCAAGTTGGAAGGAACACGAAATATTTTGCACTGTCACTACCAGTCAGTGGCACAGACCCAAGAAAAATCCTGCTACATTGACTGTGTCACGTTTTACGGTTATAGTATAACGACTTAATTTATTATGAGGTGTTAATAAATTAGCAAATTCTGTTTATATTTAGGATTTTATGATGATAACACATTGCATCTGTCTTTCTATCGTGAAAGTGCAATTTAAGGATTGCTCATTTTAAAATAGCCGGACTTCACTAAATAATTTGAAATACTAAGGCTCAAGGATATACATAATCTTTTTTTGGTAAAAAATAGCTTTATTTACATCCAATTTTATAGATGGGAAATTTAATCTATAAACTTTAATTTAGACATTTAACTGAACTTAAAATATAATGCTTTTGTCAAAGTATAAACAAAATGGGGGCCGAAATATTTGGCCCATAGCCAAAGCCGTAGGATTCACTCTCCTTTCGTATCTATTAATAACTGCTTATCTCCTAGTACAAAGACACAATATAATAAGTATTGTCATTATTTATTATCTTTAAAATCATCATCAGAATCACGTATATTGATAGAACAAAAACCTTCAGCTGTATAATTGAATATTTCTAGTCCTAACCTAATTTTAGACTTCAGATGACATGGTTTGAAATTTGACACTCGACAGTCTAAAAAATTATATTAGTACCCAAATCCTATAAAATTCGAAACAAGTGCGGGCGGCAATCCTGACAGCGCATCATCAAAACACAAATGCTATTACAAAAATGTCACGTGTTGACTGTTCGACATACGGCCTAAACTGCTTTTCATATCAAGAAAGTGGACATTTTATCATTCAAGCTATAATGGTAGGTTTTATTTAAAAAAGCTTTAGTTCTAATTTTTATAATATGACGTACCTACCATTATTATTTCTAAATAAAATATACGCCACTGGCTATGATTTTCTAGAAAATTATCACTCGTTTATGAATCATGCTAATGCTAATACCTTTTCGGCATGTCAAAGTAGTATACTATAAAAGCAATGGCTGAAGATTTTGAGTTTATGACGTCAACGGCGCGTGCCAAACACACGCTGATCTTCTGTCTATTGTTTCCGATTTTCAAACCAGCACGTGACTGTAATGGCCGACTTATATCCTTAATGCATTTTTCCAGGACCGTCTGAAAATGCTTCGCTTTTCACAATCGGGATATCCTTCCTTTACGTAATACTGCTTTATATTTTATATAAATAAATACAATGGTTAAATATTATAAATATACAACTCCTCATCAGACTGTCGTCTTAAGTCAAACTTGAGGTTTATAGTAACTTTATGTCTTTTTAACAAAAACGGTTTTGGGTGGTAGGTACAAGTTCTTTTAACTGTAGCATGTATGTTTATAAAATTACAATTATTTTTATTTTAAATCAGTATAATTTTTCTACTTAGTCAAAATTATAACATAAAGATATCATCTCAGTTAGATATAGTAATTTTGGTAAAATATTAAAATCCTTACAGTTGATATTATATTTAGTGTACTGAATTTTATTATGTTTTATTATTTTCCATTTTCCGAAAAATAGTGTTTTGACAAATGTAAAAAAAAATCAGATATATATATATATATATATATATATATATATATATATATATATATATATATATATATATATATATATTATTATTAATATATGATTTGAAGGAAACAACTACTCAGCGAGCAAATACCCCGACCTGCATTGAATTACACCTTCAAATCATGATTTGAAGGTGTAATTCAATGCAGGTCGGGGTATTGCCCGCTGAGTAGTTGTTTCCTTCAAATCATATTTAATAACATTAGTTTGGTCCACCTGCGCTATCCGCCACAGAGACATCTAGGATGTCGGTCGGATAGTAGCATTCAGACCATATGAGAAGTTTCATACCTCTCACCACTATATATTTTTTATATATTTTTTTTTTTTTTATATATACCCCCCCCCCCCCCCCCCCCCCCCCCCCCCCTCCCCCCTTTCTTTTTTTTTTTCCCCCCCCCCCTTTTTCCCCCTTTTCTTCTTTTTTTTTTTTTTTTTTTTTTTTTTTTTTTTTTTTTTTTTTTTTTTTTTTTTTTTTTTTTTTTTTTTTTTTTTTTTTTTTTTTTTTTTTTTTTTTTTTTTTTTTTTTTTTTTTTTTTTTTTTTTTTTTTTTTTTTTTTTTTTTTTTTTTTTTTTTTTTTTTTTTTTTCTATATATATATATATATATATATATATATATATATATATATATATATATATATATATATATATATATATATATATATATATATATATATATATATATATATATATATATATATATATATATTCAGAAAGGGAAATTAGACGACTGTCTATGTTAAAAACAAATATTTTTAATTTTTAAGCGGGGATTGCAGTCATGTGACAGGTAATAAAAGAAAAACTCTTTTTTCTGTTCAAGCTTTCGAAACTTTTATTGTTTCTTCATCAGGAACTCTACAATAAATTATAATTAATTAAACTAAGTTATGGAAAAAGTGAAAAGTACTTACGAAAGTGAGGTTAAAGTTAAAGTTGTATTCATTGAAAACTACAAAAATTTCTTGACAAATTGTAAGAAAAAAACACTAATAATTAATTGTTGGTAATTTACTACCACTACTGTGTAAAATTAACAACATTATGAATGGATGACTAAGGATCCATATTAATTTAAATTCTAAAGCTTGAACAGAAAAAAGGTTTTTCTTTTATCACCTGTCACATGACTGCAATCCCGCTTAAAAAAAAAATTAAAAATATTTGTTATATATATATATATATATATATATATATATATATATATATATATATATATATATATATATATATATATATATATATATATATATATATATATATATATATATATATATATATATATATATATATATATATATATATATATATATTAGTTTATTAGATTAGTTTATAAGATATAAGTGCCATATAACTTATCTTTGTTAAAATGGAAGTTTAGGATTTTTAATATAGTCTTGAAGGAATTCAAAGAACTTTTTATAAAACTCTTTTTGGCTTCAAATAATATTTTCATTTATTACAGCAATTTTAAAACTATTTTAATTTTTTTAAGTTACAATAAAACTGTCTTAAAACTTTGGAAAAACCACTTGGCCTTTAAAATGTTACCTGGAATATAAAGCACAAGCATCCGGAGTTTAAAAAAGAATCCATGTCGATTATTTTTTTAAACCCCAGCTGTTTGTGCTTATATTCCAGGTAATATTTTAAAAGCCAAGTGGTCATTCCAAAGTTAATTTTATTGTAACTTAAAAAAATCTAAATAGTTTTAGAATTGATGTAATTAATGAGAATATTATTTGAAGGCAAAAGAATTTTATAAAAAGTTCTATGAATTTACTCAAAACTATATTATGAAACCTATTTGCTTTTAAGTATATTTACTCTTAATAATACTTTATTATTAGTAGCCAGTAGAACTATTATAAGGCTAATTGATCTTAAGACGCCATTAAATGCAATATGGTTTTTCAAAGTTCAACGAAGTTGTAAGTATTTTTAGAAAAAAATAATAAAATGAATTATTGGGTATTACATAAGCATCTTTTCAAACCTAATATGATGACAATAGTAAATACCTATAGATTTATATTTTATACTGTCATTGTTATCTGAATGCACTAGTTTCCGTTTCTGTATTGTAACTGGAGAGAATCATTTCTTAAGTGTAAACATTTTTCTTTTTGGTGAGTTGATATTTCTTTAAATCTTAATATTTTTTTGCTTCTAATACTAAGAATACTATTATTTAATTCAATTCACTATTGTTCCTAGATTGAGTACTTAGTTGTTATAATAGTTTCTATGATAAAATGTACTTGGAGTGTTGTGTTTGATTTATTGTCTATCTAAAACTTTTATACTAGCGCATTCAGATAAAAATGACAGTATTAAATGTAAAAAAACTATAGGTATGTATCATATTATCATTTTTGAAAGGATGCTTGTGTAATACCCAATAACTATTATATTTTCTTTTTCTAAAAATGCAAAATACGAAGCAAATAACTGGAACAAAAACAAACTTTGAAATTCTACCTGCAATTTTTTATTTCTCAGCCGATTTCAATGAATCTGGTCTTGCTATATAGGCAATAGAATCTGCTCTAAGAATTTGCGAACAAATCATCGAAATGTCAAAATGCAAGATTCATTAATTCAACTTAAAGAGCAATAACACGATTAGATAGCAAAGAACATTTCACCAGAAATCCATAATTAGATGGTGGCAATAAAATTCGCCCTGTAAAACAAATGCAATATTATTGAACGATTGAAAAAAATCAATATATTTAAACAATAAAGAATCAATTAATAATAATAATCAACTAATAAAGAGGTAATAATATGCTAACACATCATACCTCTTGAATATGACCTGGTACAATCACAACTGCTGTAATTCTTCTCCTTTAGCTGTGTATGGCTCGCGCTATAGAAATTTGAGGCAGTTCATCACAATATTGGATTAAGACTAGTCGTGCTCCTCAATATTACTAAATTGATTTCGGCCATTGCCTTTAAAGAAAATATGGCCATACAAAGTAATCCAGGACTGTAGGGCGGCCATTTTTCTGGCTCTATGAAATTGATACTGCCATTTTTTAGATACGTCAAAGTCTTTAGCGCTGTATGCGCAGATGCATCATTCATGATCTACAGCATTTCTATCATTGACTTTTCGCTATAAAAAGGACCCTAGTTGGTTAGAACATAGACTGCTCGCGCTGGGTGACAGAAACAATGATTATTCACTGGAACCTTAAATTTTTTTTCAAAAATTTAACACTGTTAGCAGAAGATTGAACATTATTAGGAAAAATGTATTTTTATACCATGGCCGCCCTACAGTCCTGAGTTGAACCCATTGGATTACCTTGTATGACCATATTTTCTTCAAGGACTGCTCGACAATGGCCGAAATCATCATCAATCGAAATTCATTAGTGCCTACCACTATGTTACTTACCTAGATAAGATTATTTATAAATTATTTCGTTAGGTCGTATTGTCATTACTATTTAAGATGTAGTAGTATAAACAATGGAAGTACTATTAGAGAATCGGTGTTGCATCTTGACATTTCTGTAATTTATTCGCAGTTTCTCAGAGCCCATTCTATTGCTTACGTAATAGGACAAAGTTTATTAAAATCGGTTGAGAAAGAAAGAAATGGCAGGCATAATATTAAAGTTAGTTTTTCTTAAGTAGGCCCTTTTTGAATTCGCTATATCTCCAAAATTAATGAACCGATTTAACTAAGGGTAGTCTTAAAATGTAGAGGAAATACCATTTTTTCTAAATCTGTCATTAGTTCTGTCATTTTGACAACTGTCAATTTAAAAGAACGAGCGTAAAAGAAATCGTATCTCCAATGCGTCCGCCATCTTCAATTTTAATATTTCGACCATCGTGATGTCTGGTCTTTATAGACTATTTAATTAGCTAACTAGTAACATCGAGTTTGTTAAAATCGGCTGAGAAACAAACATTTGGTAAAGAAAAACGAAAAGTACGATTTTTTAAGGCCCACCCGTTATATAAAAAGGAAGGCTCTTAACAAAAATAATAATGTATGTATCTAAGTAGTTCTTTTGAATAGAATAGAATAGAAATTTATTCATGTTTTACACATTGCATTGTGTTTACATGCCTGACATACAGAAAATAATATAGACATATTGCATTGCAATGATGACAAAATAAAATACAAAATTTTTTATATAAATAGGTTTATAAATATCACAGTCAACTAAATACATCACTTATTACATTTTACAAAAAATAAAAACCGCTGCCAATTAATGGGGATCAGAACTTCCTCACTGTAGTAAAATTCGATGTGCGGTGGAGTTTGTAATAAAAGTAATTTTTGACCTTTCAAAAAAGTCACATTAGTGGAATGTCACTAAGATTTTAAAATTTAAAATGTCAAAAAAAAAAATTGACATTTCAAATTGACGTTTCAAAAATGTCACTAATATTTTTGACATTTCAAATTCTAAGAACCGATTTTGCTCATCAAAGAACTCAATCTCTTCCTTGACCTCTAGAATGTGTGTACCAAATTTGAAAGCTTTATCTCAAAAACTGTAGCTACTATCGCGAACCACACAGACAGACAGACCAACACAGACAGAATTGTTTTTTGTCTGAAGTTTTGTGTATCGTCATAATTCGTCGAGATTCGTTCACAAATTCAATAAAAAATTTCAAAATTTTTTTCACGAATACATAGCTTCCTCACTTGAGGGGTGAATATGTAAAACAAAAGTACAGCACTGGTGCAATATGAAGATTTTAGGTTTTATTTTGAAAATAATGGCACAAGGAGTCTCAGATTATTATTATCTCGAGTGTTGTAATGGTGTATGTCAATGTGTCTTAATGCATTGCTGTTAGAGACTTCTTTTTTTTATATACATCAGTGTAGCCTACTTATACGATTATCCGTAGAACCTTTTTTTGTTGTCGTGTTGTATGTTTAATGGCCAAATTATTTACGAAATTAAAGAAATAGGAAAGATTTTTAAAAACTATGAAAAACTAACAGTATGAATCTAAGAATATGTTTACCCAATAAATTCTGATCATTTATCTATATTAACCTTGTTATTTCTACCCTCTTTTTATTGACAAACAACAGAAAAACAACTGAAAATCTTTGAACAATGGGTGACACTATCACACAGTATTTTCTACATTACGATAAAGCTAGGGTTTCAAACTATAGTAATATTCCTAAAATTAAGATTTGTCTTAAATCGAAGTAAATTACAGAAGTGCATACATATAATAATTTTCTAAATCATAAACTGCATATATAATTTTAGGAATTTTTTTTTAAATGAACGACTTTATGCAATTATGTTTTCCTTCAACCCGGCCCTGAACCATTAATTTGACCATTACTCAGTTTGAATTAAAGCTTTAGCTTACTGGGCTGCATACTCGATATATCAAAAATTTGTTATTTTAATTGCATTATATTGACAGCTATTTTAATGGGGGATAAACAAAAAAAAATGTTGCGTGAAATTTCAAACTTGAAATAAATAACATTGAGAATGTTAAATGGAAAATATAATGTCTAGGATAATATCAAGCACTTTCACATTGCACGGAAGTCTAATTAGATTTTTTAATTGTATTTAATGTCAGAACAAAGCAAAAAGATGGCAGTAAATAAAGCATTTCGACACAGACTGGGAAAACTGATAATTAGAAAAAAATATTTCAAACTCTTGTTATAATATTATCACTTTATAACAAATTACTATTTTTGTAAGATTTTATAGTAATATAAAAAACATAGTTGTATATATAAATCAATTAAATGTATTAAGAATTATAATATTTGCCAAATATGTACCTTGGAACTTGCTATTTATTTTCGATCTTAGATAGCCGGGTGTTACGAAAAAAATTGTTTCAATTGCATCAGTAAAGTCCTTTGGCACAGCACCAAAATTAGAAATCCATCCCTACCACAATAGCAAAAGCATGGGGGTGGTTTGGCTTGAAACAGGGCGAAGAAAAATTTATCACCCCGTTTTTTGGTTTTCGAAAATTTTGGTTTTTTATAAAGTTATGACATTTTGAAATTTACACAATGAAGAACTTAAATTTTAAAATGTCATAACTTCGACAACCAAAAAAAAACGGGGTGATAAATTTTCCTTCTGATTACGAAAAAAAATAGTTTGCAATTATTTTACTAATGGCCTAGAAATAATCTGGGTTGGCAGCACATTTTTTCTCAATTTACTTTCAATTTTCTTTCCGCAAGACTTCTTCATTCAGTACTGATAGTCGTGCTTTAAAATATTGTTCGGATTCTATGCTCCAATATTGAGATATGGTATAGCCTAAATCCACCAGCCGCCACTGGTATAGTGTATATACATGTATGTATATACATTATTGGACTCGATTTCATGCAAAACCTGCGCTTAATGCGATAAAAAGTAAGAGAATTATAGTTTAAATATATGGGAGAGAGTTGACTTTATACTGCCTCGTTGCCACTAAGGAACATAGCACGATACAATACGCACGCGAATGTCGAATTCAGTCAGAAACCGGAGGAGACTCTGTAACATTTATTCTCGACCATAACTTTTTTATTTGATGTTCAATTGTTTCTTTCTTTTTGAATACGGTCTCCTCGAAAAAAATACATAAGTATAGGTTTGGATTTTTTCGAATGTGAAAATCAAGTGAGACACTTAAAATGATCACCCTGTACAAGGGACTTTTGATTCTGATTAACGCTATGATCTCAGATTTGGAATAAAAAACTCGCTAATATAGTTTCTCGAATTTTGGGGGCATAATAATTATATTGTCTATAAATTCTTTTTTTTTTAATTAAGATTTCGTGTCGATTAATAAAATATGGTGTCCCCTTATACCTAGCACTTTTCTAAATTTTTGTTTTCTTAACAGAATGAATTAATCAAATGTTTTTTTACTTCGTGTTAATATGTTTATAAAATCAGAAATATAGAGAAATATTTTAGTAGGATCCTGTGATGCAAGGATATGACTATTTAGACAAGAAATATTTTAATGAGGTTTAAATCTCCTCGAACAATAAGAAAAAAATAATTGTTCCATGCTCTTTTCCATTTATCTAGACAGTTTTATTTTGGTTAAATATACATTGTTAATACTCACATAGCATCTAAGTTCTTTATTAAATATACGAGAGAGAGTTGACTTTATACTGCCTTGTTGCCACTAAGGAAACATGGCACGATACAATGCGCAAGCGAATGTCGAATTCAGTCAGAAACCGGAGGAGACTCCGTAACATTTATTCTCGACCATAACATTTTTTATTTGATGTTCAATTGTTTCCTTCTTTTTTGAATACGGTCTCCTCGAAAAAAATACATAAATATAGGTTTGAATTTTTTCGAATGTGAAAAATCAAGTGAGACACTTAAAATGATCACCCTATACAAGGGAATTTTGATTTTCTGGAATTTTGGGGGTATAAAAATTATATTGTCTATAATTTTTTTTTTTTTTTAATTAAGATTTCGTATCGAATAATAAAATATGGTGTCCCCTTATACCTAGCACCTTTCTAAATCTTTATTTTTTTAACAGAATGAATTAATCAAATGTTTTATTACTTCGTGTTAATATGTTTATAATATCAGAAATATAGAGAAATATTTTAGTAGGATTCTGTGATGCAAGGATACGACTATTTAGACAAGAAATATTTTAATGAGGTTTAAATCTCCTCGAACAATAAGAAAAAATAATTGTTCCATGCTCTTTTCCATTTATCTAGACAGTTTTATTTTGGTTAAATATACATTGTTAATACTCACATAGCATCTAAGTTCTTTATTAAATATACGGGAGAGAGTTGACTTTATACTGCGTTGTTGCCACTAAGGAAACATGGCACGATACAATGCGCAAGCGAATGTCGAATTCAGTCAGAAACCGGAGGAGATTCCGTAACATTTATTCTCGACCATAACTTTTTTTATTTGATGTTCAATTGTTTCTTTCTTTTTGAATACGGTCTCCTCGAAAAAAATACATAAGTATAGGTTTGGATTTTTTCGAATGTGAAAAATCAAGTGAGACACTTAAAATGATCACCCTGTACAAGGGAATTTTGATTCTGATTAACGCTGTGATCTCAGATTTGGAATAAAAAACTCGCTAATATGGTTTCTGGAATTTTGGAGGTATAAAAGTTATATTGTCTATAAATTCTATTTTTTTTTAATTAAGATTTCGTGTCGAATAATAAAATATGGTGTCCCCTTATACCTAGCACTTTTCTAAATCTTTGTTTTTTTAGCAGAATGAATTAATCAAATGTTTTTTTTACTTCGTGTTAATATGTTTATAAAATCAGAAATATAGAGAAATATTTTAGTAGGATCCTGTGATGCAAGGATATGACTATTTAGACAAGAAAGATTTTAATGAGGTTTAAATCTCCTCGAACAATAAGAAAAAAATAATTGTTCCATGCTCTTTTCCATTTATCTAGACAGTTTTATTTTGGTTAAATATACATTGTTAATACTCACATAGCATCAAGTTCTTTATTATTAAGTGCGTTAAATTGTTTTTCTTATTTGTTAAAATGAAATCTTCTCAAAAATATTGTGGTAGTTAATAATATTTGATTATCATTGTTTCTAATATTTAATAAACTTTTTAGCAAAAATATTAAACCAATATTTAATATTTATTTATTAAATTTTACATCAAGTGAAAATTTTAGAAAAAATAATAATTAGATTTGTTTTAGTACTTAAATTTTCCTCGTAAATAACTTCTTACGTCTGTTTAAATTAGAATTTGCATTTCGTACACAAAGCAGTTAGTCAACAAACACATTTTATAAAACAATGCGTCGTAGTGATACTTACTAGTTAATTTCTTTGCATTGTTAACACAACAAGTTTTAGAAATAAAGATAATGGTTTATAAATTTTATTTTCAATAAATAATATCACAGTCGACAATAACTTAATATACAATATACACAGAAATATATAATAATCAGGAAATATAATCCGAAAACTCCTAACAACTACACTTTCTTTTTTCGATACATTCATTTAGTTTATTTTCATTAATGTCATTATTATTATAATAGACACAAGGCGATATATCATAATCCAAAATTGTCACTTCTGTCGATATACTGCCTCTGCCATACGTTGCTAAGGAGAATGTGGAACCAGTTTTACTGTATTTTTTTCTGTGCCGCCTGTTTTGAATAGAAGTTGTCCAATTTTTAAAAACCTGCCAAAGACAAAAACGTAACGTAAGCAACGACTACTAGACCATAATTAATTTGCCATTATTAAAATTAAATGACCACATCCTTATGACAAAAAAAACTTACTTTTAGACAGTTGTGGCTGGTCCACTGGAAAAACTTTCTCACAGACATCGTTCACAGATATGTTACGCTGACTAAGCCGCGAATTCGAATGATAACGCGCGAACGAGCGATGTATATATATTATATCGATCCCCTCTCTTTACACTTGCACTTAACTCTGCACCCCAGTTTAACCACCCCTAATTACAACCAGCTAGGAATAGGAAATAATATTGTTCCCACACTCAAAATTATGTACTCACTCTATTGCCATGAGAATTATTATTCAAATATTCGAATTCAATTCACACGGTATTTTGATGGGTCATTTTTTATTAGGGATGGTTGTACAAGTCGTAATTAACTTTACAGTTTGCTTCAAGCTTTCTTGGCTCGAGAGCAAGTGTGTTTTAGAAATTTTATATGCAAATCATACAAATTCATACTTTATTTTTATTAATTTCTCTAATTAGGATCAGTATTATGATTACATCTTTCAAGCATCAAAAGATGAAAATTATTTATGACATAACTTCAATGTTGTTAACATATTGTTCTTAGGCCTATACCGGGTGGGCCGAGAAAACCGCACTTTTTGTTTTTTTTGCAAAATTTTTTTTCTTCAACCGATTTTAATGAACTTGATGTTAATAGTTAGCTGATTAAATAGGCTACAATGTCAAGATGGTCGAAATATTAAAATTCATAACTATTGGTCAAAGATGCTTCATATATCTTGGTCCTAAAATATATAATACTTTACCTCTCTGTTAAACATCAATTCTACAGACAGTTTTAAAGCTAAAACAAAAAAGTGGGTTATTAGTAAACAAAGAAGCTATATTCATACATTGATAGATATAAAAAACAATTAGTTACCTACTGTTTGATCATTAAAAAAAAGTTGTAGATATAACAGCCATCCAAACTACCCACAAGCCTCTCTCTTCTTTCTTCACTCATCGCGCTTCACTCTTCACGTTCCATTCCACATTTTCTTTTACATTTCAAATTTTATTCTAAAATTTTTATTACCTTTTTCCTTTTATTTTTTTTATGTGTACGTGTATATGTGTGTATGTATGTACATGTGTGTATACTATATGTATGGATATATGTATGTGTGTATATATGCGTATATACGTATTATTTTATTCTTTCCCTTATTTAGCATTTTTTTTGTTTTTTATTATTAGTTATTTTAAGCGTTATGTATCTATTTGTTTACATTATTGTTATAGTTAGATTAATAGGTAACTATATTTATACCCACGACCAAGTCTCTGACTTTGTGGGTTACCTTTTTCCTTTTATTTTTTTTTATGTGTACGTGTATATGTGTGTATGTATGTACATGTGTGTATATATGTATATGTGTATATGTATGGATATATGTATGTGTGTATATATGCGTATATACGTATTATTTTATTCTTTCCATTATTTAGCATTTTTTTTTGTTTTTTATTATTAGTTATTTTAAGCGTTATGTATCTATTTGTTTACATTATTGTTATAGTTAAATTAATAGGTAACTATATTTATACCCACGACCAAGTCTCTGACTTTGTGGGTTACCTTTTTCCTTTTATTTTTTTTATGTGTACGTGTATATGTGTGTATGTATGTACATATGTGTATATATGTATATGTGTATATGTATGGATATATGTATGTGTGTATATATGCGTATATACGTATTATTTTATTCTTTCCCCTTATTTAGCATTTTTTTTTGTTTTTTATTATTAGTTATTTTAAGCGTTATGTATCTATTTGTTTACATTATTGTTATAGTTAGATTAATAGGTAACCATATTTATACCCACGACCAAGTCTCTGACTTTGTGGGTTACCTTTTTCCTTTTATTTTCTTTTATGTGTACGTGTATATGTGTGTATGTATGTACATGTGTGTATATATGTATATGTGTATATGTATGGATATATGTATGTGTGTATATATGCGTATATACGTATTATTTTATTCTTTCCCTTATTTAGCTTTTTTTTGTTTTTTATTATTAGTTATTTTAAGCGTTATGTATCCATTTGTTTACATTATTGTTATAGTTAGATTAATAGGTAACCATATTTATACCCACGACCAAGTCTCTGACTTTGTGGGTTACCTTTTTCCTTTTATTTTTTTTATGTGTACGTGTATATGTGTGTATGTATGTACATGTGTGTATATATGTATATGTGTATATGTATGGATATATGTATGTGTGTATATATGCGTATATACGTATTATTTTATTCTTTCCCCTTATTTAGCATTTTTTTTTGTTTTTTATTATTAGTTATTTTAAGCGTTATGTATCCATTTGTTTACATTATTGTTATAGTTAGATTAATAGGTAACCATATTTATACCCACGACCAAGTCTCTGACTTTGTGGGTTACCTTTTTCCTTTTATTTTTTTTATGTGTACGTGTATATGTGTGTATGTATGTACATGTGTGTATATATGTATATGTGTATATGTATGGATATATGTATGTGTGTATATATGCGTATATACGTATTATTTTATTCTTTCCCTTATTTAGCATTTTTTTTTGTTTTTTATTATTAGTTATTTTAAGCGTTATGTATCTATTTGTTTACATTATTGTTATAGTTAGATTAATAGGTAACCATATTTATACCCACGACCAAGTCTCTGACTTTGTGGGTTACCTTTTTCCTTTTATTTTCTTTTATGTGTACGTGTATATGTGTGTATGTATGTACATGTGTGTATATATGTATATGTGTATATGTATGGATATATGTATGTGTGTATATATGCGTATATACGTATTATTTTATTCTTTCCCCTTATTTAGCATTTTTTTTGTTTTTTATTATTAGTTATTTTAAGCGTTATGTATCTATTTGTTTACATTATTGTTATAGTTAGATTAATAGTTAACCATATTTATACCCACGACCAAGTCTCTGACTTTGTGGGTTACCTTTTTCCTTTTATTTTTTTATGTGTACGTGTATATGTGTGTATGTATGTACATGTGTGTATATATGTATATGTGTATATGTATGGATATATGTATGTGTGTATATATGCGTATATACGTATTATTTTATTCTTTCCCTTATTTAGCATTTTTTTTGTTTTTTATTATTAGTTATTTTAAGCGTTATGTATCTATTTGTTTACATTATTGTTATAGTTAGATTAATAGGTAACCATATTTATACCCACGACCAAGTCTCTGACTTTGTGGGGTTACCAATGTTTATTTTGGAAATATTATACACTCTCGTGGATTATAATTATATTTATGGATGAATTTTCAATAAACATTATTATTATTAACGTGGCAGACATAATTAAAAATATGCCTTCCTTTGCGCTCGTTCATTTTAGTTGCAAATAACAGAACTAATGATAGATTTTGAAAGAATGAACATTCGTCTACAGCTATATCAGTTCATTAACTTTTTAAAACAAAAAACAAACTTTAATATTTTGCTTGCCATTTCTTTATTTCTCAACAGATTTTAATAAACTTGATCTTGTTACGTAAGCAATAGAATTAGCTCTAAGGATTTACAAACAATTTACCGAAATGTCCAAATGTGAGACCCGTTTTCCAATAGTACTACTACAACATCTTGAATAATGACTATTAATAAAAATCAACAATACAAACACCGAAAAATAATTTATAAAAAACCTTATCAATTTAATTAACATGATGAGATAGTAAAGGACATTACACCAGAACTCTATAATTTGGTTGTAGGCACTAATGAAATTCGCACTGTAAAACAATTATAATATTATTGAATCATTAAAAAAGATCAATCTAGCACATCATACCCTTTGAATTTGATCACCTCCTGCAACCAACATTGCCGTACGGCAACTCTTTTCCTTCAGCTGCATAGCCCGCTCTATTCAAGTTTGAGGCAGTTCTGTCCAATATTGGGTTAAGCTTTTCCGTAGCTCCCTAATATTATTAAATTGATTCGGCCATTGTCGAGCAGTCTTTGAGAGAAATATGGCCATACAAAGTAATCCAATGTAATCAGCTCAGGACTGTAGGGTGGCCTCGGTATAATACACTTTTTCTAATAGTATTCAATTTTTCCTAATAGTGTGCAATTCTTATAAGGAAATTTAAGGTTCCAGTGTTTCTGTCACCCTGTATGGGTACTTTGTGTTCTAATCAACTAGGGTCCTTTTTATAGCAACAATCAGTCATAGAAATGCTGTAGATCATGTATTGTTTCAGAATGGTGCATCTACTCATACAGCGCAAACCACTTTGGTGTACCTGAAAAACGCCAATGTCAATTTCATAGAGCCAGAAAGATGACCGCCCTACATCCCTAAAACAAATCCATGGCCAGACTGCATGACAATGGTTGAAATAAATTTAATAATATTGAGGAGCTACAACAAGACTTAACCCAACATTGGGAAGAACTGCCTCGAATTTCTGTAGGGTGGGCCATACACAGCTGGAGAAGTTACAACAGTTGTGGCTGCAGGAGGATATCACATTCAAGGGGTATGATGTGCTAAACTTCATTACCCACTTATTAATTTAAAATTAGTGCTTCAAAATATTGATTTTTGCAGTGGTTCAATAATATTACATTTATGTTACAGAGCGAATTTCATTACTACTTGTGTGTTATTTACCTAGATAAGATTTCTTTATACATTATTTCCCTAGTTCGTATTGTTGATTGTCATTAATATTTGGTAGGAAATGAATCTTGTATTTCGATAATTTGTTCGCAATATCTTAGAGCCTTTTCTATTGCCTACATTGAAATCGAGGGTTTAAGGGAAATTGTATTTGGCTTTTTTTTATATTTCGCTAATATCTACCAACTCCCCACGTTACGGTACTTATTTCTGAAACACCCTGTATATTATTTGGATTGAAATGTTATGAAAGTTATGTATCGTCAGCGTATGATTGTAGTTGCGTATACTGTACCGATTTAAAGACATCTGAGATGTATATATTGAATAATAATGGACCATGTGTAAATCCTTGCGGAAATACGAAGATTATTAACTTTGATGTAGAAATTTTGTTTGAAATCGGAAACTCAAAAAGTTATTTTAATTTCATGGATATACCCAATACCAACCATTATAAAAAAATAACAATAATATTTATTTAAAGTTTCGTTAAAATACTGAACATAATCGATATGGAGAAAATTTTTTTAATAACAGCAAATTAACATAATGGAAGAAATGGTAGTAAAGAAGTAAGAAGATTTAATAAAACTGTTCAGTGTTCAATATGACCTCCATTTAGTTGAATACATTTTTGGCATCTACGCCTAACTGAGCTGATTACTTTTCTGAGAGTATTCGCATTTATTGTACCGAAAACGTCCATAACTCTGTCTTCCAAAATATCGATAGTTTCTGGGCTTTCAAAATCATACACTTAATTTTTCACCGTACCCCACAAATAAGAATTAGGACGGGTTATATCAGATGAGCAGGGATGCCACAATACTAATCCCCTATTTGAAATTATGCGTTTACCAAAATTTAAATAAAGCAATTTACAATAGATTTTAATTACATAGATAAATTAACTCCTATATGAAAAAGTCTATCTGACAGCACATTTTTGTCACTTTGACAGCGATAAAAAAGGTGCATCGTTTTTTATCACCGATAAAAATGCTTGTTCCTCAAAATCAGAGTACATCTAGTAGTCGCACGTCACTTTAAAATCTGTCCTGTCAGCTATAATTTTTAAGTATTGTTGAAACTATACTGTACAATATGAGTCGTTTTGGAAAAATTTCGACTGAACAAACTGCAAAAAAACATAAAAAAATCAAAAATCAATTCCGCAATCCACAAAAAACACGAAATCGTCAATATGGAGACAATTTATTGAGTTTTGTCAAATCCGAAATTACGAACTGTCAGAAATAACTCCATTACAAAATATAGCAGATATGTTAAAGGATTGGGCTTATAATATGAGAAAGAAAAGTGGAGAAGATTACAAAGAATATGCAGTTAAAACAATTTGGAATTCAACTGCGAAGATGATTCAAGAAAAATATTTCAGTGAGTACAATATTAAATTTGATCCTTTTACCGACATAACTTTTAAAGAAGCACGTGATACAAGGAATAGTAAACAAAAGGAATTACAAGCTATTCCAGAAAAAAGAAAGGCATGTTCTGTAGCAATAGACAAAAAAGATATACTTAAGATGGCAAAATTGTGGAATATAGACGAACCAGAGGGATTACAAAAGAGATTCTTTCACATAGCTTCTTATGAAATAGTTTGGAGAGGAGGAGAAGCAGTAAACTGTAAAATTTACCATTTTAATGAGGAAAAAAATCAAGATGGAACTCCAACAGGGAGAATTGAATACAATTCAATATTTTCAAAGACGGCACAAGGGGGGTCTAAAAAATTGGCAGACAGCAAATGGATGAGAAAAAATGACACGGATAAAAGTATTTGTCCCGTTACATTGTTAAAATTACTCTTAGGAAAAAAGAAACAAATACATAACATCTGAACGACTTCTTTTAACTCCAAATTCCTTTTGGAAAAACATAAATTCTAAAGGTTGGTATAAAAATGTTCCATTGGGAATTAATACGATATCTACTTGGACCAAAAATTCTGCAGCTAAAATTGGACTGGACATCACAAATAATAAAATTACGAATCATTCAAACCGTGCCAGTACAGTTTCCCATTTAGCCAAAGCAGGGGTAAGTGACCAACAACTTATAAAGATAACCGGACACTCATCATCATCATCAATTAAACCCTACCTCCAAATTGACCCTGAACATCACGAAAATCTTGTTAGTAACTTACGAGCCTCGAATAAAACAAGTCAAAACGAATATTCGACATGTGTGGAAACTAGAGAAGAGATTGAAATAAGTACACCAAACCAAACAATTTATAACAACTATATTTTTAATAACTGTTCCTTTAAATAATTGTATAAATAAAGATAATTGTTGTTGTTGTTCGTTCACATAATCTGTCGTTAATTTATCTTGCCAAAAAACACTCGAGCTTTTTCTTTTATGGATAAATTTCTTTTTAACTCAAAATTTTGCCAATCAGTAATTTTGCTCGAAAAACTGACATTTGACAAAATCGCTCGACCTGCGGTCTCACCATTTTTTCATGTCAGTTTTTCTTATAAAATTACTGATTGGCAAAATTATTTCGTTACAAAGAGAAATTTATCCGATAAAAAAAAGCTCTTGTGCTTTTACTGTTGATAATAATTAGTCGCCGTCTGAATAAACAACTTCCTTATCTCTGGCTTTACAAAAACTTATTGATTTTTCATGGCCTATTATTTTGTTTTGTTAAGCAATGGATAACTTTTCTTAAATTAGTTCCTTAAAAACCAATTTTTCCTCGGCATGTGATACATCATCTGAAAGCCCTTTTTCAGCGCAATCTAAAAAACAAAAAATCCAATATGACTGCCATAATAAAAACAAAAGTTACCTCGGATATCTCGAAAACAAAAGACTATCGAGCATTCTTTTCTAGATCAAAATATTAGTTTCCAAAAAGTGTCTTAATAATGTAAACGCCTAAAACCTGTCTGAGCAAGGATTACTTGGTTACAGCCAATAAGACATATCACAGAATTTTAATTTTTTTTGGAAAATCTCAAAAACTGGTTCAGTTAGCCGTGATTTCTTAACGGATTTGGAATCAGCATAAAATTTGCAAAAACTTATCGTATTTAACCGACTTTGAAGCTCTTACCGTTTCCGAGATCCCGATGGTGGGCATCGAATTTGGGATACACGGTATTTTATTGACAAATACCTATATAAGTAGTTCCTGAAAGATATACGAATATATTTAAACATTGCAATTGTAGATGAAAATTTGGAGAAGCAGTATCCTATCCTGTACACCTATTTATTGCCTACTGCCCTTTTTCAGCAAACAAACAAATGCATATTTTCATAACATTTCTTTTTACCTTTTGAAGTATATATTTTATGTCAGAACAAAATATTATCATATAATAAATAATATTTTCACCCACGTTCTTTGAGGAAGTTAATTAATTTTTAGAATCAATGTTAAAGACGCTAAAAAACAAAAGGTGGAAACAACCGTGAAACAAAGATCAAAGTCTATGTTAATTAAAATCTGACACGCTATTTTTTCAGTAAACTCTGTAAACATCTTAGAAAAAAACAGGTAACACTTGCTCAGTTTCTCAGATAGAAACTAGCGACTAAATATTTCATAGTTTAAGTAGGCTATTCCTGAAGCGAGTAAGAACCTTTGATGTGAAGCTAACACGTGGTTTTTCAGAAAACACCAAAACACCATACTGCACTCAACGCGCGTTTCTCCAGCCAAGCTCGAAGCATTTGGAGATGATTAAACCTTACCTTATGCTAACAATGTATCCTATTTATACGTTATTTTGTAATTCCACGCTTTCAAATGCATCCAGCTGTCTAGTATTTGGTACATTTCTAATTATTCTTAAATTGCTACTATATATTTTATGGCTGTTGTCAAGCGCACGTTGGGCAACATTAGACTTACCTGTTCTACCATATTTGAGATAAGCCATATGCTCCTTGAATCTAGTTTGCACTGATCGTCTAGTTTGTCCAACATTCTTTTGATTATAGTTCTTACAGCACATTTCGTAAATCCCTGACTTTTTGTTTGTTTCAATCTTGTCTTTTGGATTGCCTAAAAGTTATAGTTTATTTACCGATGAAGGAACTACTGTCATACTTATATCTTTAAAAATCTTGCCAACACCACGGGTGAAATTAAGGATCGTATGTAATCGACACAAATTTCGGATTTTCTCTTTCATTTCGAAAGGTTGAAGAATTTCGAAGTGCCCCTTTAAATTTACATTTTCTAATTATTTTTTACAGAATATCCATTACTCAAGGGTTATAATCCCAAATGGTATCAAGTTTAATCGGTTAAACTGTGTACGTCACATAATTTTAAAAATTTTGTTTAGCAAATGACTCGAGTGTTTAAAAATTTGATCTAAAATTATTATACTCGAAAGCATTTTCTCAAAAACAAAATTTTAAAAATTGTGTGACGTACACAGTTTAAGTGATTAAAATTGATGTACGAGGGATATATGTAAAGATCATTTCCAGAATATAAATCGTTAGAGACAATAAAATGTACAGTTTTATTTTATTAATTTTATTTATTTCATAACATTTATAAAGTACAAATTACATTGACAATTCTTTTTTTTTTTAATAAAGAGACCATTCAAATTAATTATTTTTCGTTGCGTTAGTACAATTGATAAATAAGTTACGTTTTTGATATACAATTTGAGCTTGTTTTTCTCCAATAATGTTTTGAATAGTAGTGTGTTCTGATGTTGCCTTAAAAATGCTTGGTTCATTTTGTATTTCATTTGGATTACATCTTAACTTATTTATCACGTTTAAATGATGTAGGGCATCTATTTGCAAATACGGTTTTATAGGTTTTGTACTTCCATGGTTGGTTATTTTAATAAGCTCTTGCTCCTGTGTTCCATTCTTTATTAAGTTACTGACAGCAGTGACTCGATTGGAATGATTAGTTATTTTTACAGTTGTTGTATCTAAACCGATTTTTGTGGCTGATTCCTTTGTCCATTTGGACAGTTCATTTCTTCCAATCGGTGAATTTTTGTACCAATAGGAATTTTCGTATTTATTCTGGTACCTATTGCATGTCAGAAATAAACGATTTGTTGTAATATTGGAACCCCTCTTGGATAATAATTGTTTATACAGGGTGTCTCAGATTTGAACGGATATACTCTAGTGGAAGGTAGAGCACACTCAGCTGATTCAAAACACCGCTATACTTACCGTTGAATGTGAACCGTTTTTGGGATACGAGGTGTTTTGTGGTTTTTGACCAGAACTTTAGTCCGCCATATTTTTGAAATGACTGCACATATTTAGATAAAATTTGGTTAATATGTTATACTCTTTTAGGTTAATAAATAGCTTAAGTAATTTTGGAAAAAATTTTAATATGGCTCTTAGAGTCATTAACATCACACTGTATATTATTTTTGGTAAATGTTAGTAAACTTTTAAAAAGCCTATGCCTAAGTTTTTATTTTTTTTTTCAATTATTTAAAGTTCTAAATAAATTTATTTTGTCAAAATAAAATTGCAAACTTTTGTCTTTAATATTTTCAAGTTATTCTCAAAAGGTGTTTAATATTTTTAAATTGTGCTTGTTAATTCAAGCCTCTTCACTAACATTATTTTTCTTTCATGAAAGAAATGGAATGTGTATTATTTTGGATGAAATTTAAACTAAAAAAAGCTTAGAAACACTAATTGTCAAAACAAAAACAAATAACAACCTCTTCCGCGGGGTAGTTAGCTAAAATTAATAAAATAATGATGTTACCGACTGGATTGTGTTATTTGTAGAATGTCAAATTTGGTCTTTCAATACTTTTGAAAATTTATTGAAGAATAACCACAAACGTGCCATCAAATATTATGACATTATTTCATAAACTGGTCCATAGGCTTTTTATTAAAAAAATGGAGGTCGGTCCTGGAATTTTTCCAAAGTTACTTAAGATATTTATTAACCTAAAACAGTATAATATGTATACCAAATTTTATCTAAATATGTGCAGTAATTTCAAAAATATGGCGGACTAATATTCTGGTCATAAACCATAAAACACACCGTATCTCAAAAACGGTTCACATTCAACGGTAAGTATAGGGGTGTTTTGAACTCAGCTAAGTGTGCTCTACCTTCCACTAGAGTATGTCCGTTTAAATCTGGGACACCCTGTATAACTTGAAAATTGTGCTGCTCGTGTATTATTTAAACTTTATGATTTCAACATCGCATTCTCTATACTCTATACTATATAATCTAAATTTTGTATAGCCTTACAGGACATAGATCGGCATTCATTTCATTAGGCGTTAACCATTTAATATCGGCGCATTTGCTTGTCACCTTTTTGTGTGGTCTTACTAATTACACGTTTGTATTCTAATCGTCCTAAAAAGACAAAAAAAGACTTAGTTAAACAGTCGCAAATAAAAAGTGCGCCGTTTTTTACTTGTTGTCTGTCCTCTGTTATCAATTTCTCCTTCAAAGTGATTTGTTACGCAATATGCGGCTTCTCGCCTCTCCAAGTGAGCTCAACTGCGATAATATGGAGAAGTTTTTTTTTGCAGTCCTTTAAGAGTGTTTTCATTCCAAAGCATTATCATTTTTTTGATCTTCTGAATCTAACGCAACTGAGTAGGCTTTTCTTTTCGTGATATTTTTCTGTAAATTACTTCTTTTAGCATTACGAACATCCCTAGCGCACTTAAATTGATTATCCTTAAATGGATCGAAAATGACGTTGTATTTTAAAAAAATACATTTCCTGAAGCATTTTTGCAGTTATGTTCCACATGGTTTTAATCACATTTTCCTTATAATCTTTACCATCTCTCCGTCTCATATTGAAAGCCCGTTCTTTAAGTACCAACGCAATATAATCTATGGTTGTAATGGCCTCAAATTAGTATCCTGTTTGATTACAAAAATAATAGGAACGCTTCTTAGGATTTCTTTGTCAACTTCGGTAAGTGAAACATTTCCGAAACGAGTACTTTCTCTATTTACTTCCATATGACGGTGTAGGTAAGCATAAATGACACTGACAATTAAAACTATCAGAATTATCAAGTCGGTGAGTTTTGCATAGCAACGACAGGCCAAAGCATACTTTACATATCAAAAATAAATGAACAACTAGATAAAAAATAACCGATTATTTTTGCAAAATAATTACTTATTTAAACAAGTCACGTGGTACAAATTTCATGTTTATTATTGGTTAGATTTATGATGAGGGAAATAAACACAGATATATCCTTAATCAATGCCTTTTCTTTTTCAAACCTCACCTTATTGAGGGGGAAGCTTAATAGGAGAGGAACTAGAAAATTAAAACTCGCCAATTTATATTGAGCACAATGGTCCTTAGGGATATATCCCTATCTTCTTAGAGTACTAGTCTTTTTTGTATATGCCAAATTCTAACTTATCTTCACTATTTCTAATTTAATACATCTAGAAATGGTAGTTATCCATAGTTTTCAATTTCATGTGTGAATTTAACTGATATGAAATGACTGTTTAATTTAGGAACAGAGTTGTCAATATCAGTGATTCTTGTATCAAACACCGCAAAAAATGGCTTCCACATACCTAAGCTAAACCCTGGGGATATACTCAAATTCTACCTACTTACTTCTGTTTCGATTCTGTTCATGAAAAAACTGGCAATGAATGATGACAAAGAGTTACCCATTGCTGTCCCCTTCATATTATTCGAATAAATTGTCATTGAATTGAAAGCAATTTTGTTTCATGTAAAGTTTAGTGTGTCGAATATATATTATTTTACTACATCTTGACTGATTGTGAGATTTACTTGAATCAAACCATCTCAGTTATTTGACTTTTCAAAGTGAAAGAGAAAATTCGAAATTTGTATCGATATCATACGATCCTCGATTCACTCGTGGTATTGGTAAGATTTTTAAAGATATTGGTATGGCAGTGGAGAATAAACTACAACAAGTTTTAGGCAATCCAAAAGACAAAATTGAAACAAACGAAAAGTCTGGGATTTGCGAAATTAGCTGTAGGGACTGTAATCAAAAGCATGTTGGACAAACTAGACGATCAATCGAACTAGATTCAAGGAGCATATTGCACATCTCGAATATGATAGAAAAAGATAATGTTGCCCAACATGCGCTTGAGAACAACCATAAAACAGATAGAGTAATTTAAGATTAGTTAGGATGAATTTGAAAGCTTGAAAATTGTAAAAATAGTATCAATATTGACAGAGAGTCAATCCCATATAGTCGCTCTATTGATTTGTTAGTCATGGTTCACGAAACCGAGGCAATAGTTTAGGACCCATTGTTATAACAGATTAGTTTTAATTATCTCCAGATACTGCTAACAGTTGGTGAAACGCGCGTCGATATAGTGTTTTATTTGAAAAAAAAACAGTTTAATCATCTCCAGATGATGCCAACTTGGTTAGCGAAACGAGCGTCGAGCGCAATATATAGTGTTTTATGGAAAACCACGTCAGTGTTAGCGTCACATGAAAGGTTCTAGCCCACTTCAGGACTTCCAAAAATCATGTTGAACTGAATTCGTGTTCAGCTTTGCTCCTGTAGAAATAAAAATCAATGTGTTTCAGCGTTTATTACAGAAAAAATATTTTTAATTGGAACACACTGTGTATGTATAAGTGCATACTTTTTTTAATAAAGGTTAAATTGACATTAGCCTCTTTGAATTTATTTATTTTCTTTTTTGCTGTTTTTAATAATATTAATGTCTTTATTCCCTTCCCCTATTTCTACTGATTTAATGTGAGGACCCGCTCTGAGAACGTTATCTACATGTGCTTTGTTTGGGGGAAATTTCTCGTTTTACGGATGAGTAAATACGCAAAAAGTCAGAAATATGACAATTGTATTGCAACTACATATTGTGTTGATTAGTTAGTAAATTAAATAAAATCACCATATTGGTACATTATAAAGAAAACAATGCACATGGCTTGGCATGTGGTTTTATTAGGAACTGCTTATTTATTAGAACTTTAGAATTTATATAATTGTAGTTCAATTAATAATATACAAGGGGTATACAGAGTGATCCAAGAAAATGCGGCGAGCGTAGTCGCCTTTTTTTAAAACGGAATACTCCACATATATGATTTTTAAATAGCTCTGCTCACCACATTTTCCTGGATCATCCTGTATATCTCGCAATAATTTTAAACCTTGCTTTGCTTCATGCTATTTAACTCTGCTTTTGAATTATTTTCGTATCTATTCAAATACCTTTAGAATGCCTTTATTAATCCAGTTGATCAAATTCATGATATACTTGATGGATTTGCCTCATTTCTTTCAATAGTCCTTTATAACTCCTACAAATTTTAATATAGCCGACACTTACACAAATAATAACTTTCCATAACTTTCTATTCCCAAAATTAATGAGGAAGATGTATTAAAAGACCTCAAAAATTCCAACCGAAATTGACTACTGGTCTGGATGCATTTCTTTTGAAAGATTTTGCAATTTTGTTCGCATTACCTTTGTCAATTATTATTAATTTGCAGCTTCAAACTGCAACGTTCCCCGATTTATGGAAAAAAGCTAAAATATGTCCCATTTACAAAAAAAGAAGACAAATTCGCTATAGAAAATTGCAGGCCTATTATAATTCTATGCAACTTCATTTGAGACTCTAATTTATAATATATTATTTTTCCACGTCAAATCCCAAATTTCCATTAACCAGCATGGGTTTCTATCTGGCAGGTCTATAACTACAAATTTGACGTGCATAACTCAATTTATAGCAGAGACACTTGACTGTGATGGCCAGGTTGATGTCATCTATGCTGATTTTGTAAAAGCCTTCGACAGATTTGACCACGGTATTCTATTGCAAAAAATGTTCAATTTCTGACTCACCGAACTTTCTTACCTGTTTGACAGGAAACTTACTGAGCAATACCGTGGTTTCAAGTGTGTCGAAATAACAGCGTTCTTCAGGGGTCCGTTCTCGGACCTCTATTATTCATAATATTTATAAATGACATTAGCTTGGAACTACGATGTAATACTCTGCTGTATGTTGATGATTGCAAGTTATACTCCGCCATTGATATTTTAGACGATTGTCTTATTCTACAAGAGATTTACAAAAAGTTAGCTTATGGTTTGATAAATAAAGATTGCATTTAAATATCAGCAAATGTAATTATGTGCCTTTTACGAGAAAAAATAAATCCGGTTGATTTAATTACGTATTAACAATTGTCAGTTAAATAATCGTATGGAATCGATACTCGTAACCCATTTTATTTAAATATGTCACATACAAATTTACTTATATATTCACCTATACATTCTATGTATTTAAATTATATATCTGTACAGGATGTTATTGATATATTTTGTAATAATAAGGATGAAATTAAGCAGTCTATATTGCATTTGAATTAAAGCTTCTATCACTTTACTATAAAGTTTTTCTACATGTGTATATACAGGGTGTCCCAACCAAGAGTAGGTACCTGAATAACATTGGAGATAAAAATTGGTTGAAAAATTGGTGAAACACGTCCACCTTGTTTCCAAGGGGGACATATTTTAATGTAATACTTGTATACCTATCATCATCCCTCTACCTTACACGGCCACCCCCTCAAAAAATTGAAACGGCAAGGGGGGGTCGAGTGACATATTTTGAAAGGTCTTTCAATTCTCTACATAACTGTGTATTTTTTTAAACTTTTGTCGATTCGTTCCTGAAAAATAATTGTTTCATTATTTTAGGTTCGGGAAATAAAAATAAAAGAAGCAGTTTAAATTATCGTATGTATTGTTCAAAATGACCCCCACCGACTTCCATACAGTAGTATAATCTGTATTGAAATTCTGTACGATTATTTCTGAACACATCTGGAGTCAATAAACGGCATTCTAGAACAATACTTTCACGTAACTCTTCCAGAGATGATGGTTTTGTTTCAAATACCTTGGATTTCAAATGTCCCCACAGAGAGAAATCCAAGAGAGTTCAATCGGGTGACTTAACGGGCCACTCCACAGGACCTCTTCTTCCAATCCATCGCTCAGGAAACCGATTATCCAAATATTGACGGACTGCTATAGCAAAATGTTGAAGAAACAGTTCGCCCTCTAAAAGATTATCGTCTTCTTCGAGGATTTGAGTAATCATTGGGTCGATGTTATTTTCTAGCAGATCGAGGTACCTTTCGCCATTTAAATTTTCAGGAATAAAAAACGGCCCGACAATGTGATTCCCTAAGATGCCAGCCCAAGCATTTAACTTCTGAGGCCTTTGGGTATGAATTTCCATGAACAAATGTGGATTGGTTTCACTCCAATACCTACAATTGTGCCTGTTTACCTCCCCATTTAACTGAAATATCGATTCATCAGAAGACCCGTATTGTACAGTAGATTGGCATTACCGTTTAATTGTTCACAAAAAATCTCACAGAATTCAAGCCGACGATCGGGATCATCTTCGTTTAATTCGTGTACTAATTTAAATTTATATGGATGAAATTTGTGGGCCTTTACAATTCGATGAACACTGCTTCGTGATACACCGGAAACCTCAGCTACTTTCCTGATCGATTGAGTATTATCCATCTGCAAATGACCCAGAACTGCCACTTCGACTGCTTCATTCCTAATCGGTCGCTGAGGTTCATGCTTTTTGTTTCCATAAATTTTGTCAATAATTGTAAAACATACTGAGAACCAACCCTTCTATCTGGGTGATTTCTATTGAATATGCGCTCCGTAGCTCTAGCACAACTATCGTTTTTAAAATAAATGCTGACAATTTCTATTATCTCCTGAAGGGTATAAACCATTTTGAGAACTCACTCTGGTAAAATGTATCTCGATTTAAAATTGGTTGTGAACAAATTAATGTACAAGGACTATCAAATACTTATGAGTGCCGTGTATTTTAGATTTTTTAAGCGATTTCGATTTTGTGTAATCATCAAAAATAAAATTATTTTCCTTAAGAACGAATCGATAAAAGTTAAAAAAAAGACACAGTTATGTAGGGAATTGAAAGACCTTTCAAAAGATGCATCACTCGACCCCCTTTGCTATTTGAATTTTTGAGGGGGTAGCCGTGTAGGGTAGAGGGATGATGATAGGTATACAAGTATTACATTAAAATATGTCCCCCTTGGAAATAAGGTCGACGTGTTTCACCAATTTTTCAAAAATTTTTATCTCCAAAGTTATTCAGGGTGCTTACTTTTGGTTGGGACACCCTGTATAATAGGAGTTAGTTAATGTGTTATTCATTATGATAAATTGTAACTATAATTTGACTGTGTATCAGTTAGTTGGAATATTTAGAATATTTAATTTGTGTGAAACATTGTTTGAACCTTCCTACCCTGTAATGGGATTTTTATCTGTCTGGGTAATTGTAACTTAAAATAAATATATAATGGAACTGTAGACGATTGACGCACTAATTAGACACACTGTATATCTTTTATGCTGTCTTTATTTTAAAAATTTAAAAAAATTAAAAAATTGGTAATTGATTTTATAAGTATACAAACGTGTTCTTCATAATTAAACAGAATGCCATTAAAAGCAACATTATTAAAACAGGTGCATTTAGTTCCGATATCTACCTGACTTATAAATGCGGGTAAATGCTATCATAGGGCCACTTTATCAATTTCATATGCAACAGGAAAGAGATGGAACATGTTCCGGATACGTACCGGAATAAAGCTCATATTACACATGGGAACTTGAGTTCTAGAGCTACCTGAAAACGGCACACACGTCTGTGTCTTATTTAAACACTATAACACACTTATTTTCTTTATCTTTACTAGAGTATATAGAAAAAATAATGGTTTTATAACACAGGATTTTTTTTTACCTACTTGGTAGATATATTTAGCTAGGCTTACTCCACACACGACAGTAGTGGTAGGGTAAATAATAATGAAATATTAAAGGGAAATTTAACACCGCAATAAAACTTCAAAATAAATATTTGATATTATAGAGGAGCTTTTTTGGGTTATTTGGTGGCATAAGAAGAATATATGCTAATAATGGAAATGTCATATATTATATCGTTGGTGCAGCGCGCACATGTGGTATGTGCTTTCTTGGGCAAAAATGAGTTAAATGCACTAAACAAGTGCAAACACTTGCAATTATAGTTTAGTATTTAACTCATTATTGAAAAAAAATGCACTTATCACATGTGCGTGCGCTACAACACACGCATATTTTTTGTTTTTAAATACAATTATTTTTGTAACTATCATTACTGGAGAGAGTTTAAAAGTATGTCCAAAGAATCAATAAAATTCAGTAAAATAATTACAAAATAAGTTGTCAAAATTAATCTTTTTTTGTAATAAAAGCTGTGTTAATTCTAAAAAATTATAATACTTTTTTTTTGGCTATAGGACTTAGTCCATACAGCCAGATGCACTTATATTAACTAAAAGGTAAACTAATGCTAACATGAAAAAATATACTGGGAAAATACAGGGACACTCTCTTCTGGACTAGGGGCCTATCAAGGCATTCTGTTTTTTAAAAAAGACATCACAGGTGCGGCCACGGGTAGATTAGGAAAATAAACAAAGGTAACACTAAGGAGCTAATCTACACCTAAATTCTAACGCCGCTTCATTGGATAAATAATATTAAACAGTTCAAAATTTCGATTTTGTTAAGATGCATCAAGGTCAGTAAGTTGAATGGTGTTGAAATATTTATTTCTAGTAATTTATTGTATAGTTCATTACTTTCGTTTATGTGTTTACTGCAGTTAAAGAAAATATGGTCTAAGTCACCCTCAGTATTACATGTGTCACATAAATTCGATGTGACAAGTCCCAGTTTATAAAGGTGTGTAGGATAACTGCCGTGTCCAAATTTTATCCTGCTGATGATTGTTATATATTTCCTAGGCAAGTTGAAGTTATCATGCCAAAATTCGCTAGGGATTTCGGGACTTATTTTACAATACCTCGTGGGGTTCGTAAAAACGAATTCTTGCCACAAGTTGGATCACTTTCTTTTGGCTTCACGTTTGTAGATATTTACACAATCATCGTAACTTAACTGGTTTGGGGTGTCTATTCCACTTTCCTTAGCGATTAAGTCCACCTTTTCAATAAAGTGAATACCGCTGTGAGCTTTAACCCACATAAAAGTAACATGGCCACCATTTAATTGAAATTGGTTAATCAATGTTTTAATTTTTACAATAAAAGGATTGGCTGGAATATTTGGTGGATGACTGTTATTGAGAGAGGTTAAAACGGACATAGAATCTGAGATGATAATATAGAATTTACCAAGATTTGCGGAGACTATATATTCCATTGCTTTGTAAATAGCAAAAGCTTCTGCTGGAAAAATTGAAGATTCATTATTTAATTTAAGTTTTGTGGAAATATTATATTGAGGAATTATATAAGCTGAACCAGTTCCATGAATTGATTTTGACGCATCTGTATATATTTGTGTACACTGTGACCACCGATCCAAATTTTGAAGAAAAATGCTAGGGGTTTCTACCTGATTCTCACTGTATTTGGGGATGATTACTGGGAATTCAGATATAATGCTCTTAAATTATACAATTTATAAATGAAGGGCTCCATGCGAAAAGTCTCTTTCGTTGGTTTTTAAACCAAGGCTGCCATCTGCTACTTGCTAGTCCTACCATCCAAAAAATCAGTCAAAATTACGCTTTAAAAATTCGATTATACATTATACAAAAAATTATGACTAGAATTCTAGTCAGTGTTGTTTGTTTGTGCTGTTGTTAATTGTATTTATCTATTGTTCATGTTTATGTTTAAGTTTTTAAATATATACTTCTAAAAAGAAAACCTGATTTAAATAGTCCCGAAGACGTGTCTGACGTTACCCCTACTAATTTAAAAGTGGAATAATTTTTTTATTTGTGAAGGAAATGTATAAGTATTATACATGTTTGTAATCAGTATGAAATTCTTTATCAAGGAATGTAAAAACATTCCATTTAAAATAGCTGTATTGATACCCACTGTATATTTCAGGTCCTATGTGAAATCTGATTGCAAAATCAGGAAAAGCTGAAAAAAATCACATGTTACAGAATTTAGAAAATTTTAAACAGATTAAAAATGCATGCCTTTTAGGGAATAGCATATTACACTGATCACCCTGTATAGGATAATTACCCGACAAATGTATCGGGTGTACCACTTAAAATAAAAACTTTATTATCTTAGATACAGAAAAAAATCTCATACGAAAGTTGTTGTATATCGATCAGACTACAAATTAATATATTCAAAACTTATATAGGATGTTCAAATTTTCCCTGGTCAATTAAAGTCGTATTTTTTAAATGGAACACCCTATATATTATTATGTTTTTGGAATCCCTAAGGAAAACACTTTTCAAAAATATAAACATGTTGGAGTGTAACCTCAATGTCTCCTGAAGTACAATAGTGCCCAACATTCCAAATTTACTCTTCAGATGCCATAGTCAAAGTAACAGATTATTATTAATTAAAGTTACGAAATTTTTTTTTGTACATCGATTGGAGTACAAATTGATATATTTAAGTAGTATACAGTGTGTTTGGAGTTTCCCTCGTCAAATAAGATTGGAACACATCTTACAGATTTAAATATATTTTTTGAGATTGCACCCCAACATTTTTGAAAATCATTTTTTTTTAAGGATTTCAAAAATACATATAGAGTATTCCATTTAATAAAATACAACTTCATTTGACCAAGGAAAATTTGAACATCCCGTATGTTTTGAATACATTAACTTGTAGTCAGTTTAATATACAACTTTTGTATCAAACTTTTTTCTGTATCTAAGATAATAAAGTTTTTATTTGGACTTACATCTTGTGTCCGGTACTTTGCCTGCTTGAAAATAATTTAAAAAATGGGTATTTTTGTGACAAAAATAGAATATATTTTTATTTAAATTAGACTTAAAACCACAGTGTGAAACAAAATGCAAAAGAATAATCACAATTTTGAGACGCATAATAAAAAGTCAGGTGTTAGTGTTGGACCCCTTAGGGTTACCAATATCTTCAGGTTTTCATCCCCAATCCCTTTTTTCTAGCAGTTCGCAGTTGTAATGTGGACTGAGTGGCGTGTGTGCTCGTATAGTCAGCCGGACGGTGTTCGACTGTTTGGCGTACGTATGAGAGTTGCCTTCCGAGCTATTTCCCACGTTTAGGACACCCCAAGCAAGTCATGTCATTACAACCCCATACCACCGTAAATGCTACTATTTGCATTTCAGTTTCTCTCCTCTTTCTTTAAAAGCATACAAAACATTTTAGCGCAACAGCTAGAATTAATTTTGTTGATTTAATTTTCTTACTCGAGAGGGTTTTGTCATTTTCAGAGTAATCTTCTGGGATTTTAAGAAATATTTGTTCCTAAAAAATTCAAATAGGTTGCTTGTTTCCTTCAATTTCTTTGCAGATAAACGTAGTATTAACTAATATGCACACACACACATATACATATACAGGATGTCTCACTTTTTACTAGCAGAATTCAACATTTGTTGTTGGAAGTCCTCATTTTAAGAACAAAATTTCTTATAAATGTGGGTTGTAGAACGCTTTATTTTTTTGAATTTGAGAGCAAGAAACGACTTTTCCATTAATTACAATATAACCGGTCACAATAAATTCATGATATTGAGGGGGAAAGACTTAGTATTTGACTCAACGGAAAGATAAATTAAATCAACCAAAAAGAGCATATGAAATCGAGTCCATCTAGTTTCATAGTTAAATCAACCAAAAAAGAATAGTCAAATAAATTTTGTCACCATACAATTTTTATTACTATTTTGTGCAAGGAATTTAGTTAGTTAAGTAAATAACCATTTTTTTTAACTCTACTTTATTTGTTTACATAAGCAAATCATGTCTTGTAGAACAATAAATTAAATAGGATATTGGTCATTCTTTTGTTCATTAACCATTTCTTGTTTGGTCTACAATTAAATAGTATAATGAAATTTTTTTCGAACGAATTTACTAATAAGTTTGTTTTTTTTTAACTTTAAATCCCACACATCAAACAACTACAAAAAAAAGCGTCGTCAACAGCCTTACTGATCGTGCGATTCAACTTTCACATCCAAAATACAGACCAAATAACCTGAAAAAAATCAGAAAAGTTCTAGAAGCAAATTCCTACCCCAAACATTTATCTGAACCAATAATAAAAAAAGAATACATAAAACATGTAATAAAATAACCCACGTACCAAATAATAGTAATAATAAATATGTGCCCATGCCATACATATCAATAGTATCCGAACAAATTGCAAACGTATTTAAACAATATAATATAAAAATAACCCATAAAGCATAACATACCACAAAAGAAAATTCACAAAACTTAAACCTAGACTACCAACCGAAGACGAAACTAACACTATTTACAAGATAGACTGCAACGACTGTAATGGTACTTAGATAGGCCAATCAAAACAATATCTGCATAAAAGAGTATACACGCACAATTATAGTATAAAAAACTCAAAACCAAAACACGACAGCACTCGTCAAACACGCCGTAAAATAAAACCACCAATATAATTTTAACAACATACACAAGAAAAAGAACCTAACTATAACCGAAGAAACATACATGAAATGCTGCAAATAAATAAATATAGTTTAAAAAACTAAAAAACACGCTTTTAAAGCACGTCAAACTAAAAAGTGAAAAATAATTATTAATATAAACTGAAAACAATAATGAACGAAAAATACTAATATTATTGTGAAAAAAGCGTGGGTTGCTCGATATACGAAAAATATGGCACAAAGCGCCCCACGCTTTTTTTCGCAATAATACTAGTATTTTTCGTTCATTATTGTTTTCAGTTTATATTAATAATTATTTTTCACTTTTTAGTTTGATGTGCTTTAAAAGCGTGTTTTTTAGTTTTTTTAAACTATATTTATATTGCTTATGATGCTGATATTATAACATATTACGATCCAACAGATACTTCTGAAAAAAAAAATATGTATTTTTTTTCAGCCATGGGATTTGAACTCACGCCCGAGGAGTCAGTCGTTTCGCGTCGACTAAGACTTGTGCCTTAGCCCGCTCGGCCAACGACCGAATTGAGAATCACGGAATGTACTTACAGTATTAAGCCTCTTGCTCTCACGCAGAGGATACGTGAGGAAAAGAAATTATTTAATTCTGGCGATCCTGATCAGGATAATGATATAAACTTATCAAATTATTGTATTGTTACCGGTTCTTCGTAAGTGTACAAAGTTTCAATTAAATCTGTCCGTTTAAAGTGGGTCAAAATCGAGTCCAAAGAGTCGGTTACAAACAAACATACAGGTGAAGCTAAAAAGACATAATAACAACGCAATAAATAATCGCACTGATATAGAAAATTTAAGCGAAACTTATTTTAACTTAATTAAATGATTGGGTACATTATAACATGAATTCAATTTTTACGTCTTGCCGATACAAAATAGTAATTTTTTAAATAAAATATCTTATCATATACTCATTATTTAAGCAAAACACCCACCGTAAATTATATGTATACAATTCCAACGTTATCTGTGTAACATAAACAAAACTCTAAGAGCCAAAACACCATGTTAAAATATCTCAGTTACGTTAAAACAAACAATCAAATAATAGACAATCAAATAACATCAAAATAATTAATAGTGTAAGTGAATAATGTAATGTAAAATAATCATAACTGTGTTTTTAAAATATTGTATTAGTTGTAGTTCTCTGATGGTGTAATAAACCGAAACAAAAAAAATTAGTTATATCTGACCGAAATCCTCAAAAAACTATATCAGATATTATCTAATAAAATAAGATAGATTTATTGGGGTTCAAAATAAAACAAAGAAGGTTTAGTGCCATATTTCCCAAAAAGAAACGATTATGCAGCTACGGACACGTGTTTCGGAGTTATTGCCCCTCATCAGCGTAGCGTAGCTAAGGAATTGGATCTACGATGGGAGAGATCAGGAACAAGAACTAAAATAAGGCTGGAAAGTACGAGTACAGTACACAGTACTCAATTAGTGTCTTCATGTTCCCATGTGCCACATTTGGGGCCTCGATGAGCACAGTCAACACACAGAGCTCTATGTGTACTGCTCATTTCTATCTGGCACATACAAATAAAACAAGATAGATTTATTGGGATTGAAAATAAAACAAAGAATGTTTAGTGCCATATTCCCCAAAAAGAAACAATTATGCAGCTACGGACTAGATCCAATTCCTTAGCTACGCTACGCTGATGAGGGGCAATAACTTCGAATCACGTGTCCGTAGCTGCATAATTGTTTCTTTTTTAGGGAATATGGCACTAAACCTTCTTTGTTTTATTTTGAACCCCAATAAATCTATCTTGTTTAATTTGTATGTGCCAGGTGGAAATGAGCAGTACACATAGAGCTCTGTGTGTTGACTGTGCTCATCGAGGCCCCAAATGGGGAACATGAAAACACTAATTGAGTACTGTGTACTGTACTTTCCAGCCTTATTTTAATTCTTGTTCCTGATCTCTCCCATCGTAGATCCAATTCCTTAGCTACGGTACGCTGATGAGGGGCAATAACTCCGAAACACGTGTCCGTAGCTGCATAATTGTTTCCTTTTCGGAAATATGGCACTAAACCTTCTTTGTATTATCTAATAATTGTGTATTCTAAATTAATATTATCCATGATGCTTCCAGAATAATTGATACAATTTAGACGCGTACAGTGGTGTTCATTAAAGTATTATGCAGCCAAGTACTACTTAACTATCCTAGCTTGGCACTTGTTGAGCTTGATGCATAATTCTCTAAACCCCGCCCTTTAAATATAAAGCAGTTTCTTCGTCTCTATCCCAGACTAGCGATATTTCTTCTCTCTCTGCACGGCCAAGTGCCATGCTAGAATCGTTGAGTAGTACTTACTTTAGTTTACAATAAAACTTGTAGATAGGTACAAATGCTTGCAAACACTTTAATAAAGACAATGGCATGTATCTATCGAAAGTTCACAAGTAACACGAATTTTATTTGGTTGGTTCCATATTCCGTACCGGGAAACACACTAAAAAAAAATTTAGAGAGACAGAAAGAAGAGTTTCACCTTTGGTCTTTTATTTTGATATTTTTAGTATGGTTTAAGAGCTTTGTGGTACCAAAATGTATCAACGCGGACCAACTCGTGGTAAGATATGGACACTGTTGGCCGAAAAGCAAGCACGCTCCCACTCTGATGAGTTTTTAGAATTTTTTTAACACGCTTTTATTTTTTTTTTTATTATTAGCTTCATCTGTATGTTTGTTTGTTTGTAACCAACTCTTTGGACTCGATTTTGACCCACTTTAAACGGACAGATTTAATTGAAACTTTGTACACTTACGAAGAACCGGTAACAGTACAATAATTTGATAAGTTTATATCATTATCCTGATCAGGATCGCCAGAATTAAATAATTAATTTCCTCACGTATCCTCTGCGTGAGAGCAAGTGGCTTATTACTGTTAGTACATTTCGTGATTCTCAGTTCGTTCGTTGGCCGAGCGGGCTAAGGTGCAAGTCTTAGTCGACGCGAAACGACGGACTCCTCGGGCGTGAGTTCAAATCCCGTCTATGGCTGAAAAAATATATTTTTTTTTTTTCAGAAGTATGTGTTGGATCGTAATATTATTATAATATCAGCATCAATAAGCAATATAAATATAGTTTAAAAAAACTAAAAAGCACGCTTTCATAGCACATCAAACTAAAAAGTGAAAAATAATTATTAATATAAACTGAAAACAATAATGAACGAAAAATACTAGTATTTTTGTGAAAAAAAGCGTGGCGCGCTTTGTGCCATATTTTTCGTATATCGAGCAACCCTCGCTTTTTTTCACAATAATACTAGTATTTTTCGTTCATTATTGTTTTCAGTTTATATTAATAATTATTTTTCACTTTTTAGTTTGATGTGCTTTAAAAGCGTGTTTTTTAGTTTTTTTAAACTATATTTATTTTTAATTTTTTCTTGGATACGCACAATGTAATGCTTACTTAGTAGTTTTAAACTTAAAGTAGCATAATTAGATTGACAAAAATATCCTAAATTCGCATTTTTTCACTTTATTTGTCAACATTACAATGACGGACACCAAAGTACATAATGATTGTCCTCAAGATGGTCTTGAAAAAATGGCGGAGTTGTGTAAAGCAATCAGGGCCGTGTTTATTTAAGAATTAAGAATCCTTCTGAAATATGCACCATATATGACTGATTAGTTGTAAAAACTGATTGAATATTTGAATGACCCCCATTAATACCGAGAAGGGAACCCGACAAAGAAAATCACGAGAATAATAAAATAATAAAAATAACACAACAAAAATGTATAGGTTATGTTCTTTTAGTTCTTTCTTTTTCTCTAACCTCTTTATCATGCACTTATCACAACACAATGCGTCGTCCATAAAACGACGAAAGAATGACTCTAAATAATCTATATGTTGTCAGTCTTATGACAACGTTTTTGTTTCGCTTTGTTAAAACGTGTCTATTTTACTTTAGTCACAACAACTGATAAACGACGTCGTTTAGTTGGCCATAGGTCGTGGGTGAAATGATTTTCTACAACAAATGCAACGTTAATTTCTGTGCAAATATGGTGGCAAGTCACAAAATTGCTGATTGGGTTACCACTACTATCCCTCTAAAAACGCCACTGTAGCGCCCCTCCCCTTAGCTAAATCCTAAATCCGCCGCCACAGCCTTCTATCAAATGAGACACCCTGCATATATGTGTATATACTAAGGCTGGGAATCGAATACGAATAATTCGAATATTTCGGTATTTAAATTCGAATTAATTCTAATTCAGATATCCGAATAATCGAAAATATTCGATTAATCAAGTCAGTATTCGAATATTCGAGCATATCGAATATTGGAATAGTCGAATATATTCGCATATCAATTATTTGAATTAGAATTAATTCGAATTTGAATACTCATATATTGGAATACTCGAATTATTCGTATTCGATTCCCAGCCTTATTAACAACAGAAGATAAATTAAAATTTGTTGTTTGTTTTAACGAAAATAAATTCGTCAAAATGTTTTATGATTAGAAATGTTAAAAACTTTACTGATGACAGTGACTTCAGATTAGATTGCGTCGTCAAACGTTGATTGAAGTTTTTCTAAGATATTTATTGCAAAAGTTAAATTTAATCTACGCCATTTCGGGACGTGGCCGTTTGAAATTAATTTTTAGGATAGGTTCATTAGGTATATACATATATGTATATGTATGTATGTGTTTATTTTATCAACATTTTAATAGAACGATAGTAGGCTTCTTCACCTCATTTTAAAGATTTCCTTGTACCTAATCTATTCCCTTTCAGCCTGAGGGAAAACATTTTTCTTCTATAGGCAGGAAAAGATTTTTCCTAGATTCTTATCCAAAGAAAGAATCTTCTTTTTATAAAAATCAGTACATTAATTATTATTTAACAACTTTGTTGTGATTTATTTACATTTTTATTACCAAGAGATTTAGTAAGTTTGTTTATATTGTTGATATTAATTCCATGCGATAAATAAACCAAGTCATTGATGTTATTAAAAGTCATTTATAGAGTATTTAAAACATATGGTATGTTTAAAAAACTCTCCGCCATATTAGTTAGGACTTAAAAATTTAAAATGATATAATAAGACATTATTTAAGGACATAAGCATACGAAATTTAAGTTAAATATAGTTGGTTCTTGACAATAATATATAAATGTTTTTGTTATAAAATAATGCATACTATTGTACTTACTTTATAGTATTTATAGTAGTAGTTGCAGTTTTTTATATAACTATATAAGATCACGTATTAATTATTAAATCATTTCATGTGACCAATTCCCACAAGTTTTAGTTGATTTCTGTTGTTGTTCAAAGTCTAAAACGGCATTAATTTTTAATAATCCTAATTAAAAAAAAATGCATTTAATAGTAAAAATTAATAATACATACAAAAAAAATCATAACTATACCTGTTTGAATAATCGAATCAATTTAATAATAATACAATAATATTCGAAGATTCGGATTATTCTAATAGTTCAAATATTCAAGTAGTTCAATATTCGGTCATTCGGTTATTGGGATAGTTCGATTATTCGAGTAATTCAAGTATTAGAATAATTCGAAATTTCAAATATTCGAATACTAAAATCTGGAAAATTGTCAGCATTAGAATATACACAAAATGTCTAAGTATTCAACTCGGAAAATTTGCTGTATCTGCGTAAATAGGTGCAATACAAAAATTTGGTAATGAAAAAAATTTTGGACAATTTGGATATGCATTTTTTGTTTTTAAGATTCAAAAATTTAAAAAAAAAAATCGAAATTTTGATTTTTCCAAATAACGAGTTTACTATTGATTTAATTGAAAACTGAAAAGGAAAAAATGTCGACGATATTATCCAACGAATTTACTGAAAGCATTATATTTATGGTCAGACTTCCAATTTGTGTGCTGTACATGCGGGTATTTTTTTTATGTCCTATGTTTTAATTATTTACATAGTACGATAAAGTGCTTTTCTCTGTTTCAAAAATACCAAACATGTCAACAATTTGTTATAAAAATAAATGTATTTCTTGAACATCCTGATAAAAATGTAACAAAGTTCATGAATGGGCATGCTATTATAATTATTTAAAAAAATCTATATCATTGCATGACAATATATAAACAGTAACAAAAATTGTTTTAAAAAGACCTGTATTAGACGAATTAACATTTAATTTCATAGAGATGTTGATTTTAAAAAAGTTTATATATACTACCCAACTTAAATTAATAAGTAATTTAAGTTGGTACTAAAGTTGGTAGATACCAAAACTCACTATTCACAGTTTCATGTTTTTGCTTTCAAATTTAAATAGTTCTTTTAATACATTTTTATCATCGCATTTTTGCAGTACATTCCTATTTATATGTCTTAACTATAGTAAAATGTAAAATTGATGTTTAAATATTTTTATCAATGAAATGTTTAAATTGACATTTTAATGTGTCACGTATAATGAAAATATTTTAATATTTAGAAGATTTCATGACATATTATATGTTTTTTTTTTTTGTAGAATGTCTTGATAAAAGGAGTAAACGTATTGGCCAAAAACTTCTCGCTTTTTTTGGACTAGCGCTACAAAATATAAATAATGTGAAAATAAATAGAGAAATTTTACTACGCCATTGAATTTTTCTCGAAAAGTAGGCAATTTCTGTGTTATTGGTTTTGTTGTTACACACAAAACCCCAAATTTCGCTTAATTTGATCCAGTCTGTATACTATGGGCTCATTTTTATTTATTTCTTGTTCGGTTTGTCTCTTGAGTCATCGTCCAGATCTCCCAAATTTCGCTAAAGAAATATTTCAGTAATATTAGTGGACCCCGTTAAACAATTTTGATTGTTTGGCAAATGCATCTAGATTTTTGAAAAAGCATATAAGCTCATATTTTTTTTGGAAATGGAAAATGAAAATGGGATTTAAACACCTGAGAATAGACAGTCAAAAAATAAAAAAGTGCTGTATATTTTCGTAACATGAAATACAGCATGATAAAAAAGATAAACACTGACCACTAATAAACCAATGGTCACTACAAAATTTTAATGGTTGAGTAGACGATAATAAAACTCAGGGCTTAAATGTAACTAATGAATTTCCTGTCCAGAGAAACACACGTGCAGGTATTGTTAAAATATTCATATATGTTGATAATAACCGTTGCTCCATTTTTCGTAGATAATGTAAAACTAAACCCTTTTTGCTTGACCATAATATATTATTTCATGCAAAATACAATAAATGAAAAAAATTCCTTTGTTATTTGAGATTATCTTCACGGCTGATGTGTTGCAATAACCCTAAAACAGGTTTTGACAATCCGCAAATAAGGGTTGCATTTTAACTTGTTGAAAGATTCTCTCATTCGCAAAGTTCACACCACATTCGTATAAACACAGTTGTATGTTAAGATAATAATTAAGTTAGATTTTTAAAACAATTTGTCATTCGATAACATTAGTAGATACTTATTATCTTGTATACTTCAAAAAAATTCTTTCCTATGAAGTTATATATAGTCAAAGTTGCAAAAAAAACGCATAATTAGAACAGGTCAAGTTAAAGAAATTAAACTTAAGAGAAATATAAATAGGCCTTGATGCCTCCGAGAGATGATACATCAATACATAATATTAAAACAGAAGCCATTTTTTAAAGACGGACGCAGAAGTTACTCACTGAAAAGACTAGATCTTTAAGCATGCGTTTATTTGTTTTTGGTTTTATAGAAGTTTTGTCACAACCAAGTTGGCTTTAGATCCCTACTATATGGATTAATTTATATTACCACTTGCATACTAAAAACTTTTACATTTTGTGGAGCAATATTTCATGCCAAGTCCTTAAAATATTATCGACTAACCCAAATAATTTAGTGAAATAAATTAATTATTTAATAAATTATATATTTATTTCAATTACATTATTTGCTTTTAAGGCAATTTGATTAAAACTAATTTTATATGTATTTTTATTATAATACCAATAATTCAGTCAGTTCAATCATATTATAACAATATTTACTGTAAAAAGCAATATGCAAAATATATTGAGCCAGAGCAATTTTCCTCTGTCATAAAAATTAAGCGTAATATAAAATCAAGTCAGATTTGAGCAAAAAGCGAAAATTTATTTTTGTTTTCTTTTTTTTTCTTTTTTAGATAATTGGAAAATCGAATATTACTCTTGCATTCTTAATTGAAAATATAGTAGCTTTCTAAGACATAGATCATAGCTATTAAAATCAGTAAACGAGAAAATTGAAGCAGAACATTCTGTTAAAGCTTGCATCAGGCAGTAAGTGCAAAAAATATGTCAAAATTCTACTCCCGCTTTTACCACTTTTCTGGGTGTTTTAAAAGCCTTACAACACGAATCAGAAAGAAAAATTGCCCGTTTGTCCATCTGTGTGTGTTTATTTAAAGACGATACTCTGGAGACTTCAACGTTAGATCAAGAGAGAAACAAACTAAAAAATAAATAAAAAATTAAGGCATAGTCTTCATATAAGGTACTGCATTGCATGTACTACTCCATTTTGCATTTAATTTGCTGTAACTGTCGGTACAGTTATATTTAAAAAAGTAACAGTGAATGTTTTAGAAAATTTCATAAAACTTTATTTTCCGGCGGTAAATATTTGAAATACTTTTTTCTTTTTGTAATTTGCATGTAAAATTTAATGTGTTTTAAAGTGACAAGTTTTAATTATTATATACATATTCAAAAATTAGAAGTTGGTATAATTTCTTGGGAATGGAAAATGGTTAATACATAATAAACTACACTGAGAAAAGGATTTATGTATGGATAGTCATGTATATTAACTAATGATTAAATATTTATTGAAATATGGCGGAGTGTATCTTTATTCATTATAAATGCAGCTTATATTCCAATATTTTTAATAAATACTGATTATACAAAAGGTTGTAAGTTGGTGCATAACAGGACTTATATTTATTGGCATATAATATATCTTTTATCACGATATGATAGATCTTATTCTTTATAAGAAAATTAGCTTATTAATCAATATTGATTTAGTCATATTGAATATTGGATACATTAGGTAGTGATGCACAACGGTATAAGTACCAGGTAATTCAATCTTATTAAAATTAAATAAACATTTTGTTTTTAGCTAATAAATATGATCTCACGGAAACAAAGCATGAGTTGTCAACGAATAATTATTTATTCCACTGACGTGGTTTTCCACAAGACACCAAAACAACATATATTACAGTCAACGCACGTTTCGCTAACCAAGTTGGCATCATTTCTATTTCATTTTTATTATTTTTGTATATACAAAATGTAGGAATTTGGAATTTACAATTTTTCAGTTTTAATCGCAAATTGATCTCAGGGATCACTTTTTTGAATTCTTGAGGGCTATTTATTACGTATCTCAATACTTGGAAGTCTTCTATCCTGTTCTTTGAAAAAAAGGTTGATTATAAGTAATACTAATAAACATTATTTAAGTAGCGTAGGTATTATAATTTATAATTAGAATGTTCTCTTTAAATATATTAAATCTTGGTATTTATTATTGTATGATTGTTAAATAAAATATTTAAATGTAAATCTATATATATACTTACGTTTTAGCGTAAGTTATGCCGGACCTTCATATTGCTTTAGATAATTGGCGTTATCACACTATTATTCCTGCGCATATAAGGATATTATACTGTTTACGAGAATCACGTGCGAACTTTGTACGACGTTTTGTTCACATTATACACCTTCGACCATAAAACTTGTATGTTAAAGTTATATACATGCAATACGACACGTGTGGCAACTGACTGAGCGTGGTGGGAGTGTACTGGTAGACAGCTAAATCTGATACGTATTTTGTGGTATCGTTTTTATTAACATGTATTTTTTAATAATTAACAAATATTTCTTTTCATTTGAATTAGTATATTTCTCAAGAGGACATGACTATTAAAAACTATTACTTACATTACTTACTAATGAGATCATTTAATTATAAACTATAGTATTTATTGAATATAAATATGTTTGCTCTTATAGTTACTAATTGGCATAATACTTCAGTTTTATAATAAAACACTATTATTTAGAAATATGCTATTTTATTTGTTAATAAATATACAGAGTGTTCCACCTAAGAGGGATTCTTCTGTAACTATGTAACTGTAAAATTTATAAAAAAAATGGTGTTAATAAAAGTTGTCTGGAATCATGTGGGCCATGTAAAGAAAATATTTTTAGCTTTACAAGGTGTTTCATTTCGCGTGGGCGCTACATAACTTTGTTATTTTAAATAGAACACTCTGTATGTTATTGTATTTTTGAATTCCTTGGTTAATATTAGGTAGAGTTTATTAAATGTACATGGTATTTAAATCTTACCGTTTTCCAGATATTCAGTTGTTTTTGAAAAAAATCACGATTTCAGCTCTCTAAATGAGGCTAGATAGCATCTAAACCGTAAGAGTTAGAAACGTGCAGTTTTCACAGTTCGTTTTGGAATAAATTACTCTATCTGGTCATCTATGAGCAAAACGTGTACGTTATTCAGACTCGGAAATACTGAGACCTACATTTAATAATCTTACGAGTTGAAAAACTTTTTTTTTTCAAATGGAATATTAATTGTCATGGGTGAATTCAAAATTAAATGCCCTTTCGTCTGATATCAGCTTGTCCATACTTATCTCTAACAGTTTTCCAGAAAAATCAGGTTCTTTTCTAAAGTACGAAAAAGTCGCTATGTAACAGCGTGAAGAAGGCCTTACAAACAATGTTTATTGCACTGTTTGACATACAAAGCAAATTAAATGTCAGTCTAGTTTTGATTAACCTTGACGTTGTAGTTATTTTACTAAGTAGAGAGTAAAAGTTTATTATAATATTTTCAAAATGTCGCTGACGCAGGAAGAAATGATTGATATGGTTTTTGTCCTCGGTCAGTGCGAAAGAAATCCGTTATTGGCATCACGAATTTATGCACAGCGCTTTCCAGACAGACCACATCAACGGCGTAAAGCCTTTCAACTAGTGCTTGATAGGTTTTTAAATACTGGTAATATTCGACATACAAAACGAAATCGCCATAAAACTGTAGTTACGGAGGAAAATGATTTTTTTGTGCTGGGGTATATTCAGGAAAACCCGTAAATAAGTGTGCGACAAATTAGTCACACAACGGGTATTAGTACAACGTCGATACATAGGATTTTAAAAAAGCACAGTTATCATCCTTATCGCATCCAATTACATCAAGAGTTGCTAGAAGTAGACTTTCAGCGGAGACTGGAGTTTTGTCAGTGGGCACTTGAGATGTTAAATCAAGATGATGATTTTTTTAAACGGGTCATGTTCTCCGATGAGGCTACTTTTCATAAAAATGGTTTCGCTAATCGTCATAATTGCCATTATTATGACACAGTAAATCCTCACCAATTCCGGACAACTCATAGCCAACACAGATGGTCTTTGAACGTGTGGGGAGCAATTTTGGGAACCCATATCATTGGACAATTCTTTTTTTGACCAGCATCTAACTGGAGCAGTTTATTTAAACTTTTTAACAAACAGTCTAGAAGATTTGTTAGGCGACCTTCCTTTAGCTACACTTCGAAGAATGTGGATGCAACATGATGATGCTCCACCTCACAATGCCGCTGCGGTTCGTCATTTTTTGACCAGTCTTTTAAAAACCGAATTCGTTTGTGTACTTCGAGCAGTTGATGTAAATCAGCGGTCTAAGTATTATTCTCCTTGTTGTGTTCCGAGTTTCAGTTTGTTTCGTTTTGAGTTTTGTTTTAGTTGTTGTTAGTGGTTTACTTTTATTTGTCAAACCACTTTTTAAACATGCCAGTAAATATTGACACTGTCAGTCCCAAGCCTGATAAAATGTGAGGGAAAAGTTGTTTTGCAAGGCCTTCTTGACGCTGTTACATAGCTACTTTTTCGGACTTTAGAAAAGAACCTGATTTTTCTGGAAAACTGTTAGAGATAAGTATGGACAACCTTATATCAGTCGAAAGGGCATTCAATTTTGAATTCACCCATGATAATTAATATGGATCATTCCATTTGAAAAAGAAAGTTTTTCAACCCATAAAATTATTAAATGTAGCTCTCGGTATTTCCAAGTATGAATAACGTACACGTTTTGCTCACATATGACAAGATAGAGCAATTTATGCCAAAACGAACTGTGAAAACTGCACGTTTCTAACTCTTACGGTTTAGATGCTATCTAGCCTCATTTAGAGAGGTGAAATCGTGATTTTTTTCAAAAACAACTAAATATCTCGAAAACGGTAAGATTTAAACACCATGTACATTTAATAAACTCTACCTAATATTAACCAAGAAATTTAAAAATACAATAACATACAGAGTGTTCCATTTAAAATAACAAAGTTATGTAGCGCCAACGCGAAATGGAACACCCTGTAAATCTAAAAATATTTTCTTTACATGGCCCACATGATTCCAGACAACTTTTATTAAAACCAGTTTTTTAAAAATTTTACAGTTACATAGTTACAGAAGAATCCCTCTTAGGTGGAACACCCTGTATAACTGATTGGTGATAAATACATCATTTTTTAAAAAAATATTTTTTGAAAAAGCCTTATTAATAATAATTTAATATGCCACTAATAAATAAATATAGTTCAAATAAGCGCCTTCTTGATTATAAGATGCATTTTTTTTCAGTGTACCATTAAATAGAAAGTTGTAATTTTTATGTTTACTCCGAATTTTCTTTGGCCACCACCACTACCGTGATTGAGATATAAACGTTGGAAATCTTAAGCGGAACATCCGGTATATGTATATAAGAAGCAGAAGTTGATTATATATATAGATTTCTTTACTCAGTAAGTTCGGTGATTTGCGAAGAACTAGAGATTTGTAGCTAAGTCGAAGTTTTGGAAAAGAGCTTGCTGCTTTACCCATTTTCAATTTTTTGTAATTTATTTTACATCATTTTTCTAAATACGAATTTGCTCGGAAAGACAAACAGACAACCTCTACATTGCATCTCGTAATGTTAAAGTAGTGACGAAACACTCAAGCTGAAAATATAGAGCACCCTATATCTATCACTGTTCATATGTTTATTCCAGTTCAACTAGTTTTTAATGCGTTGCAAAATTTATATAAAGGATAATTCTTTCAGCAAGGAAAGGGAGGATCTTCTTTATATTATATTTTTGATAGTCCCCTGAATCACTTATAAAGTTCCTTTTAATTTAATTGTTTATTAGGGGATACAGCGTAAAAAGAAGTTCACTGGCAGGAATTATTTTAATATCATTTTGCTGAAAATGTTATACATACATTATTTGACATCTGTTTTTTATTTAGTTTGTAATTAATTGGTGTTGATTTCTAAGACAAGTCTAAATACAATCTTTAGGGAAATTAAAAAAAAATAATAGTCTGTTAATTTTGCAGCTTTGAAGTTGATTGACTGAATATTTATTTCTAATATGCATTCTTAAAATGTTTACAATTTGATTACAAGAACTGTATTACGCGATTATAAGGATAATATATATACAAAAATATAAAAAGTTACTTTTACTTTTATTTGTAATATTGATTTGGTTGCTTAGTTTTTCATTTATTTATTTCAATTTGCCCAATATCTGCAATTAATAACCATTTTTACGCCTGCGCCATGCTGTTCGTTAATGATATAAAGATATATAATTTTAATATGGACTTAAAAATATTGTAAATGTTCTGGACTTAACACTGTTCACAAACAAACATTTCAAGTCTTATCATATATATAGACGTAAAAATTTGCTAGTTGTGAAAGAAAATTGAGCTCTACCATTTTTTTGTGGATTATAGTTAGTAAAACTTCTTGTGGCGCTTGAAGGAAAACTTAAAATAAAAAAATTCAATATAACATTTATTGATAAATTATACTAAATATTATTAATCACAAGTTCTTCACGTTAAGTGAAATCATATAATATAGATTTATAAAAAATACTTTGTCTCACGACAAAATTTATTGTATGTATAATTCGTGGAATGTTAACTATATTACATCAAAATAAATAAAAATTTGTTCGTATTAGGTACAATAAAATGACTAAATGTTCCAAAATGCGTGAAAAGCAAAATTTAAGTACAGCTAAGCTTGGAGTTCGAATTTCACCAGAACACTAGGAACACTGGAGGGCACTTTTTCACTAAAAACTAATATTCAATAAGCAACCTCGGCACCCCACGGCCGGTAAGGTTTCATCCCCTGTGACGTAGGTATACTTTGACTATAATTTTGATGATGACTGGAAGGAGGAATACTAAAAGTATTAACTGGGTATTGATGCGGACTATAAGCTAAAGCTGAAGAAGTCGTGGTGGTCAGAGGTGTTAAAATCGAGGTAGAAGGAGCTAATCTGCTGGTATCACTTGAAGGCGCAGGCGCTGTAGTTTGGGCACAAGAAGTTGACACATCGAAATGTCCTAAATCATGATGCATGTTTTGATGATGAAGCGGTGGTGGGGGCGGTTGATGAGGATTCAAATTTCCAATAGGCCCATGATTCGATGCTGGTGATGGAGGGAGGGTATTTAGTGGAGGATAAGGCTGACCACCTCCGTAACCCCACGGAGCAGCGGTTGCTTGTTTAGAAGCTAGTTCTCTCTGAGCCGCACAACACTGTAAATGCGATGTAAGCCGTAGCCTTAACGGATTTTGTACATCCAATCCTTCAATTCGTTCCAAGTATCTCGCTACCTCAGCAACACATTCTCTAAATCCCATGCCGTGATAATCCATTGCATACTTGTGAGGATCATAAGCAAAGGAATCTAAACCTGCAATAAAATATACACTTATTGGATTAACTGTATTTCGTTCATTAAAAATAATCTTCAATAAAAGATACATGCAAGTATATAAGTGAAATAATTGAATTTGACTAGTTGAATATCAACGTATTCCTATGAGAAGAAATAAAATTTCTACCCTTTCCACTCAATGAAATCCCAAACTTAAAACAATATACAAGAATATGACAAGAGTGAAATAACAAAGAATGTATTTAAAAGAATGAAAGTAACAAAGTGGAGACAATTATTATTGCTATAGAAATTCTACGGTAATTTAACATATTCACAATATTTTATTTGGAAAAGTGCAAATTTAAAAATTGGACACTTATAAAAATGAAGAAAAACATACGTATTTTTGGGTTTTTTCATTTTGATTTGTCGTAATTTGTGAACAATGATAAAAAATATTGCGTAATATTTTCCAATTTTTTTTAGAAAAAATTAACCCAGTTTAAGATCGTTAATTTGTGGTGATGAGTAAAGCCAAGCAATTTAATGCAATATGTTTAGCTAAACATTTGTTATGAGGGGAACCTGTTGCAGTTATCAATGATCAGTCAGTGGCTCGAGGTGTTCCCACGGGGCCGGTGAGCACTACGGTCTATAGCTTTGCCGCTACAGCTGGTCTACCGCATGTTCCCACGCCGCACCGTGTTTAACCCTTTAAATAATATTCACCTGCTGCTTAACTAGGTAAAAACCAATAAGCGTGTAAACGTACGGTACGACGACATCTTACGTTTAAATGCTTATGAATGAACTGAGATTGTTTCGATTTTTTGTTCCTCTTTCATCTGATCTAAAAAGCCATTTATTCACTATTCAATCTTTAAATATGAAATTAACTTGAAAAATTTTAAAAAAATATACAACGTGACGGGACGAACAGTTTCATTTGTTTGTTTGCACGTGCTTAGGCTTTTTATATAACAACGTGCCCTTCGTTGAACTTTACGTTGTTTTAATGTTGCCAATATACAATTATAGTATTTAATAGTAATAGTAATACCTTTAGAATGCAACATTTTGAGATGATCCACAGTCATTTGCAAAATTTCAGCTTTTTCTAATTTGGCAGATCCTTGTTTTTCAAAGGCGCTTGGCACAAGACGTTTCAATTCACTGAGCGACATGTTAATACGATCCCTACGCTTCTTTTCAATTACACCCCTCCTCTTCTTCCTGGATAACATCTGACAACTGTCAGCGTCACCCGGAGATGTACACCTAAAAGAAAATGTGCTTATTAATAATTCCTCTCATATACTACCAGTTTTAAGATTTTCATAATAATTTATTTTGAACCAAACTTTGAACAAAACTAGGGACCACTAACAGCATATTTTTAAAATACATAAAGCAAAAAATACATGTTATTGTTAAATGAAAAATATATAAATTTTTATTTAAAATTTATATCAAAAATTGTGTATGAAGATATTAGACATACGAAAATAAAAACGAGAAATTGATTTCCACAAAGCTGAACAAAAGGTTTACCCGGACTTTACTGTACTGTAATTATTATTATTACTATTAGTTGCACTTACGCTAAGGAAAGCATGTGAAGTTGTCACTTTTATGAAAAGTGATTAAAGTGCAGGAAAGGACGCAAACCTAAACACTTGATATAAAATTACTGAAAAAATACTTACTGTTCTTTAGACGACTCCTCAGAGTACACGTCATCACAGTCACTTTCAGACAGTGGTCTTTTACTGCCCCTTGAAACGGGTTGCCAAGACGTAGGTGCGGGGTTGCTTCCAGAGTATCCCCAGTGTAAAGGAGTATTTTGAGATAAAGAATGATCCATAATGGAAATAGGTCACTATCACTAGCACTTAGTTGACACTTGCAGCAAAGATGAAGATCGGAAATAGTCGCGTGTCAAACGCCTGTCAGTTTGAAATACACGCGTGTTTCGCCGGCGATTGTAATGTTGAATGTGTCTTGCCCTGTTGATCAACCGACGGCCCTAGCGACGTCCGGACACGTTTTTGCCCCCACTCTTATCCCCACCCGGTAGTTCGTAGTACACGCGACCTGTCTTTACCCTCTTACTTGAATATGTTACTCACCCCAATAGTGTATCTTTCTCTAGTGTTTTCATTCATACTAGAGGTGATTTGCTGCCATGCTCAGCGCGTGTTGTGTCCAATAACCAAATTTTTAATTTTCCCACATCATCGGTAATCAAATATTACGATCCTCAGTCGATGCCATGTAATGAATAAGCGGGGTTGGAAATGTATACACACCATGCATACTGTTTAATTCTCTAACTAATACATTTTATTATTAGATATATTTTTGTGCGAAATTGTGATTTATTTTTAAACTGGGAATATTATTAGCTTCTGGATTTTATATATTAATTTAATTTTATTATTACGATGATTAAAATAATTGTTTTTCAAAATTCTAACCAATGTTAATATAATTTTTTTGCCATATTTGCATTTCTATTAAATAAATTAACTAACGAAATAGGTAAAAAATATACGTGTATAGTACATGCGTAGTTATCCACGGGTATTAGAAAATATAAAAATTGATGTCTTTGAGCTGAAATATATACTATATGACATAGAAAATGATATATTTAGTAGTCCTTAAAATATTTTAATGATTTTTTTTGGTAAATTGGGCTTAGAAAGTGTCTTAGAATCAGTCCAGATTTAAAGAAAATCATTCATATAAAACAGCTTTACAAAAAGTAATTTAATGGTTCTAAATATTCCGTTGACAGAGGTGAAGTTGTAGTAGCTGATGTCTTCTGAGGTTTAAAAAGAGATTTTGAAGTTGTTAGCAGAGATATTCTATTACAAAAACTTTATCATTATTTCGTAGCTTTTGTCACAGCTTGTCAATGGATTAGTTCCTATCTACTTGCGCTGAGTCAACAAACCGAAATAAATAATGTTAAACCTTAAAATCTTTTTAATAATAATGGAGTTCTTCAAGGGATCATGTTGGAACCTATTCTCTTAGCTCTTTTTATTAATGCTGTTTTCTTAATTTATGTAGAAGGTTGCAAAGTATATCTTTTTTGCAGATGATACTATATGCTTATTCGGATTTGATATCAAACATGTTGTTCTTAAAATTAAATTAAATTAAATGATGGAAATGTTTAAAGAATGATTCATATGTGAGAACAGCTTGATAAAGTAACGATTATGACCTATCTATCTAGGTGTCACCATAAACGATAAATTAACATTTAATTACCACATATATTACATTTGTAAAAATCTCAAAAAAACTCGATTTGCCCTCCACATCAGTAATCATTTAACATTATTAACAACGATATATATTACAATTCAAGTACAATAATAAAACCCGATTTTGATTATGGTCCAAGTGTCATATACATGTGTAATGAAACTAATTTCGTTATATATATTTCACGTCTAAATAGCAGTTGGACGTACCTAATTGATTTCATTTTATTTTATTTTACAGTACTTAATAACTTTGTAACATTTTATTAGTTTATATTTTATATTGAAAATATATATGCTCAGGTACAAACATTAATAGGGCATTATTTAACCTATGTTGTATATGTATATTATATATGTATATTGTATATGTATATTGTATATGTATATTGTATATATATTGTATATGTATATTGTATATGTATATTGCATATGTATATTGTATATGTATATTGCATATGTATATTGTATATGTATATTGCATATGTATATTGTATATGTATATTGCATATGTATGTTGTATATGTGTATTGTATATGTATATTGTATATGTATATTGTATATGTATATTGTATATGTATATTGTATATGTATACTGTAGATGTATATCGTATATGTATATTGTATATGTGTTATATAAAATACAAAAGAAAGGAGAGGATATCACGCAATATACATTACAGTAGAAAATTTAGAAATTGACAAGTAAGCCCACATAAAGAATGCAAAATTGTGGACACGTGTTTCGGATATATTGGTTCTCATCAGCACAGTGCAGCCAAGTCGAAAAGTTGGACATGACTTGAAAAAAAAAACACAAGAGGAGAACCACACGTGTCCACGGTTTTGCATTCTTTATGCTGGCTTACTCGTTAATTTCATAATTCTCTACTGTAATGTACATATTCCTGCGATATCATCTTTCTCCTGTATTTAATACTTTTCTCGGTTGAAAATTCCACACAGACTGTTACAGTTGCCTCCATAACGATGTTTGGTTGATGCTCTGGACCCAAAGACTTCCAGCTGAAGTCACAAAGATTGCAACTGGCTTCCTGGTCAGTGGCTTCCCTTTTCTGGCTTGTTTCCAAGTCGTTCCTATCTTTTCGACTTGGCTTTATCATGTTGATGAGGACCAATAAGTCTAAAACATGTGTCCACGGTTTTGCTGTAGTTTTTTATCTAGATTTGTAATAATAGTATCATGAAGGTTTAGTAATGCAGTTGTTTTACTATGAGCTTTTCTAAACCCTGACTGGTGTTTCGGGATCATGTTATTTTTTGAAAAATATTCGTTTATTTGCATATAGACAATTTTTTCTAAAATCTTTGATTGTATGGGGAGAAGACTTATGGGTTTCAAGTCATTTACAGACACTGGATTTGGGACGAACTATAAAAATTTGTTTTGTCGATGGAGGGTGACTCATAACTTTCGATCTTCTTCTGATCTCATCAGTAGGATAAAGTAGTCCTAGAGCTATGTATTGTTAGTTTTATCGAAGCAAAAGCAGAGTTTGATCCAAAGCAAAAGTCGAATTTGACAAAAGCAGAATCTTTCTAAAATCAAAAGCTGATATTTCTTTCTTTGCATAAAGCATGGGATAAACTGAGAATCTACGCACATCAAACGATCGGATTTCGACGGCCTCGCGGCTTTGTCGTTTGACCGAAGATGTTTTGCGAATGAGCTGATTTTGCTATCTTTGCTCTTCCTCAGAATTCCTTTTGAAATTTAAACAAAAGAACTTGTCTTGCAGTAATTTCTGCAACTGAAAATATATATAATAAAAATATATATATATATATATATATATATATATATATATATATATATATATATATATATATATATATATATATATATATATATATATATATATATATATATATATATATATATATATATATATATATATATATATATATATATATATATATATATATATATATATATAATGTATGTATATATATCTTTTAATTATCTTTTTTTGCACCGAACATCTTTATCAAATCGATTTTTAGTTTAGTTTGGTTAGTTTTATGACATCATTCAGTTTAAACATTTTTAAAATGATTCTTCTTTTATCAAATTCAACAAAATCATCTCCATTTCAAATATATTATTCTTTTCCTTTTTTTTATCTCACATCAATAACAACCTTCTTTTTTCTCTTTCAACAGCCTCCCCTCTTTTCAATATTAAAATTTCATTCTTATTATGTAGTTATATTTTCTATATAAGGTTTTAAATTATTTTTTATTCAAAATTTTTCTTTGCACTTCACTTACTCTTTTCATCATCCACAACTTATTAAAAATATTCAGAAATATATTTCTAAATTTAAAATTTATTAAATACCTACATCTATTCTCATTTTAATTATCATCATATTTTCATTATAATATTCATATCTCTGCACTCTGTAATAATGGCAATTTCATTGTTCACAGAAGACAATACTTTTTCAGTTATTCATGTTTATTCCTTTATACACGTGCTGTTTTATGTTATTAATAATAATAAATATAGAAACGAAGAGAACAAAGAAAATAATCTTAAGTATCACAATCCTCTTAATCGCTAACTAGTTTTGGAGCTTTTCATATAGCTCCATCTTCAGAACACCAAGAGAAAAGGGGTCCGAATATGAAACTAATGAAAATCTCCAAAACTAGTCACCGATTTTATTAAAGTTTGTTTTCGATTTTTGCTTTAATAAATTCAATATAAATTATTTTTGTTAACTAAGACGCAGAATACGAAAACGTAAGCAATAATTATACTATTGAAAAACAATAACAAATCCAGAACCAAATAATTTAACACCTAGATATAATTTTAATAAACACCATTGCAACAACATAGAAAAAACATAGGCATAAGATATAAAAATACGTATTAAAATAAGGTGTTCAAATTGTCTTCCATTATTGCTCAAATATTCTTCACATTTGCGTAGTGTGCTTGAATGGACATTTAGTAACTTGTCTGGTGTTATTAACTTACAAGCATTTGTAATTTTTATTTTCAATCATCAATATTCTGTGGCATGCGGAGATAAACCTTATCTTTTACATAACCCCAAATAAAAAGAATCTAGAGGAGATAGATCTGAAGATCCTGGTAGCAATTTAATAGGTACCTTGATACCAATCCAAGAATTAGTAATGATTTGAAAAGTTGACACATAGTAATGGTTATGGTAATGGTGGGGGAGGCTGACGCCTGGCAAGTAGGCCACAGACGGGCCCTTTTTACACTCTTGATTTATGTTCTGGAGCACCATCTTGTTAGTGCGATAAGCTGAATCGAACATATAATGGAAGGCGGTGTAAAAAATTCCTTAAATTAGCTTCTGAGAAATTTATATATATTTCTTGATTCATATTCTCTTCAAAAAAATAAGTTCTAACACTCTTTGTGTCTAACATGTTAAGCCATACAGCGACATTAAAGCGTTCTTAAAACTGAGTCTCTTGTGTTCAATGTGGATTCTCTATAGCCCAGTGCTGGTGAATATTTCTATTAAAGAAACCATTGTTGGAGAATCTTGATTCATCTGTCATCTCACCAGTTCATAAAAAAGAATGATATATCATTGGTTTTATTCTACATTTTTTGCAGAATCCACCTACAGAATGCTCTTCGTTTCATAAAATCGGTTTCCCGTAGGTGTTGTAGTTTATGACACATGATTACGATATTTTCCTTTTCTAATATTGCAGAGTGACTGTGTCTCCTTTAAACTTCTTTTTTATTGAACCTTTACTAAGTAAACCAGTAGAACTTCTAAAATAACCTGAATGCGGTTATCTTCTATAGGAATAAAGTTTTTCATATCTGTTCGCTGTATTTAAAGAATTCTGTCATATTTTGCGAAGACAAACAACATATCAAATTTTTCATCAGATTAATAAGTGTCCACTTTTTAAAACTGAAATAACTTGATAAATTCACTGACACCAATGACTGACGCTACTGACAGCTTGTAGTTAATAACAGTTTATACTTTGTGCGAACATTTATGAACACATCTGGAGTTAATAAACGGCATTCGCGAATAATTCTTTCACGTAACTCTTCCAGAGATGCGAGTTTTGTTGTCAATACCTTCGATTTTAAATGTCCCCATAGAAAGAAATCTAAGGTAGTTAAATCGGGTGACCTAGCGGACCACTCCAATCTATCGCTCAGGAAACCGATTATCCAAAAATTGACGGACTGCTATAGCAATATGTGGGGGTGCCCCATCCTGTTGAAAAAACAGTTCGCCCTCTAAAAGATTATCGTCCTCTTCGAGGATTTGGGTAATTATTGGGCCGTTGTTATTTTCTAACAGATCGAGGTACCTTTTGCCATTTAAATTGCCAGGAATAAAAAACGGCCCGACAATGTGATCCCCTAAGATGCCAGCCTAAACATTTAACTTCTGAAGCCTTTCGGTATGCGTTTTCATGAACAAATGTGGATTGGTTTCACTCCAATACCTACAATTGTGCCTGTTTACCTCCCCATTTAACTGAAATGTCGATTTATCAGAAAAACAGGTATTGTACAGTTTAATTGTTAACTAAAAATCTGACAGAATTCAAGCCGACGATCGGGATCATCTTCGTTTAATTCGTGTACCAATTTAAATTTATATGGATGAAATTTGTGGGCCTTTACAATTCGATGACCACTGCTTCGTGATACACTGGAAGCCTCAGCTGCTTTCTTGATCGATTGAGTATTATCCATCTGCAAATGACCCAGAACTGCCACTTCGACTGCATCATTCTTAATCGGTCGCAGAGGTTCATGCTTTTTGTTTCCTACAGAACCTGTTTCCATAAATTTTGTCAATAATTGTAAAACATACTGAGAACCAACCCTTCTATCTGGGTGATTTCTATTGAATATGCGCTCCGTAGCTCTAGCACAATTATCATTTTTAAAATAAATGCTGACAATTTCTATTCTCTCCTGAAGGGTATAAACCATTTTGAGAACTCACTGTGGTAAAATGTATCTCGATTTAAAATTGGTTGTGAACAAATTAATGTTCAAGGACTATCAAATACTTATGAGTCTTTTATTATTCTAAAACTAAACGGACAAGGAAAGTGTTTTTTGTCGAAAAAACTCGTGTTGATTTGAGAGCACTAAGAAATGTAGTTTCTTCATAAATTCCAATACCCAGTGCCGTGTATTTTAGATTTTTTAAACGATTTGGATTGTGTGTAATCATCAAAAATAAAATTATTTTCCTTAAGAATGAATCGATAAAAGTTAAAAAAAAATACACAGTTATGTAGGGAATTGAAAGATCTTTCAATTTCAATCTATTCATGAACTTTTTTACTTTTTTTATCATGATGTTCAAGAAAAACGTTTATTTTTATAATAAATTGTTATTTAACTTATTTGAGAAATGAAAAATATGAATACCTTGGTATTTGTGAAATCAAAGAGAAAAACTCTGTCGTACCGTATAAATAAATAAAAATAGGCAAAAAAAAATTACCCACATGTACAGGGTTATTCACGATAGATTTACCCTCCTTAACTTTATTATTTTTTGTATTAGAAATAAATGATAAAGACAAGGATTGTAGGAAATTTTCCTATCATCTGAACCCACTTACCGCAGAAAAAATTAAGTATTGCATTTAGGGAGATACAGCCCAAACTTGCGGTTTTTTAAACGAAATACCCTATATATTTTTAGCTTTTTGAAATCGACGCTTCCTCCCGATTACAATGACATATATGTTGTATATTTGCACCAACCGTTTGCGAATTATGTCTAATTTAACGAAATGTTTTGAATTTTGCACAAAATCAAGACTACCATGGAAAATATTTGCTTGTTTTGTATCAACATATTGACATTTTTTTAAAATATTCTTTGAAATGTGGTGTCCCCCCGGTTTCTGGTTATTACCAATTTTAGCATAAAATTAAAAATTTAAAAAGGTGATCATCGTTCTATAAACTAATTCTTTTATTAAATCAAAACTCGACCACAGAATAATAAAATTGAAGAGGGTGTGAGAACAAAGTTCCCGCAACCCAAACTTTTCCTTTTTTACCTGAAAAGGGCAGGTTTACCTCTTTGATTTTAAAAATTCTTTTCATCTGTAATCATAACTATAATCATATATCTGAAGCATTGTATGTGCATAAAACTTATTTACCGTTAATTATAGTAACATTTCTTTTTTATCAAGATGGATCATGTTATAAAAAACACGGAAGTATTTCATTGAAAAGGTAACGGTTGAATTTTATACAAAATATACAGTTATAGCTAGCTGTAAATTCACTTTCAATGAAGGTAGGTACCTATATCTGCTTTTTGGATTTCTTAAAAAAATTCTCCGGAAGTTTTTTTATCAATATTTAAACAAATCTATCCGATATACATCATAATAACTCATAAAATAAATTAAAAAAAACCTACAATTGTATTCCTATTTTAGTATTATTTGAAGAACACATACAATGTGCCTTGCATTATTATTATTATTATTAATACCGGACTTCTAACTTTGTTCACGAGACAAATAAATACATTTTTTTTTTCAGACATTTTATTTGAGCATTTGTAAAACAGTGTAAGCAATATGTAACGATGCATATGTAGTTTTCAAGCTAATGAACTTTTTTCGTCTTCTTTGCAGCTTCTCTTGCATAAAATTTCCTGTGTATTGCGTACCAAGAAAAACATTTCTTTCTACTTGGTGTCCCACTATACTAGTGGGACCATTTTTCCAAATAATATATTTTTATTACGATGAATGTCTGTAGTCCTTAAAAGGTTTCTACATTCTCGGTAAATTCTTTTAGTCGGATTTTAATATCTGTTAACAACTGCGCCAAATTTTAGTTTAAATACATTTTTTTACCATGTACAGTGTACATTGTAAACCATTTTAATTATTTTATTAAAGAAATGTCACTTATCAAACATAATGTTGTCATTTTCATAGATCACTTTAATAATGTTAACTTTTCCACATTTACAGTAATTAGTTTAACTAAGATATTTGACGTTTAATAACTCAAAAACGGTATATGGTATGGATACCATATGGTATAATTTTGAAATCAGGAACAAAAAATTTAATAATATACGGGGTATCCCATTTAAAAAAAATATATTATTTTTTTGTATCCCCTGAAATCTGCACGCTACTGTACTTTTGATAGCATTTTAACAAAATCCAGTCGTAACCACACAACTTTTATTTAAAACTTTTTTTCTACAGGCAAAATAACGATGATAAGGGGGTGGGTAATTTATAATGAATAACCTTGTACCTTTTTTTTTATTCATTTATTTAACGTCGGTCTATTTACGATACCAGGGTCAATCACCGACTACAGGAAACGAGCCACCCCCAACCTAGAAATTTTGCCTAATCTTTATCGATGAGTAGAAATTTTTTACTTGCCTAACATCTAATAGACAAGGGACCAACTGTTTTACATTCCTTCTAAAGAAATTCTGTTGGAGCAGAGGTTCATTTAACAAATATTTTAAACAATTTATAGAACAGCAACTTAATACCCAAATATGGTGTGAGGAAACCCAGTGTAATCAGATATATTTAAAATACTTTGAACAATATGTACAATATGCTCTATTTTCATCGCCCTGTATATATAAAATAATAATTATACTGCACACGAATACACTTTCATATCATTATTGCTAGTTCCTTTCCACATGATACTAATTTGATAACGCATATAAGTTTGAAGTATTTTTGACTCTGATATAAAAGTGATTAGCAATTTCGGTGGGGTGGTCCTTTATATTATGGAAGGGAGAAGTATCGTAAAGCTGAGGGGTATCGTGGGAAACACACTTTTCTGGTCGTCACACCACCGCCACGCGCCTAGCAATGGTTCTAACAAAAATGCATTGTGTTCTTCCGATCGGGGATTTAGATTCTAAACAAAAGTTTACCCATTTATAATTGTTGTAAATAGTATCTGGAAAAATAAGGCTATCGAATATACCTAAGATTAGAATAGTGTTATATATATACGTAGAGAATAAATTATTACCTTATATCTTACGTGTGTCTGCGTGTGTGGAATGTCTATAGGCTTTTGAGTATTATTTATACCTTTCTTTATTCCTATTAGTCTAGTCTATAAGCTTAAAATGGTGTTAATTCTACATACTATTATTAAAATTATGTGGTTTAGCTCATTCGATCCGGAATGATGTCTAGATCATTGTGCCAAATAATTAAATTAGCCCATAAAAATTCCAAAAGTTATAAACAATTAAACACCTTCAAAAAATAGTGTTTGGTTTGTAGCTTATTGTTCGTAAATTATAAATATTTTCGAAATTTGAAAAAAAGATCCTTAAAGAGGAGGAAATTTAGTAAAAAAAAGTTCCAACTCCCGGAACTGTACCTCCATTATTTATAATTTTAATTTAACGCTGAAAATAGCCCTCCGCGCGCCATTGTTAGGTTGCGCGCACGGCCTCGAAAGTGACTACGTCACTTAAAAATTTTTTTAAGTACTTAAAGTTAATTGAAAAATCTAAAAAAATTATAGTATAATCTAAACACTTTAAAGAATTGATTCCCGTTGGAATTTTTTTCATAAAAACAAATTTTTCAATATGCTAGACGATTGTTAATTAACAAAATTTTTTGAAACTTCCTTCATCGTTCTAAACTAAAAAAAAAATGTTTAAATAATTGCCGTAAAATTATTTCGCTTCGTGGAGCTCTTCTTATATACATACAAAACAAGATTGCGTCATCAAAGTTTTAAAAATGTTAATACTTTGTTTATAATAATTTTTTTAAGTTAACAAAAAAAGAAAAAACACAATAATGTTGTAAAGAAAATTTTTTTCTTTATTTATTATTATATTTTCGTTTTTATGTCAATAAAAGACATTTATTAATTGAAAAAAATAATTTTTTTCTCCATTTGTTTATAAAAATTTTATAAACAAATGGACTATTTTTATATTTTTAAAAATTTTTTTTTCTAATTTTATAGAGAATTGTCAATTATGATTTTTGAAAAAAAAATTTTTTCTTAATAATTATTTTTAATTGTTTATAATCGTTTTTTCTATATATTTAATGTTTAAATTATTAGTTAAGAAATTTTTTTTTTTCTAAAAATCATAATTGACTTTTCTCTACAAAACAACAAAAAAAATTTTTTTTCATTAACAATTACATTGTTTATTAACTTTACAATTTGTTATAAACAAATTCTCAACTTTGTTTTATTTTTTTTCTGAAAGTAATAATAATTACAAAAACGACCTCGTGCATTAAAATGCCTTGAAGTTCAATAACCGAATTCGCATTATTTACAGAGCTAGAAGCCGCAGAAGTTCGAAAAACCCCAAAAAATCTTCAATTTTTATAAACAAATGCGTAAAACAACAAATTAATAATAGGTAAAAAATATATGACTGACATTATCTGAAAGATAATTTCATTGTCTACAAAAATGACCTGAATGTTAATTGTCGTATCTTTAATAGTTTAAAAGTTATATTAGCTTTAAAGTCAACAAATGGATCAGCTGCTGCAATTTTTGTAGCACGTATATTTTCAAAATTACATAAAAAATAGAATGAAATTTTTTTTCGGTATTTTAATGCACGAGGTCGTTTTTGTAATTATTATTACTTTCAGAAAAAAAATAAAACAAAGTTGAGAATTTGTTTATAACAAATTGTAAAGTTAATAAACAATGCAATTGTTAATGGAAAAAAATTTTTTTTTTATTATTTTGTAGAGAAAAGTCAATTATGATTTTTAGAAAAAAAAAATTTCTTAACTAATAATTTAAACAACAAATATATAGAAAAAACGATTATAAACAATTAAAAATAATTATTAAGAAAAAATTTTTTTTCAAAAATCATAATTAACAATTCTCTATAAAATTAGAAAAAAAAATTTTTAAAAATATAAAAATAGTCCATTTGTTTATAAAATTTTTATAAACAAATGGAGAAAAAAATTATTTTTTTCAATTAATAAATGTCTTTTATTGACTATAAAAACGAAAATATAATAATAAATAAAGAAAAAAATTTTCTTTACAACATTATTGTGTTTTTTCTTTTTTGTTAACTTAAAAAAAATTATTATAAACAAAGTATTAACATTTTTAAAACTTTGATGACGCAATCTTGTTTTGTATGTATATAAGAAGAGCTCCACAAAGCGAAATAATTTTACGGCAATTATTTAAACATTTTTTTTAGTTTAGAACGATGAAGGAAGTTTCAAAAAATTTTGTTAATTAACAATCGTCTAGCATATTGAAAAATTTGTTTTTATGAAAAATTCCAACGGGAATCAATTCTTTAAAGTGTTTAGATTATACTATAATTTTTTTAGATTTTTCAATTAACTTTTAAGTACTTAAAAAGAATTTTTTTAAGTGACGTACTCACTTTCGAGGCCTTGCGCGCAACCTAACAATGGCGCGCGGAGGGCTATTTTCAGCGTTAAATTAAAATTATAAATAATGGAGGTACAGTTCCGGGAGTTGGAACTTTTTTTTACTAAATTTCCTCCTCTTTAAGGATCTTTTTTTCAAATTTCGAAAATATTTATAATTTACGAACAATAAGCTACAAACCAAACACTATTTTTTTGAAGGTGTTTAATTGTTTATAACTTTTTGGAATTTTTTATGGGCTAATTTAATTATTTGGCACAATGATCTAGACATCATTCCGGATCGAATGAGCTAAACCACATAATTTTAATAATAGTATGTAGAATTAACACCATTTTAAGCTTATAGACTAGACTATATGTGTGTTTTCATTATTTTATATCATTTTGTAAAGTTTGTTACATTTATACAGTATAATGAAAAGATAATAATAAATTATGTTTTCCATTTATCTAAAGTTGGTCAAGAGTTATAGTTAATAATAATAATAATAACAATAATAATAAAAATACGCGGAGAAATTTCCTTCCACTCACCGCCGTCTGGCGCGAGTTTTCAACTTATGGTTGAACGAGGGGCAGCAGATTCCGGACTGGTTTGTCGAGGGACGTACTGTGCTTATCCCCAAAAAGGGGGATCTTTCCGACCCGAGGAATTATAGGCCGATCACTTGCCTTAACTCCTGCTACAAGATATTTACACGTATCTTGTATGCTAGGACGCTGAGGTCTGTTGATCCGGTCTTCCAGCAGATACACGAACAGCGTGGTTCCAAGAAGGGCATGGCAGGTTGCAAGGACAGCCTGCTGATAGACCGCTGTATTACACAGGATTCTGTGCAATACAAGCGGAATCTATCGATGGCCTGGATTGATTACCGCAAGGCATTTGATACAACATCACATGAGCTATTGTTGTACTTGCTCGAATGCCTTGCGGTACCAGCACCACTAGTGAGATGCATAGAACAGCTGCTGCCGCTCTGGAAGACCCGCTTCACCATAACATCAGGTACACAGCGGGTTACGACAGAGCAGGTGGCATTTAGGAGAGGAGTTTTCCAGGGTGACTCCCTGAGTCCTCTCCTCTTCTGCATCTCACTGCTGCCGTTGTCTGTTGGGCTCCGCCAAACCCGCGGATATCAATGTGGGCCACCCAGCGACCGGAGGCATAAGGTCACCCATCTATTTTATATGGATGACCTTAAACTTTATGCCTCCGGAGAGCGCGAACTACAAAACGCTCTTAGGGTGGTCGAAGAATATACGCGGGCAATTGGTATGGAGTTCGGGTTGGACAAATGTGCAGTCGTCCACCTCAAGAGAGGACGATGCGGGGAATTTTCTGAAGATGCGCAGCTAGCAGACGGAAGCATCCTAAGACATCTGGATGCCGGAGAGACCTATACATATCTGGGTGTACAACAAAGGCACATCCAGGATGTATCACAAATAAAAGATTCTCTCCGCGGCAAGTACAGACACCGCCTCCGAAAGATTTGGTCTTCCGAACTTTCGGGGAAGAACAAGGTGTCTGCAACTAATATGCTTGCCGTTCCGATTCTGCTCTACTCCTTCGGAGTAGTAAAGTGGAGGGTAGATGAGCTGCGTCAATTAGACAGAGATACCCGCAAGATGATGAATATTCACAGAAGTATTCATCCTAGATCGTCCGTTCCTCGTGTGTACCTCCCACGTCAACGGGGGGCCGAGGACTCTTGAGCCTGGAGTGTACGCATGGCAGAGTAGTACTGAGTATGGCATGTAACATACTCAGGAGCTCAGATCCCCTCTTGCGGTTCGTAAAACATCATGAAACTGTAGGAGTGGGAGCAGGATTGTTCAAGGCAGCAAAAAGAGCCGCAGATGAACTCGGTCTCGCATTTGACATCAGGCGAGGAGGCCGGCGAGGTGCTGATGTTGAGTCAGTCACCGAACTTCAGCCAAATCGTCTGAAAGCCCGAATTAGAGCTGCCGAACAGGAAAATCTGTTTCGGCAGCATGTCGATAAACCCCAGCATGGAGTCTTCTATAAGAACATAGAAACACTGGGTTTATCGACCAGGCTGACCTTCGCCTTTCTAAGGTCAGCAGGGCTTAAGTCGGAGACCGAGGGATTCATTATGGCCTGTCAAGATGGTGTTATCAACACCTTGGTCTACCGTAGCCGCGTGTGGCGTGTAGAGGTTCCTGATATCAACTGCAGGACCTGCCATCAGGCGCCGGAATCGCTCATGCATTTACTTTCTGCATGCCCTATATATGCGATTTCGGCCTACATCCACCGACATAACGCGGCTTTACGAGTGCTATACTACCATCTAAGGCACTCGTACGGGGTAGACCAGACACCAGTGCTGCCTTACGTCCCCGGAGATATTGAGTCCGTTGTCGAGAACGAGAAATGCCGGATTTACTGGAACTACTCGTTCCCGACTGTCAGGCTAATCCAAGCCAACAAGCCTGACATAGTCCTCCTCGACCATCAACTCAAGGTGATGTATGTTATCGAGTTCTCGGCACCTGCGGAGAAAAACATCACCTTGAAGGAGGAGGAGAAACGGACCAAATATCGCGATCTCCGGTACGAGCTCCAAGTGCTGTACCCAGGCTACTCGGTCAAAATGGTCGTCCTTATTATCGGTGTACTCGGAGGGATAAAGCCTACGCTGCTCTCGGAACTGAAGATCATACCGGCCTGCCAAAAACCAGCCGAGTGGCTGGCAGGTCAAATGCAGAAGGCGGTCATTCTAGGTTCTCTCCGTCTGCTTAGGGCACACGATTCTGGTATCTACAGTCACTAACCCTGCGGGATGTGGGGAGTGGCTGTAGTTGATGCGCCGGCGCGACTCCCGTGAGGCGTCGGAGGCCACGGGAGGACTGACCGGCATCGGGAAATCGAAAAAAAAAAAAAAATACTATTAATAATAATAACAAGCCTCGACCATCAACTCAAAGTGATGTATGTCATCGAGTTCTCGGCACCTGCGGAGAAAAACATCACCTTGAAGGAGGTGGAGAAACGGACCAAATATCGCGATCTCCGGTACGAGCTCCAAGTGCTGTACCCAGGCAATTCGGCCAAAATGGCCGGCCTAATAATCGGTGTACTCAGAGGGATAAATCCTACGCTGCTCTCGGAACTGAAGATCATACCGGCCTGCCAAAAATCAGCTGAGTAGCTGGCAGGCCAAACGCAGAAGGCGGTCATTCTGGGTTCCCTCCATCTGCTTAGGGCACACGATTCTAGTATCTACAGTCACTAACCCTGCGGGATGTGGGAAGTGGCTGTAGTTAATGGGCCGGCGCGACTCCCGTGAGGCGTCGGAGGCCACGGGAGGACTGTCCGGCATCGGATAATCCGAAAAAAAAAATAAACACTTTCGAGGTTCTGTGCCACAGACATCTTGAAGAACCAGAAGAAGTATGCCCGACAATCAGTACGGAAGAAGTCCAACAAGCACTTGTTGGCACCAAGAACTTTGCTGCCCCGGTCCCAGACAGCATTAACAACTGGTGGTGGAAGAAATTTGCTTCCATTCACCGCCGTCTGGCGCGAGTTTTCAACTCATAGTTGAACGAGGGGCAGCAAATTCCGGACTGGTTCGTCGAGGGACGTACTATGCTTATCCCCTAAAAGGGGGATCTTTTCGACCCGAAGAATTATAGGCCGATCACTTGCCTCAACTCCTGCTAAAAAATATTCACACGTATCTTGTATGCTAGGACACTGAGGTCTGTTGATCCGGTCTTCCAGCAGATACACGAACAGCGTGGTGCCAAGAAGGGCATGGCAGATTGCAAGGACAGCCTGCTGATAAACCGCTGTATGGCTTGGATTGATTACCACAAGGCATTTGATACAACATCGCCCGAGCTATTGTTGCACATGCTCGAATGTCTTGCGGTACCAGCACCACTAGTGAGATGCATAGAACAGCTGCTGCCGCTCTGGAAGACTCGTTTCAACATATTAGGTGCATAGCTGGTCACGACAGCAGGTGGTATTTAGAAGAGGAGTTTTCCAGGGTGACTCCCTGAGTCCTCTCCTCTTCTGCATCTCACTGCTACCGTTGTCTGTTGGGCTCCGCCAATCCCGCGGATATCAAAGCTCTTAGGTTGGTCGAAGAATACAAGCGGGCAATTGATATGGAGTTCAGGTTGAACAAATGTTCAGTCGTCCCCCTTAAGAGAGGACGATGCGAAGAATTCTCTGAAGATGCACAGCTCGCAGATGGAAGCATCCTAAGACATCTGGATACCGGAGAGACCTATACATATCTGGGTGTGCAACAAAGGCACATCCAGGATATACCACAAATAACGGATTCTCACCGCGGCAGGTACAGACACCGCCTCCCAAAGATTTGGTCTTCCGAACTTTTGAGGAAGAACAAGGTGTCTGCAACTAATATGCTTGCCGTTCCGGTTCTGATCTACTCCATCGGAGTAGTAAGGTGGACGGTAGATGGGCTGCACCAAATAGACAGAGATACCCGCAAGATGATGAATATTCACAGAAGTATTCATCCTAGATCGTCCGTTCCTCGTGTGTATCTCCCACGTCAACGGGAAGGCCGAGGACTTTTGAGCCTGAAGTGTACGCATGGCAGAGTAGTACTGAGTATGGCATTTTGTACTGTATCCCGGCTACTCGGTCAAAATGGTCGTCCTAATTATCGGTGTACTCGGAAGGACAAAGCCTACGCTGCATTCGGAACTGAAGACCATACCAGCCTGCCAAAAATTAGCTAAGTGACTGGCAGGCCAAATGCAGAAGGCGGTCATTCTGGGTTCTCTCCGTTTGCTTAAGGCGCACGATTCTGGAATCTACAGTCACTAACCCTGCGGAATGTGGGGAGTGGCTATGGTTAATGTGCTGGCGCGACTCCCGTGAGGCGTCGGAGGCCACGGGAGGACTGTCCAGCGATGGGCAACCGAGAAGGTTTTGTTCCGTTATTGTTAATCTGTGTGCCAGAAAGTTTATATCGATTTTCCATGTGTCACATCTATATCATATTTTATTTAACGTGTTACATATATTATTTATTTTTGGAGACCAGTCTAAATTCTCACGTATACTCCTACAAATTTCGTTTTTCTTTGGAATTTTAATTTATCTTTCAAAATTTTTATATTTTCAGGCGTTTGTATCTGACTTTGACGCGTTCTAAATGGGATGATGTTAGTTTTTTCAACATTTAATAAAAATCCGTTTTTTGTAAACCACTCTCTTAGATTTGACATTAAACTATTACTTAAATTAATTATATCTGGGTTCTGGGTAATTTTTACTTGTGATTAATAGGTTTGTATCATCCACAACTAAATTTCAATATGATTACAATTTGCACATTTCCCCACCACCCTTGAGGTAGTACAACCGCGCGTTACATTTTTTTTGTCGTGCGTTGATCGCCAGAGTAGCCTTACTATCCCACTTATAATTAAATTATAACTTCTAAAAAAAAATCAAAATAGTTTTTGAAAAAAAATTGATAAATAAAAGTGTTTTTCTACAAACAAAAAATTGTATTCATTATCATTGCCAGAGTGTAAAATTATTACTTTTAATAAAAGTTAAAATAGTTTTGAAAAAGAAGTTACATAAAAAATATTTTCTAAAAAATAAATAACGTAAATAAATATTTCTTCTAAAATAATAACTAACTATATTAATCTTTGCTGTAAAGTCTAAATATTTTTATAAATCAGTGGTAACTTGCGATTTTCAGAACTAGCAAAATGGTTGATTACTTCTTCATAAAATGAAAATAAATTATTTTTCTTCAACTCTCTTTTTGTATTGAAATAAGCGATATATTTGACAGGCGGTCTTGAGCTATTCTGTTTCTAGTAAATGTTTTTATGCGTTTGAGTGCTGAAAACGATTGTTCTACAGAAGCTGAGGTTACCGGAATTGTTGACACTAAAGATAAAAGTTTGTTTGGGAGACAGCTTTTTAAATTATTATTATATATAAAAGTAAGCATTTTTTTTAAAAATTTCTAGCTATCGTACAACTCGAGATATAGAGGTCCGACGCACTATTGCCCCACCCTGTATATAATTATTTGTCACATTCTCTTCATTTTTATTTTTTTTCTTGAGACTGAACTATCACATGAATAATTCTTCTAAACTTGATTATCTGTATTTTTTGAATAATGACTTAGTAGAATTATTCATGTGGTAATAAGTCCCAAGACAGTAAAATTAAAGGTATTTTAATTTCATAATCACTAATTTTAGACCGTACTTAATATTATTTTGATATAAAACCGCTTTTTATTAACGAATTATTTGAAATTGCTTTCGAAATTCCTTACGTAAGCAAATACATTTGTGGAACTCGTACAATGTTATTTATAGACTACCTCCTATAGCCAGCAGTAATAAAATTGGTTTAAAAGTAGGAGCATTTAATTACTGTCAGTAACCTTACACACATTATCATTTTTATAGTAATTCAATTATGAATTAATTAATTATTGTTTCAGATATGATCGGAGTTTTCCGTCGGGTTTCGGCATCGAATTAGTTTCGACCTAAGACAGCACTGCGCTTCTGTCAATCCCTCGTGTTAAAAATATCATTAGAATAAAAAACAATTTTATATGGTGGTGCGGCTTTTTTAAATTTATACCCGTCACCAAAATGTCGGGTGATGTCCAGCCAAGGAAAAGAAAAGATAAAAAGCGAAGAAAGGGTATGATATTATTTTAATATTTATTTATAGCCACATTATTCTAAATGGGTACGCCAATTTTCTATTTTTAATACGCGCTGTGCTAGCTTATTAGTTAAAATATTTTAATTACCTCTTTTTTGACAGTCCAAACATAGTTTTATAAATCTTTTTTAGATGAAGGGGAACAAATACCAACTCAAACTCATGCACCATTATCCACAAACTCATCAAATGATGATCTTAATATTCATATCCATAAGGAAGGGGGTACAGGGGGTGGACTTTGTGCCAAACTAGTTTTTTTTGTTTTATTATCTGCAATTGCCGTACTGATTGGTATGATTATTACAGAATATCGGGGGCAAACGGATGGTAAGTATCATGAATTGTTAAACAAATTTCTAAAAAATTAACTCACCCTTAGATAACAATAACTCAAGATTTAATATACCAGTTATTGGTTTTACATGTATTAATCAAGTCACTTTTCTGCACTCCTCAATCAAATCTAATAAGTAATTAAGTATCCATGTTTTATTTATTCCCAAAAAATTATTTCTTTCGCGTTTTAAATTAGTTTAAGTTTTTATGGTTCAAATATGTCATAAACAAGCATTAAATTACATTAATCTTATGAAACTTTTAATGCAACCTTTTACTTCTTGACGGAGCCAAATGTCGAAGACATATAGTTCAGGTGTATAAAATAATATTAGTCTCAGTTTTTTAACTCATTTGTTTTTCTTTTTCCTTTTAGTGGATACAGTCGATACAGAATCCAGATTCTCTCAAATCTTTGAGGGTTGGATAGATGCCAGCCCCGATCATCATGACCACGATATAGAGGAAGACTTGGAAGACCATGTTCTGGATCATGACGAGGAGGAAGATGTTGATAATAATTCAGAGCCAGAAGATGAAGACGATGAACACGAATCGAGTCAAGAAGAAGACGAAGAAGAACTAATCAGTGCTGACAATGAAATATCTGAAGAGGACGAAGATAATGAAGAGGATCAGGATGAAGATGAAGAACAGGATGATCAAACATTAGAAGAGTCTGAAGAAAACCAGTTAGATCAAGACGAAGATGATGACGAAGTACAAGGTTCTGAAGAAGAAGAACGAGAAACATATGAAGACTCAAATGAAAAAGAAGATGAGGACGTTGAGGCAGATGAGGATGATGATGAAGACCATGATGATGATGAACAAGAACTTCAAAATATTGATAGTGAAGAAAAAGAAAATGATAATGATGATGAATTAGATGACGAAGAAGATGAAATATCTGCAGAAAATAAATCAGATGAGGGAGAAGAAGAATATGATGATGATGATGATAATGATAAAGTAGATGAAGATGACGCAGATGAACACAACGAAAAAGTGGGAATATATATTTTATACATTAATAAGCATGGTTTTCTAATTTAATATAAAAAAAACGTTTAAAATAACATTTAGTGCCGTACATAGTTACGTACATTCTATTCACATAAACATATATCAAAGTAACCTATAACACTGTTTATAATTATTATTTTAATATTTTGAATGCATGGTGTTCTAAATGGTGGCGAGACAATGCTAATTACTTTTAAATAGACTGGTTTGTATTTTAAAATTGCAGGTACCAGACACCGCTAAAAAGATCAAAATCAGAGATGTTGGGAATGATGAGGCACCTCCGAACGAGAAACAACAAGAGAGCTCAGGTAGTAAGTAATTTTAAACATTTAAAACGAAAATTGTTTTGTTTTTGTTACTATGTTACGCTAGTATACAGCGTCCGCATTTTATTTAAGGACGAAACGTGTTTCTTAATTCTTCATGAAAATATCATGGTAGTTAAAAAGATATCCTTCGGTGGTTTTCGATATACTTAGAAAGTGCTTCAAAATCTCTGGCAATTTAACAAAAGAAGACACGAAATACATATTACCGAAATCTTGAAAAAAGCGTTAGAAAATATTGCCATTGCTCGACTCTAAATATCATTGACATTAAAAACAGAAAACTTATCCAAAACAACAGACACTATTCCGAAACTTTCACAATGCAAATGTTCTGGTTAATGTATGAAAAAAATATTAATATTTATTCTATAGTTTATATAAAACATCCATGTTTTAACATTATTTAAGACAGTATTTAAATTGTCCCTTAAATAGATTTGAGGGATGTAAACTGTATCTAAATAATGACAATCGGTAATGTCAAATATACTGCTGGAAACTTGAGGTGACTCTTTTGATATTGTAGTGAGCTTTGACCAGTAATAATTTTTAGATAGTTTTATTGATTTACATGATGTTCTAAAAATGTTTATTGCCATTGCGCTATAGTTTTCAAGAAGGCTCCTTGTTATCCACTTTCTTAAAAATATATATGGTTAAACAAAACAATGCATTTTTTTAGTGGTTTTTATATGTGACCTGGGATGACGGGTAATCGATTTGACCTTTGCAATAGTGCAATTATAACGCCTTTTTTTTGAAAATCTACTCTATCTGCTTTAGTTTTAAAATTATTATTTATTTTATAAAACCCTGTATTTTTCCGTTTTTTTTTAATGCAGCATTTTAAATTAGTATAGGAGGCTGGATATTATAGATTATAGATATTATACGGGAGGCTCTTAACGAACGGACTGTTAAGGTCGAGTCTTATTAGACGTGTCGGTCACGGTCCAGTCACGGTCCAGCCACGGTCCAATCATGACCGTCCAGATCGTTCTTAACCTAAAACCACGTTTCTTATCAGATTACACCTGATGGTAAGTCAAACAATAAAAAAAGTTTGGTCCGTGACTAATGAAAATGGGCCTTTAATTTAACATAACTCAAAAGCAGAGTACAAGAAACTCACAATGTAAACGTTTCTTCTAAAACCTAATAGGCACCCCAAATTAACAAAAGATCACAAAAGAGATCGTCTGGCTTTCGCTCAAGAGCACGTAAATTAGGGTTTGCAAGAGTGGTCCTAGTGCTTATTTACTAACAAGTCTAAAGTCGAGCCCGTGTTTGGCGAAGAGTTGGAGAAAAATACAAAGAAAATTGTTCACTAGAGGAAGTTCCGTGACAATATGGGGTGGAATTTATGTTTGCGGTCGAACAGAATTTGCAATATTGTTCAGTCTGTTAGTAAACGTTGCACGGTCTCTTGAGGTTTTGCAAGAAAACATTTCTCATGTTGCAAATGAAATTGGTAATGGATTTCTATATGTATATGATAATGCGAGGCCTCATAGTGCGGTTATAGTAAATCAGTTTTTTTGAAAATAATCAGCATATAGGATGATATGGTTGGCTTGCTTTCCAGATTGCAATCCTATTGAACATATGCGGGATATGCTGAAACGTCATCTTTCTAATCGTCCTGTACCACATCGAAATATTAAAGAACCTATTACTGCAATTCCTAAGGATTGGCGGCTAATTTTACATGAAGTATTAGATAGGGTAATTTCCAGCATGCTTCAACCATGTGAGGCTGTGATAGGGTATGTGGGGGCCTAACTAGATATTAATGTTTTTCCTGTTTTACCTCTTTGTATATATTTTTAATTTAAACAATTCGTTTGTTGATTTCTGACTGTTTCTTAAATAAAAAGCGCAAAAATGCATGATTTTAGAAAAATTATCATAAGTGGAGATGGAGATTTTTAAGACATTTTTTTTAAGGTAAGATTTGAACTTTCTATTTACACTATTGTCACTATTGGAGCTTTTAAAACTGTTAATAGAGAATTACTGGTAAGAAAACTTAAGAAAATTGGTATTCGTAATACAGCACTAGTGTGGTTTAAATCTCATTTATCTAGTCGTTATCAAAAAGTAAAATATACAAATTTTGTATCCGATCATCTACAAAATTTAAATGGTGTACCACAGGGTACGGTCTTGGGTCCCTTCTTTTTTTGTTATATGTAAGTAATATTGTAAAATATGTAAAAAAGTGTAATACATGTATGTTTGCTGATGATACTATTATATATATATATATATATATATATATATATATATATATATATATATATATATATATATATATATAATAGGTACAAATCCTAATGAAATGATAAATAGAATGAATGATGAATTAAAAAACATGTACAAATTGGTTGTTTAATAATGATTTATATGTAAATATTAAGAAATTTAAATATATGTTCATAGGAAATAATTGTAAATTAAACAGCATTCATAATTCATTAAATATATCGGTAAATAATAAACACTTTGGAAAAAGTTATCGAAATGAAATATTTAGGTGTTATAATAGATCAAAATTTAAATTTCAATAGTCATGCAAATTTCATTATGAATAAAATGTTAAAAAAATGTTACTTTTTATATAGAACAGGATCATCTGTTAGTATACAAAATTAATTTTATACAAAGCATTGATTGCGCCTCATTTAGAATTTTGTTCAACAGTTTTATTCAATACAGGTCAAAATCAAATACAACAAATAGAAAAAATACAAAACCGCGCAATGAGAATTATACTAGGATGTAATAAATATACACTTATAAAATTAATGTTAGAAGTTTTAAACTTTATGAATGTACATCAAAGAGTCATATTTAAAACTTTAATTTTTATCTATAAAATGAAAAACAAAATGCACCAGCCTATCTTTATCATAGATTAAATTAGAATCATGATATTCACAGTTATAAAACTAGGAATGCTACAGATTTTTTCACTGAAACATTTAATAGAAACAAAACTAATAACTTTTCTTTAAAAGTTTAAAAATATTTAATGATATGCCAACACATCTAAAAATTTGTAATAACTTCACAACGTCAAAAATGTTTTTAAGACATGTAAATGTTCCATTTTTTGTTTAAAATAATTATGTGTCAATTGTATATAAATAGCTTCAGCTTAATAAAGATATATTAATATCATTATTATTATTGTAAAGGTTTAATCGATTGGCCGCCATCCCAGGTCACTTATCAAGTTTAACTAAAAAAACGCGTTGTTATGTTTCACCCTGTATAATTTTTTTAAGAAAGTGGATAACAAGGAGCTTTCCTGAAAATTACAGCTCAATGATTTAGAATCACAGTCTTTAAAAAATCCTTTAAATCGATAAAACTGTTAAGGAATTATTACGGTTCAAACCTCGCTAGGTATAATTTTAAGTGAGCCCCTTCAAGTTTCCAGCAGTGTAGTTACTTATTAGCACAAAAACACCAAGTCCTAAATTCCATACGAATTAAACATATGTAGTTACGATTAACTTTTATCCTTGCAAAATATAGTAATATTGTAAATTTATGTAAATCAGGAAATGCAAATTTTATAGCTACTGTATTTTGCAGTGGCTGTCAAACTTGGTGTTGGCGTAGCCCTATTGGTTGTAGCACACCTTGTCTTGGTTAGAAAATGGAGATCTGGTCAGTAATTGCATGTGATTGGTGTTCATACTCGTAGAAAAATTACCTTAATATATGTTAATATATGTTGTAAATGTGCCTCTGCTTACTTTTATCTGCAACTAACACCATTGCATTTCCTGGTAATTTTTTGTTTTCATCTTGTTTTTATATTATTGCTTTCGATGTAGTTTTTCACATAATATTGCTATGTACATACACATATTCATTGTGTACATATTACTCATGTACGTTCGATACTATAACATATATATATATATATATATATATATATATATATATATATATATATATATATATATATATATATATATATATATATATATATATACAGGGTATCTGGAAATAAACTTATTCAACTATGGGAGGTAATAAAATTAACCTTAATCATAATGTCCATTCACGATGTGTTGAATTTCCGGGTGTAGTCTTACGTAGTTGAAAGGGCCCCAGAGAGTCCGTATTTGCTTAAACAACGTTTTAGCAGAGTCACATCTGTCATCCTCAGATTCTCGTTGAGAAGCTACACATTGCATATTCATATGTAAATGTTGCCAACTTTCATAGATTAATAGACGTCTATAGATGGTTCCATCCCAAAATTTTTATATCGTTGTGCACATTGCCTATTTAGAATTTAGTTAGTTTAGAAACTGTAATCTATTACAAGAGACTATTTGCAAGCATTTCTTTTGTCAAAATTGACTATATCGTAAATAAGCGTTGTTCGTGTCGATATACAAGCGATAAATATTTACATAAGGATGGTCTCTCTACATACATACATTTTATCAGTGCGACTACTAATGCAATTAGACAAACAAATTACTCTGGTATATCAGAAATTACTTCAATTTGAAAGGTTTTTATGACCCTAAAATGTGTATATATAATATACACATCCAATAATAAGACTTTGTATGTCGTTGTAATTTTATATACTTATTTTTTTGGTATTTTTAGATGCTTCAGTCGATGACTTTCTGAAACAAATTTTAGTGTAATTTTTTTTAATTAATAAATTTTTACTCGCCCAAAAACAAAGTTCAGTCAATTTTAAATCTGGTTTGGTGAATTGGTTTCCAAATTCCCTGTATGTATTAAAAAGAAGTGTTATACACATTGTTTAATATTTATTATCTAAGTTTAATATTAAATTTGAAGCTCCTGATGATAAACCATCGAAAGAAGAATCAAAGGAACCAACTCCCGATTTATCAAGAAGAAACACAATTGTTGTTCCTCCAACCTACCAAGAAGTAGAACAAGATATAGAGCAAGAGGAGGAAGGTATTTTTTGAAGCAAAATGTTTGGAACTACTATTAATGGTTAGTTCTGAACTTTTTGTTTAGTAAAATCAAACACAATTTTTCTAATAAAATATAAAACAAATTAGAGTGAAATATTAACTGTGACTGTGACACAGCCAGTCGGCCGCCTCAATAATTCTGTAACCTACACATGTCACCTTCGCAATTGAAAAAGTGTTGTTCACGAGATTCACACTTTAGTGGCGCTGGAGTAATACTGCGAGAAATTAATTTGGAAGAATTAGTACTGAAATTAAATATTGATTTCAAGCAAGTTCGCCCAGCCCGCCCGGCGATCTATACAGGTAACCTATACGTCCTAAATTCACTCCGGCTGGCATGTGTAAAAAGGGGCACCATCCAACCGGAGCAACTTTTATTCAATTCCAAAAATAAATTATTTGTTTATATTTTATTAGAAAACTTTAGCGTCAAATTTTCCTTAAAAAATTGCATTAAAAAACATGAACAAACAGATTACTCGGATGAAGAAGTAAGTGAAGAAGAAAGCCGAGATGAACCAAAGTCAGCCAAGACCAAATACCAAGAACTTAGATCAACTTATACCCGTTCCTTAACTCCGGAAGGTGAAATTGATTATCACAAGCCCTCTGAAACTTATGATGATGAATACGAAGACAATATTGAAGATGAAGCAGATGAGGAAGTCAGTGAAGAGGAAGAAGATGATGAAGAAGGGGATGAAGAGGAAGATGAAGAAGGAGATGAGGAAGATGAATCTGAAAATGAAGAATTTGACGAAGACGAGGAACTACTTAAACGACTTGAAGCAAAATACGGAAAGCTTCATGATAAACATAAAGGTGACAAATATAACAACTTATCATTCAAAAGTAAATGAATTGTTTAAAATACATTTACCATAAAGTAATACATTAACCAGAAAACACTCTCTTATGAGTGGTTACTCAGATAAGCGAATGAAATTACAATAGTTACTACTCTGGCGATATCCCAAACGAATTTATGTAAATCATTTTGGAAATTTGCTAGTGCTGCTAGCGTAAAAAAGGCTGTGGCTTAGTGCTCATCTCAAAATACGCCGGTCTAATCGCAACGGGTTCAATTGCTCTTTTTGATCATAATGTCTTTTTTTACTTAGTCATTCTGCACAATGGTTTCTTGAGTCTTATTACAAATACTTTTCTATATCATAGGAAATATAGAAAAGATTGAAATCCGCTGAAAACTGCTTTTAAATATTGACAATTTTTAACTTACTCTAGGTGCTGCCGCACATCAAGATGTTGAGGATTCTGATTCTGATAAACAATCTGATGAAGCTGCTGGCTACGAATACTCAAATATAACAAGTAAAGAAGACTACAAAATAAAAGGCGAAATTGACAAGGCACAGAAAAAAGTACAAAATGTGAGTAACATTAGAAATGTTAATTATAGTATAATTAATATTTACGTCTGTTTTATTAGGACTAAATTAAACGTTCCCTTCCTTATTACCAAATATTATTAACTTTAACCTCGCTGTTTGTTGTTTTGAAAGTTATTAATGTTAAGTTTTTTGTTTTATAAAAGTAGCATCGCAGAAGTTATGTTTTGTTTTTTGTTATTGATTTTATGGGAGTGTTGACAATATATATACTGTGTGTTATTGATTCTTCATATATTTAAAATATTCTGGTACAATATTCCACTAGCTCTTAAGATTCGTATTTAATGTTTCAGTTCTATAAATCAATTTTTATTAATTTTCCGCACTTTAATTAATAAAAATTGATTGATTTTAAAACGTTATCATTTTTATACTAACACATTAATGCAATTACCTATATTTATGTTTGTGTTAATGAATGTTTTTTGTTTGATTTTTATAACTAGAATTCAGCTTACGCTATTAAACTTTTTGATAAAATCCTACAAAAATACCCATCCTCCCCACGAAGTATATACGGAAAAGCTCTCGCTCTAGATTATCTGGCAGACCAAAGAAGAAGTAATGAAATTTTAGAGCAAGCTCTGAAGATTTATATACACCTACTTAATACTGAAAACGTGCCTCACGCATTATTTGAAATGGCAGCTGAACGATGCATTAATCGCATGAGATTCGTAGGTAATAAAATAAATAATTTACTAATTAAAAGTGATATATCGTATATTATTCCAGGCCAATACAAAAATGCCATAATGGTACATAAGCAACTTATAAAGAGATTTCCAAATAATCCCAAGCATACAAATGACCTGGCAGTTACCTATCTGACTATTAATAGGTTTGTATTTTAGTTATAATAGAAGAAAATAAGGCTTTTGTTGCCATTAATAATGGAGCTGTCGGGTGTTACGACGCTCATACCATAATCGTCAACGAAGTTGTATACACATCAAAATGTAGTAGCTAATGGTATTTACTCACATGCGTTTATAAACATTCAATATATTTTGAGTTTCTCCGTAATCAGCCTTGGAAGAATTTATTTAAATTGCAAAAGTTTTTTGGACCAAGGAAATTGCCTGTATAGGTACTATATAGGGTCCCTGGCAGCTACATAGAATCGAGCATTTTTGTCGTCAACTACTTTAGGTAAAAAAAATGTGTAATGTTTTCTTTTGCTCCATTATTTTTGAGATATTAACGTTTTTATGCACCCTTCAGTATAGAAAATAGCACTTCAGTTAATACTATTCACTCATAGTTATAACATATTCATAAAATTAATTAAAAATTGTTATTACTACTAGTAATTCTTGTACAGTGGCCACCTAGATATCCTGACCTCATTCAATTGGTTGTTTGCCTTAGTGAATTTGAAAAATGAGGTTTGTGGAAACATTTTAGTGAAAAAAATTGGCTTCAGCTTTGGATTTCGACGGTTTTCTATTTTCTGTGGTGTTTATTTATTTACTTATTTATTATTATTTTATCTAAAAAAAAAACTATTTTGTAGTGTGCTATGCATTTGTTTGCTGCCTCCGAAAAAAAATCAATTACATTTTCGAATTCCGCACAGAAAATTAAAGAAAGTTTACTCTTGGTGTTTTTCTTTACTTAGTACAGTAGTTTACCAGAAAAATGCCTAATGCTGGTAGCTACTGGACCCTGTATATTAGAAATGAAATTTTATAGAAGGTGTTTCAACAGGATTGCTCGATTTAATTTTTTAATAAAACGCATCATTTATTCTAAAATTGCTGATATTTTTATTTCAATATTAGTACACTTATTGCTATTAAAATGTTAAGCAAAATGTCCGACAAATGACAATTACGACTCTGCTGGCACACTCTTACTCTTTTGACGAAATTTCCAAATATATTTTCACATAACTGCGGCTCAGTTTCGTCGGATCTCGTTCATGAGCTCAGGAAATGTTGTTGGAGGGTTGGCGTCGGCTCGAGATTTCACAAAACCCCCAAGAAAATAATTGCACGGTATCAAACAAAAATATCAGCAATTTCGTTTTATTAAACAATTAAATCACACGCTCTTGTTGAGACACCCATATACCTGGTGTCAACGGAGCCATAATTTCCAGAGTTTTCAAGATGTAAGTCTTAAACTTGGCAGAGGTAATATATATCAAAAACGGGCAATTTCTCATTATTTGACACTTTTCCATCACTTCCGGTTTCCCCGGAAATGACCCCAACTTTTAAGTTTTAAGTGGAACACCCTATATATTCATACATTTTTGGATTCCGGGGACGATTTTAAGTATGATTGTATAGTTTTAAAAAAAAAATTTGACTACTTGATTTTTTAGGGCTATTTCTATTTTTGCATCTAGAGTGCAGTGAGTGCACAGAAATCAATCAAATGGACCAAAACGATAAGAAAAAAATGTAAATGTGAGATTTTTCGAATTGGTTTAGTAGCCACGACCAACCAAAATTACCGAAATCACTAATTTGTAATTTTGAGAACTTTTTCAAATGGCAACATCTTTTAGACACCCAGTAGTATACCTTGATACCTTCATGTCGAAAATCGGTTTGATATTGACTCAAATACACAAGTTCTTTGGTGGATAATAATTAAAATATCGAGAAAATACTCTTATCAAGTAAGTATGCTGCAGAAATTGAAAAAACTAGATTCAAAACATTCATTTTATCAACAAAACAACGCTGCAAATAATAAAAGTGTGCCGTGGAAACAAAAAAAAGTTTGACAGATAATAATACGTGTGTATTGTTAACTTAATACGTTTGCTCTTTATCGTTAAATTTGTTGTTGCTTGTTGTTTTTAATTTTTTGTTATTGTTTAACATGTATAAAAGGGATGAAAACGTGGACATGTTATTAATTTTTGGAGAATGCCACAAAAATTCCAAAAACGCCTCAGAATTATATGCCCAAAGGTATCCGAATAGACATCATCCATGTTTTCAATATTTTCCAATTGTGGGGAAACTAATCAGGAAAGGAATTGATAACAATCCTGCAGCTTTTATCGTTGATAAAGCGACAGATATTAACGTGTTGGCTTTTACAGAAGTGAATCCTACTGCTTCTACTAGAGAAATTGACCATGGGGTGCAAATTAGTTATGAATCAGCAAGAAAGATTTTGAAAAAATATGGTTACCGCTTGTTTAAATATCAAGTGCATCAGCATTTGTACGAAGATGATGGCAATCGAAGATGAGCTTATTGTGACTAGTTACTTCAGAACAATAACATTTTGTTTCTTTGATATTGTTTTCTGATGAATCGAGATTCACCAACAATGGAATGTTCAATGAACAAAACAATGGATATGGGGCGGAGGAAAATCAACATTTAATGAGGCAAGGTAATTTTCAGGAAAGATTTGGAGTAAATGTGTGGGCTGGGGTGATTGGACCAAGAATTATTGGACATACTTTCTTTCAAGCACCTTTGACAGGGAAGAGATATTTAGAATTCCTACAAAATGATATTGAAGAAATGTTGATGGACTTACCACTTGCAGTTTCTGAACAAATGTATTTTCAACAAGATGGGGCTCCCCCTCATAATGCCGCTCGAGTTATGGCCCATTTAGTGAATCGGTATAGTAGGCAAGTAATTGCAACATATCGAAGTTAGTGACACACCCGGTATATCGCAAAGAGATTTAAGTCGTCACAGTCAAATCAAACCACCTGGTAGACTGATTGTGACGTAAACAGCATTTAAAACTAATTAGATTAAGTTATTAAAACTTGTAAATATTAGAGTAAAAAAAAAATTATAATTAAAATTGATTATTCAAAAACTTTTAGGGGAAAGGTGTTATGTATGAAAATATTTTATATACCTTTATATATTAAGCCCATTTAATGAATACTCCTGTATGATAGGATACGTTAAAAACATGTGAAAGAAAAAAAAAACACTTTTTATATATATATGCGGCTGAGTGTCGAGATACCGACAGATAAGAGACATAGTGGTCTGCTTTGCAATAAAATTATAACAAGGATTATTTTCACGTCTATGAATAATTATTCAAATTAATAATTTCTAAACAGAACAGACCTGTACCGCTCGCCAGATCTAAGCATTTTATATTTTTTTTGTGTGGGGTATGTGAAAGAACGAGTTTTTTATACACCCCTCAAACACTTGAAATTTTACGAAATCGTATCTGCGAAGTTTTTGCAAGATAACTCCTGCTATGTTGCGAAATGTTATTCGAAACACCATTGACCGAGCCAGAAAATGTCAAGGAAAAGGGAGGATGCACTTTGAATATTTGCTACCCATTAATAAATCTTTCAATATGTTTTTTATTGTTAAAATAAATCATTTCTGACAGCACACTTTTTTTATTTGCAGCATTGTTTTGTAGACAAAATGAATGTTTTGATTCTAGTATTATTCAAATTTCCACGGCACACTTACTTACAGAAATCACGTAGGCTCTTTGGAGAAAGTGCAAAGACGATTCTTAAAATTATTATGGCTTAAGTCTGAGGAAGCATACCCGTCTATCGGTGTTCCCCAATAAGAGTTGTTGACTAAGTTTTCCATGACATCTCTTGAAAATAGACGCGAATATTTTTCTCAAGTATATCTATATAAAATCTTATACAATCAAATTGACTGCCAAGAATTATTAGGGAAATTAAATTTTCATGTGCCTAGTGTGAATTTTCGGAGAACACAAACTTTTTACGTCTCATTTTCGCACTCGAATATTCTTAGACTCTCTCCTCTATTTACTATGTGCAACAATTACAACAACAACTGTGGGCAGTTTGATATTTATCATTGCACCCTTAATTTTTTTTAAAAAATGCTATAATAACTAAGTCTTTGTTTCTCTTTTTTCTTTTTCCGTCTTAAACTGTCTGAAATTATTTTATTGTTATTTTTATACAATGTTCTATTGTTATTTTTATACAATGCTTTTTTTCGTTTTAAATATCTTTTCTATATACTTATATACTGTATTGTATTTTTTGTTTTGTGTATTTTTCCTGCTCTAAAAATGAGTTTACCTGTTGAGCAGTGTATGCAAATAAATAAATAAAAAAAAAATAAGCGTATTTTCTCGATATTTTAATTATTATCCATCAAAGAACTTGTATATTTGGGTTAATATCAAACCGATTTTCGATTTGAACGTATCAATGGATTTGTCGTGAAAATTAGTATTTAACTACTGGATGTCTAAAAGATGTTGCCATTTGAAAAAGTTGGCATAATTACAAATTAGTGATTTCGGAAATTTTGGTTGGTCGTAGCTACTAAACTAATTCGAAAAATCTCACGTTTAAATTTTTCTCTTATCGTTTTGGTCCATTTGATTGATTTGAATGCATTCACTGTACTCAAAAAAAAATAGCCCTAAAAAATTAAATAGTCTCAAGAATTTTTTTAAAACTATAGAGTCGTACTTAAAATTGTCTCCGGATTCCAAAAATATAAGAATATCAGGGTGTTCCATTTAAAATTTCAAAGTTGAAGTCATTTCCGGGGAAACTGGAAGTGATGGAAAAGTGTCAAATAATGAAAAATTTGCCGTTTTTGGTATATATTACTCCTGCCAAATTTACGACTTGCATTTTGAAAACTCTGAAAACTATGGCTTGTCTAATGATTTCGTTGACACACGGTATGTATTTTGGAAACATCAACTAAAAACAAAGTTACCAAATGCCTGCGTCAAAATTTCATCATCTTACATACATATGCTCTTTTTCGAAGAAAAAATGTCTAGTCCTTAACAAAGATTGTCATCATTTTAGAGTGGAGGAAGCAAGATCTGTTCTAAAGGAAGTCCTCCGTATGTGGCCAAACAATGGATTTGCACTAGTACACTTAGGATTTATTTTCAAAACTTCTGATAATAAATTACAAGAAGCCGTGGAATACCTAAGGCGAGGACTGGACACGAAGGATAAAGGAGTTATAGATGGAAGATTTTATTTTCATTTAGGAGATGCCATGACTCGTCTTGGACAAAATAAAGAAGCTATGGAGGTATATTATTGTAATATTTTTTCGTTTTGCAATTTTTGCACTTCAATTTGACACATCCCGGTATAAAATTATTTACCTTGGTATATCTTGATATTAACTGAATATGCAATAAATTCACTTTCTTCGTTGATACAAGATTATCAAAGAAACCTCGGACATGAAAACCTCAACGTCGTCATCGCACAAACTGTGATGACGTCTTTTTTAAATTATCTATACCAAGAAATGCGTAACAGATTAAAATTCGACTTGTTCGATGTTTTTTCAATAACCTTGTATTAACGAATATATTTGTTAAATAATTTAGATGGGAAGTGGCAATACACGTTGTTAATTAATATAATATTGATTAATAAATGCAACAAGTGAATATTACTTCCAATTTGTGTTTCAAGTTTTAATTGATGGGTATTTTGAATGCATATAAATCGATTAGATCAAATAAATTTTTGCTTCAACAATGCCTTTTTAGGTATATGAAGAAGGTGTGAAAAATGAAGTATTTCTATCAAAATACCAAAGATCTCTGTACAACGTCCCTAGATTAACTGGTAAACCATGGTGGCAGTTGGAGGATTTACCATACTTAGATTTATATCGACTTCTAAAACAAAACTGGCACAAAATTAAAGAAGAAGGTTTGGCCGCATTAAATGAAAAGGGATATTTTCAAGATGAGTCAGAAAATCTGAGAGATTCTGGTGAATGGAAACAATTCGAATTATTTGCCAGAGGGCAAAAGAACGCACGTAACTGTAAAAAATGTCCTTTTACATGCAGCATCATTGAAAAAATACCTGAAGCTCGAGGCTGTAAAAGAGGGCAAACAAAATTTAGTGTCATGCATCCTGGAACTCACGTTTGGCCACATTGTGGTCCAACTAACTGCCGATTAAGAACACATTTAGGCTTAAAGGTACCACCAAAGACTTTTATAAGGGTCGCTGAAGAAATAAGGTAAATCAATTTGATTTTCCTTGGAAATTTTTTTATTTTGCTTTTTTGTCAGTGTTAAAACGGAATAAGACGTTCTATGGACACCCAAGTAAGATGGGCGTCACGCTGACTTTTTTTTGGTACTTACTGCTCAGCGACGTCTTATGACCAAAAGTTGACGTCGTTACAATAGATTTTAGACGTCCTTAAGACGTACCTAGGGTGACTTCACCAACGCCATCTCTTCTTTATATAGAGATGATTTAAGCTTGACATGAATATGACCGGTCAGTCCAGGGTCAGCAATCGGAACTCATCTTAATGACGTTTTGAGTATTAGAATACATTAGACGTCTTTTACGCCATCTGCTTGGGTCACTTACGTTTAGAATATGCCTAAAAGGTTACCTCAATATGATATGACCTAGTTACCTGTAACACAATATTTTCATATTTGGAAAATACTGCGGATAGCATTATTTGCTTTATGACTTTATGATGTGACAGTGGATATTTTATTTTTAGAAGCTGGGATGAAGGTGAAATATTCGTCTTCGATGATAGCTTTGAACATGAAGTTTGGCATAATGGAACAGAGTTTAGATTAGTTTTAATCATTGATGTTTGGCATCCCGAATTAACACCAGTAGAGAAAAGGAATCTCTCACCAATTTAATACATATATGACTGTTTTTAATAATTTAAGTAAACGTTAAAAAATGTGTATAAAATATTATATAAAAATTAATAAAATGTTTAAAACCTACCATTTTTTATAGTAAAATAGTATGCAGGTATTGGTCCGGTTACATAAGGTGTCGTTTAATTTACTAAAAATTATTATTATTGCTGAACAATAATAAATTATGTGTTAAAATTGCTCGGGCGGTGGGTTGTAACCACACTATGAAAACATTGACCATTTGATCATGATCAATATTCCACAATATAACTTAAAGGGGGTGCTTCAATTCGAAGGGATTGGGATGAGAATTCGCCTTTTTTCGCACTAGATAGAAGGAGGCTGAAAATTTATGTCAATTTCCACAAAAAAATCCAATGGTTAGTCATTTCATTTCGATATCTTACCGTATATACCATATATACCAACACTTTATTTTTAGACGAAAATTTGCGCAATAGCGTAACTAATTCGTAACAAGGTGATATTCGGTAAATATCTTCTCTAGAGTAGTAACAAATAAATATATATTCATAAAAATACGACGCTTCCTTTTGATCTTTCGCTACCCCCAGTCAACTAAATCTTGTGCCTTTTATACATTCATTAGATAATATACGTAAATAACAATTATGTCAAATGTAGAATTCATGTAGTGTACCACCTCTGATTAATGTCAACACTAAAAACTGTTATTGCTACATGCCATCTTCGTAAGCTTGTTACTTTACTGTTACCAAATATTTATAAAACACAATCATAGATATTATAAATGTATTATGAGCTTTTTGTAAATTAGTCCAATAAAATTTTTGTACCTGTGTACATAAAATGGGTGTTGTTTTAGTTTTACTTTGATTATGATTATGAAATAAAATGAAGTTCACACATATTCTACAGCAATGAAAATTGTAAACATGCACATGTGAAATCTTAATAATAATTTAATTAATGGAAATAAAATTATATATTTATTTATCCTTATGGAGTTATGAGTAAACGCCAGTATTTGCAGTACATCACAATTTTTGTAAATTATGTTTTGTACGTAACCATTTTTTTCATCAAGGCTACCATTACGAAAAATTAAAATGCTCGCCATTTTCTGAACATGGCGGTTGTAACAGACAGGTGATCGCCGATTAGTTTTAGTATGTTATTGATTACTATACTACTACTATAGAGAAAATCTGTACCAAATTTTGATTGCATATAACAGCCTTTTTCTATCTAGTGAGCAAATACGCAATATTCCGAGGTCTCCACAAACTTTTAACACCCTGTAGAGCTCTAGCGAATACTTTGCATAACATGTGACCAAATTTCTACCAACATTTAAGTCAAAACTATGTACCAGTTTGGATAAGGTCCGTTAATTAAAGGTACATTTACAACCAATTCGCTACAGGCACAATTTACTGACGGATTGTGAATTGTGCCGAGATAAAATTTAGCTCATTTATAAGGGTACATTTACAACCAATTCGGTATGGGCACAATCTGCTGATGGATTGTAAATTGGGTTTTAAGCATATCTGGTTGAATGTATTTGTTTACAATAAAATTTTAAGTCGGCACGACCTTGAATTGCACTTCAGGTTTGAATTGGATGCTTGCAAATCGCAAATATTCAATGCAATTGCGGCACGAATTTCAAATTGCGCATGCGTACTACGACACAAATTTATTGTTTATATTTAAAGTCGGTCTGTGATTTGAAATTGGAAGATTAGATCTTTTAGTATTAGAAAATATGATGTTTTTAGAAGTTATGTTAATATAATTGTAATTATTTAATCAAACTAAATTTGCACACACGTAATCTGAGCAGATGGCAGCTTCCAACTCATTATAAATGAGCTAAATTTTATCTCGGCACAATTCACAATCCGTCAGTAAATTGTGCCTGTAGCGAATTGGTTGTAAATGTACCTTAATGAGTTGGAAGCTGCCATCTGCTCAGATTACGTGTGTGCAAATTTAGTTTGATTAAATAATTACAATTATATTAACATAACTTCTAAAAACATCATATTTTCTAATACTAAAAGATCTAATCTTCCAATTTCAAATCACAGACCGACTTTAAATATAAACAATAAATTTGTGTCGTAGTACGCATGCGCAATTTGAAATTCGTGCCGCAATTGCATTGAATATTTGCGATTTGCAAGCATCCAATTCAAACCTGAAGTGCAATTCAAGGTCGTGCCGACTTAAAATTTTATTGTAAACAAATACATTCAACCAGATATGCTTAAAACCCAATTTACAATCCACCAGCAGATTGTGCCCATACCGAATTGGTTGTAAATGTACCCTAAAGGTACAATCAAAGGCGTTCATCGCTACGTAGATATGTACCAAGTGTTCGTGAAGACATTGTAAATAGGATTAAATGTGCATTAAAAAATACACGGCTGTGGTTATGTGTTGACGAGACGACAGATTGTGAAAAGAAATCTATTTTAAATGTTATAGTACGTGTACTCGACCCTGTTAAACCAACATTTCCATCTTTACTAGCTAGCAAAAGACTAACTGCGTGTACTGGCGAAACAATTACGCGGGTGGTGTTGGAGACTTTCGAAAAATTTGAACTGTCAACAAGTCAAGTGTTGATGTTTGTGACTGACGGTGCTGCGACAATGCGTTTGGTGAGCCGTTTTCTTCAAAGAGACGATTGTAGGTTTTTACATGTTACGTGTAAAGTGCATGCGTTCCATCTTGTAGCAGAAACAATTCGAAAATGTTTTCCAGAGGTAGATGCATTAATAGCAAATACAAAAAAAAATTTCTCAAATTTCCTAAACGGCTTCGAGCATTTCACACACTGTGTCCTGGTATTCCGGAACCACCACAGCCGATTCTTACACGTTGGGGAACGTGGTTGAGGGCAGCTTTTTATTATGCTGAATATTTTCAACAAATAAAAGCTGTGATACTACAGTTCAACCCTAACGAGGCTGCAGCTATTAAGGAAAGCCAGACAAGCTTTCAAGATGTTTCCCTTGAAACAGATTTAAAATCTATTTATAATAATTATAGAGGACTACACGACGCAGTAGAAAATTTGCAAAATGCTTCGTTGTCGTTAGTGGAATCGCTGCAAATAGTGGGCGACGTAAATACACAGACTATAAATGACGCAAAAAATAAGCCCGTTATTGAAAAATTCGAGAGTGTATTACGGAAAGATCCTGATTTTACCAAATTAAGACAAATTTGTGATAGTGCATCTACAGCTGCGTTAAGTGAGTTCACAGAGTGTTTTACTTATGCCTGTATTCCGTAGATGTCAAACGGTCTTTTTCAAAATACAAATATATTTTTTCACCACAGCGAACATCGCTTACTGAGACAACTGTAGAAACATATCTGATGCTACACAGAGAAGTGCTCCAGTTTGTGATGACGACAACCAAGTTACTTCATAAATCTGCTTAAGAAGGTGAGTTTTATACATATTTTTATAAAGTGTACCAGTATTAATAAAATTTATTTCCATTTATTTTATTTATTTATTTATTTATTATTAGTTATTACTTAGATATACAATGTACATGTGTGAACGTCATTTAATAGTTTAATAATAATGTGCAGCACTAAGCTTACAAAATATAAGAAAATATATAAAAAAGAATTTAAAGCGAACGAAATAGTACAAAAACATACATCATAATGTACAAAAACATACATCATAGTATATAAAATATTTTTGTTTTTATTATTGTACTTATTCAAGTATTATGATATGATGCATACCAAGTACGTCTGTGTAGGATTAATGATCTTGACCAGGCTTAATCATAATTCAATCATTTCGCGGATAGACTTTAATATTTTTGTGAAGCTTTTTAAACACACTGAAAACTGTCCTGAAGTACGATGGAACCTTTGATGTGACACATACACTAAAATAGTTTTCACAGTGACCAAAACAAACATACCTGACGCGTATATTTCGTCAACCACATTGGCATCATCTAAAAATCATTAAAACTTCAGTTTTTAATCATCCCCAGGTGAGGCCAATGCATGGTTTTCAATCATCTTCAGATGATGCTAACGTTGTTGGTAAACGCGCGTCTAATATAGTGTTCGATTTTTTGATGACTGTGGAAACTACTTCAGAGGTTTTTGAAAACTGCATAAGAAACTGAAGGTTGTATTGTGGCGGAATTATAATTTCCTTATTTAATGTTTATCGGCTTTTACAATTTTTTTAGTAATAGATACAGAGTGTGACCCACTTAAGATAAAGACACCCCTGTAACTTTTTCTTTTTCAGGATAGAGATTTTCATTTTGGCACAGATTTAGAACATCACGAGATGCGTCTTTGGAGCTCTTTAGTTCAAATGTCAAATGTCACCACAGCCTACTTCAACTCCGCGAATAAGGTCAATTTGCAATATTTTGCTTCGCATTGCAGATATCGAAAAAAAGTTATTAGAAAAAGTTGTTCAGATTCGAATTTTGACGCCACACACCAGATTTCAGCGCAAAATTCGTATTTTTGTTTTTTCTCATTTTTTATCAGTCCCAATTTTATTATAAAAGTTCGAAAATCTGAGTAGATAGCCATGGAAACAACTGAAAAATAACAGATTATAATCTTTTTAATATCAATAATGCAACAACTCAAATGAAAATAACAAATATAATAATGCTCGAATGTAGTCTGCTTCAACTAGTGTTCCACCAATTCTGATGCATTTTTCGATTCTCTTACTGTTGTGGTTAGCAACCTTCCTAAGTTCTGCGATATTAATTTCACGCCATGCTTCTCTTATTCTCTGCGTCGTTCCGATTTCGAGGTCTCGTTTTGTAGACTTTATTTTTGACAGTTTCCCACAAATAAAAATCGAAGGGTGTAATATCGGGAGACCGAGGCAGCCACTCTTCAAAAGGACTACGTAGTGCAAAACATTAATTTAACCACTGACGAATAACTCGGGCATTATGAACGGAAGAACCGCCTTGCTGAAAATACATTTCTTGCCTCACATCCGGTGGTAAGTTCTCAATTTCATCCCATAGTTCAGTGTTAAGAAAGTTGACTAGTCATTATGCATTTAAACTGTATTTAAAAAAAGAATGGTCCGATTATTCTGTCTCCAAGTATTCTGCACCATACGCTCATTTTTCCGAATACTGACTTTTACAATTGATAAATAATTGATACAAAAAAAGCGCTGCCAAAAGTTCCCTAAGAGTGGCCAATATATATATTATAAAATGAATGTTTCTTAATATTTAAGTTCAGGGTGTTGGGAAACGGATAGTGGCATAATATTTTCAATAATTTAAATAATAAGACCATTACCTGTAATTACTACCGTTGGCGGCATCTATTGACCACTACCCAAGGACATTTGAAATAGTAAGGGATACAATGCACAGATGGCGACATGAGTTTGCCACATTGGCAGCATATAACTCTGATTATTTTTAAATAGAGTATTGATGTACCTTTGATATAGTAAGCACTGACACTACTGATTGAGATTTACTACTTTTGTTGTGCCGTTAAAGCAAATTAAAAATTATTTTAATTTTTTTACTCGCGTGCCATCTATTAACATAGAGAGAAAGAAATACTAGCAAAGATAGCCACTCAGCTACCTGCATGTAGAACACTGCAAAGAAAAGACCTCACAGGTTTGTTCTCTGTATATCTAATATTTACACTTTCCAACAAAATATGTTCTGTTGATGTTTATGCGATTATAAGAACAAACGTCATATAATTTTCATAATATTAATAACGGTACTAAAATATTCCATTGTGGAAAAATAAAGTAGATAACGGCATTGTCAAGTTTTACGTGATAGTGATAACACTGTTAACTGATCACAACAGTGGTGGATAACGTGTGACGATTCACGTTGAGTCACATATGTGAAACGTGTTGTGTTGTCAAAATCAGGTTAAATCGTTATTTGTTTAACTAAACATATGAGACAGTTCGCAAATAACATTAAATTACAAGTTATCAGTATAATGATGCTATTTGGTTAATAACCTGTTTGTGTTAATATCAAGAACTCTTACAGGAGCTACAATTTATTTAAATAAGCAGTAAGATGTTATTACACGAACATTTATCAAGCACACCAATTTTTGATTATGATAATGATACTTGTTTGACAAGAAAAGCCAACAAAACAGTTATAAGTAATGTTTATGAAGGAATACCTGAAACTATTATTCTGAACATGGTTTCTTGGTTAATACTTATACTTTTGTTCGCAATACTACGAAACCGTGCTTGGGATTATGGTAGGCTTGCTCTAGTTCATACAGAAAAATGGACACAACTCTTTTACAAAAACACCGATGATGCTGTAGCAGTTGAAGAATCAAATCATGATGTATCTTTAATTGCAGATAATGGTTGTTTATGGTTTCCATCAATTTTTAAAATAAGTAAGGATCGTATTTATACCAGATGTGGTCCAGAAGCATCACATTATTTATCATTTCAAAAACAGTTACTTCTTTTAATGACAATAATAACAGTTTTTTTCAGTCTGTGTGATTTTACCAATAAATTTCCAAGGAACTTTACAGGGTGATAAAACCACGTTTGGTCATACTACTATAAGTAATCTTCCAGGTGATTCCAAATGGCTGTGGGTGCACATAGCAGGCGCCATTTGGGTGGTTCCATTAACTGTATTAATAATGAGAAGGAGTTCGGGTAGAACACCCAGTTCTACAGCTTTAGCGTCTAGAACTCTATTGATTACAAATATTTCAAAAATTCATCGAAATACTGAAGATATTAAAAATTATTTTACTGTGCGTTATCCTGGAATTGATGTAGCTGATGTGAAAATTGCACATAAAATAAAAACTCTAACAAATTTGGAAAAACAAAGAGAAAAAGCACACGAAGCAAGAATGTATTGTATAAGCAACCTCCAGAGAAATGAAATAAAAGTTCAACCATATGGATGTATTGCATGCTGCCGCTGTAAAACTGTAAATGCCCTTGAGTATTATACAAGGGAAGAGGAATCTTTAAATGAATTAGTGGCTTCTGAAAGATCTAATGCGTTGCAAAGCCCTCTTGGTATTGCTTTTGTTACTCTTAATTCCGAAGAAATGGCCCAACATGTTATTAAATCATTCAAGCCTGGGTCGCACAGAAACTGGGTTATATCAAAAGCACCCTCTCCTTCAGATATTAATTGGGAGAATTTGGAAATTTCTTACCGGAACTGGTATTCTAAGGCAATAATAATAAACGTGTTATTATTCATTATATTATTCTTTTTGACAACTCCAGTCATTTGTGTAAATATTTTTAACAATTTATTTCTGCATGATAATTTCTTTAAAAAAATGAGCCCTCTTCTTTCTGAATTCTTACCCACACTACTTCTTTTGTCTATATCTGCCATAATGCCAGTTATTGTAGCTCTCACCGATGAATGGATGTCACATTGGACTAAATCTAAGCAAAATCATGCTACTATGTATAAAACCTTTATATTCCTATTGTTCATGGTATTAATTTTACCTTCTCTGGGCCTAACCAGTGCACAAGCTTTCATCCAATCTATACAGCCAAAAAATATCACATTACGTTGGGATTGTATTTTTTTAGCAGACAAGGGTGCATTTTTTGTTAATTACGTTATTACCTCTGCTTTAACTGTTACGGCTTTAGAACTTCTACGTTTTCCTGAGCTAGCAATGTATGCTTGGCGTTTACTCCGCCTTAAATCAGAGGCAGAAAAAACCAGTATCCGCAAAGAAATTTTATCTGAATTTCCATTCGGCATCCATTATGCCTGGACACTGCTAATATTTACTATAAGTACAGTCTATAGTTTAACCTGTCCATTAATTACACCATTCGGATTATTGTATTTATGTTTAAAACATTTGGTTGATAAGTATAACATTTATTATGTATACAGACCTATAACTATGTCGGGAGAGGGTCAACAAATTCACGGAGATGCTGTAAAAATGGTACGGATAGCTATTGTTTTATTACAACTCATAACTGCATTATTTTTCTTTGTAAGAGCCCAATTAAATTTAATAACATGTATAGCATTTCTGGTGTTTGCCGCTACTAGTTGCTTTTTCTTTTTCTTGGGTCCTTTCCCCACTTGTAAACCGTCTGCTACTTCAAATACATCTCATTTACCAGAAACAGATGAGCAGTATGTAGCTCCTGTATTGGTCAGCTCAAGCATTATTGATCCTATCGAACATGACAGATCTTCACCCACCTTTTATGGTACCTCAAACGTAGCCGAAAACTGTATCAAAATTTCACCTGAAATTGGTTCGAGTAATGCTTAAATTTATATTCTCATTTACCTTTACGGCTGTGACTAATTTAAGTAAGTGATAATTACAACTCATCACACTTCTATAACTTTTTTACTTTACAGAATTTTTACTTAACATGCATTTCGAAATGTTTGATTAGTGTCGAATTTTTATTTGTAAATTGTAACTTGACAGAATATGAAAAATATTACAAACGCAACAAACAAAACTGTTCTGTAGTTACTGCTAAGTGAAATTATTTAAAAAATTTAATGAATTCAAAGGATGCTATTCATATTTTAGTTAAAAATAAATTAATTGGTATTATACCTAGTATTATTTTAAAAAATTTGATGATAAATGAATGAAGGAAAACATCCTCCCAAAAAAAAACCAGGAAATATTCTGATTATATAAATTTCTTGGGGGACATTATTTTTGCAAGACTTGTAGAAAGTTTATAAGTATTGATTTATAAGAAGCATATTTAAGTTAGATATTTAATAAATTTTTGCATGATAAGTAAATTCTCTGTATTAATAAATTTCATGTTTATTTATTACATTGATTAAATATGCATTGATAGTTCATGCTGTTTGTAAATATTTATGGCTCACAATCCTCTGATTTTTATATGAACATTACAATATTGTTAATTTTGAAATAATAGTAAATGAACACAATAGACAAATTTGGGGTCCACATTGTTGTGCATAAATGTTAAAATGATAACAATAATCTATGTATATTTAATCTGTTTATTAAAAAAACAATTAATGTGCTTTTAATGGTATTTTTTGTTATCTATCCAAATCGAATCGTATTTTAATGATCAATGATCTGTGAGATTATAACCAGGCAGCAGAAATGAAATTATTAGTCTGCCCACTAATTTTATAACTAAACTGACTTTATTGTTAATATCTTTTAGTAAAGTACTCAGGGCCATGAGATGATGTGGCCATCAGTGGCGACCGGTGAAATTTGGTTATGCTAAATCTTGATATTGTAGCAAGGGACCCATATTTGGAGGTGGAAAAAAAATTTGCAAAAATGGTGTGCCCACCCAGGTATTTTTAAACAATTAAATATTGAAAGTCACGCTTTAAAGTATCATTTGAGTCTAATGCTCCAATATTAAGGATACGACATAACCAAATTTCACAAGCCGTCACTGCCAGCCACCACAGAGTACAAGTGAATGTTTTTTTTATTATTATTATTACTATGTCTGAAAAGAGTCCAGCTCGGATGTGCCGTAATGTAGACAGGGCACTGAATGTACTTTACTTCCATTGTTCTGGAAATATTTTGTGCTTTAAGTTTATGTTTTGATTTGTTTTAAGTCTATTTTAATTCACAGAAATTTACGGTTTATTGTGGTGCTGATTATATACTATTAAATTGGTGCAAGTGAGTAATTATTGTAGTAAGGTTGAGAGTAACTTGGCTCTTTAAGCTTATTTATATATCTTAGGTATAGTATAGTTATATTTAAACTCTATCTAAACCAGAATTGTATAAAATACGAATAAAATAATTAAAATATTAAGTTTTATTTTTATAGAATTTATTCGAGTTAATCTTTAAATTAAGTGTGGTAGAGCTAACAATTTTGTTGCTGTGAAAGTTTTAAATATGATCTAGAAATATTTCTATACTCATTTATTAGCTGTGTTAACAAGTACCCAGATATATACTAAAACAAATCGGTATGTTTATTTCAAATGTAATTAATTTTTAAGTTTTGAACCTAAAATATGTCATGTATGCTTTGTTAATTTCTTCCTACATATGATATTGTCAATGATATGTAACTATTATTTATGTAAAACTATATTGTTATAAAACTAATTTGTCAAATTGCAATACATATTTTTGTTCCAAATGTCGTTTTACATCGTCAAATATTCCATTCCACCCAGTATAAATTGTCCATTTTATATGTATGTTGCACAGTTCAAAATTAAACGGTGTAATCATTTATCACTAAAAAATATTGTAAAAGTGGTGTAAAAATTTACACATTTTAATGTAAAATCAAACACCATCTGATATTGTAAAAAGTACTCATTTATTGAGTAAATCTTACCATTTTTTTGATTAGAAATGATCTTAAATACCACATTTTCATATATTATGCACTGTATGTAGCATGATTTTGTTTCTATGAATGTGTCAAATATTAGAAGGAAGGTAATCAAACAGTCAGTATCAGTTGATCATGCAATATACGAAATCGTGTGCCTTAAACTTAGTGCGTTTACAACTTGAAAAACATAAGATAATGGTACAAGAACAATCAATGATTTCGTAAAAGTCATTCTTGCGAGACATCTTTACAAAACATAATATCAAAATGGAAGGACAGTATTGATACAGGATGTGCGGTGGGTATAGTCTTTATTGATTTTAAACGAGCATTTGAAACAATAAATCGTGCAAGATTAGTAGAAAAATTAAAAAGGTATGGTCTGAATGGAACGGTCATAAAGTGGTTCCAGTTACATGACGGAACATTTTCAAAAGACTAAATATGGATCTGAAGTATCTTGTGAGAGAGAAACGAAGTATGAAGTACCACAAGGGTTCGTATTGGGTCCTGTGCTGTTTAGTTTGTATATTAATGACATAAAAAGTAATAAAAAACTGCTCCATAAGTTTGTTTGCGAATCATACATTAGTATTTGAAAGTGGGAAAGATATTAAAACAATTGACAATTTAAACGATATCATTTAATAGTTTGAAATCAAATTCCAGTAAATCCGAGTATATGTTAATAGTGTTCGTAGTAACATAGACCAAAATCTAAATATTAATATAAGTGGTGAGAGGATAGAGCAAGTTGCCGAAATTAATATTTAGGAGTAATAGTAGATAATAAACTAAATCTGAAAGCACATGCTCAATATATCTGTAAAAAAGTAGCTGAAAAAAAATAATTTTTTGTCTAGATTAAGTAATGACATCTATGAATACAAGGATAACTATATATAAAAGTATTATTTCTCCTCATTTGAATATTGTGGTCACATCTTATATTTCTTAAATCAGACGGATATACAACTTTTACAAAAACTTCAGAATCGAGCAATGCGTGTTATATTACAATGTAATAGATATACTCCTATATGATACATGTTAGAAACGCTACAGTTTATGTCGGTAAAACAAAGAATATGTTACAATACATTGATATTTATTTTTAAAATAAGAGAGGGTCTGTTGCCTGAATACTTACGAGAGCATATTTGGGGTATCACTTATATATTCGAACGACATAATCACAACACAAGACAACAAAATGACTTTTATATACATTTTAGACAACAAAATTTTAGACAAAATTATCTATTTTTTAAAGGTTTAATAATATTTAATGCTCTCCCTACCAATGTAAAACAAATAATGAAACTGGATATATTTAAAAGAGAAATTGATATGTTAAGATTAATTAAGTCTCATGTAATTTAATTATACCCAAGATTAGAGATATTTTATTTAATTTTTAAACATTTTGCTATATTTTCAACGCATTGGTTGTATAATAGCAAGTTGCTAAATAAACTAATAACAGAATATGTTTGTGATCTGAACACGAGGGCTCAGAAGATACCTTCCAATCAGTTATCTTGTTGCTTATGTAGTTTGAGCTGATTGTGATATCTAATACCTCGTTCCTATTACTAGTGACAAAGGTTGATTCGGAACCAATGTTATTCACAGTTAGTCCTTCACCTAATATATATTCAAAAAGTGACTCACCTCTTTGGTTAATATCCGTGCTACCCCACGCTGTATGGTGGACACACATCCAATAACTAGGTGGATATTGTTCTTTTGCTGTAGGCGATCTAATTCCGCGCTACAGTTGGAGGTTGATCTGCAGCCCTATCACCTGGGAAATAGGCCGAGCAGAAGATTGTCTCCCTCTTGCTTCCTCCCTCCGAGGTCGCTACCTGGACAGCTACAATGTCCTGGGTGCAGTAACCTATAAGTATAAAATAGTTGTTTCTGATCAAGATACAGGCTCTGGGTCTTTCATCAGAGCCAACTTCTATTACCTTGCCAGAAGTATTCCCCAGGTCACATACCCGAACTGTGTTACTTGTCCAGGGTTCCTGGAGGAGAGCAATGTCAATTTACTCTTCCTTAAATCTTGTACCGAGGACGTATGTGGCAGCCCTAGCTTTTTGCAGATTTGCTTGTAAACATCTGATGTAAGATGTTCCCAATTCTCCAGCCTTTGGAGGTGGGGACTTAACAGCTCCCGCTCCAATGATATTGGGTCATCTGATGGATCAGTTTTCCAGTTTTCTGGTTGTCAGTGGCAGTAGTACCTTCCACAGCCTGACCTCTCACTGTGTACTGAGCAGGCTACCAGTCGAGTAGAGCCCGCTCTCTCACTTCCTTCCCCGACCAGAACTGGGGGGTATTCCTTCCCTGCTCTGTAAACTTTGCCATACTTTTCTGCATTGCAAATTTCTGGCAACTGTCCTGTGCCCGCGCCACTGGGCACCAGGTAACTTTTCTTGTTGAAGAGGTTATTTCCCTCTGTGAAAGCCTGTTGGTCCACGGGTGTTGTTTTATTTCACACCTACCCGTCGGCACCGAGGTGCCGCTGAGGGCATTCCCCTATCCGCCACCTGGGGACGCGCCCGGTAGGGGTTGCAGGCATCCCCCCTCGGGGAATAAAATTAACAAGTTAAACAAATTAATTTATTTTTCATAGAAAAGGCTCACAGCTTACAATAAAAAAATCGTGGAACAACTATTTCAATGAAACAACAATCACTAACCATTACAATGATTATTTGTGAAAATAATGTATGAAATTATTATTTAAATAAATAAGATGAGATTTAATAACTTAGTGTGCTTTCTTTGATGGTTTAGCCAATTTTTCATATTTATTTTTACTGCTGTACCATAAAGCAAGTGGTATGGCCAAAGATGGTGATGTCATCACGGCAAAGGCCAACCAATCCCAATAGTGGGAAGAGAATTTCTTGTCATAGTCGCGGAAAGCTATGATACCACCTTCGCCTGGTTCACTGCTGAGGGACACTTGTCTCTAAAAATTAAAACCAATTTGTAAAAATATAAAGCAACTTTTCTGATTCTAATAAAAAAAGATGAATACGTACGTACACATTATATAAAACAGTGTTCATGAGTTTACTTTGGAAAGCATCAAATTGTATATTAAAATTCTTCAATGATTAATACAATTTGGGCAAGATAAGTTAAGGTATTGTAAGACAACCGATAACAGGATCAACAATCAGTAATAAAAATTACACGAATAAATACCACAGAAATTGGACAACCTCCGAATCTAAAGCCCAAGCTGCATGGGCGAGAATTACTTATGAAAAACGCGTGCTTCTTAGTGAAAAGGTTGCCAACCGCAGGTATAGACGAATCTATTCCAGACTGACAAATAAATATACTCGGTCCAAATTAAGAAAGCAGATGTATGGAGCAGAACTTCTGAGAAATAGAAATAATTCATGCTTAAATACAAATATAGTAAAATTTAGAGCTCGCAATAAAGCTGTTCCGGTTTATTAATTATGAATCTGGCTAGCAAATCACCAGTCATAGACAAGAAGTGTTGCATTCTTAAATGGGACAAAGTACATACAGAAATTCTAATATTAAATTAACAAAAAAACACTCACTTTTGCTGAGGTATCATCTAATGATCTGTAAGAGACTTCAGCACTTGTGAAATTAAAATACCCATATCTTAAAGGACGGACAACTACAACATGAGTTACATTGGACTGAGGAGGGATTCTGTCAAATCTAGATGCTAAATGTCCCCCAACTACTACAAAAGCTTCAGGATGGAAACCATTGTCAACAAGTTGAACGTTAACAGCTGCTGAGGTTCCAACATTGTACAAAGTGTATTTAACCTCAATATCTTTACTTTCTACTAAATATCTGTTTAAGATTTGTTTTGAAACTAAAAGACGTGGTCCTGTATCCTCTTCAGTTTCTGAATAAGCTACGGCAACAACTGCCAAAAGTATTGTAATTATTGGCTTATACATACTGAAAATAAAAATTTTAAATTTAAACTTAATTTAGTATTTTGACATGAAATAAATACTGATCAATAAATAGCTCACAATTCACATACTTGTATGATTAATTTAACTTTATTCTGTAGTTGTTCTTAAGTTGACACACTACTACTTCACCTCTTCACTTTTTTAAACTCGTTGAAAATCCATAGACAGACAGGCAGCCACGAATCAGCCACGTCTCGATCTGTGGTCTCGTACAAACGCAAAGTTGGCTTGTTTATTTCTACGTGCTCATTCTTCACTACCTGTCAACATAGATGCGTTCGAAAATCTCACTCCAAAGTGTTCTCTAAAATCTAAAGCAGCGTTCAAGAATTGATAAACTTATTCGTGGGGTAACGTTAAAGATACCGATTACAGCTTACAGCTTATCAAGTCCATTCTATTGACTGTAATACTTAATCATATCCTTCCAAACTGATCTACATATAATGATAGTACGTAAATGAGTATGGTTAAAGTAGCTTGTAATTACTCATATTTTATCAACTACTGTAATATTTTTGATCTCCAGTACTAATGTAAGAGATGTTAGAGATCATTGGGTGTCGCGTGGTTTTAATAAACGCATACTTAACATAAGGCAAGAAACGAACTAATGTATCCTGAAGCTTCCGAAACAGCTCAAAATGTCCTATTTTACATCTAAAATGAGCCTTGGATGTCTATATGTAATGAATATCGAGGATATCCACCAAACATTCTTAAATTGGATATTCTTTTGGTGGATATCCACATGATGTAATATGAATACATTTAACAATGCATACTGTCGTCCTTAAGAAAAAGGACGTATGTAGGTATGTGCACTAAGTAAAGTTTGGAGAAAAACGCGTTTCAAGATTTCGCATATTTCGCATTTCCCTAATTTCGTTACAAAATAATGTATAAGTATACCTACTTGATTTTTTCGTTAATACTGTACTATTCTATCATAGATTTTCGGTAAATTATAAGGTTTCTGTAAAAACATACGTCCTTTGGCCTTATAGCAAATTTGAAATTTTGCTAGGCAAAAAGGACGTATGTGATAGTTTTTGCTGGTTTTTATGAAGAAAATGCTTACTATGTAGCAAAAATAGGTGCTTTTTTTTCTATGTATATGAAAATAATTCTACATTTTTTTTATTTATTAAAATAGAAAAAGGTAAAAAATTAACAAAAAGATGTCCAAAAATGTCATCATGAATATTGTCTAATAAGGCTGCTATTTAGTCACTGTCAAATTCTTCCAAAAAATTTTTTAATAACCCAGACAGCACGCTACATCTTAGAGACGTCTTTTATAAGTCCATATTATGTCTAAACGCTTGAAGACCTGAAAAAGACGTCTTAAAGGCATCTTTTATATATATTCTAATGACGACTAAGATGGATGTCTTTATGACGTCTTTTTCCAATGCCAAAAAAAAGACGTCTTTTAAGTGTCTTCTGTTTATTTTTGTTTATTAGCTAAATTTGAACACATGCCCGTCACAGGAATGAGTCGACGCCGTACGTCTATTCTTGTTTCTTTTGCTGTTAGAAAGAGAGAGAAAGAGTGAGCGTCTGTCAGAGAACAAACGAAATTTTATGATGTGTATGTGGTGCAGTGTTATACTCCGCCTATTACATTTAATGTACCTACTAGATCTATTTCCAGCAGCTCGCAATGAGCACTCAACATCAACAATCGGATTATATCTTTTTTAGACTGATTAAAAAGTGAAGGTCACTGATTCCAGCTATTCGTTTGAAAATAGCAGACTTGAAGAACTTGCGCCGCCCCGTGGCGGAAGTAGTTATTACTATAGCAATGTAAATAGCCGCCGGTAGATGGCGCGGCCAGTCCACTGATGACAAAACTTTTGCAAAGCATTTGAAATTTACACATTCAATATGTTTTATAACGAAATAATGTTACCAGACAAACCTAACTAAGAAAATGACACTATTTGACGAATGTGATCACTAAAAAGTGACAACGTAAACAAAACTTCTTCCTCGTTGCGATAATATAGTTGTTCTGTGGTGGCGATTGTAGCGTCATCATCCGCCATATCAGTGCATTAGTTGTTCTGCTGTGATGCATCATGTCGATTTTCTCCTTTATCGGTGGAAAACTTTCACAAAAATTCAATTTATTATGAGAATTTTCCGTGTTTTTTTCCATTAAACACCATTGTGTGTAGTTGTAGTTATTGTTATACCAAATATTGTTGATTTCGATCAAATCATGTGAACAACAGTTGTAAAGGTTGCTTGAAAAGTTGTTTTTTGACCTGAACTGAGATGGACGATTTTGGATTACTTCACAGCAAGTACGTAAGTAGACATGAAACGAACAAAATTAAATATATGCGGTTAGCTTTTGAAAGTAAAACGTATGTAGTAATACACCTATAGCTTATTCCTTCCTTTAAACTATTAAACTTATTTATTATTATAGGATTTGCGGAAGTGACAGGCCTGGCAAAGAGTCAGAAAGATGTAGAGGTTTCAATCCAAACATGGCTTAGAAGAGCGTCGAATCGTAGAAATACTGTTCGAGTTAATAAAAAGTTCTTGTTTTTCTGATGTAGCCGTACGCTGTATAAAGGGGTGGGCTAGATATCAATCGGGAAATTTGGGATTTGTCTACACTTATAGCTAATAATGCTTAGCTTAGTTTTAATTTATTTTCAGTTTTTTCCATATTTCTTCGGAAGTAATTGAGTAATTGTAATATGAAATTCGGAAGATGAAAGTTGTGTATATCACTATTCTTCTGACCATAGTCTTCATCTCTCTATTCCAAGCAGAAGCATACGGTGGGGGGTGTCGAAGATATTCCCAAAAAAAATGGGATGCCACTGACGTAAGCCATTTTTCATTCTTTCTCGATATTCACACAAACAGGTTTTCTTATAATTTTTTGATAGGTTGCAACTTGTTTCAAAACCATTTAACCCCTACTTATCAATTAGCTGTTAATTGAGAATCATTTAAAAAAAATTACCTACAATGTTTTAGATTTTTTCATTAGCATAATTTTGAATGGAGAGATGAAAATTATGGTTCGAGATGTATGCAACTTGAACTTTCTGAATTTCATAAAAATATATCAATTATTTCTGGAGAAACTATCTCAAATGCTAAATATTTTTAGCTATAAGTTTATATGGCAAATCCATATTATTTTGGCGTATTCTATCAAGTCTCTAAGTTTCCCAATTAAAATCTGGCCCACCCAGTATAATATACATTCTGATATAGAAAAATAGGTGAAAGGGTTGTGGTAATGTCATGTTTAATGACATTCTTCCTGTAAGTGAGAAGTATTAAAAAATGTCATTCATGATATTGACTTTCTCATTGGTTTTACTAGATATGTGTCGTTTGGTGTGTCTTGATAAATTCTTAGTTTTAAATTGTTTTTATAAGAAAAAGAATCGTTGATTCTTCTATATTTTCGAGGTTCCATTTTTAACACGCTTTTATTAGCTTCACCTGTATGTTTGCTTGCTTGCTTGTTTGCTTGTTTGTTTGTTTGTTTGTTTGTAACCGACTCTTTGGACTCGATTTTGACCCACTTTAAACGGACAGATTTAATTCAAACTTTGTACACTTACGAAGAACTGGTAACAATACAATAATTTGATAAGTTTATATCATTATTCTGATCAGGATCGCCAGTCCTTTCTTCACGTATCCTCTGCGTGAGAGCAAAGGCTTAATATGTAAGTACATTCCGTAATTGTCAGTTAGGTTGGTGGTCGAGCTGGCTAAGGCAGTCGACGCGAAACGACAGACTCCTCGGGCGTGAGTTCAAATCCCATGGCTGAAGTAAAAAAAATATTTTTTTTTCAGAAATATCTGTTGGATCGTAATATGTTATAATATCAGCATCAATAAGCAATATAAATATAGTTTAAAAAAAACTACAAAACACGCTTTCATAGCACATCAAACTAAAAAGTGAAAAATAAATATAGTTTAAAAAAACTAAAAAACACGCTTTTAAAGCACATCAAACTAAAAAGTGAAAAATAATTATTAATATAAACTGAAAACAATAATGAACGAAAAATACTAGTATTATTGTGAAAAAAGCGTGGGGCGCTCTGTGCCATATTTTTCGTATATCGAGCAACCCACGCTTTTTTCACAATAATACTAGTATTTTTCGTTCATTATATTGTTTTCAGTTTATATTAATAATTATTTTTCACTTTTTAGTTTGATGTGCTTTAAAAGCGTGTTTTTTAGTTTTTTTAAACTATATTTATTTTTATGGATATTTGTTGAGACTACAAATTCAATTTTCCCTTTTGACCTATGGCATACTAGCTTAACAATAAAATATAAAGACATAGTTACACGAAGGCTTTAGTGACATGCTTGCCTTAACTATCGCCTCATTCCACTATGACTCACACACTGTAATGCAATAATGGTAGATATTGCATGTGTGAGCATGAATCAAGAACAATGACATTTTTGGTGTTGTGTTGAAGAAAAATACTTAGGGGATAATTGTATATTTTTGAAGCCTTGACGTAAGTATGTCTTTGTTTTTGCCATATATTCACTGTTGTATAATTTAATTTTTTTTATTGTATTGCGTCGTAATCTTTGGCTCTTTAAAATACTGCTTCTAGTTGAGAAAAGGATACAGAGTTGTAAAAGTTCTTTAAATAAAAATATGTTATTTTAATGATTTTTTTCAGCCTGTATTTAAAATATTTTCCCACTCAGCTTTAAGTGTCATTTTTATTGATATTTGTTTATCCCTGCTAAATTAATAAATAATAGTTTAAAGTTCTATTTTTTATTTTTTTAACTTTTACTAGACTAATAAAATGTTACTACTTTTATTGTCTTAAATTTCAATTCAATAATTTCCATTTAATTTTCCTTCAAAAAAAAATCTGTATATTTCAAATAATTATCATATCCATCCTTCTAATTTATTGGTGGTTGCATTAAAAATTTCCTGCAGCACCCTTCAGTACATTATAAAAATAGGCAAATGTATGGCTTTGATCCCCAAATATTGTGATTGTTTTTTGAAATTTTTTATTATGAATCCTGGGTAAAAAAGTCTTAGTTCAATTTAAATTTTTATGTAAATTTTAAAGGACACTTTCTTGGGTTTCGCCGTCTGTCTGAGGAGCCGCTCTCCTGAGCGGCAAAATAAGCTCACCACCACTCGCTCATGGTACCTCAACATAATTACTGATTAACGTTTCGTCCAACATTACAGTTGGCTTCATCAGAAGTAAAGAAAATGTGCAAAACATCTGGAAGTACATTGTACCCACGTTGGCACTCGTATTATATTTCAGTTGCGAGTACAATGTGTTTTTCCACATTTTGTTTACATCTGATGAAGCCAACTGCAATATTGTGCAAAACTTTAAGCTTTAATCGTCTCGAGGTGCAATGAGCGAGTGGTGGTTAGTCTATTCCACCACTCAAGAGAGTGGCTTCTGAGACAGAGACGATAACATGGCGAAACCTGAAAAATCGTTTTATATCAGAAAACTGAAAGCTTAAAGGACGCATTTGAAAACGCAAGGGTAGGTAATGTCATTAAAATACATAGGACAGACATCTACAAGATGTTGGAGAAAGGTGTCATAGACATTACCTTTTGTAACATCAGGGCTCTATAAGATGTCTAGGATATCGAAGTCGGATGTCTTTTGGACGTCTTTAAGATGTCTTTGTGGTGTTGGGGAAACACCGCATGTGTGCCTGTGAAATATGATGTCTTTTATATCGAAAAATGTAGGTGAAAATACTAAACAAAATGCTGTATGTGCACACATATACTTTCAAATTGTTCAACGCATCTCAAAACGCAAGCAGATTTACTAGTGAAGAATCCCATATGTGGCAACGTGGCGTTTATAACTAGCATTACAAACTAAAGAACATCACGTACATCTACATATTGACACATACGAGCTTTTTGATTAGCATAGCTGGGAAATTATGTAACATACCACAAATGACAATAATTTAAAAAATTAATTTAACTTCATTTAAATTTAGAAAATTAGTTTTAATTTTTTTTCAGTAAATCTGGTATTTACAATACCACTGACTTAATTTACCAAAAACTGTTACATACTGCCTTTTACTTAAGGACGGCAAAATATGGATGCATTGTCCACTGCATATTATTTATGCTATTGAGCGTCCATAGGATATCTATTGTAGTTGGTTAGCAAGAGCGATGGCAAGCGTGACTAGAAATCTTTCTATCAGCTGCGGGTTCTAGTCTCGCCACTGGCAATGTTGGTGGGAATTTTAAGTCCACGTGTTTCTAGGTATACCCCCTCCTAGATAGCTTCGATTCTGGATTCGGAGGGTTATCATACAGGGTGAGGTGTCCGACTTCGATATGTCGAGTTCTATGGTAGCTAGAAACTTGATTTAAAAACATAAATAAACTAGACAAAAAAGTCTATAACCGGAAATTATTTTCGAATATACAGGGTGAGCCAAGGCAATTCTAAAGGGTCAACTAACATTTTTTTAAATAGAATGCCATGTATAACAGAAACTTTTTTGAAACATCTTTGTGGCCTCCTTCCACTCCTGTATTATTATTGACTCTCACCCAACCACTTGGATATAATGATTTTTTTTTTGTTGAAATTATGCAATTTACATGTGTATTAAAAAAATCACTACAGTCAGAATTATCGATTTTAAGATAAAATATGTTAATATCAGCTATGAGACATTTGTGCGTTGACACTCAGCCATTTTCACTTCCTAAAGGTATACAGGGTGGCCAAAAATATATTTTAAATTTACAACTATTTGAACTGAATTTTCTCAATTTTTTTCAAATGGAACACCCTGTACATTTTTGATGTAAAAATAAAAATTATTTAATCTTTATTGCTGAATTTTGCAGTTATTGTTTAATAAATTGAAAATGGTCACAAATAGCCATAGAAATGTAACTACAAAAAATGTTCGTTTTTTATTCCTACATCATCTCATCCAAATATATACAGGGTGTTCCATTTGAAAAACTGAGAAAATTCAGTTCAAAAAGTTGTAAAGTTAAAAACCCTTTTTGGATACCCTGTATACTTTTAAGAAATGAAAATGGCCTAGTGTCCTCACACAGATGTCTCAAATGGTACTAATATATTTTTTTCTTAAAATCGATAGTTGTGATTGTAGTGATATTTTTAATATACACGTGTAAATGGTATAATTGAAGAGCTACGTGGATAAAGGTGGTATGTAACATTTTAAGAAAATTAACGATTTTTGTACGAATAAAGGTGTTATGTGATAATGTTTCATACCACCTTCAATCAACCATCAATTAGCTGTAGTTTAGGATTTACGCAGTGATGAACGTGGTATGTGCATCCACAAAATATAAATTTTACTGGATAAAGGTGCCATGTGCACTTAACACATTTATCCACTATTACCAATAGAAAAGGAGTACACATAGCACCTTCATCTATTTGTACGGAAGCTTTGTTTACGTTACGTTTGTGCTTTGATTTATTGTGAGGTTTAATGTGAATATTGAGGTACAATTTTGTGTGTAAATGATGTCCAGAGGCAAGAAAATTCTTGAAAAAGCCCTACTTCTTATAGAAGAATCGTCCAATAAAATAATTAATGATGTTGATTGCGAAAAACCAACCGGAGCAACATTTCATAACCTCCAAAATTATAATTATTTTGAAGAGGATAATACAGAGAAGAGTAAGTTAAAATATGTTGTTATATTATTATGCTCCTCGCAAAAAAGAAGACTATATTGTATCTGTCAAGCTCTTTTCTAAAACTGTGAATATCAGTCCTAGAGAAAAAAATTTCATATTATTGAGTTAGTCATAAAATTCTAGAGAACAACAAAGAAAAGTTCGATAGGATTGAAATTTGGATAGTAAATTAGTATTAGCTAGAGGAAGACCCCCATTGTTTTTGAAAATAATCGATTAGTAAATATAGAAATCATTTATTATTTTAATTTAAAAAATGTACATAAAGGCGGTTGCAACCTTTCATGAGATTTTCAAAAACAAAAATACAAGCGTTTCGCCACTCAAGATGACATAATCAGAAGATGATTAAAAAATATAGCAATTATACCTAAAAAACTAACTTACTTTCTAAAATCTCCTCAGAGCATTCCATACTCTGTCAACAATTACATACAAACTTGAATAAGTCTGCCAAAACTTTTTAACTGTCTCTTTTGCAGAGAATTCAAAAGAAATATCAGTATATCAAGAAAACTTGGCCTCATGTTCTTCATCCATACCAGCTGCTAATTCTGATGGAAATATGTGTCTCCGAAAAACAGCAAGACAATATTATGAACGTAAGTGTTTCAACTTTAGATATGCATATCCTTGCATATTATGCAGACTTAATTAAATTATTAATTTTATTTGTAGATTTTGACGTTAGCAGTGGAAATAGTTCGGATGAATATGAACCCAACATTTCTGATATTAGTTCTGATGACGAATTGAATAGTGTTGATGTGAAAGTACATAAGAAGAAAAAGAAAACTCCGCAACAACTTGAGACTGACATTCAAAACAAGACTGGAGTAGATGAAAGAGTAATATTTCGAGAAATATCAGAACAAAAAGAAACAACAGAAATTAGCAATAAAAAAAAGAAGAAAATATTTCCTATTAAAGAATATGTGTCCAGAAAGAGACTTAAAAATCCTGATTCTTGGAAAAGAAATGCTGCAGCTTTAGCAAGAGAGAAAGGCTTAGCTTATATATCTCAGACTGGAAAGCAAGTACTGGAAAAATGTCCTAATTTGGGGATTCTTTGTAATGAAAAATGTAGATTTAATTGCAGTGAAAAATTCAATAATGAACAGAGACAAAAAATATTTTCCAGTTTTTATAAAATGGATGTGAACTCAAAAAATGCGTTTCTGTTTTCTTGTATTGTATTGAAAGAGGTACAGCGAATGAGAAAAGGAGCTCGGAAGCATAAAAATGCATCATACCAATATCAAGTAATTTGCGACAGAAAAATTACAAGGGTATGCAAAACAGCGCTTTGCTCGCTTTATCAAATAGGGAGAAAAAAGATTGATTATTTACAAAATAGTATTAAAACTGGACACGCATCGCCAATGCCTGATAGAAGAGGAAAGCATGAGAATCGACCTCATAAAATAGCGACTGCAGTGTCAGATTATGTAACCAATCATATCAAACTATTTCCGAGTGAGGAGTCGCACTACTCTAGAAACAAAAACATCAATAAAAAATATTTGTCGCCCCTACTTTCTGTACAGAAAATGCATGAACTTTATCTTCAAAAATGCGATGAGGAAAAGAAACCTACCTGTTATAAAATCAAGCAATGTTCATATCGTCGCATTTTTGAGACAAAATTCAATCTTTCATTTGGTCATCCTCGCAGTGATACCTGCAGTACTTGTGATGCGGGACAAAAAAATGAAGAACATGTAGAAAATTATCATCTAGCCTTTGATCTACAACGAAATGACAGACAAACGGCACTAACAGATGAGAATATGGTTTACTTAACCGTAGATCTCCAACAAACAATGCCACTTCCTCGATTAACCACATCGAAGGCTTTTTACTTAAGGCAGATGTGGTTTTATAACCTAGGTGTTCATACGATAACTTCTAATATAAATCGAGCAAATTTCTTCACCTGGACAGAAAATGTGGCGAATCGAGGTAGTACTGAGGTTGCAAGTTCTCTATTAACTTTATTTGAATTCGATGAAACATTGAAAGGCAAAGACCATCTCGTAATATGGTCGGATTCTTGTGGCGGTCAAAATAAAAATTTCTTTCTGATTTCCCTATACCAAATGCTAATACTAAAGGGTTATTTCAAGACGATAGACCATAAGTTCCCAGAAGTGGGACACTCTTATTTGGATTCGGATAGGGACTTCGGACGTATTGAAAAGGTCTTAAGAAAATATGAACAAATTTTATTACCTGAGCAATATAGAGAAATAATATGCAAGGCTAGTAAAGGAAACCGTGTTACTGATATGACCCAACACTTTCGAAAATTTGAGGAGTTACCCAATATACTACATCTCGTCAATACAAAGAAAAACACTCTTAAGAAGAAAATTTTCTTCAGAGATAAAATAAAATGGATAAGAGTAGACGAATTTGGGTATTATCTATACAAACACACATATGATGAGTACACCCCATTTCTACAGGTATGCATTTTGAAAAGACCAACAGAAATGAATCCCAATGATGTAAGTCTTGAAAGATGTGAACATTTTGGAATACTTTCTGAAAAAAAAATGGAAAACTTACAGGAGCAGATTCCGTTCATCAAAGAAGAGTGTCGATATTTTTATAAGAAAATTATTGAAGAGAATAAAAAGAAAATTATCGAAGAGAATAAAAAGAAAGCCAAGAAAAATTCTGGAAAAAAATGGAACTAAGATGGCAAGAAAGAAGAAAAAAATAAGACATATCACAGGTGGCTTTTTGACATATTAGTTCGTTTTCGCCAGCCATTCTCTCATAGGATAATCAAAAATCATCATTATTATTCATAAGATTATACAAAGCATGACGTAGTTTAGAATATAGTTTATATTACACAAATACAAAGGCGTTTTATTTTTTTTTAATGAAAATGTTTGTTTATATATCTTTTAATCATTTTCAATTTATAAGTTCCTGATACATATTCTACTGCATAAAGGTGTTATGTACCAATAAATATTAATAATAATAATATTCTCTTTGAAAATAGCTCTTTTCATCCTCTAAATAAGACATTGTACTGGTATCAACCAAATAATGGCTAAAAAGATTTAAAATATCATGTCAATTAAAACTGCCAAAGGTAAATGTTCACACGCAATTTTCTCAAAATAACCTTTTTGTAACATAACACCTTCATCCACTTAGCTCTTCAATTAAAAAAAAAAAAAAAAAAATTACATCAAAATGGTTGGGAGACAGTCAATAATAATATAGGAGTGAAAGGAGGCCATAAAAAGGTTTCAAAAAATGTCCTGATACATGGCATTTTATTTTAAAAAATGTTACTCGACCCTGTAGAATCGTCTTGGCTCACCCTGTACATTAAAAAACAATTTTCGGTTATAGACTTTTTTTGTCTAGTGTACTTATATTTTTAAATCAAGTTTCTAGCTATCATAGAACTTGAGATATCGAAGTCTGACACACCATTGCCCCACCCTATATAACTAAAATTATCATTTGAAATGAAAATTTAAAATAAAAACAAAAGGTTTATTTTTAATAACTTAAAAAAATCACATTTATTTGTATCTGTCCAAATACAGACATCACATTTATTGTAAATGACTGGATTGGCAATCACATCAGGTTATATTTGTTTGGAATGTGTTAAGAAAAGGTTTAGTTAAAGGCCTTTAAAACCTGTTCTGCTACTTGATTTTCTATGTCAGTTTTTGGAGTGGGGACAGAGTTGAGCATAAACTCGGAGACAGTTATATAAATTGCCACACAAGATCCAACGATGGCAGCTAAATAAGTATTTTTGTTGAGAATTATGCAAGTTGCGATACACAAGCCCATATAAGTCAAATATCTTGAAAAGAAGACAAAATTCTTCCTGCTCTCTTCAGTGGCATCTAAAAAAAATGTATATAAAACAATAGTCATCATAATATATGTATGTTTATTTTTCTAAAGGGCCCCACAGACTATCAAGCATGGTTGACAATCGCGCTTGGATTGTTTCCACACATATGTGTCCATATTTGTGCAATCTTCATTGTATTTTATGTCAAGCATAACATATATGATTTGCCATGAGTGAAGCAGATGCGTGTGTTATTATTTTAGCTATAGCTACAGAGGAGTCTAAAGAAAAAGCAGAAAAGCAAAACAGTGGATGGATGAAAGAATGGTTTAAGAAATGACCTAAGTTTTCCCATGAAAACCTGATCGCCAAGCATTACCACACACTCGCAATCACGCTTGCGCAAGTACTTGCTTGAAGTTGGAAAATCAAACAAGTTTGATATTCTGTCAATCATTTGCGCAAGCCATCAATCACTTCCAGACACTCAAAATACTCGTGGGGCCCTTAAAGTAATTTTGGTGAGGCAGGGCTATTCAAATAAATCCTATGTTAATTGTACATGTTCAAATACACTGTTACAAAATAATTACATACATGCAAAGTACAATTACATCAGTAGAGGTTTCAAAATGTATGTATTTAATGGTAAGGTATGATTAAAGAAGGATTAAAACAGAGTTTAAAATGATTAACACCTAAGAAAACCTATAAGAACTACTTCTGGTTGTTCCTCTCAAAGCAAATTTTATTTGGTAATATTTTTGAGATACTTTGAGCTTGACATTTAAAAATTTAGAAAATTTCCTTCATAGACCAGTATGACGGAATACTGATATTGAAAATAAAGAACTTCCATGAAGATATGCTTTTTATATCTGTCTTATTTTTACCTATGCATATGTTATCCTTTTTATAATATCCAGATGCACAATTAATGCACATATCAGGACCATCCCCAGTACATCCTGCGCATGACCGGTCACAATCCAAACAACGATATCCTCCATCTTTATTCACACAGAACTCAAGAGGTGTGCAAGGGTTTTTCGGTGATGCACATTCATTTATGTCCAAGCAACCTTTTTCCTTGTTCTTTATCCACCCAGATTTACACTTATCACAACCTAAAAAAAAATGAATATAAATCAATTTTTATATTTGAAATGAAATTAAATGTTGAAGTACCTGCAGGTCCTGCTTTAGTACAAGGTCCATCACAGGAATGGTGGCATTCAGAACATAAAAATTTATTGTCATCCTGGTAGGAAACATAGTAACTGTCTGCACACTTACTACAGTAATCACCCCCATATCCTTTATCACAGTGACATGTACCATCTCCTTTTCTTGTCCCCGAGCCCTTGCATTTGCCATTTTTATGGCAAATATTGTCAGGATAACCAGGGCAGGGTGTACAGTTTTTTCCAAAGTGCATATTTGGGCAACAAACTTTAAAGGTATTGATACACAGATATTTATATAAATCAGGTTCCTCATTTTGTTTCTTAAACCACCAGTGTTCTAGGGATTCGTCATACTCTTCCAGTAAGTTGTAACACTGTTCTTTCCCATCAAGCACCTCTGAGCACAGTTTTTCTTGAATTTCAACAAACCTGATTTCACTGGTGGCATAGCTACCTAATTTTTCCTCTTCCCAGGCAGCGTCACCACCTTCGAATTTAAATTTTGATGTACGTTCTAGACCCTAGTGAAAATACATACAGGTGAATAAATAAGGCTAGAGTTAATGCGACAAACTCTTCAGACTGCACTAAATGCCATATGGCTGTCGCAAGAACGATAAAATTACTGTTTCAGAGGTTTGGATGAAAGTAATTCTTACTATTACAGATTAATAATTAATACATACCTTTTTGAAGGAGTCCACGAAAGTTTTGCATGCTCGACAAGGTGGCAATCTGGTTGAATTTTTTGGGGGTTCCAAATTCCCAAAACCATAAATAAAATTCGAGGTTATGTTGAAAATTATCCAGCAAGGCACAAACCAGCGCAGCATTCTTTTTCGATACTTTAAATACCTTTCACATTAAATATTAAGTGACATAATAGTGCACCTTAACAGGGTTGTAGTTTGGAAGCTAATGGAAAATACCTATGTACATTTATAAACTGAAAATTTAGCTCACTGCGCCGGGCTAGGGGGCTGCTGCAAAACACAACCCTCTTCCCTGTCTTCTCCTACCTGAGCAGGCGTGCAATATTTCCAGGAATACATATACTATTTTGGTAATCCAGGTCTCTAATTTTCCCGGGTAGCAGCACTTAGTAATCAATTAATTTATCATATAACAATTTACCTCTACAGTCCACGTTATAGGATTTTAAAAACTTCAAAATAACGAGAAAGTTGGTGCTTAAACACATATTTATATTATTAGCAAACAGTGGCGGAGTTAGAAAATATCTAGGAAGGGTAAAATAGTATATTTACTGTAGTGTGCAACTAATGACAACAATGACGTTTTCCACTTACGTGATTTTAATTTTTGTTATGTCTTGGACGTTTCAAAAACGTCCTTCAAATGTTTGTTAATGGCCATATTAGGATGCCCAATGGATGTACAAAGTACCTTCAGGTATCTTTAGGGATATATCTACGAGGTTGTATTACCGGGGGCGTTTAATTTAATTTAATTGTACACATACCATTGATGGACATACAGTGGACATCCTCAGTGGTGGACTGGCACTTGTTGATGGTTGTGGCGATTTTTACCGTGGGGTGACGAGGGCACATGTCCTCCAAGGCCCTGTATATAGTGAAGGGGTAATATTTAAACATATTTTTTATGCACCAAATCTTGGAATACCATTTTCTTTGGCAAAAGATCAAAAGAACACTTTTTGGGATCGAGTAGGGAGTGTTTTGGCCCGGGGGCGTTGTGGTGATCACCATCCTAGGGATGGACCTTTATGGATGTGTCTGTGCAGTACAATTTAGTACATTTAGTGGGTATCCGTTTATATCCATGGATGTTCGGCCGTAAAATGAACATCAATAGGCGAACGTCTGGTGCTGTATTATCAGCTAATATCTCGTCAAAAATGAAATAAATATGGGCAAATTTTATTCATTTTCATCAATCTTCAAGTAAATTATTAATTTTATATTCCCACGTGCGTGGTGACGCAACCCATTGTTCGAATTTCCATTAGTAATATTACACTTGTTGGAATTTGTAATCATAGACTTTCGCTTTAGGCGTGCACATACATATACACATATTTGGTATAAATACTATAACTATCCTTTTATTTTTATAATTCTCCAAAATTGAATTTCAAGTGTTTTCATTTAGATACGTCACGGGGATGAGGTATGGACATCCGTTTAATTTCCGATATTCGATCAGTGAAGTTAAGCAGCACTGATCGAGTCCGGCAATTGGATGGATGAACGATAGCTCATCTAACAGTCGGTAGGCTGTCAACAGACAATCCCGGGAAGGCCGCTAGCCTGATGCAGGCGGAGAGGCAAGCCCGGGTGGAGGGTCGAAGAGACCTACCCAGGAGGTTTGCCACTCTGCTAGCGGTGCAGGCGGGCAGGCCCAGGCAGTGGGTTAGTTGACAGTCGAGGACCGTGGTTCGGAGTCCACGCTAAACTGTAGGTCCCTAGGTAAAAAGGGCCTATTGTGGCCTACTTGCCTAGTAAAATAAGTAGCTACTACTACTACTACTACTAGATACGCCACTGTCCCTATATTTCATACAAATTCGGTTCGGTATTCGGTGCTCTGAACGTGGAGTGTTTTTATTGGAGGGTCTTTTAAATGAAGAACGTGGATTAATAGTATTCATTTTTAATATATTATTTAACATACAATTAATTTAAAATGGTCAGTATTACACAAAAAGCCTAATTATCAATGGAAAATTATAAATTTCATTTTTATTTCAGTGTTAATCCTCCAACGTATCCTATGTCAGAAGAATTATCAAGAACCTATAATCGGAAAACTTCCTTATATTTTGTTATTAACTACTTATTAGTAATTAGTAAAGAAGTAATTCAAATTCTTTGCCATCTATGAAAAACGTAAAGACTACAAAGACAGTGCAAAATCAATGATTTTATCTCACAGTTTGACAAGAGGAATTCCAAAACGTATCGACATTAGGAGGTTTGGCTATTGCTCCATAGATGGCGAAATCAATTCGGTATTGCATTTCATACTATAGTCTTTGATTGTTATATAAAAATTATAAATGTATAAATATAATCAGTGTATATAAATATAAATAAATACCTTTTTAAGGAATAATAAAACATTTTAATTGATTGATTTTAAATTAACTGTCAGCCTTTTACTTCTAGTAGAAGTGATTTTCTTTAGATTTCTTCTATTTTCCACACTACATAATTAATTTAGGGCCTTTTAGCATATCTGTTTAATTATTCTCCTTAGGGCGCATTTTCGTAGCCTATCCATGTTCATAAGAGACAGAGAATTTCTGCTGAATAACATTTGAAGGCCCTATACATAAGTATTTCTTATTTCTGCAGATAATATAAGGTCAGATAAATAAAGGATAAACATTTTGTACCAGAAATTCACCAAACTGATAGATATTTCTGCCATCTAGCTTTCAATGAGTAAAGCCGTTAGGGTATATGATTTAAATTAAATCAATATTCTTTACAAAATATAGAAAACAATGTATATATATGGAACATAATTTCTATTAAACAGTAGATGGCGGACAACATCAATATCATTGGTTCGCGGGTATAATTTAAAGTTTCAGTTAAGACACTAATTGAATATTTTTGTGTTTAGTTATAACCAAACGGCATGTTCATCAAAAATTATGATACATATACCAATGTATTCGTATATGCTGTAATGTATCTACGGTATAAGCATAGTTCAATCTGGGGAGCTTTCAGTTTTAAAGATATTTTTTCGGACATCTCTGAAGAAAAAGGAAATTTGTCTGGTACAATATGAGAGTGGATTTAATAACAACTAACAATATCCACCTACTTCCGTTCTTTAATAATTATATTATATTCGAGTGTATTTTTTTAAACATATATGTATTTGTCCCTATAATTATATGGTGCATACCCCCGATGCTTAAACTAATAATTGTTTACAGTCCACAAAAAACATATATAACAAAATCGGAGTGCTGCTCTCCCATTGTGTTGAATTTTATTATTCATTAAATAATATTCACATATTACATATATCAGCAATTGTATAATGTTAAAACATATCTTACCTATAGTTTTTTATATTATGGGCAATGTAAATAAACTTATTAACATTTTGTTATGGTAATAAATAAATAAAATAAATACCTAAATTCCAAATTCAATACATATTACCTGTTGTTAAACTATTTAAATTGTTTTAATAGAAGTCACAAATGATAATAATTAAATAATTAAGATAACTAATTAAACACAATGATGTTGTTGTTGTTAAGTAATCAGTGGCGTGGTTGGTACAAATGTAATATATTGCTAAAAAATAATAGTATCAGAGATATTAACTCTCTGATAATATATATTTAATCAAAATTAAGTAAACATTCCGTGGACCAACCTAATGTTCCATTGTGTGTGGACTATTATGCATCGTGTTACTCATCATAAAGTAATTGAAAATTATGCCTATAATTTAAATAATTAGTACCATGTACTGTGTGCCATGCAGTGGCGGAACTAAGGGTGGGTCGGAATCCGTCCAAAAAATCTATGGCCCACCCTGGTGCCACCTACTAGTCAAGAAAAATGCATTTAGAGTTTTACTGTCCACAGGCCAAGAAACTTTTTGCCGCCCCTTGTATTTGAAGGAAGGGGGAACAACATTTTTTGTTTGATTTCCAGAAAAAAAATTGCAAAGCCATATCTAACAATTGGAGCATAGAACCCATGTCATATTTTAAGATATATCTACCAAGATTAAACACTTGTGGCCCACTCAGCGGTCCGCCTTTAAATTTGAAATAGTTCCGCTACTGGTACCATGATAAATGCAACACTCACATATAGATACAGTTATATTCAGATTATTTTAATCATTCAATTGATATTTGAAAGTGTACCTTGATATATGAATGATTACGATTTCATGAATTTACAACAAAATAACATTGAAACAATTTGTAAAAAGATACACTGTGGTCCAAATTAAATTAGCCTACTTTTTAAATTTTAACAACTTTATTAGTTTTTTTTTACTTCTTTTAATGATTTTTGGATATGTTTTAGCTACATCATTTTTTAACTCAAATTTTAAAATTCGCTATTTTATTTTATTTTATTTTTATTTTTATTTTATTTTCTACAAAGGTAGCCCAACAGAATTACAAAAATCCCAATTACAGACATTAGACTTAATATAGTTAGCACACACTACTCACTAGTAAATTAATCTTACAAACTATACTGAAAACTAGAAGTACAAAATACAAAAACAAATTAATTTTTCTAATATGAAAATATGAAAAAATGAAAAATTAAAAGATGAATTATACTGGTAGCCGCAAAAATTTCACATTTTTCTAAAAAGCTGATAACGTTGATCGTGCTTTCTTCTTCTTAATGATCTTCTACAAATTCTTGTTGTTTTAGATATTTTTTTGACAACTTACTGAAACGATATTTCTCACTCTTTCAATGTTGGCAATGCTTCTTGATGATCTTTTCCTTCCACACCCGGGCTTCATTTGCACAGAACCATTCGTAAATGCTTTAAAAAATATTTTATTCTACCAAGCTTCTAATTGTTTAGAGTAAATATAGCCACTGACTTCTTAGCTCAATAATTATGTGATTGTCTGAGTGACTATCAAAATTTTATCTTCTAAACTAAGAGCCATTTATTGAAATCTATAGAGAATACAAAACTAATACTTTAAAAACCTAAATGTCAAAGTGAATATTTAAGGCCGATTCTCAATAAACGCACCAGTCACGAACGAGAATTTTTTTCTACTTGACACCGTCACATGCAATCTGAACGGAAACGTGGTTTTAGGTAAGAGCGGGACGGTTATGACTGGACCGTTACTAAACCGTCAACGTGATCGTCTAGTATGATTCGGCCTTTAATCATATTGTTTATTTTCAAACCTAAGCAAGGCTTACTTAATCCCTTAGTTCAAATTTTCTACAGTCAGATTCGTTGATACTAAAAACTTTTAGCAAGTAACAAAATATTGCGGATAACCAAGTTTTTCAAATTGCTGATCATTTTCCGAAATAATGAGTCATTTCAACAAAAATTTCAAAAAATATTAAATACAGTCGAATTTTGCAGTGACCTTACAATCAGCGTTTCAGAAAAATGTGAATTATTTGAAGCTATCTGTACAAATAATGAATTTAATCAAGTAAGAATGATATTACAACATATCAAAATCGGTAAAAAAAAATAATAAGGTTATTAGACTTTATACGGAATAAAATTTACACTAAGCAAGACAGACATAGTGAGTGATAAGTGTTGCACTAACCACCAGAGGGATACACTCACTATATCTGTCTTGCCTAGTCTGCCTTAGGCTAGCCTGGTTGCTATTATTATTTGTCATTTCCATTAGTTGTGGCATACTGACAGAACATAACAAGTTCGAAACCGGTCTATGTGCAGTGAGGAATTGACAAATGATCTTAGCTACCAAACGAGACTTGCAGGTTTAATTCAATGCAGGTCGGGGCTTTTGTCCGCTGAGTAGTTGTTTCCTGTAAATCTTATTCAGTATAACAGGGTGGAGCAATAGTGCGTCGGACCTCGATATCTCGAGTTCTACGATAGCTAGAAATTTTTAAAAAAATTGCAAGTAAACTAGATAAGAAAGTCTATAACTGGAAATTATTTTCGAACATACAGGGCGAGCCAAGGCGAAATTACAGGACCAAGTGCCTTTTCTTTAAATGGAATGCTATGTATATCAGTATATTTTTTTGAAGCCTCTTTCTAGGCTCTATTCATTCCTATATTATTAATGGCTATCTCCCAATCACTTTGATGTAATCAATTTTTTTTGTTGAAATAATGCCATCTGCAGATGGATATTAAAAAAATCACCACAGTCACAATTATGGGTTTTAAGAAAAACTTATGTGAATACCAATTACGAGACCTCTAATTAATGTTTTTGAATCATTTTCATTTCCTAAAAATGTACAGGGTGGCCAAATATTAGTACTCAATTAAGAACTTTTTAAACTGAATTTTCTCAATTTTTTTCAAATGAAACACCCTGTATATTTTTTAACGTTGTGATGTAAAAATGAAAAACGAACATTTTTTGTAAGTACTTCCCTATGGCTAATTGCAATTATTTTCGTTTTATAAATAAATAAGTGTCAAATTCAAGAATAAACTTAAAAAAAGAGGTTCCCTCAAATAGTTCATTAGAAAAATTTATAATAGGTGTTCGACGTGTTGCCCATTTTGATTGACATACGTCTTTATGCAATTTTGAAATGAGGCCATTTAGTGGGACCATTTCCATTGAAATGAGTAAATAGTATTTAACCAGTCCTTTACTGTAATGTTTTTTTGTACATTTTTTTGCTGTTTTCGTTATTCGACAAGCAATAAAACCTCAGTTTGGTATAAATTGTCGTGTACAAAGGTGCATTTATCACACTTATCGGTCGTTAGTTACAATTTGTATTGAATTTAAAATATTTGGAATTTTACAATATGAATTTTAATAAAGCGGAACTTGTAGACATGACTTTTGTTTTGGGCGAGTCAGACAGAAATTGTTTACTTGCCAATAGAATTTATCACCAACGTTATTCTGAAAGAAGGCTTCCTGATGTTAGCAGCTTCCAAAACCTTCTTGATAGATTTCTGGAAACTGGAAATGTCGAATATAAAAAAAGTGAAAGAATAAAACGTGTTTTGAACGACGAAAATGAGTTTTCTGTGGTGCTGACAACGGTTGAGAATCCCCATGTTGGTCAAAGAGAAGTGACCTCATTAGTAGGAATAAGTAGACGGTCTGTGGGTCGAATCTTAAAAATAAATAAGTTGCATGCATATCATATTCAAATCCACCAGGAAATATCTGATGACGATTTTCAAAAGCGCCTACAATTTTGTAATTGGGCCAGAGGTAAAATGCAAGTTGATGTCAACTTCTTCAATAATGTTTTATTCACTGAGTAGGCAACTTTTCATAAAAATGGATTTGTTAATAGGCACAATTTCCATTATTATGCTTCGGAAAATCCTCACTTTTTTATGCAAGTTGATAACCAACACAGATGGTCTATAAACGTTTGGGGAGGAATTATTGGAGAACATGTAATAGGGCCACATTTCTTTGATGGTACATTGACTGGAGCTATTTATCTTCATTTTTTGGAAAACTATCTGCCACAATTATTGGTAAATCTCCCTGGAAGAATTCGAAATAGGATGTGGTTTCAGCAAGATGGTGCTTCACCACATTATTTAAATGCAATTAGAGACCACTTAAATAATACCTACCCTCATCAATGGATTGGAAGAAATGAACCCACTAAATGGCCTGCTAGATCCCCAGATCTTACAAAAATCAATTTCTTTTTTATGGGAATACGTGAAAGAAATTGTTTATAGAGACACACCAACAACAGTACAAAATATGAAGGAAAGAATGATAACTGCCTTTAGATCTATCACACCGGCAGTTTTAGGAACAGTGGGAACCTCATTTCAAAAGCGCATAGAGATGTGTGTCAATCAAAATGGCCAACATGTGGAACATTTATTATAATTTTTTCTACTGAGTTATTTGAAGAAACCTCTTTTTTTAAGTTTATTTTTGAATGTTGTAATTATTGCTCAATAAAACGAAAATGGTTGCAATTAGCCATAGGGAAGTCCTTACAAAAAATGTTCGTTTTTCATTTTTACATCACATCGTTGAAAAATATACAGGGTGTTTCATTTGAAAAAATTGAGAAAATTCAATTTAAAAAGTTCTTAATTGAATACGAATTTTTGGCCACCCTGTACATTTTTAGGAAATGAAAATGATTCAAAAACATTAATTAGATGTCTCGTAACTGGTATTCACATAAGTTTTTCTTAAAATCCATAATTGTGACTGTGATGATTTTTTTTAATATCCGTCTGCAGATGGCATTATTTCAACAAAAAAATTCATTACATCAAAGTGGTTGGGAGATAGCCAATAATAATATAGGAATGAATAGAGTCTAGAAAGAGGCTTCAAAAAATGTACTGATATACATAGCATTCCATTTAAAAAAAAGGCATTTGGTCCTGTAATTTCATCTTGGCTCGCCCTGTATGTTCTCAAATAATTTCCAGTTATAGACTTTTTTATCTAGTTTACTTGCAATTTTTTTAAAAAAATCTAGCTATCGTAGAACTCGAGATATCGAGGTCCGACGCACTATTGCCCCACAATGTATAGTTTAACCCACCAGAGTTAGAGGTTGCAGCTCTTGGTACCTGCTTTGCAAGTTACTATCGGTCACTAAAATGTTAGTGATGTCTGATGGGTAGTCGCACTGACCACCAGAAGGATACACTTATCACTCACTATGTGTTTAAAAAGGGGGCTAATTTAATTTGGACCAACGTGTATATTACAAGGGTCTGGCCCCAAGTCGTATTTCATATAATGTTAAAATTTTAGAAAAAGTATAGTTTTTAGAACGGAAAAACTTATTGTAAATGGACAAAATAATATACTTGCTTATCTCTGCATTAATTTAGTAAAAATGTACCGAAAATATTCGAAAATTAGTATTGAGTCAGAGGCAGAGGTCGTTATAAATACTGAGTTCTGTAATTAAAAGAGCAGACAAAATTTAAAACTTATTTAAATCAAATAATATCCCCCCGTAATACATCATAAAAATACGGTATTTTAAAATAGAGATGCGTTGTGTTTGAGTATGAGTTAGTACACCGGTCAATTGCTCTAACAGCTAAATCGTGTGTATAAAATAATGGTAGGGTTTTACAGTGAAGTTATGATTATTATTTTTCTTAAAAATTCATTGGAACGGTTCAGTTTCACCGCCTCGAATATAATTCGGGATGAATGAATGAATAGGGTTAAGCGCGCTTGCTTTCCGATCCAGGACCCATTTAAATAATAAAAAAAAATCTGTAAAGATGTATGTTGTAATACATTTCTCAAATCCAAATAATAACAATGATTGAACCTGTTGAAGCTGTAAATGCAAATTTGCAAAATTTGTGTATATTACGAATGAAAACATTTCTTTCTGATATTTTTATTTTTAATTGCTACAGTTTTAACATAATTGTAAAGAAAATAGTTAAATTACATTCGTATACATACAGTAGTTTGTAATTAGATTTAGGTATGTCTACATATCACAAACTGTTTTCTCTAGGTTATGTAATTTTCAAGGAAAACTTGGTTTCCGCAGTAAGTTTCTGATATAACTCGAATTTATTTTCTAAATGAGAAAATACTAAATTCGAGCATGTTATGTATAAAGTAGTAAAAGTGTTTTTGCTTGTATTTAATTTTTTTAGTTTCAGCTCATCGTAAACATTGAGTAAATGTTTACGATGGCTTTTTACCCACAATATACACAGAAAGAGTTTCGTAGTCTGTATAAAATAATGTCAAGAAAACCTAGACGAAATTGCAATATCCTGTGTTGACCAAAGGTGTTTTGTGATAATTTATTAAAAGAGGAGGGGGATAAACTATATAAAGTTTAATTGAACTCTTTAGCAATTAATTAGCATTCGGTTTTATCTTTTATTAGAAAAATAATTAGTGTAAAATTAAACCGATATAGTTCTTGTGAGATTATTTGAAAAGTCTTCCCGGAAATTGGGATAGATCAGTTTTATCAGTTGTTTATAAACGTAAGTAAAACAATATCTTAACAATAAATAATATAAAGTTAAATAAAGCTTATTTATAATGCCAATGAGTCCGAATACCTGTTTAATACCAACAACGTATAAGTTATTAATGTTACGGATTTAAAACAGCATCATTTGTTTTTAAGAAAATTATTTTTTGTTTAAATTCTTGGACGAATTATGTTAATAATTACACAGAAGCTCACTTTTTTGCTTATCTTAAGAGATACAAATATAGTTGAACGGACGCAAAGTCGCTGACGTCCGTGCAAACAAATTGACGAAAATTAAATTTGATTACCTCCTTTTTTTTCCATAATATCTGGAAAATTGAAAGAGGTAGTATTTTAATAACATTTCAAGAATTTTAATCAATCTGAATAATTTAACAAACTACTACTATATAATTAAATTCGTTCCCTTATAGAGATGCAACAAAAGTACGACTTTTTTAAATTGAACACCCTGTGTATTTGAATTTGAATTGATAATGAGATCCTCATTGCTAGAAACATTCTTTGTTAAAAAATGATGTTTATCTTAGGGCATTTCTATTTGTTCTTTCAAAATTTTTTTGGTGTTTCCTGGACACCACTTAAATACATGTTAATATTTTACGTGTCCAAGACAATAAAGCACATGTTCAACAATATGCGTCAATGTAAGACATAGGATAAAATGTTAGGGGCGATGATCTAATGCACATCGCGCCGATCAACGGGGACTAGATGAGGGAAAATGATACTTACTGTCACAGCTCCGTTGCCAGTAAGGGCAGTATAAGGCAAGTGTTTTGACAAGTTTAGACATTTCTCAATGTAACTATTTCTGTGGAATAAATTAATAATACAAACATTTCTTGAGGCCATGGTAGTTTCAACTGTATATTTGAAACCCCTATACCCCTTATGTTAAACCACTGCTAGAAAGGCATTTTAATCTTTATTAAATAGTAAATGTTCAATTGCAATTAAATGGAACAAATGATTTATTAACTTGTACGATTTTAATTTCGTTTAACTATACCTTAAAAAAACTTTGGCGGACAAAAAAAAATATTTTTTTATAACGTGTACCTGAATAGCATATCCAACTGGAATAAGGCCTTCCGATTACAGAAATGGTAAGCAAAAAGTCACAACATGGAACGTTTTCTTGTTTCATTAATAAAACCTCATGGGCAGGAATAATATTTCTGTTAATCTTACTAATCTATTTATTGCTATACGTATATCAATGATGTATATGACATATATTAGGCTTACATATATATACAGAGTATAAAAACATATGCTCAGTTAATTTTTTCTTTTATGGGGGTCGAATCGTCTCGCTTTAAGAACCGACAGTAATCACCCATCGTGACTGGATCCCATCATCCTTGATAACGAATTTCCATTGTCCTAATATCTTGATTAAATCTTTATCCTTGCTCGTTGCATACCGTACCCAAATTTTCAGGAAAAAAATTTAAATAAGAATGCAGAAAGTAAATTTTTAAAGACATACGGCAACCAAGCGTTTGGTACGAATCTAAAAGTTCCTTTACTAGTTGCTTGTAGTTCCCTAAAAATCACCTGACTACGGTTACAAATGAGTAACAAGCTCTGAGTTCCTGTCTGTTGAGTGTTCCTTTAAAATCTTCGTCGTCAAGCAATTTTCTGATTTGAGGACCAATAAAAATGTGTCATTAAGTTTGGCGTCACTTAATTGGGGAAAAAGTTCTTATAAATATTTAAATCCTTCACCATCTTTATTCATAGCCTTCACAAAATGTTTCGTTAGTCCAAGTTTAATATGTAGAGGTGGCAAAAGAACATTTTTCGGGTCTACAAGGGGCACATATTTAACATTACTAGTTCCTGGTTCAAATTCTTTCCTTTTCGGCCAAATTATTTTCACTTAATGTTCTTTAACTGCACGACTGTCCCACAAACAAAAAAAAAATAGCAATATTTTGTAAAGCCTCCTTGCAGCCCTACTAAAATGGCCATTACTTTTAAATCCCCACATATTTGCCATTGGTATTTGTTGTAATTAATTTAATTTAAAATGATGCTCATACTGTCATAATCATCTTTCATTGTTACTGAATGGGCCATTGGTACAGATGGTTTTAAATTTCCACTGTGTAGTAATACGACCTTAAACTATATCTGGAAGAAGCTATGAGTATGCGTCATGCAGAAGGGAATACTCGACATGAAGTTCCTGCATTAAACCATCAATATCAATACACCCGTAGTGTGAATTTTTCATAATATAAAATGCGGAAAATGTTGCATTTTTTTCTAAAAGTCGTAATTTTTGTTTCTTTAGCCAGTAAGTTCCACTCCTTATGTCGGGAACCAAGAAGTTCTGCTTGTTGTGTTGACAGCCCCAAGTCACGTACTAAATCATTTAATTCATTTTGAGCAATTCGGGGAGATGATTAAAACAGTTTTAATCATCTACAGATGATGCCAACTTGGTTGGTGAAACGCGCGTCGAGTGCAGTGTATAGTGTTTTGGCGTTTCGTGGAAAACTACGTCAGTGTTACTGATATCACAGAAAATACTAAACAATCGATTATATTAGAAATACTAAAAAACTATATTTTGATACTTATACAGGGTGGTCCAGTTTTCAAAGCACAAACTTCAGAAATGCGTAGATTATGTAAAAATAATAGCAGTTTTTCCTGTAAACATAATTTGAAAAATGCACCATAGTGTGGTGAAGTTTCATTAACAGAAATTTTATAATTTAATATCTAAGGGAAGACAGAAGCTATCGTTTTCAAATTTGGCACACTGCCTTTCTATATAAAACTTCATTTACATTTCAAGTCAAAAATATTAACAAAAAGTTATTGGCGTAGATACGGAGATTGATAATAATAATAATAATAATAATACTATCTTTATTTAGCAAATAAGCTATTAACAAACACTTAAAGGGTATAAGATAGAGTAAATCTTAAAGTATACAATGTAAAGGGTACCTTAAGAGTTAATTATACTAATAATTTTATGAATCTAAGCTTAAGACTATTTCGATGGTTAAAGTGCAAAACTTAGTAAATCGAAATTTTTTCAATTTCGTGTTTTTTGTAGTAAACATTTATAAATATTGATATTTTCACAACTACAAAACCATTAGTCGAAATTCAGTTTTAGTGATTCCTAGCTCTATATTTCAAAACCTAATTTAGTAAAATATTAAAGTAGAAACAATGACTTCATTCTGAAGTCACTGAGTAGAACCCTCACAACTCTGATTTATGAGGTTTTGATATGAAAAAAGTTAAGTATTCTAGTAAAATTAATACAATAAAATAACTCATTTTCAAAAAAAAAATAAATAAATAAATAAATAAATAAAAAAGTAATACAAATAAATAACCTAAACTATTTTCCTTCTACTGTAAAATTTAGAATAAACGACCTAGTAACGTTTTACACTTTAATCATCGATTTACTTATTAACAACATATATTTAGTTAAAGTTTACAATAATGTAGAATACCTTTTTAATTTTTTTGACTTTCGAATACATATACACTTAATTGTTTTTTAAATTTAGGGGTAATTATTACATTGTTTGATATTCTCTGGAAGTTGGTTGAATACCATGAGACCATTATAAAACAACGTTTTGGCTAATCTATTTGATTGAGTCGTTAGCTTTTCTCGTATTGTATATATGTACATCTCTCACAAATTTAATTTTCTTTCTCAGATAATCTGGGGTAAATTTGTTTTTTTATTTTGAAAATCATATCTAGTGTTCTAAAAAGAATTCGCTGTTTAACATTCATGAAATGGAGTACTTCAAGCATAATGTTTATCGGTGTATATCTATTACATTTCAAAATTATTCTCATTGCTTTGTTTTGTATAACTTGGAGTTTCTGTATTTCATTTTGGTTCAGGTTAAATAATATTGTTGAGTAAAAATCTATCTGTGGACTAATCAAACTTTTAAAAAGTAGGATTTTTTTAGACATGTTTAAACAATTGCTTATTCTTCTTAAAAAATATACTTTTTTTGACATTTTATTCATCATGTAGTTGAAGTGACTTTTGAAATTAAGATGTTCATCAATAATTACTCCTAAATACTTGATTTCATTTACTTTATCAAGTTTGTTTCCCATAATTTCGAGATTTAAATTAGGATATGAGAGATTGTATTTAGATAATTTACGTTTGTTACCTATTAACATATATTTAGACTTACTTATATTTAAACTTAAACTGTTATTGCTTAGCCATTTACTTATTACATGTAAATCATAATTCATCGAGTTAAACATCGTTGGCAAGTCATCACCCGCAATATATATCATTGGATCGTCTGCAAACATAGATATTTTACAATACTTCACATATTTTACGATATCGTTTATGTATAAGTTAATGAGCACTTATATAGCACTTTTGTAGAAATAAATAGTACGCCACTGGATATTTTTGAAAAAATTCTAACTGCTAAATTGTTCACGCCATTCTGAAGGAAAAAGTGTATTTTTGAAATTGTGATAGAATAAACCGATTTATTTATTTATTTTTTTTAACGCCTTATTTATATTAACGTCCTGGCGGGGTTTAGTACATTGCTGTGCCAGAAGCCGCAGCTGAGACTCAATCTCAGGAGAGATAGAGAGTGGTTAGCCGTGTTCTGCTGCACTACAACGCTGCTAACCAATTATATATGGGTGTATAGTGGCATTTTAAAAATACCGAGATAATAGCATCTCGGTATTTTAAAAATGCCACTATGCACCCATGCCCTAGCTAGGATTCGAATTCGGGATCTCTTGGTCTCAATCCTAACGTTTGCGCACTGAGCCACTTATTTGCAGTTAAAACCTTTTGTGCAGTCGTTTAAGATCATATCATCTTAAAATAAAATACTCATTTCCACACCACCATGAAAGGGGTATCTCCTTTAAGTCTAATCCACACAAAGAAAAAATTGAATCTAAAAATTTTCAAAGACTATAATCCACTTATCTCAATGCATTTCTGACACCGTCGAATCAATAAATTAACTGCGGTATACATTTGATTTGTATTTTGCCGCATCTCATTATAAGTTTGCCCAGTCCTTAAAACTAATTCTTTTCTTGTTTACACTGGAGTAGCATAAACCCTTTCTTTTAAATATCCCCAAACATAAAAGTCCACTGGATTGAGATCCGGTGACCTGCGTGACCAGGCCACAGGTGCAACGATAATCATGTCATTTATTCCTAAACGACCAATCCAGCGCTGTGAATAATTTGCATTTAACCATTCTCTTACAACTCTTGCACTAGAAAACCACCCAATTGTATCTAACTATTTTATCTCAAATCGGAGGGCTAATCCTCGATATAGTCAAGCAGATCATTGGTCAGGAATTTATAGAATATTTGTGAGTTTAATCTTGGGGGTAGCAAATGTGGACCACAAAGGTTATTGTGAAAAACACCTGACCAAATATTCACACTGAATTCATATTGAAATGGTGGCGGTCGAATTTCGTAAGGATTTTCGTAGACCCAAACATGCTCTAGTGTATGTCGTTTCATCTGTCTATAGAATTTTACGCAAAAAATCGGGATTTTCTTCTGCTGAATTTAAAAGCCAAAATTCAAGTGCTTTCCAGCATCCCCAGAGCGTAACTGTTTCGTGGGCTGTAGATGATAAGCATATCTGTGGTTATCTCATAACGTTCGCATTTGCGATTTCGATATTTGCAGTTGCTGAGCTCAGCTTCGGATTATTATTAAAAACTTGATGAATAATTCCATCACATAATCCATAACAGTAATGATTTATTTACATATTCTTCGTTACTAAACAGCATGACTTTCACAGTTCAAGAACAAAGTAATAACACAATTAATTGCACTAATCTCAGAAGACACTGTTACAACAATAATTGTTTCACAATTATGCTTTATTTGACAGGTAGGTAAATAATATTATTTGTTTTGCATAGCCACCTTTTCTAATGCTCTCTTTAATAAACGTCTGCACAAATGATTTTAACTACAAATAAATCTGAAATGGCCTGTTCTATCAAAATTTTATAAAAATGTATTTTTGTTTAGAATGCCATGGGCAATTTACAATTTTTTCAAAAATATCCGGTGACGTACTACTTATTTCTATAAAATATAGCATGTAACCCCCGTATCTATGCCAATGGCTTTCTGTTACTATTTTTTATTTGTAACCTAAATGCAGCTTAACATAGAGAGGCGGTGTGTCAGAAACGATAGCTTTTGTCTTCTCTTAGATATTAAATTAAAAACTGTTTTTTAATGAAACTTCAACACCCTGTATCCAATTTTTTTCGAATTATGGTTACAGAAGAAACCGCCATTATTTTTACATTTCTGAAGTTTGTGCCACCCTATACATTAAACTCAAAAAGTAAGTCATAATTCGCATGTAATATTATTAATAAATCAATAATAATAATTACAACAAATATTCAAGAATGAAAATAATACTAGTACTACTATTTCTTAAGCTTATTGTTATTTATGCAAGGACCTCTATGCTCACTTAAAATCCATATAAATTAACCGACTATGTTTTGCATATTAATAAGCATTTATTACTTTTACTCAATAAGAAATAGACTATAGTATGTTTTTTGAAGGTTTTGTAAAAATGGATGAAAAACCAGGGACAAGCACTCTTACACCTGAAGTCAAGATGAAAGGTATGTGGATGGCATATTATATTCAAAGTACTCCTAAGTCAATAATAGCAATGAAAGTTCAAGTCAAAGTTTGTCCGAAAATGCTTTTTCAAACTATCGTAGTTTGAAGATAGCACCCAATATCTGGTTTTAATTTTTTATTTCAAAAACTGTTCTGAGCAAAACAATGAAATTTGATGCAAGGGGTACATGTTTCATGAGGAATCTAATGGTTTTATCAAAAAAGACTGTAGAAGGCACTGGGCGTGCGAACCGGGGTGTGGTCGTTTTAAAGTTTGTCATATTTTTTATTTCAAATTTTTTCGACTTTACGGAACTGACATTAGATTCTTTGGATAAAATCAGATAAAAAAAAGGTACCCTTAATAGAAAGCCATAGGATGTGCGGTTTATAAAAAAAAAAACATTGAATAAGTTACTGCATTGAAAAAATTCCATTTTCATTTTCAAATAAACCAAAGTAGGCGTTTCATTTGACATGTAGAAAAAGAGTTTATTATTGTTCTATTCTTATGTCATTAGTATGATCATAAATATGATTTAAAGATATAAAAGCTCTATGTTAATTTATAATTTTTTTTGCAATAACTGAAAACTAAGCACTAAGATTTAATTATGTTATAAATATACGAATAGAGAAAGCGATAAATTCAAAAAAAATGTTGAAAGTGCCCCCCGTTCATGTTGTTGCATCTATTTAACCAATGTATGATGAAATCTTCGGAATACTCTTTGTTGATTTCGAACAGTTTGACAACCAATAATTACCCGATGTTTTAAGTTCTTAATAGTGTTTACGATTGCTGCATAAACGAAGAATTTCAAATAACCCTAAACAAAATAATTCAACGGATTTAGATCCGGTAAGCGAGCTGGCCAGGATACAATTTCACCTTTCAGGGAAGACATCATCCAAATGTCACGTTACGTCTACATTAAAATATAATGGAGCCTCATCATGCATTAACCACATCGCTGCTCGTGCCTGTAGGGACACAATATTTCGCAATGCATTTAGCTCATTTTGGAGAAAACTTGGGTAGTTTGCAACATTTAGGCGATACGAAAGGACATAGGGCTCCATTCTATTTCGATTAAAGCTTGTTTCATCAATAAACATTTCCTCCAACCGTGGACAAAAATCTGGTAATCTTGTACATTCAGGGCCTTTACTCTCTGCATATGATATGGGTGGAGCTCATGAAGAACATGCCACACATTACATTTTGAAATACCTTCTTCAGTAGCTAATCTTCGAATACTAATTCTGGGTTTATTGGTCTCTCCGAGTCTCTGTACTCCACAGTCTTGTTTTCTTGGCTTTACAGCACCAGTTTCCCTCAATCTACGGTGGATGTTTGAAAAAGTTTGGGTGCAGGGCAGTTGTTGGTTTGGGAAATCCTCAACATACAATCTATTGACTACGGTATTTTTTGATAAAACATTAGATTGCTTATGAAAAGCGTACGACTTGTACCTTTTTGACTTGAATATTCCCGGACACTTAGCATTTTTATGTTTTTCGAAGGTTTTCTAAACACGAATGCCAAAGCAGGGACAAGCGCCCTTACACCGGAGATGAAGATTAAAGGTATGGGTATTACATAAAGTGCAATTTGTACTATACATCATTTGCATTTTTTAAACGATTTGTTAATACGCGTTAAAACAAGTGATCTTAGATCTGATGTCAAAATTAAAAGTATACAGGTTGTCCATCTATTGCATATTTGTTCCATAACTCTGTAATTATTACAGATTGAAAAAAAAATTTAACACAAAAGTTTCTCAGCATTAATCATTGCATACTGTAAAAATATGTTTAGTATTTCGTTTTAGCTGGGTAGTAAACATCTTTGTTAAGTTAAATGAAATATCCTATATATTACTGCATGTTTGGTTAGTGATCGTCAAGAGCTCTCCAATGAACTCCCATAACATGTACTTCCTTTGAGTAGTTCAGCAATTATTTGAAATTATGTAGAAATTTTGACGTATGTACATCATTACAAAAGACGTTGTATTTATCTAATTTGAAATGTTTTTAAATATTTCGATGCGGTAATAAATTATAATAGAAAAGGGCTTTCAAACTATGTACCCGGTTTTAATTTTTTTTTCTACAGGATGTCTATAATTTGTGTCGAACCTGGAGATTTAAAAACCTCAATAACTTTGTAATTTCAAATGGGACACCCTGTATATTATTTCTTATTTGATTAGAGAATTCCAAGAGCTTTCCGATGACCATATACTTCGTATTTATTTTCAATGGTTTTGAGGATATGGTCATTTATGTCAAAATTTTGAGAAACCAAAACCTAAGGTGCATTTTATGCAAATGTTTAATAACCAATAAATAAAGAGGTTAATAGCTTGACGCTCATTTCATAAAATTAATCCAACAGCAATCTATGAGCAAGTGCATTACCTTATAATAATTAATAAGTCTTTAGAGTTCGCTGATTTGTTGCCCAGGACAAATAATGGTATATCTCTAGAGAATAATATTCCACCAATTCAGGAACAGGGAGAATTTATTGATTTTTGTGAAATTTTTGAAACAAGTGTGTATTAATTGAAATACATACATTGCATAACTGAGAAAATAGAATAGAATGGAATACCTTTATTGATCTAAGCGATCATACATATACGATATAGGACAGATAGGTTTACAAATTTCTACCATAGGCATTTAAAAACACATTCGAACACACGTATGGACATAATATATGATATATTATATCATATCACACATTTACAGATACATAAAATATACGTAAGAAATAATTTAGGTACAATATTAATAGTTTAAAAAGTATTTGAAGCAAGGAGCGCTTTTACAGTTGATAGGAATTTCCTTGTACTAACTACTTTTTTTAATATTACTACTCAATCTATTAAAGAGCATTGAGCACATATAATACGGATTAGATTTGTACAACTCTAGCCTATGTGAATCATACTATAAATCATGATGTGTAGGATAGTTAAGAGATGAATTCTGAAAATTAAATTTGGATAAGTTTTGCTTAACAAATTTCAAAATATCAAAAATATACAGGCACAGCAGGGTTAATATTTTGTCGAGCAAATGGTGTTCTACCAGATTCTCTAGGATGTAATCAGGAACTTCCTGAATGTAATTCCAGCATGCACCGAATGGCGATTTTTCGCAATATAAAAACTCTGTTTGCAGATGTTCTAATAGCCCCAGAAAATAATTCCATATAGAATCCGAGATTCCAGGTTAGAAAAATAATATGTCTTTAGAATATCTGTACTAGTCACGTGGCTTAACATTTTTAACGCGAAACAGTTACTTGCATATATTTTATATACAGGGTGTCCCAACCAAAAGTACCACTGCACCCTGAATAACTTTGAGATAAAAATTTTTTGAAAAATTGGTGAAACACGTCGCCCTTGTTTCCAAGGGGGACATATTTTAATGTAATACTTGTATACCTATCACCATCCCTCTACCCTACACGGCCACCCTCTCAAAAAATCAAATGGCAAAGGGGGTCGAGTGATACATCATTTGAAAGGTCTTTCAATTCTCTACACAATTGTGTACTTTTTAAAACTTTTATGGAATCATTCCTGAGAAATAATTAAAAATGTTTCTTAAAATGTTTTCTTAACCGCCTCTCAAGTCACCGAAGTAACTCCCAGAAAATCCTAGGATTTTGTGTTGAATAAAGGGAGATCAGGCTCTACAGTTTATTATGGAGTCGGAACCACATCTAAGGCATTGACAGTTCACTCCCAACTTAATCCGAAGCAAATTATAAATAAAATTTGTTGCTCCGGAATGGATTCGAACCAACGATATACGGTACCGAGTAAATAGCTATAAGCGCTTTTCCCATTCGGCTACCATGCCCATTATTTTAGGTTCGGGAAATAAAAATAAAAGAAGCAGTTTAAATTATCGTATGTATTGTTCAAAATGACCCCCACCGACTACCATACAGTAGTATAATCTGTCTTGAAATTTTGTACGAACATTTCTGAACACATCTGGAGTCAATAAACGGCATTCTCGAACAATTCTTTCACGTAACTCTTCCAGAGATGCGGGTTCTGTTGCAAATACCTTCGATTTAAAATATCCCTACAGAAAGAAATCCAAGGGAGTTAAATCGGGTGACCTAGCGGACCACTCCACAGGACCTCTTCTTTCAATCCATCGTTCAGGAAACTGATTATCCAAAAATTGACGGACTGCTATAGCAAAATGTGGGGGTGCCCCATCCTGTTGAAAAAACAGTTCGCCCTCTAAAAGATTATCGTCTTCTTCGAGGATTTGGGTAATCATTGGGTCGATGTTATTTCCTAACAGATCGAGGTACCTTTCGTCATTTAAATTGTCAGGAATAGAAAACGGCCCGACAATGTGATCCCCTAAGATGCCAGCCTAAACATTTAACTTCTGAGGCCTTTGGGTCTGAGTTTCCATGAACAAATGTGGATTGGTTTCACTCCAATACCTACATTTGTGCCTGTTTACCTTCCCATTTAACTGAAATGTGGATTCATCAGAAAAACATGTATTGCACAGTAGATTGGCATTACCGTTTAATTGTTCACTAAAAATCTCACAGAATTCAAGCTGACGATCGGGATCATCTTCGTTTAATTCGTGTACCAATTTAAATTTATATGGATGAAATTTGTGGACCTTTACATTTCGATGAATACTGCTTCGTGATACACCGGAAGCCTCAGCTATTTTCCTGATCGATTGAGTATTATCCATCTGCAAATGACCCAGAACTGCCACTTCGACTGCTTCATTCCTAATCGGTCGCTGAGGTTCATGCTTTTTGTTTCCTACAGAACCTGTGTCCATAAATTTTGTCAATAATTGTAAAACATACTGAGAACCAACTCTTCTATCTCGGTGATTTCTATTGAATATGCGCTCCGCAGTTCTAGCACAATTATCGTTTTTGAAATAAATGCTGACAATTTCTATTCTCTCCTGAAGGGTATAAACCATTTTGAGAACTCACTCTGGTAAAATGTATCTCGATTTAAAATTGGTTGTGAACAAATTAATGTTCAAGGACTATCAAATACTTATGAGTCGTTTATTATTCTAAAACTAAACGGACAAGGAAAGTGTTTTTGTCGAAAAAACTCGTGTTGATTTGAGAGCACTAAAAAATGTAGTTTTTTTATAAATTCCAATATCCAGTGCCGTGTATTTTAGATTTTTTAAACGATTTCGATTGTGTGTAATCGTCAAAAATAAAATTATATTCCTTAACGAATCGATAAAAGTTAAAAAAATACACAGTTATGTAGGGAATTGAAAGACCTTTCAAAAGATATATCACTCGACACCCCTTGCCATTTGAATTTTTTGAGGGGGTGGCCGTGTAGAGTAGAGGGATGATGATAGGTATACAAGTACTATATTAAAATATGACCCTCTTGGAAACAAGGTCGACGTGTCTCATCAATTTTTCAATCAAATTTTATATCCAAAGTTATTCAGGGTGCCTACTTTTCGTTGGGACACCCTGTATATGTTAAATCTATGTAAATATCTAATACTTTATGGAATATCACTTGTTGGATGGATTTGCTATTATGTTTAATTAATAAGCTTGAAGTATATATTTTTTTAACAGGATAAAATTACATGATGAACGTTTTATCTTGGTTCATTACTAATTTTTCGTTGTTGAAATACTCACATATAGAGTGCAAATTTGTGTTTAAATTATCAGACGAGTCAGTGATTGTTTCTCACTTGCAAGAATGGAAATATCATCGGTAAAGGCACCATAAAATGCAGATAAATAGTTGCCCAAATCATTTGTGTAAAGAATAAACAATGGTGGACCTAAAACACTACCTTGTGGTACACCAATATCTACAGGTAATTCTTTAGATCCACCACCTAAAAGATGTACAAACTGTTTTCTGTTATTTAAATATAATTCGAGAAACTTTTGCGTGTACCTCGTATACCATAACACTCAATATTTTTAAAAAAATATCATGATCTACGAGATCAAAAGCTTTTGCAAAAATGCAATTATCTTATTTAAATTTTTATGAACAAAATCCAAAATATTTGTGAGCGCTGTATTAGTTGATCGATGTTTTCTAAAACCAGGCTGGTTTGATGATAAATTGTTGTAAGTTTCCAAAAATGCTTTTATACGTTTAGATAATAGTTTTTCGGGTATTTTCGCAAATACCAATAATATTGCGATGGGACGGTAATTGCAGATTTTTTGCAATCGCCCTTTTTATACAAAGTAATGATTGGATAATTCTAAAAACTGGGAAATATACATACCCTCCTTGAAGCATCGATTGATAATATTCATCAATGGTTCAGCATCTGATGTGCGCAAAGTTTAATTATTTTTACAGAGATATCGTCAAGGCCATTGAATTTGATTCTTTTAGATTATTAATTGTATCAATCAGTTCAGAAATCGTCACTGGTTTTAGATAAATCAAATTTTCACTGATAGGTGGGAAAATTTCTAGTGTTACATTTATAAAATAAGAGTTAATTTCGTCTGCAATTTTGAGCTTATCTGTTATTGGTTGATTATTTATTTCAATTTCAACACTATTATTAAGTTTATGTGTGTTTAAATCATTTTTATTGAGCGATTTATTAATTTCCACGCTGTTTTTTTTTATTTGCTGAATTTTTATTATATTGTCAAAATACAACTTTTTAGCCTGTTTCATAACTCGATTGCAGATTTTTTGTATCTTTTATAATGTTCAGTGTGTATTATGCCATCTTTTCGTAACGTAAATAACTCTTTTATGCGAATTAATGAAACTTTTATACTAGTAGTGATCCAATTATTTTTATTCTCAAAATCTAGATTTTTGCTAACCAATTTAAAACACAAATCGTAATGATTATCCAATATGTTATGAAATGCTATGTATTTATTTTCTACTGTTCGATTTTTTAAAAACATTACTTCACGTTTCTAAGTTCAGAATTTCTTTAAATTTTAAAATATTGTTTTTTTGAAAGTTATCTAAATCGATATGAGTGCATGTTCTGTGGGACATCTACATGAATAATAAATTTTTGCCCACGGTGATCTGATAAATCAGTATTTAAGATATTTTTATTATTAATAATTTGATTGTTAACATTTGTGAGTATGTAATCGATTGCTGACTTATTATTTATAGTTCGGGAGGGTTCTTCAACAACTGATTTAATACAGTAAAAACTGATTAGATCATTTAGGTTCCTGGTATCTCTATTTTTACATAAAAAATCGGTATTGAAATCGCCACATACAATTGTGCGAGAAATATGAGGTTTATTAAATACGAAATTTAAAGTTTCTAAATAGCTAACTACATCAAATTTGACATATTTACTTTTTATTTGTTTTATTTTATGTTTGAAAGGAAAATTGCTCATTTATTATTTATCAGTTAACGAGTTCTTTTACAAAAGAGTTTAAAAGTATCAAAATATTAATCTATTTATTGGTTATAATTTGCATAAAGTGTATCAGAAATAGGGAACTTTTATTTCTTATTTCTCAAAATTCTGACATAAATGCCCATATTCTCAAAACCATTACAAATAACTATGAAGTATGATAGGTCATCGGAAAGCTCTTGGAATTCTCTCATCGATACCCCATCGAAAAACTAAAAGTATTTTAAATTAGAGGATACAATGTCTCTTGTAATTGTGTACATACGTCAAAGTTTCTACATAATTCAAATAATTCCTGAACTACTCAAAAGTTGTATTCAATTTTTTTCTGTCTGTAATAGTTACAGTTATGGAATAAATACGCACTAGGTGGACACCCTGTATATTGCGTATTGAATTGCAGTTTGTTTTAGTTGTTTTATTGCACTTTTGTTAAATTTTTTGTTGATATATAATAAAATCAAATGAAATACTGACATTTGACTTTGGTATTTTTTAAAGGTTTTGCAAATATGGACCAAGAACCAAAGACAAGTGCTCTAACACCTGAAGCGGAGATTGTAGTACCGAAATTGAGAAAATGGCCAAAAGCATGTAGTTACGAAACTTGCAGTTGCGAGACATGTAGTCGCGAATCATGTAGTGCCGAATCATGCAGTTGCGAAACATGCAGTTGCAAGTCCTATTTTGTCAGAATTGAAAGTGGTATGAATTTGTTCTTTTCTTTAATTCCTATACACACAAAGTATTTGTATTTAGATAATTTGTAAATTAATTGTTTAAATACTATACAAGGTGTTAGGGACAAGTTGTAGAAATTTAAATTGATAATAAACTAGTATTATAATCTAAACAAATGCGATACAATAAATTGATATTTAGAATGAAAAGCGATAGAAAATATAGTGAAAATGTTATACATTAAACTAAAAAATAAAGAAATATGTAGATGAAACATAACCTACAAAAACCTAATATAAAATAAAAATAATAATTTGTGATTCATAGGTGGCAACTGTGTAGATAGAAAATAAGATTTAACTTTTATGCGGAAGCTGATTATAGAAAGAAGTGTCAATTCCTTGTTATAATTTACTATATATGCACTGTACGAGAATGACCTTGTAAATAAGGTAGTATGGAATTTAGGCAAGGACTAAGAATCCATATACCTTAGGTTAACACTATGTCGAAAAATTAATTTATTTAGTAGATAAGGTGATGAAGAAATACGAAGACGATTATGGACAAAAACAGATAGATGATATTTATACAAGTTATCTATACATAATCAACCAAGTTCATTTATCTTATGGGAAACGTGATCAAATTTTCTCAATTTAAAAACGAACCGACGGCAATTGTTTTGGATTTTCTGCAGACGATATTTAGTTATTTTATCTACACAGAGAAAGTAGACTACATTGCAATAATTTAAACTCGGTAAAACAAGAGACTCACAAAGTTCTTTGCGTAATATGAAATTAATTATATATATCTTGCAATAAAGAAATTTAAGAGCCACATAACATTTTTTTAATAATAAAGATATGTGGTCGTACAAACTCAAATCTGTGTTAAATTAAATAGAGGATGGACTGTTGAAGAGAGCTTGGGAAAGCTCAGATGGGAAAGAAACTACTGTAAGATTGGTAATCCCCAGGTGTCGTACATCAAAAGTACTTCAGGAAGTGCATAATGGAACATCTGGCGAACATTTTGGCGTCAACAAAACTCTGACAAAAGTACGTGAAAGATTCTACCGGACGAACAGTCGCCAAGATGTGGAGGTGTGGTGCCGCAAATGTGTAGTTTGTGCGGCAAGTAAGGGGCCACGGACAAGAAGTAAGGGCCCAATGAAACAATATAATGTCGGGGCTCCTTTTGAGAGAATTGCGATCGACGTAGCTGGTCCATTCCCGGTAACAGATAATGCGAATAAATACATCTTGGTTTCCATGGACTATTTAAAGTAAATTGCCTGAAGCTTATGCCATACCAAACCAAGAAGCAGCCACTGTGGCCCAAACTTTGGTAGATAATCTGGTATGTCGATTTGGCATGCCCCTGGAGTTGCATTTGGACCAAGGAAGAAACTTTGAATCAGGGGTGTCTCAGAAGACACTGGTAATTCAAAAGACAATAACGACAGCTCTATATCCATAATCGGATGGAATGGTGGAGAGATATAATAAAACCATGGAGGAACACCTATCCAAAGTGGTTGAGAATTATCAGCGAGATTGGGACCGTCACTTACTTCATTTCCTTATGGCATACAGGGCCTCCATTCACGTAGCAACAAAACAGACGCCGGCGCCGGCTCGCGTTATGTTTGGACGTGAGATTAGGCTACCATGTGACTTGGTGGTGGATACTCTTCTTACATTTTCTTCGATATTATCAATTATGCTCTACAAATATGTATACTTTCTAACCCTTTGAAATCAATATTTAAAATACGTTTGTTTTTTATGATTTCTTAAATTTTCTTTGATTTTCATTACTTGGAAGGCGAGTTGTATTTTTTCGGGGTATCTTCGCCTCTTTATAGTAAAAAAAATCCCAGCAATTTTGGCATCATAACATAGCTAGAAATTTCTTATAATACCTTCATATTCAAGGAAATTTTTGCATAAGAACTTCCTGCCAAAATACCAAAGCACTTTTTTACCCATGTGCATTTCTTTGCTTATTTTCGTTAGAAAAATCAGCTGCCAAAATTTGAGTGTTAGCTCACGCGTTCAAAAATTTCGCCCACTAGAAAATTTACCTTGAAATTCTATAAAAAAACATGTTTGTTATAGGCTGTTTATATTTTGTTGTACTTTAGTTAAGTTGAGTTGCACACTTTGGAATCTGTTAAGGTATATTTATTTTTTAAGGTTTTTTCATCGAGGGGTTAGATCAGATTCAGAGCATGGTTTCGTCTGAAATGGATATTAGTTTACCAGATAGCGATGGTTGCAAATCACGCAAGGGTAGTGATGTTAGAAGTGCTGATTCGTACATTCTAATTGAATCACCAGGATCGCCGTTGGAAAGATGTTTAACATGTATTTCAACCTGCCCTCCTTCCGTATGTTATTTGCTTACGAAACAAGTGCTAGCATTTATTATAGTATTCGCAATCCTTATAATATTATGTGTGATTAAGTGGTATGCTGAATAATATTTAGTGTTCAGATGAACAAGATAACCACAACCGTTAGTTGAGAGAGACATTACACATTTTACTCAAATTCTACATACATAATAATAATTCTCTCTTATATAGTTTTAAGAAATTATGCTAGTAGCAGAAAGTAAACAGAATCTAGTTGCCTCAATAATTGGATTTTAGTGTATCTATGGAAAACAAAAGAATTGTCGTGACAATTATTGATACAAGTGTCAAACGAAATAATCGTAATTTAGAGAATTGTTCTCAAAATAAAACTCGCGTAACGTAAATTGTAACAATTTCAATATGGATCTGCAAACAAGAATTGGTTTAGTGCAATGTTATTATGAAGGCGGTAAAAATTACACTACTGGATTACGAAGATTTCGTACGAAAATGGGTTTGCGAGCAAGGCCGTGCAAAATGAAGGCGTATCGTAATTTGATTAACAAATTTAAAAGAACAGGGTCTATAAAAGACCTTCCGAGGTCAGGAAAACCTAGGATTAGTGATGTCCAAGTTGCAGAAGTTGTTCAGGAAAATCAATTGAATTAAAGGACGCAGATTTTGCTCTCAGGGACGATTTTTCATTACACGTATTGGCTCAGATGGAAATTGAACCCGAATGGTTATCCCGTATTTTATGGACAGATGAGGCCCATTTCTCTCTTAATGGTGGAATTAATACTCAAAACTGTCGAATATGGTTAACAGAAAATCCACATGAAATCGTTCAGCAAGGCCTTCATGACAAAAAAGTCATCGTTTGGTGCGGTTTCACAGCTAATTTCATCATTGGTCCATACTTTTTCGAGGAAATACAGAATGGGGAGGCCGTATCTGTAACTGTTACTGGTGAACGATACCTGCAAGATCGTGTTATAAGCAGACATTTTGCAAATTCATGGCTACCAAGATCGCCTGAATTTAACCCAGCGGATTACTGGCTGTGGGGTTATTTAAACAATTTGGTGTTTAGAGCACGGCCAATAACGCTGGAGGAATTACAGGACAGTATTAGAGAGCAAATTCGTGCAATTCAACCAGAAATGTTGAATATGTAAGCAACTAGATTCCATTTACTTTTTATTATTAATTTGATTTGTTAAGAATATATAATAAGTTGAAATATATCCCTTACTTTATAATCACCTGTTACATACATATATATACACACATACATATACACATACACATGTATAGTTCATTAAACAGAAGTAATATTAATGGACAAAAAATATAGTTAATTTATTAAATATATAAGACTAAATACTATGGAATAAAAAACAAAAATGACAACGATGCTTTTGGCCAAACTGAGATAAAACGAAAACAACATAAAATCTTCATGATATTCTATAAATACATAGAATGTAAAATTAAATCTCGATACATATTATATTATATACACCAAGTACGAACCTGAAAGAGGTACATGAATTGCTCGTCTTTAGCTAATAGCAACCTGCTCGGATAATAAGAATTTTTTAAATTTTATTTTAAAAGTATTTATATTACTGGTTAATTTTATATCATCCGGCACAGAGTTGTAATATTTACATATATTATAAGTTAATGATCTTTTATATAATGAGGTGCAATGTTTAGGAAAATGACTAGAATATTAAGAAATTATTTAATTTTGAAGCCCAAGCTGAATAAATCCTTAATTTAAATGAGAAGAGGCATATGAGTAGAGCTGGCAGAAATATGTGGCGGGACATAGGCGTACCCATCATAATAAGCGTAATAAAAGAAATTAACTGGTAACAAAAGCAATAAACTATTACAGCTTATAACAATGCATGCACAACTTACCCTCTTAACTAGCTTGGTTATCACAAATTGGAGAAGATCTGTAAAAACTTTGCAGCATTAGGTATGTTTCTATGGTTGTCTCCGTGAATGATGTCACTGTGGTGAAAAAATATGCTTATATTTTGAGAGCGGCCATTCGACATCTATTGACGTAATACAGGGATACTTAAAATAGTCTTTGAAAGTACCATCAGTACCATCAGAAATTTGTCTTAATCTGGTAAAACCGGTGTTTTGCTTTAACACACTTGCAAACTTTTCTCTAACGCGCTCATCTTTTGCGTCACCTACAGCGTGTAACAATCGATTTGCAACTCACTGTTTTGTAAGTTTTTTATGGCGTCATATAATCTTGTATAATCTGTTTCAACGGAAATATCTTCGAATTTTGTCTTGCTTTCCTTAATAGCTGCAGCCTCGTCAGGATTGAATTGTAGTATCACAGCTTTTATTTATTGTAAATATTCAACATAATAAAAAGCTGCCTTCAACCATGTTCCCCAATGTGTAAGAATAGGCTGTGGTGGTTCGGGAATGCATTTGCTATGAAATGCACGAAGTCATTTAGGAGATTTAAGAAACACCTTTTTTGTATTTGCTATTAATGCTTCTACCTCTGGAAACATTGCCGAATAGTTTCTGTCATAAGATGTAAAGCATGCACTTTACACGTAATATGTACCAACCTACAACCGTGTTCTTGAAGTGAACGGTCTACCAAATGCATTGTCGCGGCACCGTCGGTCACAAACACCAACATTTGACTTGTTGACAGGTCAAATTTTTTTAACGTCTCCAGCACCACTCGCGTAATTGTTTTGCCAGTCGGTCTCTTGCTACCTAATAACAGTGAAAATGTCGGTTTAAGAGGGTCCAGTATACGTACTATAACAATTACAATAGAATTTTTTTACAATCTGTCGTCTTGTCAACGCATAACAACAGCCGATTCCTACACGTTGGGAAACATGGTTGAAGGTAGCTTTTTATTATGCTGAATATTTACAACGAATAAAAGCTGTGATACTACAATTCAATACCGACGAGGCTGTAGCTATTAAGGAAAGCCAGACAAAATTCGAAGATATTTCCGTTGAAACAGCTTTAAACACTATTCACAAGAACTATAAAAGATTACATGACATGAAAAACTTACAAAACAGTGCGTTTTCGTTAGCGGAGTCACTGCAAATAGTGGACAAAGTAAATCGACTGCTACACGATATAGGTGACGCAAAAAATGAGCGCGTTAGTGAAAAGTTAGCATGTGTGTTAAAGCAAGACACCGGTTTTACCAAATTAAGACAAATTTGTGATGGTGCATCTCCAGATCCGTTAAATGCGTTCAAAAACTACTTTAAGTATGTCCGTATTACATCAATAGATATCGAACGGTCGTTCTCAAAATATAAGCATATTTTTCACCATAGCGAACATCACTCACGGAGACAACCATAGAAACATACCTGATGCTGCAAAGTTTTTACAGATCTTCTCCAGTTTGTGATAACCAAGATAGTTCATCAAACTAATTAAGAGGGTAAGTTGTGCATACATTGTTATAAATTATAACAGTTTATTGCTTTTGTTACTAGTTAATTTCTTTTATTACATTTATTATGACGCGTACGCCTATGTCTCGCCGCACGACTTGCCAGCTTTACTTATGAGATTTTCTGAAATGAACTATGGACAATTTTGATATCAATATTATTTTATCCTAATGTTATTTTAAAAAACTTGCATAATGCGCTTTGATTTAGAGGTTTCAGTGACACGAAATGACATTACTGTAGCAAGACCAAACAATAACCGGAAAATGTATTGAGGCATTTTGACATTATCCATATTTTTAGAAATATACCACTATCATTGTTGATTAATATAATTTATTTTTTTACAAATGTTCTACGGCAATGTTTAAACAATATTTTGTCAATACTCTGAAATAAAAATGTGTCACAATTGTGTCACGTCAGTGGGTCCCAGAAATAGTAAGAAAAATACATTTTGGACATCTTATTTATATGGCATTCTTATTTCTACTTAGAAATTTACAAACACTCTGTATATTTATATACACCATTATAAAGGTATTTGTTTATAAATTATATTTCTCAAGAAAGTGTCCTACAATTAATCATTAGGAAAACATGTTGAACACGACAACATATGTTGATAGTGTATATTAATTACAAAATTTATAAGCGATCGCTTTGTCTTTTATCAGTTAAAAAAATCAATTTTGATGTATGGTTTATATTAACTACGAAAAACCAAACCTGTTTATCGAACAAACTAAACCTATCTTTACATTATTTTAGGTCTTATTAATTGTATATTGTTATTATTATAAGTAAGAGTGATATTTACACGTATTTTATACTGCTTTATTAAAAGTAGACTACCAGATAAATTAATATATTTTTAACTTTGTTTTGTTTGAATAATCATTATTTTATTCTACTATGTATACGTATTGTTTTTATTTATTTATAAAATAAATGATTAAACTTAAGCGCTATGTTTATTTCACTATACAGGGTGTAACAAAAAAGCATGTCATAAACTCAATGGCAGATTCTAGGCAACAAATAGTGACGATATGACTTAACTTACCTCTATGCGAAAATGCTTCCAAAAATTTTTATGGGCCTTTAAAGTCGAAAATAAAAAATGAAACATTTGCTCTAACTCTAGAGTCCTTGTAAGATATCTTTTTTTAAATTTGGTACAATATAGCACTAGTAGTAGTTCAATATTTTAAGTAATTATGATAAGTTTATCTCGATTCAAAAGACGAGAAGTGGGGGTCATGTGACCCATTTACCCCCTCCATTTTTTTATGGGCACACCAATGGCAAAAAGATAAGTTTTTTTTGAAAATAAAATTTAATTTTAAAAGTTTTTTTACTCTTACTTTTTTTTTTCTACGTGCTTTAGTTTTCAAGCATTTAGCTTATTGGAATTGTGAATTAAAAGACTCTAAAGCAGAATTGACCAACTATTTTGCGATAAGACTTTTAAATCGAATGAAATGGTGTCCTCTGAATAAACAAGCAATTTAATTTTAACAAAATAACTTTTTTGGAACTTATTGTAAACAATTTATTTTAAATAATTACTTTATAAATAAATAAACAACACAATTACCTAATTAAATAATTTAAAATTTCATAAATTGAACAGACATTTATTCAGGCTTTATTTTATTACTTTAGCAAGTGCTCAAAGTGCCCTCCGCCTTCATCAATACATTTAACACATCTTTTCAAAAATGAAAATCTGATTTTATTAAAAATTTGCTGCTTCTGGCGAAAACTATCTGCAGCATTTATAATTCTCTCCCTGAGATGTTCGACACTATCAACTTGTGTTGTTTATTTATTTATAAAGTAATTATTTAAAATAAATTGCTTACAATAAGTTCCAAAAAAAGTTATTTTGTTAAAATTAAATTGCTTGTTTATTCAGAGGACACTATTTCATTCGATTTAAAAGTGTCATCGCAAAAAATTTGTTCAATTCTTTAGAGTCTTTCAATTCACAATTCCAATGAGCTAAATGCTTGAAAACTAAAGTACGTAGAAAAAACGGTAAGAGTAAAAAAACTTTTAAAATTAAATTTTATTTTCCAAAAACAATTATTCTTTTGCCATTGGTGTGCCCATAAAAAAATGGGGAGGTAAATGGTTCACATGACCCGCACTTCTCGTCTTTTGAATCGAGATAAACTGATCATAATTACTTAAAATATTGAACTACTACTAGTGCTATATTGTACCAAATTTAAAGAAGATATCTTATAAGGACTCCAGAGTTAGAGCAAATTTTTCATTTTTTATTTTAGACTTTAAAGGCCCATAAAAATTTTTGGAAGCTTTTTGGCATAGAGGTAAGTTAAGTCATATCGTCACTATTTGTTGCCTAGAATCTGCCATTGAGTTTATGACATGCTTTTTTGTTACATCCTGTATTTATTAAGTATTTGCATACCCTACTGTATTTAAAACACTCATCATCATCAACAAAATTGAAACGTTAAGGTAAATGCAGTACTTACATATAGTTAGTTTCTGGTACTATATGTAATATTTATGGTAAGTACAGTTTCTACACCTAATATTAAGAAAAGTAATTGTATTTTTTTTTTCTCAGGCACTTCACCAACGATAGGTACTCTACACTAAGCACAACGTAGGTGTGCGAAGATTCAAGGAAGTACTTTATACAGGGTGTCTCATATTTAAAGTGACAAAGTAATGGAATATAGAGCACATATAGCTGGGTTCAAAACACCCCCAAACTTACCATTGAATGTTAACCGTTTTTGAGATACAGGACGTTTTATGACTTTTGACTAAAACTGTAGTCGGTGATATTTCTGAAGCGGCTTTAAATATTTGAATAAAATTTGGTGCCATACTATACTCTTTTAGTACAATCAAAATCATAACTCGCTTTGGAAAAATTCTAGGACCGAACTCAAATTTTATAATGTTGCTATCAGTGTCGATAACACTGGCAACCAACTAACTAACGTCGCTATTTTATTAATTTTACTTAAATAATCTGCATTAATTAAGCATCTTAATATTTTTTTGGATAAGGCATACACGTTTATTGAAAAAATTAATGGTTCGTACAGGGCTGGACTCGATTAAAATTCCATGATTAAGTACATTTTAATTAAATTTGTTATTCACATTATTTACATCATTTTTTAAATACATTAATATGAAATTTTCCGTGTTCATTACTAAACTGGAATACCTTTAAAAATGTATGATTTAGTATACGACGATTTGGAAAACATGTACACTTTTGCAGATTTTTCACTTCCCCTGCCGTGCCATCAAATATTATGACATTATTTTATACACTAATCTATTAAATTTTTAAATGTTTACTAATATTTACCAAAAAAAGTATACACAGAGTGATGTTATCGGCACTGAGAGTGACATTATAAAAATTGAGTCCAGTCCTGGAATTTTTCTAAAGCGAACTATGATTTTGATTGGACTAGAAGAGTATAATATTTGTACCAAATTTTATAGTCGTTCCAGAAATATGGCCTACTACAGTTTTAGTATATAAACGTTCTGTATCTCAAAAAAGATTAACATTCAAGGGTAAGTTTGGAGTTGTTTTGAACTCAGCTAAATATGCTCTATCTTCCATTACTTTATGTCACTCTAAATCTGAGACACGCTATATATAGTTGAAAATTCAATAACTATACTGTTAGCGGCAAAATGGATTGAAAGTCTGATAGTTAAGAGATAGCTGCAGCTTAATGGATGGTTTCTGGTGATATCATGATTACTTCTGCTGAGTATAAATAGTGATATAAGGTCTCAGATCATCAATAATACGACTGTTCCAAAATGGTAAGTAACTTTGTACGATAGGTGCGTTGTTCTCATCTAGTCGTATAGCCAAGTCAAAATTTTCAGCAAAGAATCAGCATGGCAGTAGCCTATGGTAGGAGCAGAGCTGGTATAACCCGTCCCAGCTAAGTTTGAGCCCATCCTGGGAAGATCTTTCAAAAAAAACCAATATCATCAAATCTTTGTCAACCCTATGTGCGTCCATATTCCCAGATGAAAAGATCTAAAAATCTGTTTCTTACAGTTCTTTCTTAAATTCTGTAACTAATTTCGTGTGCGTAATTGCTCAAAACGTCAAACTAGATTTTGCATACCAATGATATTATATCAAGACAGGTCAGATACTCTAGCAGACCATGGAAGAATGTTCATCGTCATCGTGAGCGCAACAACCCAGTTCGATTATTAGCTTCTGCAGTTTTACTCCTCCAAAAGGTTCTATACTTGACGACTGTTGTCCAATAACTTGCTTCCATCTTACCTGCATTTTCCGTCACTTCATCTTCCCGTTTCAACCTAGATCTGCCCCCTAGTCCTCGTTCCTATAGGCCGTGCTTTGAAAATCTGCTTCACTGGCTCCATGTCCGACATGTTCATATCAGCGTTTTATCCTGGTTATGACAGTATTATGTGAAGTTGAATTATTCTGTTGGATAATAGGATTTTTCTAAACTGTGAGTGTATTCTTGGGCAATCATGTTGCTTTCTGGGTAGACTAGAGGGGACCTGCTTCCATGTGCCATTGCGCCCCATACCATAACTCCTCGGGTAAGTGCCATCTCCCGTTCCACACAAAACTGAATATTTGACCTTTATCCACGTCGACGATGAACTCTTCTTCTGTGATCGTAAGCCCACAAAAGGAATTGGAATTCCTCACTGAACGTTATCACATTTCATTCTTCATCTCACTGGGCACATTGTTGGCACCACTCAGTGCTTTGATGCGCTCGGGTCAGTGGCAAAATGAGGTAGCATCGCTACGGGTGAACACTAAAAAGATGATGGATAGTCGTTGACCCGTGGCAGCTAACCAATCATTTGTTACAGATCTGGTTGTAGTAAAACGGTCCATTAGTGCTGCAATTCTTCATGTTCAGTGATTTTTAAATAGCCCCGGTACCTGTACGAAGTTGATGCTTTCGTTCTTCATTTCACGTATTCCAACATCGCATCATTGTTGATGTATTCGGCCAACCCTATCCGTAAAAAACTTGGCTTCTCATAACCCTATGATTCTACTGCTTTCAAACTCAATTAACCGCTGAAAATTCGCACATCTTTGAACTTGAGACAGTCAATGCTGTTTGAAATACAAACAAAGCAATTAAAAATTTAACTTGTTATAGCTTTTGTCTTTGTCTTCTTTATCTTTTTATATATTTCCATTTCACTTATTTTTCTAATGATTATCTTCTCTCGAGTATAAGATCCTTGAAGTTCTGTTAAATAAATTTTCAAAAACAATTGAAAGGATGATGTATGTACAATAAACAAAGTTTACAAAGAAATAACAGCTGCTGTTCAACATACAGCAAAGATTCTGTGAGAAGAGATCAACAGAAACAGAATTTTTTGCGCTATACAATATGGAGTATATTCAGAAACAACTCGACTGAAATCAGAATATCATAAATATGTTCATTATTGCACTTTCGTGCTAGTTTGATAAAAAAAATGTAATCCAAGTGTCAGAGATAAAATACCAAATACTAATTCGGTATCTTTTTCATAGAAATCTTCACGTCGAGGCAAGTAACAACGCGTTTCAAAATTGTAACTAACACTGGTGTGATACAGAGTTTTGTATTGGCACTATTATATTCATGCAATACATAAATGATTTAAATAAGCGCTGACTTACTGGTATCATGATATATCAGATGATACACATGCAGCTATTTCGGGATAATTCGTAGAAGGAGTTATACTAGCAAGAAATAAAGGCATTCAAAAAATAAGTACTTGGTGTCATGCAACAGGAGTATATTAAAAACTCATAAGTAAAGCTGGCCGAGGTGGCTGGAGTACAGTCACGGTCTTGCGCTGGCGTCACACTTGCCGATTTAGAAGTGATTTACGCTGCAGTCTTATTTGAAAGGTTAATGCGTGAGGTTGTACCTATAAATTATACATAAAGTCAAACGCTTCAAAGGATAAAAAACGACCGTACGCGGACACAGTGAATAAATTTATCGGTGAATTTCCGGATTTATTCTATGACGGATGCAAAATAATTTGTAAAGTTTGCAATCAAGACTTAATGTGCTGGCACAAAACAGATTGTCGTCGTCATATCAATACCGTGCAACATCAAAATAAAAAAAAATGGCATGCCTTTGACAACTCAGTTTATGTTTGATTTATTGTTAATGTTAATAGCCTGTAATATTCCGCTACACATACTGGATAAACAACCATTTCGGGAGTTTTGGAAAAAATACAATCCCCAGGTGAATTTACCAAGTCATACATCGTTACGTAGATATATTCCAGCTGTTCGTGAAGACATTGTAAATAGGATTAAATGTGGATTAAAAAATACACGGCTCTGGTTATGTATTGACGAGACGACAGATTGTAAAAAAAATTCTATTTTAAATATTATAGTACGTGTACTGGATCCTCTTAAACCAACATTTCCACTTTTACTAGCTAGTAAAAGACTAACTGCGTGTACTGGCGAAATAATTACGCGTGTGGTGTTGGAGACATTCGAAAAATTTGAACTTTCAACAAGTCAAGTGTTGATGTTTGTGACCGACGGTGGTGCGACAATGCGTTTGGTGGGCCGTTTTCTTCAAAGAGACGATTGTAGGTTTTTACATGTTACGTGTAAAGTGCATGCGTTCCATCTTGTAGCAGAAACGATTCGAAAATGTTTTCCAGAGGTAGATGCATTAATAGCAAATACAAAAAAAGTATTTCTTAAATCTCCTAAACGGCTTCGAGCATTTCACACACTGTGTCCTGGTATTCCGGAACCACCAGAGCCGATTCTTACACGTTGGAGAACGTGGTTGTAGGCAGCTTTTTATTATGCTGAATATTTTCAACAAATAAAAGCTGTGATACTACAGGTCAACCCTAACGAGGCTGCAGCTATTAAGGAAAGCCAGACAAGCTTTCAAGATGTTTCCCTTGAAATAGATTTAAAAACTATTTATAACAATTATAGAGGACTACACGACGCAATAGAAAAATTGCAAAATACTTCGTTGTCGTTAGTGGAATCGCTGCAAATAGTGGACGACGTAAATACACAGCTACAGGCTATAAATGACGCAAAAAATAATCGCGTTAGTGAAAAATTCGAGAGTGTATTACAGAAAGATCCTGATTTTAGCAAATTAAGACAAATTTGTGATGGTACATCTACAACTTCGTTAAGTGAGTTCACAGATTGTTTTACTTATGCCTGTATTACATCCGTAGATGTCGAACGGTCATTTTCAAAATACAAACATATTTTTTCACCAAAGCGAACATCGCTGACGGAGACAGCTGTAGAAACATACCTGATGCTATTATACTATAGATCTTCCCCACTTTGTGATGACGACAACCAAACTACTTCATAAATCTGATTAAAAGGGTGAGTTTTATACAAATTTTTATAAAATGTAACATTATTGTTAAAATTTATTTCCATTTATTGTACTTATTCAAGTATTATGGTATGATGTAAACATATGAGTCATATGACGGCTTTGTCGGCCAGGTGACCTCGGCCAGCTTTACTCATAAGACAATCAGTGCTACATTTGTAAGTTCTAAGTTGAGTATGAGGAAATATTTAGAAGGTTTGGAAATATTTCAGTTTCGTTAATTCAGTCAATATCAACAAATTAATTTTAATTTTAATAAGTTTTCAATCACAATTCAGGGCATTTGATTTAGAAAATAATTAGTACTTGATAACAAGTTTGGCAACGTATATTGCGATTATGAAAAATGTTCTAACTTATCGTCAAATAGCGTAAGGTAAATATAAAACATTGATGATTTAATTAAATTAAAATGGATTTTGTTTATAAAACCTCTCATGTAATCGTAAGAATTGAGCAAATGTCTTTTATTCTACATACTCATATAGATTATATGTCTACTGTTTTTGCACTTTTTTATCATTTTATCTATGTTCTATTTGGCTTATTTTATTACACACAAATTGGATATATTTATTTCTTTGTTCAAATTTGGAGATTTACGGCGGCACCTCCACCATTTATTAGGAAATAAGTTTTCTTTCAACAAAGTTAATATAGATGATCTTCAATCAGCGTATTACTGTTAATATGAAAACTTAGTACATCTTAAACTGTGTTAACATTTAAATTTTATTAAATTTCGCCTCAATGTTACTTTGGCTTAGATATGGCTGGACTTTTTATCATAAAATATTTTAAGTAGAAAAAAATGCGCGGTATAATTTAAATTAATTCTATACATTTCAGTTGTAATGCTGTTTTAAATATAGTTAAATTCCAGAACATTTTAGCAATAAACTGAACTCAGTTTTACTAGCTCTCATCTGATTTCTGAGTGTTTTGTATACTTGATGAATTTTATATATATTCTAAAGACATTCATTTGTTATTTACTTTTTATACTGACTAAAATTAGTAATGTTTAAATAAATACTTATATATTTAATTTCTCTACAAATTTACATTTTTCGCAAAATATGTCCCATAGTTAACTTTAGATTAGTTAAATTGAAATTAACTACCCCATTCAACACACGCCTGTGAAGTAAATCCATTGAGAAGATAAAACATAAAAAAGATCATGAAAATTGTAATTTCCTATGGTATTTGAGAGTATAAATAAATTAATGCCATAATTACAGCTTTGATATTAGATACTCCCATAGCCACAACTACCACAAAATAAAGGCGTTCTTTTAGCATTTTGTGGCACGTGGTGCGCGCGCATGGGGTGGGAGCACAACGTGGATTATCAAGGAGTGGGGAAATATTCCTGTCAGTCTAACTCGGGTAGCTGTTCGGAATGTTTATGTTATCGGTTCGCGCGTAATATCCTCGACCACGTAATTTGAGTATTTTGGTGGTCTAAAAAAGCAGGTAAGGCCCAAAAAGTCATTTAAATATATATATACCTAAGGAGAATGAAATTTAGTTATAACATATATTTACATTCAGATAGTAATAGACCTCACACACACGCGAATATATATGTATATAAACAAACATATTAAAATTTTCTATAGTAATTGATATGTGTATAAATGTTTTGTTCTTTTAATGCAAGTACATTAAATATTTTCTGCTTAGGCCTGATTTTTCAATCGTGGGTTAACTAAACCACTGATATAATAAGAATTTTTAAAATCATGATAACAAATATTTTGTGTATGGGTTAACTTTTAGTTAGAAAGGTTTATATTATAATGTTAGCATTTTTTACAAAAAATATAGCACTGTTTATTAGTAGTTAACTCGCGTTTAAAAACTTGGGCCTTAAAGACGTACATAAAAAACAATCTTAGGTATATATGTAAAACTGAAAATGATGTATCATTCTTTTTTCTTAACAATCTGTTAACATTTTCGATGTACTTAATTTTTCAGCGATGGAAAATTCAGCATATGTCCCAAATTCGGGCCATTTGAATTCCCCTGCTCTAGTGGTATTCTCTCAAGCTGCCGGCGGTTTACAAGACGCTTTGAGAATTCAAAGACCCTTTAATCCACAGGTTAGTTAAATATTTTGCTTTTGAGGAACTGATATTTAGTTAGGTGATTTAGGTCACTGCTGAAGTCACTGAAATGATATGTTCAGAGTCAATGACTTAGTTTTTTCGATACTTAAATAAAATATGTATGAGAGTAGGACTGTGATATTTATATAAGCATTTATTGATATTATTGCGGAATTTATTATTATTTGGAAGAAAATATATTATCAGATTTACAACAACCTTTAGAAGTTTTAGAGGTTTTAAAAATTGTACACATTTTCAGTAAAATAAGAAATTTGAAAAACGGAATATCTACAATGTAAATATTAAATTCTGTGGGCACTTTCTAACAAGAAAGTAAGCTGTTTATTATTTAGTACGTATAAACAAAAAACATATAAACATCAACCGGTTTAAAAGCATTTTACAAATTTTCCTTTTACGGAAATTTCGCAAATTATTTTATTTCCTGCCAACTTCGCCGTCGGCAATGTATTCTCCACTAAGTAAAAATACTCTTTAGCTTTTCAAACACAGTCGAGTCTAATGCATTTTTTTTGCACATCTATGAATTTCTTAAATATACAAGTGAAATATATTTTCAGGATCAAAATTCAACTTTCAAGTTTACATACTGTTATTGGGAAAACTTGAAAGACTAAAATAATATGAAAAACTCCGTTTAAATGAAACAACCCCCAATTCCAGAGGCAGAATCTGTGCGGAAAGGGGTTATTCTTAGAAAAAACGTGGATATACAATAATTCCCTCCGCCGTTGCCATTTGCCACAGCTGAGATTCGAACCCGGGAGCTCGCTAGAGAGCGACTACTCGCACTTGCCATATAACAAGCACTAGCCACCGTTGATTGTTTACATATGTTTGTATACAGTATATTTATATATTTAAAACGATAAGATTTAAAAAATATGTTAGCTGACAAATATTACCTAAATTTTTTACTTGCAGAACAAAGTAACCGAAAATGTTCTAGATTCTCAAAAACAACGTCAAAGGTTTTGGTCCGTTTTTTTGTATTATTGACATTAGGCATAAGACGAAATTATAGAGTGGATTTGACAAATTTTTTTCTGAACTACAAAATTAGTTTTAGATGTAAAAATATAGTAATTTCTAAGATTGATATTATAACTCAAAATTACAAAAGTAATACCCTGTCCAATACTAGACTAAAATGTTAGTCCCAAGTCTATCTTTTTAAAACTTTTTTGAATGTTTGTGTTTTTCTGGTGTAAAATTGTTTATCGCTGTATGACTGACAATGAAAATTATAATAAATTATTGGTGAATACAGATATATGACTGAAATACCGTTTTCTCGATTTATTTATAGAAGTAAAACATATATTTTGTCTTTATTTAAAATTATAGGCATAGAAATACATTTATAACAACCGAGAAATTGGATAAAAGTTATCATTTATTTATTTAAAAGCAATAATTTTATTTTAAACATGTTAGGTTGAATACATTTTAATGTTTTGGTAACATATTTTTAAAACAAATAAACGAACTTTGAAAATGAATACATAGTTTTGAGTTAATCTGTTTACATAATTCGGTTTATTAGTATTGGCTTTAAAATCTATTTAGATTTATAGAAACAAAAACCACCGAAAGGCTAGCATTTTTTCTCACTTCATTCATACAAATTATACATTTTTATAACAGTGGAACAAAGATTAATACCCGTTGAAGACGCTAGACCTATCAACATAATTATATTATCGGGATAATCGTATATCGTAAATTGTACAGATTTCAATAATTCAGTACTCCAAAATTAAATTCGTGTCGTAATTTTGTTATATTTGTATGACTATTACCTACACACGTCTTGTTTCCCTTGATCAATATAGTCACCATTGCACCTACTCAGGAAGTCATGATGAACGAATCCGTGTCGGAATCTGTACAAATTTTGGTATAATACCAGGAATAAATACACCAGTAGAATTACAGGCATAGAAATGATCCAAAATGAAGTTCAATAGAGATAAATTAAAAGAAGTTCATTTGCATTAAGGTTAATAAAATCAAAATCTGAACCTAGTTTGTGAAAAAATGCGAGGTCACTCTTTGTAAAAAATTGTTTCGCCCCATATCATAAAAAATAATACTATTTAAAAAAATCACAAAATTGGTACAATATTATACCATTGGCAAAGACTGGTAAAGCTGTTGTTGTAAATTGTCACTGGTATATTATTTTACCACCCGCTAAATTTCTTTTTGTAGTAGATATTTTTCTTAACTACTTTTTACATTAAATATGATTTGAACGAAACAACTACTCAGCGGGTAAATACCTCGACCTGCATTGGATTATACCTTCAAATCATGATAGATCGGTAGCCAATATCATTTGTCAATTCCTAACCAGACATAGACCGGTTTCGAACTTATTAATTCTCCTCAGTATGCCATAGGTTATGGAACAGACAAATGATAGTGGCCAACTTGCTAGTCATATACTGACTAAGGAAAATTGAGTAGTAGTGAGAGGTATGGGAAACTTCTCATATGGTCCAAATGCTACTATCCGACCGACATCATAGATGTCTCTGTGGCGGATAGCGACTTGCGAAGCAAGTACCGAGAGCGGCGACCTCTAGCCCAGGTGGACTAAACTACTGTTATTAAATATGATTTGAACGAAACAACTACTCGGCGGGCAAATACCCCGACCTTCATTGCATTATACCTTCAAATCATGATAGATCGGTAGCCAATATCATTTGTCAATTCCTAACCAGACATAGACCGGTTTCGAAATTATTAGTTCTCCTCAGTATGCCATAGGTTATGGAACAGACAAATGATAGTGACCAACTTGCTAGTGATATACTGACTAAGGTAAATTGAGTAGTATATCATATCAATATATGCATTTGAAATGTTCTTAAATTTATTTTTTGTCCTAATTTTATTATTTGGAAATCACTAAAAGATTCTGTGGCAAACTGTCTTAATTTGCCATTGGTACTCCATTTTTCCCCTACTATAAACAATACATATCTGTCTGCGTCTGAAATACCGAAATAATTTTTTATTTTCACATCCTTTTTTTTCAGTTTGCAATGTCTGAAGCCTCAAAAAGATCTTCACAGACCATTTACTGCCTCCAGTTTTGGTCTAAGACACATGGAAGCATACAGTGGCATACCTGCTCACATATTAAACCACCTACAACCCCAATTTTTACACCCCGGTCTATCTCTCGGTTCTGGGGCATTTCGCCCTCTCGCAGATTTGAAATCTTTCCCATCTCCGTCAGCATTCGCGCCCCCAAAGTGTTTAAAAATTGAAACAAATAGTGAATCTCTTCATCCTAGTCATAATCATGGAATATTTTCACCGTCGGAAGAAAGAATGTTGGGGCCGAGCCCTAGAACAGATTCTTGTTCTCCCGCCAGCGCTTCAATGTCTCCTCAGCCCCAAGCAGCTGTCAAGGAAGAGAGTCTGGATGCACAAATGTCGGAGGATGGTGACGGTCATGGTCAGACAAATGACAATGATTCGCCGGGAATTCACGATGACAGCAGGGGATTTAGAAGTAAGTTATTTTTAACTGTAGATATTAGGCGTAAAATAACTCCAATAATTAAATTAAATTACAAATTGAATGTAAAATCTTCAAAGAGTATATTTTTGTAGACCAACTTTTTATCCATGACACTAAAAGTGTTGCAATGCCTTTTGTCTTTACTTATCTCAAAGTTCAATTTTTATCTGCCTTCACTTCGGTGAGAAAAATTTAAGTGATAATTTAACAACGTTTTTGTGTTTTTTGTTTATACAGAGCAATTAAATTGGGCCCGTAAAGAACATCAGAATAAAGTGACAATACGAAACTGTCACACAGTTTAGTTTTCGTTTTTTGAGATAAATAATGCCTGTAATCTTACGATCCAGCACGATCCTTGTATTATTTTGTTTACAAATGACTCACTGTATATTATAACATCCAAACTTTTACCCAATTCCCCCACTTGCAATTGAGTTTCATCTAAATTTTCGATTGAATTTTTCTCCATAGTTTGATGTTTTTGGGTTACAGGACAATAACAATCGATTTATCTACATTTATCATAAAAGTGATCTCTGGCTGAATTAATAAAATTAGTTAAATTTGCACTTATTTTTTACAAGCAAATAGTTAATAGATTTGCCATATGCGTAAAAACAGCTCAAACGATAATTTAGACATTCAGTAAACTTATAGTGAATAAGAACGGACACAGAATGGAACCCTGGGGAACACCAGATTTTAACATAATAGTTAGTATCTGTATTATCTATGGCAACTTTTTTTCTAATTTATCAAGTAATTGCTAAACACCTAACAGATCCATCTTCCAAATAAATGCAATTAAAAATAGCTTTAAGTGTTTTAAAATTTAAAGTATCAGAAGCTCTACTAAAATCAAGAGCAATAGTAGTATAGTGTAAAGATCTTGATCGGTTGCTCCTAAGATGTCATCTACCTTATGTAAAGCATTGTCGAACAACCATAACTTGGCCTCAGCCGTGAGTCAAGTACTATGTCATTTATCCAAAAGGTTTTGGAAAATGCAAACAAAATCCTAATAACAGGTAAATGTTTTAGTTCATCAGGATTAAATTGCTATTAGTGAGAATACGGTATTTGAGAACCAAAAATGAATAATATGAATTAGGTATGGTCTAATGTGGAGATGGGAAGGTTTTATTTATGTAATACTAAATCCGTCGCATCCTGGAGAATTACTTTTGACTTGATTAGCAGCTTCATAAAGAATAAACTGATCAAATGATTCGAAAAAATCAAATTATTTTTTGAGTACGTTTTCCAGATATCAGTACTACATAAAATTAGAAGTAAATCAGAAAGGGGAAATATAATTTTGATATCTGCATCTGACGTACCTCAAAAATCTAGTTTTTTCAATTTTTAATCTCTTATGTCAATTACATTTAAATTTTAAGCTTGGAGTAAATCCTTGTTTAAAATGTATCTTTAATAGGATGTCTGCTGTTTCCGTTTGTTGTTTTCTAAACAAAGATTTTTGTTGGTGAGAAAACGCACTTCTAACTAATACCCTCTTTGATTAATAAAACATACTGAATTTTATGTCCATCATAACCAAGTAGCCTTGGTACAGCATTTGGAGCTCACACCGAAGATCACAATATTTGGTCTACTTTTTCTCTTCCTTCAAGGCGATGTTTTTCTTAGCAGGGGCCGAGTACTCGATAACAAACATCACCTTGCTTTAATGGTCGAGGAGAGCTATATCAGGCTTGTTAGCCTGGATTAGCATGACCGTCGGGAACGAGTGGTGCCAGTAAATCCAGCATTTCTCGTTCTCGACAACGGACTCAATATCTCCGGGGATGTAAGGCACCTCTGGTGTCTGGTCCAGCCTTAAATGGTAATATAGCATTCGTAACGCCGCGTTATGTCGGCGGATATAGGCTGAAATCGCATATATGGGTCATGCTGAGACTGCATGACGATTTCGGCATCAGACAGCAGGTCTTGCAGGTGATATCAGCAAACTCTACACGTCATACGTGGCTACGGTAGACCAAGGTGTTGACAACACCATCCTGGCAGTCTCCACTTAAGCCCGGCTGACCTTAAGAAGGCAAATATCAGCCTGGTCGATAAACCCAGCGTTTCTATGTTTTATAGAATACACCTTGCTGGGGTTTATCGACGTGCTGTCGAAACAGATTTTAGGACGTGGGAGGAACACACGGACGATCTAGGATAAATACTTTTGCGAATATTTATCATCTTGCGGCTATCTCTGTCTAATTGGTGCAGCTCGCCTACCGTCACCACTCTAAAGGAGTAAAGCAAAACGACAACGGCAAGCATGTTAATCGCAGACACCTTGTTCTTCCCCAAAAGTTGGGAGGATCAAATCTTTCGGAATAGGTGTCTGTACATGCCGCAGAGAGAATCCACTCCCCACATCCCGCAGGGTTAGTGACTGTAGATACCATAATCGTGTGCCCTAAGCAGACAGAGAGAACCAAGAATGATCGCCTTCTGCATTTGCCCTGCTCGGCTGATTTTTGACAGGTCGGTATGGTATTCAGTTCCGAGAGCAACGTATGCTTTATTTTTCCGAGTACGCCGATTATTAGAATGACCATTTTGACCGAGTAACCTGGGTACAGCACTTATTATTATTATTATTATTATTATGTAATGATAAAATTTAGTAAGTATTTACTTTTGAATGTAAAATATCATATCATCAGATATAAAAAAAGCACTAATTTAGTTTGTTGGTGTATATAGAAAGACTACAAATTTGCATCGTAAGTAATTATGTAATTAGGTCCTTGGTAAAAATCCAGGTGAACACAGAGAAATTATACAATCGAGTGTTTCCTTTTGCCGAATTTGTTACTAATCCCTAACGTAGCGAAGCGAGCCCCTTAAAATTAATTTTGTTTATTTTTTCCACTTATTTAATAATTAATCATTATTTGATTTGTGGTGGAATGAGAGCTGTGCGGTGTATCAATTGGAACCAATAACGGTCTTTACGTTTTTAATTTCGATTGTCATTAATTGTGGGTGAGAATGATTTCTCCGCTCAGAACCCTATTTCGCGTATCAGAAACACCCCGAATAAATGGCAATTGATTCGAAATGAAAGTAATATATTCTCTCGAGAAAGACTATTAAACAATAAAAATACTTTAGGATTGTTGTTTGCCTGTATATGACACAGCTATAATCTCTCAAGAATGCCTTTAAATATTGTACAGGGTGGGTCTTATATAGCGTAACATTAGTTTTTTATACTCTAATAAAAGATCAACTAAACAAGGTAACATATTAGGTTAAAGTAAAAGTCTAATACAACCGTAAATAAACGTAACAAAATAAATAATATTAATACCACATACACATGTAACGAAGTAAATAAATAAATATAAATCAGTGATCATATTTTTCGCAATTTGTTCCACTGTGCGACGTCTCAGTATCGAGAGCAAATGTATTTTTTCTTAAGTTAATGCAAATGAGGTGTTTTCCTCGTGAGTTCTAGGCAAAAAATGGAATAGAATGTTCTAACACTACTGCACTTAATATTTATTATTTTTTGTATAACTTAATATTCATCGTGGCAAATAATTGTTTAAAAAACCAAGTATATTGTGAGAGTGCCTACAGTCAGGCCACATTTTGTGTTAAGAAACATGGATGAGTTTTATAATACGTACAGGATATCCCAAAGGTCCCTCCCCCGGCCTTTTTCTCCTAAACTAGGATTAATGGAGAAAATCAAACAAAGCCGCTTTAGAGGTAGGTTGTCAAATTTTATTTTTACGTGGTTTCGGTTCTGTCGAGCAGCGGGCAGCGTCGCCATGTCATTTATACTCCCCCCCATTTCTATACGGCATCAAAAGGAAACTAAATGTTAAAAAAAAACAAATACAGTTTTATTCTAGTTACAACTGTTAAGAAATTGGAACAAAAATGATATTAAAAAATCTATACGGTGTGTCTGTAAAGTATGCGATAAATTCATTATTTCTTAAACCAAAAATATTTAGAAAAAAAATCAAAATCAAAAAATTGTTGACATCGAAGGCTTGCGATAATCTAATATCAAGGACGCTTGGAGCCATTTATATATTTCCTTGCTTGGCATAGGTAATAAATAAATAAATTATCCTTTTACGTAAACCGCGCGGTTTTCTTGCTTCATATATCTTGTGTTAGACTATACTTGTGTTATCAGCCATTTCGAAATTGCAAACAATTACAGTGCGCTTTCTCACGGGCCATGGGGGACATTTTAACTTGAATTATACGAGAAAAAATTGTATGATTAAGGTTTACTGAGAATTTAGCAGCCAGATTTGTCCCTATCTAGAATAGTCTTTAATTGACCATTTTGACCCGTCGCAGCAAATGCCATCTAGTTTAAAACTGCAAATCAAACCTCACCGACTACTAACTGTTCTCTTAGACCAACCTAACAATTAAATTTTTACACACGAAGTTAAATTAAATTCTAATACATCTCTGATCATATATGTTTTGATATTGTTTTGATAATAGCTACATACAGTTTTTTTTTCTTTTCGATATAGATCTTATACATCTTGAAGTTCATAAGTTCCCCCTATTACTACAGAACAAATCACAAAGCATGTAAGTAGCTTTTTTTATAAAAAAAATAAATTGTAATCTAACAAAAATGATGTGCACATCGTAGAACTAAATTGGCTAGAAAAAATGAAGTACCTTGTAGATTTTTTTTAGTATACTCAAATCGAGTGGAAAATACATTGTACAAATGTAAAATAAAAATACATGTAAAATAACTGTATATAACCATTTAAAAGACAATTTTACATCTTATATCTTACCATGTATCATGTCCATAGCACATGTTCTCTTCTCAAGCAATTTAAATTACATCAAGTAAATTTGAATCAGATTAATTTAACGAAAGCAAATTTCGCACCATAATCTCTTTGTGTGCTTGTTGCTCTTACCAAAGTATTTAGACTTATTGTACTAATTATTATTATTGTTCAGTGTTTTATTAAAATGAAATGACATATCATTGTATTTAACCCTAGTCTTCTATGCAAGCCAGAAATAAAAATAGGACTTTTGGCTCCACCTACAATAGTAGGAATTTATTCGCACATGGTACACCAACTGCTTCAAATGGCCTCAAATAAAAATCTAACGGACTGAAGTTCGGAGATTTTGGTGACCAAATTACTGGACCTCCGCGACCAATTCTACTGTTGTTGAATTTGACATCTTCCACAACATGCATGAGTGGCCTTTAAATAATCCTAATGATATTAAATTAACAACATTTCAACAAAGATTTTCAGTAAATGTTTAGGGTGGGTATCTTTAACAATAATTTGGTACCATAATTTATTCTAAACAACTCTGACGATTTATCACTTACGGTATTACGCAGTATGTGGTGTCAACATGTTGGCATTCCTGTTCATTTTGGAAGAGAAGTAACTGCTCGGAAAATGTCAATTTCAACAACAGATGAATTGGTCGCGAATGTCCAGTAATTTGGTCACCAAGATCTCCGGACTTGAATCTGTTAGACTTTTATTTTTGGGGTTATTTGAAGCAATTGATGTACGGTGTGCAAATAGACTCTGGAAACAATTGTATCAGAAATCTTAAGGTAATCGTTAGAACATACGATTTCCTTGTCCGTCGTTGCGTTGCAATGCTTGAATCCATGGTTAAGGAGGGTATTTTTACTACTTAGATAGATAGATAGGTAGATAGTTTATTTGACCACATTATATACAGATATGTACATTTGTAGCCAGTCAGGAAACAAATACTATTCTATGGCAGAATAAATTAAAAGTTGAATGGTGTATAACTAGTGTAAAGTGTAAATAAATACAAATATATAAATGTTGGACAAAGCAGAAACAATAAAATTTATGATAAAACACTAGAACAAAAAAAGATAGAAAAACAGGTGGAAAACTATATAAAACATGATTTAACATTAAAAAAAGGTAGTTAGAAACCTGTTCCAGATCAATATTAAGCACCTATTTTTATGTACTGGTATAGATTCGTGATAAATGAAATAGTTTCTGGATAAATGCATAAAATGATAAATGCATAAAATCATCTACGGAATAAAAACAATGTTTGAGTATACATTTTTTAAGAGTTTTCTTAAACTTATTTAAATTTAATTATGTAATTCAGAATTTCTGTTTAACCTACTAGCATTTTTGTATATATCAACTAGAGAGGAATATGTGTATATATATATATATATATATATATATATATATATATATATATATATATATATATATATATATATATATATATATATATATATATATATATAAGGCATGATGCTAAACTTTCTGAATAGAGGTTGACAATGTTCTGTATTATTATTAATTCCAGTAAGTACTCTAATGGCTCTTTTTTAATGCATGACTAGAATTACCCCATAAAATCACAACGTAGGTAATACGTGAATGAAATGAGGCTAAATATGTAAAAAGCAGGGCGTTAGTACTCAATACTAACCTCATTTGACGTAACAAATAAATTATACTTGCGAGTGATTTTCCAACTTAAATTATCATCCAATATAACTCCTAGCAACTTAACACTTCTTCCTCTAATAATAGCATGGTTTGAAGATAAAAGTAGATTCAGTGATTTATCACTGTTGAGTTTAAGTTTATTTGCGACAAACCATTTCTCAGCAGTTTCTTCAATTGTTTCTAATTTATTTACTAAGTTTAAATAATAATCAGTATCCGAAGTAATTAAAGTTGTATCATCGGCAAAAAGTATACAAATGTAGGGATGAAGAAAGCAGCAAATATCATTAATGAAACAAATAAACAAGAGTGGTCCCAAGACAGATCCTTGGGGCACTCCATGTTTCATGTTGCTAAAACATGAATTTATATTATTGATACATACGCATTGTCTTCTGTTACTTAGGTATGATTCAAAAAGAGTCAGAGGAACCCTCTTATACCATAGTGAGATAATTTTATCAGCAGCAGATCGTGAGGAACACAGTCGAAAGCCTTGTAGAGATCACACACTGTATGTTTCCCCTCCTCAAAATTTTCGACTATGTCACCTACCACTTTCTGTACAACTTGAGTTGTAGAAAGTTTGGATCGAAAACCATATTGACAATTCGAAATTAAGGAGTGATTTCCTATGTACTGAGACAATGATAATTTTAATAGAATTTCAACTAACTTACCAAAAATAGGGATAATTGAAATGGGTCGGTAGTTGTCCATTATTCCCGTATCACCTTTTTTAAAAAGTGCGATGACTTTCGTTACTTTAAAAGAGTCTGGAAAACCTCTTTCACTAAAACACCTATTTATTAGTAATGTAAGAGCATATATGATTATTTCAATAGTTTCTTCAATTATCTTACTATTCAAATCATAGACATCAGTACAGGGAGAATTTTTGGTGCTTTAGCCGTATCAAAAACTTCAAACGTAGTGACTGGCCGAAGAGAAAGAGAGCCAGCTGCAACAGGATTTTTTTCTAATATATCATTTAAATTCATATTGCTATTCGGAAGCAAGGCAAGAATATTCTCTGCTACACTCCTAAAGTAATTATTGAAATCTTCCTGTGATAAAGTAAGATCAGTTTGAGTCAAATGTTTATTATTTCTCTCATAATTTATTAACTTCCACCTTTCTCTGGCTTTGTTTTAGGAGTTTGCAATATACTGATCGAATGCAACTCTTTTTGGTCTTATTATATTCAGTTTTATATTATATCTGTAAATCTTTATATACCCGAAAATCAACAGAATTCTTAGTTACATTGCAAATTAGCTTAACGCAAGACAAAGTGTCACGCATTTTACCCAAGGACTCATTACCATTATTTGTAATACGTCTTCTCAACACTTCTTTAGGAAAATCAGCACTAGCTTTCACCGTGATATATTAACCCAAGTGATCAGAAAGGCATGGTTCAATAACACCTGCTTAATAATCAATATTTTTTAAATTTGTCAGAATGTTATCTATACAACTAGATGACTGTGCAGTAATTTCTTTGCATTCTGTAATAGTGATATCGAGAGCAAAGGAGTCAAGAAGTGACACTAAGTCAGTCAACTGTGAAGTTTTCTTATGGATATTTATGTTGAAATCATCCACAAGTATAATTTTACACCGTGTAGAATATTTAAATAATAAATTTTCTGAATTTATTAAAAATACATTAAAATCATCAGAACAAGATCTGTACAAGGTAAAAACTAAAATTTTACTAATGGTCATTTCTATTCCACAGAATTCAGAATTAAATTCACTACAGAATTCACTTAAATCAAAAGCTGCATATATATATATATATATATATATATATATATATATATATATATATATATATATATATATATATATATATATATATATATATATATATATATATATATATATATATATATATATATATATATATATATATATATATATAGCATATTTAATTTAAAGTTTATTATTCTATCAATTTCAGAAATATTAAATGAATTTAGTTATTGTTTCAAAGCTGATTTTTGTTGTACATGTTTTGAGAATTGGTCTAACGTTCCTAGGAACTTTTTTGTTTAGAGCAACCTCTTCTAATTTGGCACACTATATGGAATGACTGATTTTCCATTATTACCAATTTTTAATAAACGACAATAAACCCATATCTAACTGTTCTGAAAAATGTCTACCACCATTATTTGACAAGATTTCTTTGCTTGTTTGTAATATAATAACAATTTAGTGCATTATTGAAATGGAGATTTTTTGACTGGACGTCATGTTATTTAAAATTTGTTTTATGCTCCTATTTTGACAATACACAATACAAAGTAGAAAAAAATTCAAGATACCTGTATTCAAGACGTCTCGGAAAATGACATTTAAAAAATTGACACTTGACGAGTTCGGGGTTTTGTCGAAAAATTTCAAGTAAAAATTTTATTAAATTTATTCATACAGAGCAAATCTATTATAGCTAACTTGGAAGAACATATTTTTATTTAGTTTCATGGCAAGATTGCACTTTTGATGAAATATTAACATATAATGTTAACAGTATAAAGCAATTAATTATTTGTGTGAAACGAAATTGAAAAATAATGTAGTTAAAATGGGATTATGTGTTGGGCAAATTAAAATAACCGAAACGCGGTCCGTTTCGTGGTTTAAATATTATAATTAATTATTATTAAATAAAACAGCATTTGCTGAATATTTAATGATAACAAACGACTGAAATTCTGGTCATTAGTCACACTGCAAATAATTTATCATTTGTTTGTCGTAGAACTATTTAATCAATAAAATATTTAAAATGATTAAGGGCCGGTTTATCAATGCTCATTTACCTCTAACTATAAGATAAGTCCAATTCGCGTATAATTGCTATTAAATATGAGAGAGTATCCAAGAAAACAACAGTTATAAAAATAATTATTTCGTTGGGTATTTCTTATAGATAAAGTTAATTATTTATTGATGAAAGCCCCTTTGAAAAATTTTAATGACAATTATAATTTGTTTGAAAGCTGTTTTAATTCACTGGTTGAAAATTTTTTTGATATTGTCCGTTTTAAAGGTGTAAAATCAAATATGATATCTCAAATTCAACAATTTCTTTAAAATTGAAAATACCTAAATTATCAAAATAATAAAGGGTGTTTCAATAATAGCACAATGTTTCAAGGTTCAATAAAACATGGTCTTTTATAGCAAAGTATTGAAATATTTATTGAGTTACAATGTAGACATTTAGGAGTTATGTATGGAACAACACATGTGGTAAATGGCCGCCACGGCTTTACTGGCACATGCGTACCCTTTTGGCGAAATTTTGAATAACGGTGTTGCATACATATGGCGGTATTTCGTTGATATAGTGTCTAATTTCGTCCTTCAGAGCTTCGGTGGTCGAGGGCTTGTTGGCATAAACCTGTGACTTCAGATAACCCCACAGCAAAAAGTCCAAAGGTGTTAAATCGCAAAAGCGTGACAGCCAATTCTGGTAACCAAACCGAGAGCTGACATGACCAGGAAAAGACTCGTGCAAGACCGTCAATGTTTCACGGGCGGTATGGCAAGTGGCGTCGAGAGCAGTATCTACCAATTGAGGCACAAGAAACTGGGTTATCATAGCACGACAACGTTCGCCATTCACCGTTCTACATTACTTGCTTCGTCTTCGAAGAAAAACGGCCCAATGATTCCTCTAGACCACAATGTACACCAAACAGTGACATGTTTTGGATGCATTGTTTTCTCATGAATCATTCGTGGATTTTCTGAGCCCGAAATGCGGCAATTTTGCCTATTAACGAAGCCATCGAGGTGAAAATGGGCCTCATCACTGAACATGATTTTGTCCGCAAAATCGACATTCACTTCTTGTTGTTCAAGGATCCACTTGGTGAACTCTCTTCGCTGTGCATGGTCTGTTGGCAGAAGTTGTTGAGTCAATTGGACTTTGTGGGCATGAAAATGCAAATCTTTAGTGAGCATACGCTGAAGAGTGGCTGAACGACCTCTACAAGCTCGTGTCGTGTGTTTCACATCACTAACCGAACCAGTACTTTTGAATTTTTCGATTATTCTTTTCATAATAGATAAATGAGGAACATTATTTCGACCAAAAATTGGACGCACTTTACGAATCGTGGCAATCAAACTTTCACCATTTTGATAATAATGTTTAACAATCAGGACGCGTTGTTCTATCGTGTAATGCACCACGTTTACTAACTCCCATCTGTCTTCTATCGACCTGGCATGACATAATCTTGTGATGTCATGACTGGCGCGCAATTCAAATCTTGCCCTCTTATTGAAACACCTTTTATTTTAACAAGACACTGTTGAAATCAATTTAGTTAGTTTACTAAAGTCAACTAATAAGTTGTTTAAACTAATCACCTCCTTCATCAGTAACAGAATATTCTCTTTTAGGTACATTTTTCACATGTTTGATTGAGCTCATGAACAATTTTTCTGTCTCTAACTTTTCCTTGCGATATACGAGGTAAATTCGAAACCTTCTCACGAAACAGAGTAACACTCTCTGCTTGTGTTCTATCTAGTTCTACCTCTATATTCAATTATCATTACAATTATTGTTACACACTGAGCATCAGTTAAATAACATATTTTCTGATATTTACCACTACTTCAAACTATCATAATTAACTATCCTTGTTAACCGAAATTCTGTTTAGAATACAGTTATTCCTTTTTGTATTACTTATCCCAAGCAACATTCTGACGACAAACCGACGTTGCTATTCTTAACTAAAAGTCGGTGTGCGACGTACCCAAAACGTCGGGCTGACCCATATTTGTACTAATCTGGTCAATAAAATATGTGTCGATTCGACGTAGAGGACCGACTTTAGTCGTTATGATTACCGACCAAATGTTCACCAAATTTTAGGTCGGTTTAAGATGGTTGTCAAGCTGTTATCAACCTTATTTAAAATTTGCCCTTAATCTGACCTACAAAAGTCGGGTGTAGGTAGTGAAACTAAGCAATTTTGTATATTATTCTATTTGTCGTACCTATATATTTATATAAAATGGATAAGGCGTGTTTATCATTGAATACGTATTATATACAAAATATTTGGAATAAAATTTTAATAAATCTGGTGGGGTAAAAACTGAAACGAAAGAAATTTTATTGATACATATATATAAAGTAGGTCGAAAAATATAGTGATCCCATAAGAATAATGTTTATTTTAAGAACGAAAGTACTATTTTATTTTTTTTACTTTAAAAAAATATTTTCCCTTTCCAAAGAAAGCGCAATTGAAATATTGTTTAATTAATTTTACGAGTAAATAAAAACTTTTTTGCTTACTTTATTTGAAAAAGATGCAAATTTTGTGTATTTAAAATAATTGTACACATAATCAACATGGCCGCTTATTATTTTCCTTCTGTGGAACCAGAAAATATGGCGAAGGCGGGAATAAGTGCAACTATTTTTACTAACAACGACGTCACGGTTAAATAATTTTACCTGCACCAACTTTTAATAGGCTTTGGTGCAGAAATCTGCACTAACACTAACGTTCATTCCAAACAATCGCGATAATATCGACCGTCTGTTGCAGTTGGTGTATAAATCTTTACTAAATATCTACCAATACCTGAATCATCGACATTAATTTTGAGGTTATGTTAGACCAAGGCCCAAAAACCTAACACCAACGTCCAGCCGACATTGCTAGACGACTACGTCAGTCAGCAACCTCTAACCAACGTTGGAATGTTACCCAAAAATTACCTAAATCTACTTAATCAGTTACCAACGTCTAATCAAAGTTGGATAATAATCTAAAAACACACTCAATGTATTAAGTAGATTTCTGACATCAAACCAACGTTGGTAAATGTGCTAGATGTAAATAGCAGGTTTGTGAGGTTTAAGCTACGTTGCTCCGCCGTTGTATCATAACTATAAAATTTAAGACGCTACTTGACTATTATTTGTAATAATTCTGACCTTATAATTAGTAAAAAAAGTAGTCGGTAGTCGGTAAAATGTTACTTGAGATGAATATATCTACCTATCAAGTCGTTTACCAACGTTATACCGAAGTAAGTGTATTACCGAAAAATTAATCGGAGCTACTTAAGTTAGTCATTAACGTCTAACCAACGTTGGTTAATAACTAAAAAAGGATCAAACCTATTAAGCCACTAACCAACTTCTAACCAACGTTGGCAAGTGTTCCATAACAAACTTGACCTATTCAGTTAATCACCAACGTCTACCCAACGTTGGTAGATTACTCCAAATTTAACCATACATATTTTAGTCAGCTGTCAACGTCTAATCAACGTTGGTAAGTTAATCAAAATATAACCATACCTATTTTAGTCACTTGTCAACGTCTCATCAACGTTGGATAATGACTTGAAAACATATCAAACCTTATTAAGTCATTTGCCAACGGCAAATCAACGTTGGTAAATCGTCCAGACTTAAGCAGTAGGTTTGCGAGGTCGACGAAATATTTGGTTCGACGTCGTATTACAACTACAAAATTTAAGTTATTACTCGACTACTATTTGTAATAATTCTGACGTCGGAATTAGTGAAAAAGTAGTCGGTAGTTGGTAAAATGTTGCTTGGGATTACTGTTACTTTCTTATACCCATGGAGAAAACCGAAACTAAATCCAAACGAGTCAATCTGAGATTTTTTCAATGTCTACGAACCTACGCTTTAAAGGTAAATGAAAATAACTGTCATGAGAAAGACATAGACTTACTAAAAATCGATTTTACCCAAACTGAGTGATTTTGCTATTGCGACTAAATAAAACATTACCAAACAGTATCTAATAGATAATAATAGTATACTATGTTCACAGAGTTTATGTAAAACTGCCTTTTGGTATGTTAAATATCTGCGTACTTGTATCTTATTAAAAAAACTCAGTTTTAGAAGTTGGATGTTTTCGATTTCAAAGAACTTGAATTTACGAAATCATATTTTTGAATTTTACGTCTTTAAAACGCTTTATCTCGGACCGATTAAAAAAAATTTAAAACCAGTGTATAGTGAATTAATATTACCTTTCAATACCTCAACCCATATGACATTTAAAATTTTCGAACGGGTTGATCTCTATGGGAGAGGGTAGAAAGAAAATATGAAATTTTTAGGGCAGAAATTGGCGTTTTAAAAAATCGACCCGCCTAAAATTTTTTTTTCAAAACATTTTTATTATCGAGATATAGAATTTGTTCCATTATAAGTTTCCACACTGTGTAAACACACCACACACACACACACACACAAACAACATTACTTGGAATATTGTGAAAAAATGATAGTCCATCTTTATTTATTTATGATTATTTTATCTAATTTATGTCGAATATTTTTGCGGATATAGTACTGTAAACGGTTTACTTCTCAACCAGGTGGACACAAGCCACTTTAACGGAAGAAACAATAGCCTACTAAGATTATATGTTTATTTAGCCAAAGCAGTTGGGTTTCATCTACCCATATAAACAAAGCGTACGGTCTAAGGCAAACAAATAAAATTTGAATCTCTACTTATAACTTATCCACATATACTACAACAGATTTTTATGTTAAACACTTTCCGATTTAACTACTTTTGGCACATAAACTGTAGATTAGTTCTTTTCTTAATTGGTTTATTAATAGATTTTAAGTCGTTATAAAACTAGACAGTAAGAAAAACTAAATATTAATGATATTATGACAACCACATTATCATATTTCTTTAGGTCAATGTGTTATTTATAACATAATTCCTAGTTTGAAAATTTATTTAAAAAAAAGTTGGTAACAATGCATCACAACAACTATGCTTTATAGTATAAATTTTAATTAATTCTATGGTAAATATATATTTTATAAACATATAATTCAAATCGGAATAAAAGCATTTAATAGTGGCTACTGGCTTTGTTGAATTTTCTACAAGATTAAATATTTAGGAACATCATTATCTTTTCGATCTACAGAATATATAAAGGGTGTTTTAAAATTACACGCAAAAATTCCAACAGCTTATTCCTTGCTTCATTTCAAAATATTTTTAATACACATATAATCTATTGGACTCGATTTCATGCAAAACCTGCATATAAAGTAGCAAACAATGCCGGAATAATAGAAAACTGGTAGACGACAAAGACATTCGCTTACGCATTGTATCACACCTGGCGTCCCTAGTGGCGACGAAGTGCAGTCAATTTTCTCCCGCATATTTAAACTCAAATATTTTTACTTTTTATCACATTAAATGTAGGTTTCGCATGAAACCAATAGTGTATACTGAAATGTTTTCTAATTGACCTACGAGAGAATTAAAATAAACTTTACGTTTTAGTTCATATTGCAACTAACCTATAATAATTATTAATAAAACTGAGTATAATGATAATCACTGGCTACAATTCAAGGCCTTAACTAGGGAGCGAGCGAGATCATTATTTGCAATTTTTTAGCTTCATGATTTTCCGTAGTCCGATTTTACTAGAAAACTACCCATCCTACCAAATATAACGATGTAATATGCTCTGCTAAAGATCTTATACTCCGAAAAATATCAAATGAAAATCTGGATTGAATTTTAACTTCAATGCCGTTAGTTGTCTCATATTAATGCTTACCGCTCTACTAATTTTCATTATTTCAAGGGTTCTTGAGAAAATAATTAAAATCTAAAGATTATTGCTTGTCTTTGAGGTAACTAAGTATCTTAGAAAGCATTTCAATACATGTTATACAAGAACTTTTTATCACAGGATGACCCAAAACTGACTTGTTGGTGTTGCGGTGTAATTTCAACTTGTATACTCACTAGTACTATTAATCTTAAGCATAATTTAGCTCCGATAGATGATCTTCATGTGTTAAGCGCGAGACACATTAATCAGTCGTAACCGACGAGCGTTGAGCGACAAGCGGTCAACGTTAAATATTTTTAACATTAGCCTTTCAATGATTGTGTTCACATTGACTAAGCAGTGCGCTTTGAAATATACAACAAAACCGCTCGAAAATATGTTTGCGACCTTAGGGGCGAGACACATTGGCGAGCGGTGAGAGTTAAATAAAATATGTTTGGCATTAGCCTTTCAATGATTGTGTTCACATTGACTAAGGCACCTTTTATGCACGCGAGTTCCTCCGCCTATCGCGGCACGACAAAATGTTGCTGTGATGTTAAATTGTATCTCCGGGAAACCATTATTCCATAAGTTCACTTTATCCTCTGAAGGAATTGAACAAGGCATTTTAAGAAAGTTAACTTTCGTTGTTTTTAATTTCGCTCTGTTTACGTATCTGTGTGCGTGTTATCCACATAGACCTTGTATAAACACTATTTATATAGAGGTATTTATTTATTGAGGCACGGGGTAGTGGGCGTAAACGTGATAGACATGCGACTTTGCAAGCGAACGCCGGCTATCTCTCGGTGACATTAAGCCTTTCCCCCTCAAGATGACGATCAGCAAGTAATTGGTTTTGATAGCAGCAAGCCGTTCAATTACCTAATAAAAACCTTTAATGTTTTGTTCCCATTTTTATAAAGAAAACAGATTTATTGCATAATATGTACATAGGTAAGAATATTTTATCTCATAAAGGTATAATAAAAATTATTAATACCAAAGTGTTCTAATAGAGAGGGTAAAAGTTAACTTACGAAATAGTGATAAATACTATAAATAATACCTAGATAGGTACCAAAGTCGAAATTCTCTCAATTAAGAAGATTAAATAAATTTTTGCCAACACACACTTCTTAATGATTTTTAAATTTGTATCATACTAAGAGAAGTGATAATTGATTATTTCTAGTATTGATTACAGTTTTGTAAATTAACATTTTATCTCATAATATTGTTTGGGAATATTTCATTAAGTGTTTACAATATAATATTCTATCTATATATACACACAAGTAAAGGTCGGCTCTGGAATGGGTCACTACCACCCGATCTCTGTTCATAAAATTAGTAAAAAAATATATTTTTACCAACATCTTATATATGGCACATGGCCAAATTTTAGTAGGCTGAATTTTGTGGCGCCTTGCTCCCACATATTGAAAAGAATCTCAATATTTGAAGTAATGAAAGTTGACATATTTACAAATACTCCACGTGATAGAAATAAAGTTTGAAGTTCAACATTTCAATCAGCATGAAATTATAATTTTTGCACTGAAAATTGCTCACTGATTCTTGAAGATTTTGACACTTTGGTCGACATAGCAATAATTAGTGACCGCATCTCAGATGGTCATTACGGGCTTACGTAGAACTCTCGTATAACTAATAAAATTAGAATAAATATTGTAAAATGCAATGGTCCACGATATTTCAGGGTATTAATTAGTAACCTTCTCTCATATTATTTTATTCCTTTCAAAATACAACACATTTATGTACTCGCGTAATTAATTGAAACAGTGAAAAAACAACAATAATAATAATAATAATAATGATAATGATAATGTGGGGAATTCCCTGAAGATGCGCAGCTCGCAGACGGAAGCATCCTAAGATATCTGGGTGCCGGTGAGACCTATACATATCTGGGTGTGCAAGAAAGGCACATCCAGGATGTAACACAAATAAAGGATTCTCTCCGCGGCAAGTACAGACACCGCCTCCGAAAGATTTGGTCTTCCGAACTTTCGGGGAAGGTGTCTGCAACTAATATGCTTGCCGTTCCGGTTCTGCTCTACTCCCTCCGAGTAGTAAAATGGAAGGTAGATGAGCTGCGCCAATTAGCGAGAGATACCTGCAAGATGATGAATATTCACAGAAGTATTTATCCTAGATCGTCCGTTCCTCGTGTGTGCGGGGGCGTCGAAGACTCTTAAGGAGTGAACACATGGTAGAGTAGTACTGAGTATGGCATATAATATCCACAGGAGCTCAGATCCCCTCTTGCGGTTTGTAAAACATCACGAAACTGTAGGAGTGGGAGTAGGATTGTTCAAGGCAGCAAAAAGATCCGCAGATGAACTTGGTCTAGCATTTGAAATCAGACGAGGAGGCCGCAGAGGTGCCGATGTAGAGTCAGTCACTGAACCTCAGCCAAATCGTCTAAAAGCCCGAATCAGAGTTGCAGAACAGGAAAAACTGTTTCGGCAGCATGTCGATAAACTCCAGCATGGTGTCTTCTACAAGAATATAGAAACGCTGGGTTTATCGAACAGGCTAACATTCGCCTTTTTTAGGTCAGCCGGGCTTAAGTCAGAGACCGAGGGATTCATCATGGCCTGCCAGGATGGTGTTATCAACACCTTGATCTACCGTAGCCGCATGTGGCGTGTAGAGGTTCCTGATATCAACTGCAAGACCTGCTCTCAGGCGCCGGAATCGCTCATGCACTTACTATCTGCATGTCCCATATACGCGATTTTGGCTTAAATCCACCGACATAACGCAGCGTTACGAGTGCTATACTACCATTTAAGTCATTCATATGGGGTAGACCAGACACCAGTGCTGTCTTACGTCCCCGGAGATATTTAGTCCGTTCTCGAGAACGAGAAATGCCGGATTTACTGGAACTACTCGTTCCCGACTCTCAGGCTAATCCAAGCCAACAAGCCTGACATAGTCCTCTTCGACCATCAACTCAAGTTGATGTATGTCATCGGGTTCTCGGCACCTGCGGAGAAAAACATCACTTTGAAGGAGGAGAAGAAACGGACTAAATATAGCGATCTCTGATATGCACTCCATGTGCTGTACCCAGGCTACTCGGTAAAAATGGTCGTCCTAATAATCGGTGTACTCGAAGGGATAAAGCCTACACTGCTCTCGGAACTGAAGGTCATACCGGTCTGCCAAAAATTAGCCGAGTGGCTGGCAGGCCAAATGCAGAAGGCGGTCATTCTGGGTTCTCTCCGTCTGCTTAGGGCACACGATTCTGGTATCTACAGTCACTAATCCTACGGGATGTGGAGAGTGGCCGTAATTAATGCGCCGGCGTGACTCCTGTGAGGCATCGGAGGCCACGGGAGGACTGTCCGGCATCGAATATTCTGAAACAAAAATTAATAATAATAATAGTAATCCTCCTCGACTATCATGTCATCGAGTTCTCGGCACCTGCGAAGGAAAACATCACCTTGAAGGAGGAGGAGAAACCGACCAAATACCGCGATCTTCTATTTGAGCTCCAAGTACTGTACCCAGGCTACTCAGTCAAGATGGTCGTCCTAGTATCCTCTCGGAACTGGAGACCATATCAGCCTGCCAAAAATCAGCTGAGTGGATGGCAGGCCAAATGCAGAAGGTGGTGAATCTGGGTTCTCTCCGTCTGCTTAGGGCACACGATTCTGGAATCTAGTCACTAACCCTGCGGGATGTGGGGAGTGACTGTGGTTAATGTGCTAGCGCGTCTCTCGTGAGGCGTCGGAGGCCACGGGAGGACTGTCCAGCGTCGGAAAACTGAAAAATAACACCACATATAGTACAACCCCCCGTATCTCTGAACTAACGTTGTGCGGAACGGGGTACACATTTAGAGACAATAGGCATACCCAATATTCATCTATAGTGGAGGTAATCTCTCTCACAGTTAATTCCACTGCCATGATCAAACCCGGAACATTTTGGTGAGAGCTAAGTGCGCTTGACTGTCGACCATCTGCCATATAAACAAAAAAACTGTGTTTTATAATAACTCTATTTTGAGTGACCGACATGTTATAAATATAAGTCGTCATCTTTTAAATTCAGAAGATTAGTACATAATTAAAAACTCATAATGTAGGTATTGATGACATCAAAAACAGGATTGGCTGTAGGTTATGTGTCAGCGCTTAAATATGTCCATTAATGTATGACACAATATATATTACCCTTTAATTTTTTTTACGAATTCCATAAAAGTTGATAAAGTCAATTTATTATAAACACTCACTTCAAGAAGACTGGAGGTATCAGGGGATGTAACACTAAACTAACACACATAAATAAGTATTTATTACCAGGGTCACAAACGTAGCTGGTTTACTGCCTATTGACTCCCGGGTTCAGATCACGGTTTCGACTCCCACAAAGTCAAACGGATTGGTTGTGCCTGTCTGCATTTGTTCAACTGTGTAACTCCACCGTGCAGATCCGGTTTTGGTTTGGGGGTTGTCTAATTTATATGGTGTGTTTTTTTAATATCTGTTCTAAATGTTTTGGAATTAAACTTCGGCTCCTTTCGTTAAAAATCCATTTATATTGCTCAGAAGAAATTTTCTGTCTAATATTGTCACACTCCGCTGAGAAATATTTTTTCATAGTGTCGTCTTCGATGGCACCTGAACATTGTTATACTTGCCACTAATACACTTTTGCAAAAATTATTCAAAACGTGGATTATCTAGTTTTGACCACGGTATGTTACATTCAACCATCACTTCCACTAAATTTAATTAAAATTACGTTGCCTATCACTAAGTGTTTATTAATATTTGTGTTACTTGCCCAAGAAATTGCTTTATCACAGCCACTGCAATATAATCGTGAACCGTCAAATTACTCTATCCAATTTCGCGCTGTTTATTATATACGACTCGACGTTATGCAATATACTGACATTATTCTCAATTAACCCACAGAGCGTAAGTGTACAGTGTTGGGCAATTGTAAAATAATCTATTTCGTTTTTGTTGAAAATAGTATGTTTACCGATAAAACTAGTTTAAGTATTAACATTTCTGCTTTTTGGAAATATTTCAATAGGTGTTTAAAATATACTATTATGTCTGCATAAAAGCCGTCACTGGGACCGATATCTCTGTCCAGGCTCTAATTATTACATACTTGCCTACTTCTTGTCAAACTGTGATTTTAATACTGATTATGAATTTGTAGGTGTTTATAAACAATTAAATATATTTGTGTAATTAAAGCACAGTAATGTAATATTTTTTGCAAAATAAATTCTATAAAGTGCAAGAATATTGAGAAAATTAGTATAGTGTGGAAGTAAAAACTAAAAGCCACAAAACATACAAACCACTATGGCCGTTAAAATCACGCACAAAGCCCAATTTCCCTCATAACACCGCGCATTATGTTAGCATTACATAGACAGTTAAAATCTGTTAGTAAAAGCTTACATATGATTTGTTATTGCGGCTTTTCATACCACAAAACGTGGGTACATTCAATGATTTGCCTCAAATACATTCATTCTGAACAAATTCTTTAGTCTGAAATAGCTTTACCAAAATCACTATTAACAATTTTAATTGATTTCTTTTATTATACTTACCAACATCGGTTGCAAAAAACTATTTAGTTTTGTAAGTCATTCTTTTTGCATTTAGATTATGTTCAATTTATGGTTGTCTAATTTAAATAAAGCTATCAAATGTTATTACAGATGTTGTTAGTAATGATAGAATGCACAGAACTGGTTGGCCTAAATTTCAATAAAGAACATTTTTTTTTACTACTTTTTTTTAATCATTTATTTAACGTCGGCCTATTTCCATTACTAAGGCCAATCACCGAAGCCAGGAGACGAGCTACCCCTAAACTGGAAATTTTGCCAAACTTCTACTCTGCGTTACATCCCCTCCGAAGGATGGTATATCCACTACACAATCCTCGCCTAAGATTGCATAGCCTCTGCGTTTTAAGCTGATACACAAGGCGCTAGGATACTGGGACTAGATTGCTGCGTTCTGCTGCTCTGGTTGTTATCCATCCAACTACCAGTCGCAGTACTCATTGCTTTACTTCTCTTATCGCTTTGTACGATGTAAAGTCGGTGCTAAGCTGGCCCTTAATTTTAATATCTTTATGGATAAAAATATGTTATAGTCGGGCTGTAACTCGTGATTAATATACCAAAAAAGAAATTAATTAAAAAAATGGACGGTTTCCCTTGCTAAGAAAAAATTGGGGCAGTATGGAACGAAGGTTCAGGTCGTGTCGTGATATCCAGCCAGAATGAGTTGTAAAATTCTCCTAGAACATCTATTTAAAACTGAAATCTGTGCTATAGGAGTAAGATTGTATCATTGTTTCAGTCATTTTCTTTAGAAAAAGTCTTAGCTCCCCGACCGGGAACTAAACCCAGGGCTCCGAGGTGAGAGGCAAGTGTCCGTACCACTCGAGTGGGCCATATGTGACGGGAATGTTCTCTGTGTCCATCGTAAAATTTCATGATCATTCATTGTGACTACCAAACTGTACATTCACATGTTTTAACCCAACAAGTTCATTGTTGAGCTTGATTTGGAAAATATCACTTTGGATCAATACCTGTAACATCAATTTCGATGTAAAAATGTTTTCATATTAAATGATAATTTTTAAAGAATTAGATAAATACTTCGCGGTGGCGTGGCTGGCCTCTATGTAAGTGCTGTATCTCAGTGGCCGACAACGTCACATATGCGTCATTATTCACATCGTCTTGATAACATATTAAAACAAATAATACCGAGTGTGGCCACGGCGTATTCGGCCTCTGTAAATAATTCGTTGAGTAAATTTTTGCGTATCCGGAGTTTACATGGATGTCATGGGAATATATCGATTCAGCTTGTACTAGTTATTTGTATGGTTGCTGACTATTTACATAATTGAAACTTTTGTCATATACTACCTGATATCCAAACCAGAATATTTAGTGAACATATATGAAAAAGATATCGGCTAAATACCCATACCAAATTTTAAATTACGAATTTTCAATTCAATTCCATTTTCTTTTGGTTGAATCCAAAACCGAAGCTGTCTAGAAGGGGATTATACTTAGAAGAACGTGTATATATAACAATTCCCACCGACATTGTCGGTGCCGGTGGCTGATACGAACCGGCAGCTACGATAGAAAGATTTCTAATTATGCTTGCCATCGCGCACTCTAGCTAACTACACCACTAAGCCGGTAGCGCAGATAGACAAATACTTAAAACTGCATGCAACAGTAATAATTAGTAAATTAAAATATAATACAAGATTTCTATTCATTAACCTGGCCCGATCAGTCGATCTTAAGTTTCAGATCGAGTTAAGTTTGGCCTGGCCTGACCTAACCTGACCTGACCTGGTTGGGCCCGACTTGTCCTGGTCTGGCCTTGCCGATCTTAAACTTGATTTGACCGGGCCTGGCCGAAAAAATTTCGAAATATTTCAACTTTAATCCAAATGTCCATATTAGAATATTCACCGGAGGCATATACTGGGTGTCAACGAAATCATGTATCAGCTTCCAATTTTTAAAAAGTACATGATCTCGTTCCCGCGCCAATATCCATTTGGCATGATGACGGTCTCGGATGCTAGGGCCAGGCAGGACTATTGCCTTTTTACCCTAGTGGCATGATCTCGTTGACACCCTGTATAGAATGTAGTTTCAAGCAGTCCTCAGCTAGATGATAATGGACATGTAGGAAATATATATTTACCGGATGTGTCCATATCACGAATTCATTGTACATATTTCATTAAAAAAAAATAGTAACTAGTTGGCTGTACGTAAGCGACTGGCAGTTTTTTTAAATACATTTAAGAACCCTTTTAAAAATTTTACATTTGTCATCGAAAACATTCCTTAGTTGTACTATATATATTATTATTAGATATTATGTTACTGTTATATATTTACAACTAATCTGACTGGCACTTGCGTAAACATATCTTAGTCTATTCTTATTCTCATTGTAATTTTTAGAAACTAATACAACTATAAATATGCATGTGGACGGCTGTGGTATTTCCTTTTTACGGACAGACGTAAACAGAACGATTTGTCTGTATGCAAACACACGTAGCATGTAGCATATCACATTTGTGAAAATGACACTGACATTTCAATTTGGATGCTGGGTGCATGTCCGCTCCTGGTCGACGTTATGCGGTAACTGCTTCACCAGGCGTCGGTGGCGTCGAAAGGGTTGAAAACCGGCAACCGATGCTTGATTGCAGCAGTTGAACTTGTCATTGGATTCAATTTACACGGAGTAATAAAGAAAACTGCAATAAAATTAACCCTGACACTTTTTACAGATTTTTTTTGTTTCATATAACATAGTAAAAGATATAAAGAAAAATTCTATTCTTAGAAAAAAATATAAACAAACAAAACATATGTATTTATAATGCATTTACAGATATTAGAAAAATGATAAGGTATTCGTATGAAAATTATTTATTGAATGTACAAGCTAATCTAAAAAATTATCCAAAAAAAACATCAGTCGTATGTACCTAAATGGCAAACAATGAATTAATTTTTTACGTGCCGAAATTTTATCCATCCAGTCATAAAATATTTAATTTATGCTTGAAGGTGTGTGAATTTCAGAATATGTGAAAATATTCCCGTTTATGTCCTGCTTATAAAAAAGACAACAGAAATATTGTTGATAATTATGGGCTAATAACTACTATCTGCAATTTCGCAAAATTATTTGAGATTACTCTACATACGTCGTTATCCAGTCATGTCAAGATGAGATTATAAATAATCAACAAGGATTTGTATCAACTAAAACTAATCTTGTCTGCGTAACGCAATTTATTTATAATTAATTGGACGCTAACAAATAGGTTGACATCATTTACACGGACTTTTTCAAGTCGTTTGATGGCCTACACCACGGCGTCCGTAATACAAAAACTGAGTAAATTCTATCGATACCACAATTATATTTCTTCGTTTTATTTTTGAATTACAAACGGCAATACGTAGAAACCGAGTTTTAGATCTTGACCGGATCCGGTATTCCTCAAGTACCTGTGTTAGGACTATTCATGTTTATAACCTTTATCAATGATGCTGTGAAAGACCTTAATGTCCAAACCATACTATAAGCTGATGACGTGAAACTCTATACTGTAATATAAAGTGAACTAGATTGTGAAAAACTTCAAAGTAATCTTAATAAGTAAATAACTAGTGTCTAGTAAACAGTTTATTCCTCAACGTACTAAACATAATTTATTTTTTTGAGAAGTGTAAGCCCTATCGAGTACAATTAACAGTTAAATGATCAAGTATTACATAAACCTAATACAATTAAAGATCTCGGTGATATTTCCAATCAAAGCCTAAGTTTCAACGATGACATAAAAGAAAATATCTCATGAGGGTTAAAAAGTCCAGGTTTTGTAATTAGGAATTATAAGGGATTTAATAATACAGACATTATGAAGTTGATGTATTAATCATTTGTACGATGAAAATTAGAATATTGGTCGTTGGTATAGTCCCCGGAATATGAGACTTACATAAACTACAATGAAAATATTCAACATCATTTTTTTACGGATGGTAGCCATCTTGTAATTGGTATTTACAAACTATTATGTTGAAAATATTTGATATATCTAATTTGGAAAATTGAAGTTAACTCCACTGTTTCTGTATAAAATTATTTACAATGTGTTTGATTGTCCATTTATTCTGAAATAATTAAGTTTTCGTGACCCTTGTATAGAAAATAGATATTATTAAAGTTTAGTGTGACAAGAATACCGTTAAAAATTGATAAATTCTTTGGTATAACTTGGTAAATGTCCATAAAGCTTTTATCTAAGTCAATTAAATGATAGTAAATGTTCCACAGTAGACAATGGATACATAAGTTTTTCTGATCCGCCATATTCTTTATTAAACTGAGAGCTCAATATATCTGAATCGTATACTAGGAAAGTTATATTGAAAAATTATTTTTCAATTATAATCGTTTTAGAAAAATAAGCATACTCTGTTTTCATTACCAAGTTGAAAGAAAATCTCCCTGAGCCTTAGGTGCAAAGCCCAGTCAATTCTTACAACTCGCTGTTTTCATTTTCCTGGTTTGTAGTCTCGCCCCTTTTGGTACAGAAGCTGAGCAGTCTGTCATTGTCAACGACGACATAAACTTATTATGCTTATTTGACGAAGTCAAATAGGTATGATTATAACCGGATAAATATTTTTATTAAGCGCCGCTCCGGATAAAAAATTAAACTGTAATACGTTTGATCTGAACTCAGATAATCGCTATATAAACTTTCATGTTTCAGCTGAAAACGTTTTATAAAAAATTAATAGATATTAAGAATAAAACAGGCGATTAGCTAATGGACAAAGTCTGTTGCAATTAAAAGAAAAGTAAAATATCTTAGGTTTGAAAAGTTGACGTTTTGGAATTCAATTTGATTCCGTTATCAAAACTGAGAGAAAATTTATTTGGTAGTATTTGTTTTCTTATCAGTAGAGCTCGGACGGAGGTATCGGTTTGTCAGTGACGGCTTTTATGCACAACGTGATAAGAGAATTTTATTTGATTTTAAAATGCTAATACGTAAACTAGTTTTATCAGAAAACGTATGACAAAAAACAATGAAGTTATATTTTTACAATAGCCAAATTTGGGGTTGACGTCACACTATGTTTTTTCTTATAACTCGTGAATGGCTGGAGATATTTAAATTCTGTAAAAACATTTGAATGTATTGGTGAATGTAACACTAACCAACATGTATTACTTTCTTATAGTTAGTATAAGGAAGTATAGTAATAATGATTTTTTTCGACCTCGAGATTTTGATTGATATATACGTTTTGAATCCTCTTGCTTCCATTCTGTGTCTGCCGGTTCGTGTGTGTGTCTGTGTGTATGTGTGTGGCCACAATAACTCAAAAAATACTAATGGGAGACTTCCCAAATTTGGCAGTTAAGATGTTCAACAACCTATTAGGTGACACATTAAATTTGGTGAATGTGGTACCACCAGAAGAGACACAATGAATGAAAGAAGAAAAGAGGTACAATTACGGAAAAAAAATTAAAAAATTTTTATTGCATTTCTGGACGAATCTCGACGAATTATAATGAAAAAACAAAACCTTATGAAAAAAATTTGTATGCATGTCTGTAGTATCGTGATAGCAGCCACAGCTTTCAAATTTGGTCATGTTCTAAAGGTCAAAGACAATGATAAATTCGGTGATGAGCAAAATTGGCCAGCTGAAAGGAGGTCCACGGGGCCCAAACTTTTTTGTACTTGTCTTTACAAAAAAATATATTTTTGATAAAAGTTTATAAATCATGTCTACTATATCAACCCAATAAAATATATTTCCAAATACTTAAAGTTGATGTAAACTGAAATTTTTTACACATTTGACCTCATAAAATGGGGTTAGGACAAATTTAGCAGTTTGACATTTGAAATGTCTAGTTTAGTTACAAAAATGTCCATGTCAATAAGAAGAAATTATTAAAATATATGACATTATTGACAGTAGTATCGAACGACGCTGAAAATTAATTATTTAAAAATGTTAATGAAACATTTATTTGAGGTAAATGAAGAATTACATAGAATAATTTTTTTAGATCAGGATAGTATATACTGGTATAAGAAAGTTATGTGCTGGCCACATCAGATATTCATTAACTAGCGATCGCAAGAATAAAAGTATATTACTAATATTTGTTGTAAATGTTCCGGAGTTAATCCCGGTGCCTCTCAAAGACCGTTCAATGTCAACAGATGTAATTGGCGCATACTTAAAATACGTAAACTTTTTTTAGAGACTCTTCATTTACGTCTTGCGTAGAAAAGTCTACTTTTTTTCAATTTATTACTACACCATCATAACGTAAATCAGCAAAATGTTTAAATTTGTGGATTTGATTTACAAATGGCAAAGCTGCCGATCGGTGTGACATTTTACAATAAATATATTACCAACACGCATCGACTACCATTAAACAACTGACACCTGTGGACTGGTATATAACTACGCGGCACTCGTGCCGTGTATCCCCTACGATGACCCTGCTACCTGCGGTAGAGAATTCAATTCCAACGTTCCAGCTTTAATTATTACTTCTTTTGTATTTTATTTTTGCAAAATTCCATTTAGTAATAAAGTTCCACGCACGTTTACAAATTTTTGCTTTTCGAATTCTCTTTCCAAAAATACTGAAAGATCTAGATGAATCACCAGTATAATAATCAGTAATCACAGTCACATAAGATACTATAAATACAGTCTTTTGAATTTTGTACGTCATTTACTGGTTTAGCCGGTTTACTTCTCGATAAAATAGATTTCAATGTATAATTGGTCCGAAATATCATCCGCACAGAAAGAAACCTTTTTCCAATTCTACGTAATTTATCAGATAGAATTCGTACATGTGAAATTATTGCTGTGGAATGAAACTCCGGCATATTTATTCTATTTTCAATATTTAAAAATTTCATCAACAACTCTCGGGATATTGCTTATTAAATAGCAGTTTCAATAAATCGATTTTCATTTATTAACACGTCATCACTTGATATTATTTTGGCTCTATCGTACAGACATTTTACACCGCCTTAAAAATGTGTTTGAATATTGTTTTAATTAATACAACTCTGCAGTTTTCGCGTTAACATCCTTAGAATATTTTGAGATTTTATCTAATTTTATAACTCAGTACAAGATAATCCGAACGAGATATTTCCTTTTAAAGTAAAAATCAATTTGGATTACAGCAAATGTCTCTGAAACCCTGTATCATAGAAAATGACATGTAAAACCAGGTTTTAACCCTCAAACTGTTAACATTTTTACATGATAAAAAAGGTTGTCTAAAGGGGATATTCTCGCGTTTCTGCATGTTATGATCGTGTTGAAGTGCTGGAAAGTTATTCATCTGAGCTGCCTTCAGATGAATAGGGCGGCGGTTTGGAGGAATATCATCACCAATCTGAATTGTTAATGGGTTCAGGGGTGGACCGAGATAAAAAATAATTTGACAGTATATAATCTTAGATGAATGCCTTTAGATCATTCTTTGTTTGTATATTTTGTGCGAAAATCATTTCTTGGTATATATTTTCTAGTATTATGTCTATATATAAAACGCTTAAATCAGATGTTGTGAAAAAAATATAACTAAATATATTTGCCTATTAATTTGCGTACTTCGTCAATGTGTGTTTAAAATCATACCGTCCATAAATTTGATAATATTTTGAAAATGAACAGTTGTGTTATGTAAGAACAGATGTAGATAATTTAAGTACAATTAATTTATAAATCATTGTTAAATAAGTTTAGTTTTTAAATAAAGTTAGGTTGGAAATTTGATGTACTCCTCGTCTTCTAATTTGTATGATAAGGTCATTAATTAAATGAAGAAGAAGAATATGAACAAACTTAACCTAACTATGCTCTAATATGAAATATGAGTTACTGGAATACAAATTAATGATACAAAATTATTAAAAAAAGAAGAATTTAACCTATAAGAATTGTAATTGTTCACTTATATAAAATCAAAGTCGTATTATTGCATTCTTGTTTTTTTAATGTTGTATGTGTCAATTATTGTTGTTTTGACTTTTAATGTGTTTGTTTATTATTTATTTATGACTAATCCAATTAAAATTGGAGATAATAAAAAATATTTATTATTAGATTGGTAATTGTTTTTTAGTATCTTGTAAATTCGTTGGTAACACTATTAATAAATAAAGCTGGCCGAGGTCACCTGGCCGACAGAGCCGTCATATGACTCATATGTTTACATCATATCATAATACTTGAATAAGTACAATAAATGGAAATAAATTTTAACAATAATGTTACATTTTATAAAAATTTGTATAAAACTCACCCTTTTAAGCAGATTTATGAAGTAGTTTGGTTGTGGTCATCACAAAGTGGGGAAGATCTATAGTATAATAGCATCAGGTATATTTCTACAGCTGTCTCCGTCAGCAATGTTCGCTTTGGTGAAAAAATATGTTTGTATTTTGAAAATGACCGTTCGACATCTACGGATGTAATACAGGCATAAGTAAAACAATCTGTGAACTCACTTAACGAAGTTGTAGATGCACCATCACAAATTTGTCTTAATTTGCTAAAATCAGGATCTTTCTGTAATACACTCTCGAATTTTTCACTAACGCGATTATTTTTTGCGTCATTTATAGCCTGTAGCTGTGTATTTACGTCGTCCACTATTTGCAGCGATTCTACTAACGACAACGAACTATTTTGCAATTTTTCTATTGCTCCGTGTAGTCCTCTATAATTGTTATTAATAGTTTTTAAATCTGTTTCAAGGTAAACATCTTGAAAGCTTGTCTGGCTTTCCCTAATAGCTGCAGCCTCGTTAGGGTTGAACTGTAGTATCACAGCTTTTATTTGTTGAAAATATTCAGCATAATAAAAAGCCGCTTTCAACCATGTTCCCCAACGTGTAAGAATCAGCTCTGGTGATTCAGGAATACCAGGACACTGTCTGTGAAATGCTCGAAGCCGTTTAGGAGATTTGAGAAATACTTTTTTGTATTTGCTATTAATGCATCTACCTCTGGAAAACATTTTCGAATCGTTTCTGCCACAAGATGTAACGCATGCACTTTACACGTAACATGTAAAAACCTACAATTGTCTCTTTGAAGAGAACGGCCTACCACGCGCATTGTCGCGGCACCATCAGTCACAAACATCAATACTTGACTTGTTGAAAGTTCAAATTTTTCAAATGTCTCCAACATCACACGCATAATTATTTCGCCAGTACACGCAGTTAGTGTTTTACTAGCTAGTAAAAGTGGAAATGTTGGTTTAAGAGGGTCCAGTACACGTACTATAATATTTAAAATAGAATTTTTTTTACAATCTGTCGTCTCGTCAATACATCACCAGAACCGTGTATTTTTTAATCCACATTTAATCCTATTTACAATATCTTCACGAACAGCTGGAATATATCTACGTAACGATGTACGACTTGGTAAGTTCACCTAGGGATTGTATTAATTCCAAAACTCCCTAAATGGTTGTTTATCCAGTATGTGTAGCGGAATATTACAGGCTATTAACAATAACAATAAATCAAACATAAGCTGAGTTGTCAAAGGCATGCCATTTTTTTATTTTGATGTTGCACGGTATTGATATGACGACGACAATCTGTTTTGTGCCAGCACATTAAGTCTTGATTGCAAACTTTACAAATTATTTTGCATCCGTCATAGAATAAATCCGGAAATTTCACCGATAAATTTATTCAGTGTGTCCGGGTACGGTCGTTTTTTACCCTTTGGCGCGTTTGACATTATGTATAATTTATAGGTACAACCTCACGCATTAACCTTTCAAATAAGACTGCAGCGTAAATCACTTCTAAATCGGCACATGTGACGCCAGCGCAAGACCGTTGCTGTACTGCAGCCACCTCGGCCAGTTTTATTAATAAATTACAGATTCTGAGGAAGGCAGGTTATACTGCAGAAACCGGTCAATCTAACTAAAGAACAGTAGTTCTATTTGTCCTACTACTCACTAATAGTTTCATAAAATTAAAACATGACAGTTTCCGGAATTTATCATTCATTGATATTTAGAGCCTTCATAAATGATAGTAACTCATGTGACCAATTCGTTACCTCCTCGAGTCAGTCGTCCCGTCAGCAATAGATTTGAAAACTACTAAATCCTTATCAGGTACTGCCATAATTTGAAAGACAAAAGCACAAGTGAAAAGATACCAATTGATCACGTGCCCTACGATCATTTATGAGGGCTCTGTAGTAGGTGTAAAAGTAGTATTAAATCACTATCATCTTTATGTTTTCACACTCTACATTCCCCCAAAAATGTCAAACATGTTTTTGAATCACCCTGTATAATTATATTACTGTGTATGTGTATTATATCTCAATGTACTACTGATATAATTTTCTCTATAAGTACTTGAAAATTATCATCTGTACGCGTTCTGTAAATTGACTATATAATCTGTTGAATGGTTGTAATAAATAAATAAATAAATGAATAAATACAATACATGTTAATGATTTTTTATACAGCCGTAACAAAAAGCATCAAAATCAAAGTTTGTGCCATGGTGTTCATACCTGTTTAAGTTTAAATACGTGATTTATTGTGCAGTAAAAAATATTTGCAAATTCAGACATAATGTGGTTATTCACATGCCTCATAAACCACATTGTTATGGGTCTCCTATATTTTGCTATTTATTGGTGATCGATGTTGTTTAGCGTTTGGCTTTTATTTATAGATGTTAAGCCCGCGATGCCGGCAATGCGATAGTAAAATAAACTGCCAGTTAAAAGGATTAGCCCAAATTACATTTCCAACCCTAAAATTTGAAAAGGTGAACATTATGCCGCATTCCACAGTTTGACTATTTCATAAAACAAATTATTTTTAGTACATTCCCATCCAGGCTAACATTAAACAGTAATAATCCTTTCGCATAAATGAAAAGTCCACAGTATTAATTATAGTATTATAGGGTTACTTATTTATTAGTATGAGTTAATTATTAAAGGTAGGAATTAATGTATAACTCTACAACCTCAGAGTAGACCTAAAAACAACCAATGGTAAGTAATGAAATATAGGAAGAAGCTGTTTTCTAAAGCGTAACATACAATGACGAAGATAGTCTAAGACACGAGACACATTGGCGAGCGGTAAGCAACGAGCGGTGAGCGACGAGCGATGAGCGTTAAATAAAAATTTTTTAACAGTAGCCTTTCAATGATTGTGTTCACGTTGAAAAAGCGGTGCGCTTTGAATTATCATACAAAATCGTGAGGTTCTTACCGATCAGCGCTCACCGCTCGTCACCTGTAGTTCGTAGTGTAAGTGTTGTGTAAGTTGTAGTGTATCACTTGTGAAGTGGATGGACGGGCAAAGAAAAAAACAAATCTTTTGCGGTTCCAATGGTATGGCGAGAACCCACCCATCATTTCGATGATTACTATTTTTGTGTAACAAGAACTAAGGGATATTCCAAAAAATCAAATCTCTGAATTTGCTATCAGCCCTAAGACCTGTTCCTCACAATGCATCAGACTTACCAGAGCCCACTGCGCTTTTAGATTGGCAAAATATTGTTTTGGGAGGTGATGGAAATAGCAACGACTCTTCAGACAGCACAGATCAGTATAGCGACCCTTTGTATATTCCAGAAAGTTTTAGTGACCCTCACATAATTGCTCAAAATGAGCTGACTGATTTGGTAAGTGACTTAGAGCTGTCAAAGCAACAACGACTTAAGGAGTGGAACTTATTGACTAAAGAAACAAAGACTATGACTTTCAGAGAAAGAAATCAAAATTTTTCGCATTTTATAATATGAAAAATTCACTATGCGCTTGATATTGATGGCACTATCAATTTCGGGATATCTTAAGATCCCTGAACTTCACCTGTGGTCTCGATATCCGAGACCATATTTTTTTTTAACCCCGAAGCGGTTCCGATAATCCGGGATTGAAAACCCTAATATTCGGTCAACCAAAACCGATTTTTTGTTTTTTTTTAACCGCGTTCCAAGTCACCTTGTAAATCTACGAAGCCGATATTTATTTGAGTAACAGATATAAGCTGAGTTGGAACCATTATTTTTTCTGCAATAAGCCCGGATCAAACCCGCATCACTTAGAAATGCCCAGTTGCTAGTAATTGTTCAACAAACACATTGTCAGTCTGTCTACAATAATGGAGCGATAAAAATATCTGCGTGTCGCGAGACATATTTGTGTAGAAATATTTTGATCAAACAGTATGTCGGTATCTCTTTATGAGGCAGATTTTTAAAAATAATTAATGGAAAAAATTATAGAAACGAAACTAGTGTTGTATGCGTGAATTGCATGATTAGGTGCCGGAAATCTTTGCAACTTTTCAGAGCCGGCAATTATAAAAAATATATAAATAAACACACCACATAAAAATTCATATGATGTGTTTATTTATATACTTGTAATAATTGAAAACAGCGGTAGCTTTACAACGGATGGGTCACATAGTCTGTGTACTACCTGGGATGGACGTTACGTATTTCATACACGGTGTGATTGTGAAAAACATTTAAATTCGCCTATCCATCGACAGAATAAATAAATAAATATAAGTTTATTGCATGAAGAAAAGAAATACATGCATACAAAAGGTGAGAGGTATCACAAAGTGTATTTTAACTTCCAGTTGTACTAGTTTAAACTTATTAATAGTAAGCAATAATAAGTAAAAGAATAAATAAAAATAACGAAATTAGCAGATTGACATTTGAGTATACAACAAAATCAGCATTATACTATAGTCACATAAAATATAGTATAAAACATATAAGTAAAAGAAACAACACAGAAATAACACATTATCACAGTAATAAATTATCTCAATAATGAGATGTTTAGTTGAGCATTTAAATTTTACAAAACTGATGTGGTTTAGACCTGATAACAAATTAAACATATGGGCTACCTGGTAACTAAAGCAGCATTTGTAAAATTCGGTTCTGTGTGCAGGGATTGACAAAGCATATTTATTCCTAATATTAACATTGTGCAAGTCTTTACGTCTAACAATTAGCTCCCTTAAATATTCAGGAGATTCTGAGATTACAACCTTATATATTATGCAACTCAAATGTAAAAAATGCCTTTGGCCCATGTTCAACCATTAAGTATCTTGCAAATGTTGACTAACATAATCTCTTCTCTGCAGGTTGTGTACAAAAAGAATACAAGAATTCTGATTTCTCTGTAGACAGCATTTATTGAATTCGGTTAAGTATGGTCCAAAGAGAGTCCCTATAATTGGCCTAAGATAAAACTAGAGCATGGGCTAGATTACGTTTTGTGTGCGGAGGTAGATAATTGCGAAATTCTGAGATGCTTTTCAACTTAAAGTATGATTTCTTACATATACTATTTACCTGGCAGTTAAAAGTTAGCCTGAGTTTTATCAAGGTTAATAATTAATGAGTGGTCAGTAGCATATTCGTAAATATTTTGCAGGTCTGTGTTGATATATTGTATTGCTAACTCGGTACTAATTTGTAACCGTGGGTAAAAGGTACATAGAGCTGCAAATCATCGGCATACATATGTCAGGAACAATGCTTGATAGCGTCTGCAATATCAGCTGCGAATAATGAGAAGAGCAGAGGCCCTAGAATGGACTCTTGGGGAACGCCCGTACTTAACGTTAAAAAGTTAGAAGTTGATATTTTGTCTCGATCCTGAGTTTCTACAGCTTGTTGTCGTTCAGTTAGATAACTGGAGAATCAATTAATTGCAGTGAGATTTAGTTTATGGTATGTTAACTTAGTAATGAGGAGTTCAATGTTCAGTGAGTCAAATGCTTTGGAAATATCAATAAGGATCAGAGGTGTACATTTAAAATCATCCAAGCCTTTCGTGATATCATTAGTTATCCTCAGGAGAGCTGTATTACAGCTGAAAGTTTTCCGAAAACCCGACTGATAAGCAGGAAGGACACTGTTGTGGTTTATATATTCGTTCACCTGTGTTTTCACTGCCTTTTCTAAAATTTTAGAGATAGCAGGTAATACACTGATAGGCCTGAGGTCATTGAGTGAATGATCGTCCTTTTTAGGGACAGGAGTTACTACGGCCATTTTCCATTGCCATATTGCCGATACAGTTACAAAAGAGGAAATTTTTATGATTTGTGTGTCATCTTTTGTGTGTGTAGTCTGTCTTGGAACGTCGTCGACAATGCTGAGTTTAGAGGTTTCTTTGCAAAATATGTACCAGGTTTTCCTTTACCTAATAGCCATACATTGCGTAAAATATATGTACCAAATGTGTATAAAAATGTTCTGGGTAATGTTATAGAGAACGTAATTTTTGCAGATGGTGGTGGATGAAACAACTGACTTTCGATGTAATGATATTACACTAAGAATTTTGAGTGTCCAAAAGGCTTATCTCCGATATTAATGGTAACGGTAAACGAGTATATCAAACTACAAAACACAATGTAGAAGTAATAGTGACACGTGTATTATCCAGTATAAGTGTTTAAAATAATAATTTAACAGTCACGAATGCAGAACGAATATTAGTTGTGACCATATTAGTCCTGTCCCCAAGGCATAACCCCGTAAAAAAAATTTTGTCCAGAGAAACGGATTTCAAATTTCTGTTTAAGGTTCATTATAGAACTAATTTTGCTTGGGTAGACACCGCGAATTTGGCGCCACTGTTTTTTGTGCGCCATTTTTAAAAATGGAGGATGATTTCAATATTATATTGTATTTAAGAACTATAAAGCCTACAGACTCCAGTCTGGTGTCAAAATCTAGGTATAAGGAGTCAAAAAATATAACAGTGGTAAAATTGAACCCTTCAGATTAATTTTGGAAAACGTCTTTTCGGCAAATTCGCGCGTGGCTTGTCGTCCTACGTCGCGAACGACGTAAAAAAAGTCTTATGTCCGAATTCGATCCGACGCATCGTAACGGCGTGGCGGCCGTCGACGCGCCGAAAATTTTCGATCGTCCGAAAAAAAATACTTAGTCGGCAGAGTAAGGAACGCGCTCCCGTGGGCGGGCATTAATCGGGGAGGGGTTTACGTGACAAATTTGGAGGGGGGTGGGGGGTCTGGGACGGGGACGGGAGGCTAATTTCGGAACGCGTCTTTTCGGCAAAATGCGGGGGGGCGTGTCGTTCAACATCGCGAACGACGCAAAAAAAGCCTTATGACCGAATTCGATCCGACGCGTCGTAACGGCGTGACGGCCAATAATATACAAATTTTTTTTCCGATAGAGGAGAATGCCTTGCAACGCGCCACGCACCCTTAACTTATGCACATATCAGAGGTGGATACGGGGGTTAGACTTAAAGGTTGTAATACTTGAAGTCTGTAGGCTTTATAGTTATTGAAATACAAAATAATACTGAAATCATCCGCCATTTTTTTTAAATGCGCACAAAAAACAGTCGCGCCAAATTCGTGATGTCTACCCAAGTTAAATCACTTCTCTAGTGAACCTAAAATACAAATTTAAAATTCGTTTGTATATGCTAATGCAATGGCAGACTTCAATCATTCTGAATAATGTATTGCATCAGGCGGTATGTATTTCATTATCTATTTTATACCTTTGCTTTTATTTGTCTACGTGTAAGTCCTTTTGGCAACCATGAGGCAATAGTAGCTACCGGTCCTGACTTAGTTTCCTTTCCCTTCCCTGATAATAACATTATGTGGCAAATTATCCCATTATATTTAACTGGCCCTGAATACCACAACTCTGTTTTGAATTTCGCAATTATTGGTCAAAAATCCTTAAATTTTTTGGCAAAGACTGTACTTATGTGTCAGTACCCTTGTGGGCACTTAAAAGATGTTCAGACATCGGTTGCTATTGTACATTGTCCTAGCCAGTTTGAAAAAATAAAAAACATCAATAAATTATGGCGTTACATCAATCCGTGGCTGTGTTTACGATGACTTTATGACGAAATATTTAGCAGTAGTTTTGTAAGCGAACTGAAAATTACAGCTGCTTAAATTGTACAGTGGAGGACTTGGCAATCTGTAAAATGTTGAATCTATTTAACACACAAACAGACCGAATGGCACAAATTGCGTTACTATTTAACTGTTAATAAATTTTTTGCACGAACGGAAATAAAAAAGTATTTCACTGCCTCAAAACAGGGAGTAAACAAGCGTTTATTCCCTTGAGATTTAAAGTCGCCATGGACACCAATGAGCAATACAAACATAACGTAACGTCAACATATTTATTATGTTAAACTTTTATTGATAGGAAGAACAAAAATTTAAGAATCAAACAATAAACTATAAAATGTAACCTATTTCAAATTAAAATTAATACTAACAGGATAATTTTCACAGTTCGTAATATTTGGTAACTAGTAATATTTAGTAATACTTAGTAATCTAAAGTGAGGCGCAAATTAGAGCGGCAGCGGGCGCGGTGGCGATGCGGTCAAACGCTGTGCATGTATATAAACAAAAGAACGAAAATCTGCTTGATCTGACAAATTCGCCCGCCCTTCTTGCAGCGGATCATCTTCTACCTCCTTGCGGCCTGCGGTAGAACGATAATGCACCATTTGCCCGTCTAGTTATCGTGATCTGCTACAGAAGAAACATATTTGATACAGAAAAACTCATTGAAAAAGTGCGTGGGCAACCAATCTTTTATGATTTGTCTCGAAGTGAATACAAAAATATAAAAAAGACACAATCGTTCTCTATCCTTTCTTAATTCTTGAAAAATTGTATGAGATTCTCCTTTACTTTCGCGATCTAAACTTTTTATTAAGAGAAAAGTATGTATACTCTAGTTATAGTTAAGGTGAGATAAAACGATTTACTGTAACATTTATTTATTTATTTATTTATTTGATTAAACTGAAAAACCACAATATAGTAATATTACAAAATTTTAAAAAAAGTAAAATAAACACGTTTTTTTTTTTATTAATTTTTGAAGTAGGCTAGTTTTTGTTTGTCTTTTTGTTTTATCATTATCGTCTTTGACAGTGAATCACTTCATAATACTTTACTCCAGAAGGTAGTGGTTTCTCAAAAATTGTTGTCGATTTATTTTAATTTATAACATGGGTGTATCTGTAAAGCAGAGAATTAAAATTCTTACGGTGATCGGGTATGGTGATAGGATGTGAATTCAACAAGAAGTATGTAATTTATTTAATACTAAATATCCCTAACGACCCATAACTCATTCGACAGTGAGTAAAATTGAAAAAAAAATTAGAGAGACTGGCACGGTGGAAGATTTACCCAAAACAGGTCGCCCGCCCAGGAGTTGACGAAGATACAAAATTAAATATTTTACTGGCTGTTGAAGAAAATTAACATTCCAACGTTATTAAATTTATTCCCCAGTAGAATTAATCCTGGAAATGTTGAAGAAAGCTGTGGTATCTAGAGCAGACATTCAAAGGTATCTGAACAGGTGGATTGGTAGACGTGGACCCACCGAATGGCCTCCAAGGTCACCGGACCTCAATCCATTAGATTATTTTCTGGGGGGCCATCTAAAAAATTGAGTTTATAAACCAAACCGGAAAACATTGTTGAATTAAAAGAGATAATTAGAACAGAAATAAACAACATTTCCTAGGAAACTATAAACAAGGTTCAGCAGCACTTTATTCATCGTTTAGGGTACTGTCAGCTACAACAATGAGTACAGTGTGAACATTTACTATAAATTGTTTTTATTATTAACAAACCGTTAATTCTAATGATTATTATTTGTCAAACATAACATGAAAAATTAGTAAATTCCTATATTCAAAATTTCAGACCCTAAGAATGATATATTTTTGGAATCAGCTGTTGAATCAGAATCCATAATTGGAGAAATATACAGGGTTTTCTATTTAAAAAAATATCGATGACGTCATAACGGAAATAGTGATAACGTTATGACTAATACAAAAAGAAAATATAAGATGCGCAATTGAAATTAAAAATCGACGTGTCCAAGGATTTTTTCTAAATACTTTTGGTTTAAGAAATAATGAGTTTCTTCCATACTTTACACATACACTGTAGTGCAGTGCTTATATTTGGAATAACCGAACAGTCTTTGAGTCGAACCAAAAGTTTATAAAAAAATTATCCATAACACCTCTTTTAAATATTTTAATTTTAAAAGCTGCTAGTGTCAAAAACGTGTATATAAGTATTTGAAATATAACATTTTAAAGGTCCCTCACTATACACGCAAGGCAGATATTCATTCTGCCGTTCTTAGATGAATGTGATTGAACATTGAACACCAATGTCACTTTCAGTTATAAATGCCGCTAAAATTTATGAACCTGTACCTCGACTTGGCCCAAAACATCTACCGACCAGTAAAGCGCTGTATTAATGCCTTCAGCAAGATATATTACACATTGGCAATGAATTATTTAGCATTTCAAGCAAGCTGGTATTAAAAGGATTAATTAGTGACCAAAGTAGTAAACAAACTTTTTTCCATTTTGGATGCAAGTTATTTCGTATAAATTTGAATTAGTTAAAGAAAAAATAGTTAGATTAATCATAAATTAATTAAGAAGCTAAGGCTTTATTTTTCCTTTATTAACCATAACCGTAACTAATTTTCCTATTCAAAAACTATGCTGCTAATATTGGATTAATATTTTGATCTAATATATAACAAAATCAACTTCAATTCTAAACGTTTGTATAACTATGTATATGTATAACTACGTGCTGTTGGCGAGGGAGGAGTGGAGTGAAGGAAGAATTGACTTCCGCCCGGACTCTCTGGTGTGTTACACAGACGGATCTCGGGTGGCCACTAGACCGTATTTCGGGGCGGAAATATATCTGGAAGGCAAAGAAGTACAGGAGAGCTTTGCTCTAGGCTCGTACAAAACGGTCTTCCAGGCAGAGGTTTACGCCATCCTAGCGGGGGCCGGTAGGGCTGAGGTTAGGAATGGAGCGGAACAGATAATATACATCTGCTCCGATAGCCAGGCTGTACTAGAAGAGGTGTGCTCCCCCAGGACGAGATCAGTTCTCGTCCAGGAGTGTGGGGATGCTCTAGAAGAGCTGGCTAGGCATAAACAAGTGAGACTGGTATGGGTCCTGGGACATATGGGAGTTACAGGCAACGAGAAGGCCGATGAATTGGCTAGACTCGGAGCCGAGGAACCCTGTCACGGGCCTGAGCCTATGTTAGGTATTCAAGAAGGCAGGTCACAACGACCCTCAATGAGTGGGCCCACGAGACACTGAGGACGCACTGGAGGACCCACAGGGCCTGCAGGCAAACCCGAGATTTTGTGACGGGGCCGAACAAATCGAGATGGGCCTGGTTGCTGGGACGGAGTCGGAAAACTCTGAATCTTTTAATCGGTGTTCTGACAGGCCACTGCAGACTTAGGAGGCATCTATCATTGATAGGTATTGAGGAAGACACTACATGTCCAAGATGCAGGAGTGATGAAGAAACATCTTACCACTTCCTGAGACAATGTGAAGCGTTTGGGCGCCTGAGACACAGTATCTTCGGTTCTGAGGCGTTTCTAAGGGAGGAGATGAGCTCCCTCGCAATGAGTGACATCCTGACCTTCATCAGAAGGTCGGAAAGATTCGATGAGGGAGCAAGAGAAGCACATGGCTGATGGGACAGCTGGGGGTTGGTAAAAAGGGCCCGTCTGTGGCCTACTTGCCAGGCGTCAGCCTCCCCCACCATTACCATTACGTGCTGTTGGCACCCCAAAATTTAATTTCAAAAAATTATTGTTCACAATTTGTTTGTGAACATTGTCGATGATATCTTCATTTGGATCTACATGGCTTTCAAACATGATGTCGTAAGTTTGAAAATAAATGGACAACACCCAATTTTTGGGTTTATTTACGATTCATTTACGTGTGTTTGCAATTATATTGTGTGCCATATTTAGATATTGATATGAAAGTATCTTGGTTATGGTCCTAAATAATGCAATTTCAGTTTTGTTTGGCGTAGAAAATCTTAAATTTAATTGTACAGGTTTGTCATTCATTACACTCATCACAAAACAGACCTGTTTCCGAGAACAAAATTGTTCTATTGCCATTGAGTACTTCCCTGTCAATTCCTGTAGAGTTGGCTTTGAAATAAAAAACTATATTAAGTACGTAGTTTATAATTATGTTTTTATCAAAACCCAAATTTAATTTTTTTGTAAAAAAACTTTCATTTATTTAGATTTTTCACTTTCACTTTTTCACTGTGGATTTAAATTGTTAATTTTTTGTTTAAAAATCATTAACTGTTTTTCAAAACCTTGACACATAAAAAATATTTGATTTCAAATAAAACATACATTATTGTAAATTTTCTTAAAAAATGCTTGAAGATAGTAGGAACAGTTTTCGTAATTAAGAATATATCTGTGAGTAATGAAAAGATATTATATAATTTTAATTGATAAAATAATTAGGACAGCTGAATTAAAGAGACACTTCGATATTCCTCGACGTTTCAAAATGAAAGAGAAAATTTGTATCGATTTCATACGATCCTCGATTCACCTGTGGTATTGATGAAAATTTTAAACATATAGGTATGACAGTGGTTCATTCATCGGGAAATAGATTATAGCAACTTTTAGGCAATCCAAAAGAAAAAAATAGAAACAAACAAAAAGTCAGAGATTTGCGAAATTAGCTGTAAGGACTGTAATCAAATGTATGTTGGACAAACTAGACGATCAAATCAGACTAGAATCAAAGCGTAATATGTCTCATCTCAAATATGATAGAACAGATAAATCTAGTGTTGCTCAACATTCGTTTAAAAACAACCACAAAACAGATAGCAATTAGCACTTAGGAATGTAATAAATACTAGACAGTTGGATGCGTTTAAAAGTTTGTAAATTACAGTGTAATAAATATAGTTTAAAAAAACTAAAAAACACGCTTTTAAAGCACATCAAACTAAAAAGTGAAAAATAATTATTAATATAAACTGAAAACAATAATGAACGAAAAATACTAGTATTATTGTGAAAAAAGCGTGGGACGCTTTGTGCCATATTTTTCGTATATCGAGCAACCCACGCTTTTTTCACAATAATACTAGTATTTTTCGTTCATTATTGTTTTCAGTTTATATTAATAATTATTTTTCACTTTTTAGTTTGATGTGCTTTAAAAGCGTGTTTTTTAGTTTTTTTAAACTATATTTATTCACTTTTTAGTTTGATGTGCTATGAAAGCGTGTTTTTTAGTTTTTTTAAACTATATTTACATTGCTTATTGATGCTGATATTATAACATATTACGATCCAACAGATACTTCTGAAAGAAAAAGGTATTTTTTTTTCAGCCATAGACGAGATTTGAACTCACGCCCGAGAAGTCCGTCGTTTCGCGTCGACTAAGACTTGTGCCTTAGTCCGCTCGGCCATCGAACGAACTGAGAATCACGGAATTTACTAACAGTAATAAGCCACTTGCTCTCACGCAGAGGATACGTGAGGAAAGGAAATTATTTAATTCTGGCGATCCTGATCAGGATAATGATATAAACTTATCAAATTATTGTATTGTTACCGGTTTTTTCATAAGTGTACAAAGTTTCAATTAAATCTGTCCGTTTAAAGTGGGTCAAAATCGAGTCCAAAGAGTCGGTTACAAACAAACAAACAAACATACAAGTGAAGCTAATAAAAGCGTGTTAAAAAAAAATAGTATGAATAGTGCCAATCTCATATAGTCCGCTCTATGGTCAAACTCAAGAATGTTGCAGGTTGTATCCAGATAAGTTTACAATACGGTAAATTATTTAATTGTCATCATCAGGAACTAAATATCCAAAATTATTATTAGTCCAGTAAATATTTAGCTGAGGACATATATAATTTTTATTCTATTATTTCAAGGTTGTCGATTTTACGATTCACAATGATCTTCTCATCGTCCTCATTTCATTTCTATATAATAATGAAAATTTGCGGAGAAGGTGGATGAGTGATGAAGAATGCAAAAAGGGCAGTTAAAAGGGATCTTAGCCAGATACAATATAATTACATAAAACTGGGTATAATTCTGCGGTTTGGGAGTATTCATTAGCTGAGCTAGAGATCGACGATGTTATCCATGAGCGTAGATCGTATACAGGGTAGGGCAATAGTGCGTCTGACTTCGATATCTCGAGTTCTATGATAGCTAGAAACTTGATTTAAAAACACAAGTAAACTAGACAAAAAAAGTCTATAACCGGAAATTATTTTCGAATATACAGGGTGAGCCAAGATGATTCTACATGATCAAGAAATATTTTTTAAAATGAAATACCACGTATATCAGAAAATTTTTTGAAACCTCTTTGTAGCCTCCTTTCACTCCTGTATTATTATTGACTTTCTCCCAACCACTTGGATGTGATGATTTTTTTTGTTAAACTTACACCATTTACACGTGTATATTAAGAATATCACTACAATCACAAATATCGATGTTAAGAAAAAATATGTTAGTACCAGTTAGAAGACATCTGTGTGATGACACTCAGCCATTTTCACTTCCTAAAAGTATACAGGGTGGCCAAAAAAGAATTTTTAAATTTACAACTTTTTGAACTGAATTTTCTCCATTTTTTGTATATTTTTTGACGATGTAATGTAGGATTGAAAAGCGAAAATTTTGTTTTCTAAGGCTATTTGTGACTATTTTCAATTTATTGAACAATAACCGCAAAATTCAGCAATAAAAATTAAAAATAAGGTTTTTTTTTTAAATAATTCAAGAGGACGTATTATAATCAGCGTGTTACACGATCTCCATAACAACATCACACCATTAATAATCCAAAATTTGAAGGAAAGGATAATAAATGCTTTTAGAAGTATCACTGGCAATTTTATGAACAGTAGAAACCTCATTCCAAAGACGCATAGAAATGTGTGTCAATCAAAATGTGAAGCACTTTTTATAATATTTCTTCTTGAATTAAAAAAAATATATATTTTTAATTTTTATTGTTAAATTTTGTAGTTATTGTTCAATAAATCGAAAATGGTTATAAATAGCCATAGTGATGTGCGTGGAAAAAATGTTCGTTTTTTAATTCTACATCACGTCGTCCAAAAATATACAGGGTGTTTCATTTGAAAAATTGAGAAAATTCCAGTTCAAATAGCTGTAAATTTGAAAATTATTTTTTGCCACTCGGTATACTTTTAGGAAGTGAAAATGGCTGAGTGTCATCACACAGATGTCTCATAACTGGTCCTAACATATTTTTTTCTTAAAATCGATATTTGTGACTGTAGTGATTTTTTTAATATACACGTGAAATGGCATAATTTCAACAAAAAAAATTATTACATTCAAGTGGTTGGGAGAGAGTCAATAATAATACAAGAGTAGAAGAAGGCCACAAAAAAGGTTTCAAAAAAATGTTCTGATATACATGGCATTCCATTTTAAAAAATGTTAGTTGATCCTGTAGAATCGTCTTGGCTTACCCTGTATATTCAAAAATAATTTTCGCTTATAGACTTTTTGCCTAGTTTATTTATGTTTTTAAATCAAGTTTCTGGCTATCATAGAACTCAACATATCGAAGTCGGACGCACTAGTGCCCCACCCTGTTTGTTGGTATTTTCTTATAGTAAAGTGCTTGACGCTCAATTATACGCATAAAAGTAAGATCTGTGGGGGTTTCTTGTTACAAGCTGAATTTTATATAAATTGAATGCTTCTGTACTAATGTCTCAAAATCCAAAGGCCGTCAATCATCGTCATGTGTAAAAGGCACTAAAGTTAAAAAACCAATTAAGCATATAATGGAAAAAAAAGATACAAATTGCGATTTTTTTATATTATTTTCAGAAAAGGCAAGATCCAAAGTATAATATAAAGTTTAAAAACTATAAAAAAAATAGTTGCTTTACAAAACCTTTTCTGAAAATTATATAAAAAAAATCGCAATTTGTCTGTTCTTCGCCACTATATGCTTAACTCATTTTTTATCTTTAGTGCCCTTTTGTACATGACGATTTCTGACTGCCTCGGGATTTTGAAACATCAGTACATAAGATCGACTTATAAAATTTGGTTTGTAATAACGAATCTCGTAAACATAGCAATATGGTGGTGTGGCATCTAAGTTTATTTTTTATTAATATTTACAGAATTAACATTGGTACCAGGAATTAGTTTATTTTTTAGGGGATGATTAGCGTTATGAGTTAATGACATAATGAAATTGCCAAGATGGTGAATTCTATGCTCCTCCGTTTTCAACCAACTTAATTCATTTAATTTATGTAGGACATGATCGAATTTTCTTAAATCATATATTAAATGATTTTGGATCCGATTTTTGTCAGAAGCATATACACAAGGATCATAAAAGAAATCGCAGTAATTGAAATTACTTCAAACCAGCGAATCAAAATTTTTTTCCCTAAGCTGAATATTTGAAAAGCTACGATTATAACATAGCAATTTCAAAGAAGAAAAAAACTGTTGCAGTATTATTTTACGTGATTTCTAAATCTGTCAATATCCAAAATTGCTCCTTAATTTTCTATAGAATTTACGATGGGCACTGTAATGTTATCTATATTTATGCGTAATTTTCTTTAAGAGTGTCAATACGATTTTTATTACCTAACAGCATAAAACAAGATTTAGATGGATTTATATAACGAAAAATTTATTCCAGATCATTGTTGATGGGGATAGTTGTAAGGGGATTGTCATTATGATCAAAGGACAAATATATTTGCATGTCATCAGAATAAGTTTGGATTTTACAGCTTTCTAGAAGTTTCAATATATCTAAATTGTAAATTAAAAATAACGAAGGTCCTAAAACCGAACCTTGTGGCATTTCTGAATAAATTTCAGTATTTGAAGGAAATATATCATTGTAGCAAATTTTCTGAGATCTCCCAGATAGATATGACCTAATTAAGTTGACAGATGTGTTTAAACCATACAATTTTAACTTTGCGAAAATAAGCTCTTGGTTAAGAGTATCAAATACCCTCGAGAAGTCCAGTAGCACCAGTACACATCAGATTTATTGTCATATGCTTATATATTTAGTAAAATTAATTAGTGCTGTTGCAGTACTCATTAGCTTTCCGAGTCCACACTGAACGTCAGGTAAAATACTTTTAGAAATTAGGTCACAAGTTTATTTTTTAAATTTTAGGTGGTGCTGGAAGAATATTTATTAGCCGCAGATCTGAAGAAATGTCTGGATTCGCTATTTACGGTTTGCTTTTTGCTCAACTTCTTGCCGTACTTTGTTAATAACGTTTATTCTCTCAAAGAAAAGGGTTTTAAAATTTAAGGGGATACAAATTATCCAGCGTATTTATTAATTCTTCCTGGCTTTTATTAATATTTCAGTGGTTTGTACAAGGAAACTGATGAATCTTTGAAAATTGCCGTTTGAAGTTTTCAGCGACGCCCATGATCATGCCGGTTTACCATCGGGACGCTAAACGGTTAAAGCGAGTGTTAACCGCGTCGATTATCATAAGCGTGGCGGGGTTCGGGGTCCATCTTATTATTACGTACTTTTTAAACTGAAAATATGCCTTTATCTCGCGCCAAGTGGCTGGTTTTCACTGCAAAAGGCACACAACTAACACAATCAATTATGGAATTTCGCGAAGCATAAATGACAAGTGAATGTTTGCACATTTTTAATTGAAATGCAGATGCGCTCGCAACTTTTTTGCAAAATAAATGTTGGTTTGTTAGGTATGCATTTTTGTGACAAATGATAAATCCTCCCAGTGCTTTGTCAACTTACCGCTCCTACGTTTGTATAATTTAACAGGACGATATTCTATATCTGTTACACTTGTCTACACATTTTCGCCTACAGTTTAAAAAAAATCACCATAATTTTTGGATACGTTAAAAACAAATGAGAAATATTTAATACAATTTCAAATATATATTCTTCATCGAAGATAAATTTAAATTTTATGTTGTTGAAGGAAAATCCATCTGTGTTGTTTCACTTTTAACAAAATAATAACTACAATGTGTGTATTTATTTATTTTATTTATTTATTTATTTATTTAGAAACACACCATTCATACTACAAATACCAGTTACAGGATTCGGAAAAAGTAGATAATACAATATACAAGAAAAGAGACATGGAAATTAAAACTAACTAAAACGAAAGGAGCAGTCATTAAAAAAAAGTTAAATAGTAATGAAGCTTCATTCCTCGTGTGGTGCCAAATAGTACAAATTGTATATAAATAAAATCATGTATACAAAATGACAAACGTTTAGTTATAAACGTTTGTAATTTTAAATTTTTTATTGTTTCCTATTTGTATAAAATATATCAAATCTGTTCTGCAGGTAGTAGGTGGTTTCCCTACATTAATGGGAAGGTTATTTGCATCATACCATTTTTTAATTGTAAAAACATTTTTTGTAACTTTTTATTCAGCTACTGATTTTATATCTTTAATGAATTAAATGAACAGAAGTGGACCCAGAATGGAACCCTGGGGTACCCAGAGATATCATGAATTTTGATTTCGACAGACTTGAGTTCTATTAAGTAACTTTCGAAGTTTAATAAGTAAGATCCGGTGATCAAGTCTGTCGAGACCTTTTGAAAAATCGGTGCAAATCACGTCGACTTATATATTGATATCTAATTATTCCACAATGAATTACGTTACATGAAACATGTTGATTATCGTGGATTTACCGTGTATAATATCATGTTGATACATCGTAATCTGCAATCTGCCCCTCAATGAGAGCATATAGTGTATCATGTAAGGTAAACTCGAAAGCTTTACCGCAGTTACAAATTATAGTAATGGGCCTATAATTTTCTGTTATCCTTCTTTCTTCTTTTGCGGCAAATGCAGGAATTTCTCCATATTTCTGGAAATTTGTCAAAGTTTAATGATAAATTAAATATTTTGGTATGAGATTCTGCAAAAATATAAGCACAATCTTTAATTGTGAAAGATTGGCCTGTTGGTGAGTTTGGGTTTTGATTTTTTCAATGCTAATAGTACCGCATTAATATCTAGACTGTCACTATACAAAGTTATTTGCAGAGCACACTTTTTTATTATTAATGTACGTATTTGTTTTGGACGGTGGCTAAAAAGATTCTCTGAAGAATTTGGAAAGTCTCTCACTATGTCCTGTGAGCTGTGGTACATTTCATCCTTTAGATGAACTTTGTTTTAGATGACAGGACTTGTTTTTTTCCAACTAATATATGATTATAACGATTTAACATATATTTTTAACACTACTTTGAATACTATCTATATAATTTTTATGTGCTTTTATGTGAATGTAAATATGTACTCTAGAATGCATAATAGGAATTAGCCAATAAACTAAACTGTCATGACAGACTTTTATTTTTACTAACCGTTGGAGACAGTTTTTGTTGTTTTTAGTGTTTCGGAAGTAAAGTTGTTTTATTTACCTTTTAAAACACTGAATTTTTAGAAAAATTATGATGTGTTTATGTTCAATATTTTTAACTTTTCACAGTTGGCTTTCTATATAAAACTTTTTAAAATCAGATGAAAAGAGACGACAGGAACTTAATCCTAGTTAATACTACAAATAAAAGGTAGAAGTTATCAATAATAGAAAAGGTGTTCATACTTATTGTCGCTCCAAGGTCCGGAAGTCCATAAATAGAAAAATAGCCAAAGTCATTAACTTTAGAATTCCATTCAGTGGGTACCTCAAAATTGTATTCCCATATACATATACTTCCTCCACTCATTTGTTTAATTTACTATAGTGGGTACCCTTTGAAAACGCAAGATATTTGATAACATAATAATCGCATGGGCACAAATCAATTAACTACATGTAAAGATAGAAATTTAAAAAATATTTTAAAAGATTTATATGATTTACACGTATTTTTAAAATCAAGTGGTAGTCTCGTCACAATGAATTTTAAGTGGTCATTTTCGAAAACCACTTATTAGTTTTATGTAAAATTTTAGAATGAAAAATTACAAAAAAAAATGTCACGTTTACACTTTGCACGAGGAGCTGTCCCATTTTTTATTGTCCGCAACGCAATGCCAAAATGTGAGCGGCGAAAAAATTGTAATACTAAAAGTTTTTGTAATATCTGTTACAATGTTTGTAGTTAAAAAAAAAGTACAAATCGAATTATTTGTCTAATCGAACTTTATAATAGTGACATTAAATTTTTTTAAAAATTATACCCTATTGTAGTAATTTACTGGTGTAAATGATTCTCTAATACCGAAAACATGGACCACACCGTATCGGCATTAAATTCAAAACACAATAAAAAAGCGTATCACAGTGGCAAGAATAGTTTAGCAGGGTCCAATTACGGTACAATTTGTCAAATAGTACAACACATAAGTGACTTCTGGACACCTGCCTCACGGTTCACTGCACTAAATAGCCGTTTGCTTTGCTCATTTTGGAGTGGCATAGAGTCATTCATGGCAAGGCAAGGGAGTCCTCGATGCACTATGTAATGCACACCAGTGGCGGAGGTAATTTAGGACGCGAGGGCAACACTAAAGTAAAAAAAAATGTTTCATCATTTCTGTACTATAAAAATGTGTTTACAGGATACTTTCTATAATTAAAATATTTTTAAAGTTTGAACCTCTTTCTAAATTATTTCACTTTTAACTTTTTGTTTTCAATCCATTAAACATATGCATATAAAAATTTAGTCTAATTTAAATCGGATCAGTTTTAAAGCAACACTTCTTACTGAGAAAATACTTAGCTTGTCCAGGTTTTCTATGTTATATTATCCAAAAACTCCAAATGTTTCTTTATAAAATAATACTTATTCTAATTTAAAAAAATTACAATCTAAATACAAATATAATAATAATAACAGTACCCAGAGGGATAAAGCCTTTTGCTGTTGGACTTGGAGACCATACCGTCCTGCCAAATGTAGAAGGTGATCATTTTAGGTTTTCTCCGTGTGCTTAGGGCACACGATTCTGGGATCAACATCCACTAACCGCGTGGGATGTTGGGAATGGCTGTAATTTGCTGGCTTGACTCCCATGTGAATCGGAGTCATAGAAGGATTGTCCAACGTCGGGACACTGAAAAAAAAAGATGATAATCCGTCTTTATTGTATGAAAAATGTCTGTACAATTTTCATTACAAAAGACAAAGTCTAATTTATGATTACTTAAATTATATGTACAGGCTTTTTCAAAAATATTATACGAAAACAGTATATTATTTACTGAACACAAAATAGTCAACATATATTTTAACACAAACCAGACCAGAAGTCATTTAAAATAATTGTTAGAATCTTGTAAAACGATTTTTAAGAGTGAATGATGAAAGTTTCGTTACTGATTCGTTCATTGCTCTTTTCGAGTTTCTCTTGATGAAAATAAATTCCCTGTCAGTTCTCGGCTGTTCAGAAATGCCAGGTTGGTAGATATTTTGGAAAACCTTTAAAATATTATAAACCTATATTTGTTCGCCGAATTGTTTATTTTATACTTCAATACAAAAATTCCACGGTATCATTTTAATATGTATAAAATTTTAAGTAAAAGTTTTAAATGTAACAAAAGTAATAATGTTTGTAATAAACGATTCACGGGCATACATTGACAAACTGATTTCAGTATTTGAATTTAGAAGTTTTGAAACGGATTTCAGTGTAGATATTTTCTTTCCTCAAAAATGTTGGACAAATATGTTTCCAATAAACTTAATATACATATGTCCATGTCTTCATCAAATAAGTATTTTATAACCGATAAAAGATATGTATCAAACGTAAAAATCTTCACAAAACCCTGAACTAAAATGTCAACATGAGACTCGAAACGTCTTAAAATTGCACTGTAAATTAACCCTATCAAAATTGAAATGTATGTTTAATGCATTTGAAACACGAAAATAAATACTTCTTGCACAATATTTTATGGTCCTGCCACTGGTGTATAGCAGGCTAAATCCTGTGACTTACCTCCCTTTAGACCCCTTCCAGCTAGGCCGACATCATTCCACCCAAATTAATCCTATTACATGATTCGTATTTGAACAATAATTCAAGCGGAACCGTTATAAACACCACTATTTAAACGAATATATTTCATACTCTGCAATTTGTCATTTGAAAAAGGTACTGGGTACTACACGAAAAAAGGTGGATTAGGTTTACGCAGATTACACGAGGATAATCACAACCTAAATAAACTTGTTTTTTTTTTGGGTCACTGTGCTTATTTAACTTTTGGAAACAGTCATAGTCCATGGGGGATGTACACATATACGCACATTACGCTGTCTATTAAAGACAACATTTTTATTTACATTTTTTTTATTTATCTTTTTAAATTAAATTAAATTAAATTTTGAATTAAACACCACATGTAACACAACCCCCTGTATCTCTATACAGTTTCTTCCAAGGAATTGTTTTTGAAATAAAAAATTGTAATTTTTTTTTTTTGTAATTCTTGAATTTTTTTCTTTGAAGTATGTTCTTGAAATAGGCATACTTATTATCGTACGTGGGATTTACCGATGGGATTTCCTAGGGATGGTTTTTAAAGATATAATATAATATATTGCAAATACCTACTGAAACATTCCCAAACTACAAAAATATATTAAGTGCATTTTATTTAATTTTAAAATGTTCATGGTAACTTAGTGTTTTCAGGGAATGCACTATATTAAATTAAATCGTAATGCGTAATAGATTCTTTTAAATTACAGTATATTGGTAATTTACATTACTGCAGGCAAACGGCCGGCCTTAGCGTGGAGGGGCGAAAACATATAATCCGTAGTAATGAGTACAATCGAATGATTTGAACTATCGATAATTACTGAATGAATGATTCCAACTGTCGAATGAAATCATTCGAATAAATTCATTCAATTAGATCTTTTCTAGAAAACATCATCTGAATGTTATTGTTACTTGCTAAATAATGCTGCTGAGTTTCACTTCTCATAAAAAATGGATCTGTAGAATCCGAACCGACATAGCCTTGTATCAGTCACATGTCGTCATCACTTAGTTGGCAGTTGCGTTTTGTTTATTTCATTGTTTACACTGTTTATCGTACCTACCACATAATAAAATGTCTCTTATCTATGAGTAAAATACCGTCTTCGTCTGCATATTTATAACCTCTTTTCTTAAAGCCAACTTTATTTTAATTCATTCAACGAATTGTTCGAATAAGTACCAACTATCGAATTATTCGATAGTTTTTATTCGATAGTTCCCATCACTAATAACACGATCAAATAGTATTTTGCATAACGTGAATTCATTCTGACGTAGGTACTAAAAATGCGCAATTAATATGGCACAACGTACTAAACCGACGAAAGCTGCAGTAAATTCTTGTATTCGTGATATTGCCAATATACAATTTGATGGTAGAGAATTGTATTGCACTAGATATAACAAAGCAATTTCGTGGTCATACAACACAAATATTAGTAGACATATTTCCCCAGAAAACCATAAACGGAGTGTAGGTGGCTTTCTTACAGTGACATGCAACGTAATTTAATCATAGATTTGATGGAATTTATGATAGGATGTAACATACCGTTGTCAAAACTAGACAATCCACTTTTTAGACAATTTTTGAAAAATGTGTTGGTGGCAAATATAGCAATGTTAACATGCCTTCGGAGTCTACACTAAGAAAAACATATTTTTCAACGGAGTGTGAAAATATTAGACAACAAAATTCTTCTGAGCTTAATGGGAAGTATATCTGGCTTAGCGAATGTTTTAGTGGGTGCATTGGAGGAAAATTGTTCAATGAGCGGGTACTTGATTGCCTCTAAAGTTTTAGAAGCTACAAATTCTCTCACTATAGAGGAGGTAGTGAATTCAAGTCTACAAGAGTTTTGGGGTGACAAATATGCAGAAAATAAGCACAAGCACTTATTATTTCTTACCGATGGAGTGAATTATATGAAAATTGCTGGAAGAATTTTGAAGAAATCATATCAGAATATACTTTATATAACATGGGCTACACAAGATTGCTTCATAACCTCCATAGCCCATTATAATACGATGGGGAACTTGGCTAGAGGCAGCATCGTACTATTACTGTCATTTTGAAAATGTGAAATCCCTCATTCAGCAGTTAAATCCAAATGACGCAGTTGCTATTTCACAGGCGCAACAGAATTTGATTTATGGATCCAACTGTTCAAGAAAATCTGGAGACCAGTTTTCATGAATTCCTCTATTTTCAATTACAGGAAGACATTGCTGCGAGGGTGCAAACAAAATCCCAAACTGTTAAAAAAAAAAAAATTCCGGATTTGTTACGCTGACAGGTGTAATAGACCGGCAAAATAGTAGACTTTGCTACACCGGGCATGAATGTGGTGACTTTGCGAAAGTTTACATACATCTGTCGAAGTCGAGCGGTCCTTCTCGAAATACAAATGGATTTTCACGAATGGCGCCGAAGTTTAACTACAAAATATTTAGAACAGATATTAATCATATACTTTTATTCTTGTAATCGGCAGTGAAAAATACTTGTGTGTGTACTTTACTGTTAAGTACATCCACCTATACCTCCAGTTCTCTTTGAGGTGTTTATAATAAGTGGACTTTATCAACTTTAGATAATACGGAGTTCGCTAAAAAAATGTCAAGGTGAGATCTCGTTTCATGCAAATCTGACACATAACCACCTAAAGTCAATCCTGGTTTTACGTCATATCCGATTGGTAAATCCTAGCTCTGCATATTATACTTAAACTAACTACATTAACATGAACGATTTATACCCGTGTTAGCCGATAAAGCACATAAGCTTATCCCTTTGCCATGACACTCCATAGCGGTCACTTTTTCAAACGTCCTGTCTACCACAAGGAGCAAAGTGATGGAATTCATTGTCCAATAATATGTTTTCAATTCTCCTTGGGACACTGGACTGATTAAGGTCTGTTTTTCGGGAGGTATTAATTCAATAAAAAAATGTATTTATGAAATCCGTGAAAAAATCTGAGAAAGAAATGGAAAAGGTTTTAGTTATACAAGTAGAAACAGTCGTCTTTATTCTGTTAATGTCTCCAATATTTTCAGAATATTTGATGGTAAAAAGATTTTATTTCTTTAGTAAGGCAGATCTGATGGCGATGATGGCCAATATTTAAATCGTGTAATTTTACAAGACCATCTAAAGCTGGAGGAGTCTATTTGATACCGGAAAATCACAACCGTCCTTTTTCATTAATCAGTGTAATTTTAGAATATACAAATACTTTTAACCTTTATTGTTTTTGAAACTAAAAATACAGTATTCTTATCTACAGTACACACAATTGAAGCTTGAATTACACCAAAAATTGTTATGTAACCAGGATATTTTGTAGATTGAGAAACAAGATTTGTCCTCAAGTTGTCCTTGATCTTTGTTCTCTAAAGTAGTTATTAGTATCAAGATTGAGACATCTGTGTAAATGGGTATTCGGGAATTACGACTGATACTAATATTAATAAGAATAAATTCATTATGTAATATATGTGATGTTTCACTCTAAATAATGATTGACAACATGGTGCCTATTCTGCAGAACCGTAGAACTATGGAGAAGTCCACTTGATACCTGTTATAGATGTAACGCAATTTTAAAACTGGTAAAAATTATTTTATTTAAAATTACTTATTTTACGAAGGACTATTTTCGCTACCAACGCCAATCACCGACTCCACGAGATGAGCTCATCTGTGTGTAAACACTGTAAGGATCTTTTACGTGCTCACATCGCAGATACATGAAACCACAATTTTACATCCGTTTTGGGGTGTGCCTTACACGACTTTACACGTCATGTAGATTGATAATAAAAGTAAATCGACACAGCAGTCGCGCCCCAGGCTTCTAGCTGTTTGTAGATCTGCTTAAGAAGCTATGCAATCCTAGGCGAGGATTGTGTACTGGATATGCCATCCTTCGGAGGGGATATAATAGACGGTTCCTTGTCTATAAGATGTTAGGCAAGTAAAAGATCCCTATCCGGCAAAATGTCCAGGTTGGGGGTAGCTCGTCTCATGGCGTCGGTTAAATAACCGACGCCAAGGCCAATGCCTTGGTAGTGGAAATAGGTCGACGTAAAATGAATGTTAAAAAAATCATCCCTTTCAAAAGATGGTGACGTGAGAAGGTCCGCTCATCTACTATACCTCATCGACTTGGTCCTGCCAGTTTTTCAACCCGTGAGATTTCGGTGGAAGTAGGCGCCAGTGTGCCTCACACCACTAAGCAGATTTATATTTTTTTAAAAAGTGTCTTTTGAATTTGATATTGAAATGCACATGATTTTCTTCTTTATGAACATCTTAAACATATGAATTACTATGTATTTCACTGTTTAGTAATTTGTTTCATCCTGATTAGACAATTTTATGTATCAGGTATTGATTTTCTTCCATTTCAGTTAGTATTGGGTCAGTGAAAAATTAGAATTTGCAATTCGATAAAAATAAGACAGTATGCCAAAAATGTAAGGACGCAATAATAAGGGAAGTCAAGCTAGTAAAGGTGAATATTTTCTGGTAATAATATTTAATTAAATCCAGAATTAATATTTGTGGCATAATTTTGTATATCCAAACAGCAATCGGTGGCTGTTGATTTAATAAAAGTGAAATATGGTGTGAGCAAAATTGAATAAATTTATTAGAGTATTTGAAATGAAATGAAATGGTGCAATTACGCATTTTACAGGGAGTAAAACGTGATTTTGTATTCAAGCGGTGTCGTTACTTGTTAGTGGTCCTGCTATGGCAGAGTGGTGGCGGCGCGTATCCGCGTGTACCGACGCGTCGCGACGACAATTCACAGCAACACGTACACACTAATTGCACGCTGATGAGAACGTGCGTTTTGCTCTTTAGTACTGTTGTTATTGCCGATTTTATACTAACAAATGCCCCTAATCGTTCTTCCACCCATAAAATCAAAAATAATTAAATTATACAAACATTAATTATTTCATACAACAAAGACGGAAGCAATACAGTTAAACTGTAGCATAGTAAAAATTTACTGTACCTAATTAATCAGTTTTGGAAAAACGTCGATTTTAAAAAATAACTAATTAATTAATTGAATAGAACTAATTAATTATTGTATTTTGAACAAATTAACTGATTTTGATTCAAATGTAGTTCCAAATTGAGATTGTTAAAGCCTCTTACAATAGGGTTATCTTTTTTTCTAATTGTCTGACAACCAAAGTACTAATTGACACACTTGTTAACCTAGAATTATAACCTCGCACCATCTATAGGTTATAAGTAAAGCTGGCCGAGGTCACCTGGCCGACAGAGCCGTCATATGACTCATATGTTTACATCATATCATAATACTTGAATAAGTACAATAAATGGAAATAAATTTTAACAATAATGTTACATTTTATAAAAATTTGTATAAAACTCACCCTTTTAAGCAGATTTATGAAGTAGTTTGGTTGTCGTCATCACAAAGTGGGGAAGATCTATAGTATAATAGCATCAGGTATGTTTCTACAGCTGTCTCCGTCAGCGATGTTCGCTTTGGTGAAAAAATATGTTTGTATTTTGAAAATGACTGTTCGACATCTACGGATGTAATACAGGCATAAGTAAAACAGTCTGTGAACTCACTTAACGAAGTTGTAGATGCACCATCACAAATTTGTCTTAATTTGTTAAAATCAGGATCTTTCTGTAATACACTCTCGAATTTTTCACTAACGCGATTATTTTTTGCGTCATTTATAGCCTGTAGTTGTGTATTTACGTCGTCCACTATTTGCAGCGATTCCACTAACGACAACGAACTATTTTGCAATTTTTCTATTGCGTCGTGTAGTCCTCTATAATTGTTATTATTGGCTCCGTGGTCTAGAGGTAACGTACTTGCCTCGAAACCTCGGGGTCCCGGGTTTGATTCCCGGTCGATGAACTGGGATTTTTTCTGTGAGAGAGATTAATCGTAGTATACTCGGGTATTGGGTGTGTGTCCATTGTCTCTAAATGTGTAGCCCTCTCCCACACAAAGTCATTTCAGACCTTCAGGGATAAAGGGGGTTGTAATTTCATGTGATGTTATTATTATTATTATTAATAGTTTTTAAATATGTTTCAAGGGAAACGTCTTGAAAGCTTGTCTAGCTTTCCCTAATACCTGCAGCCTCGTTAGGGCTGAACTGTAGTATCACAGCTTTTATTTGTTGAAAATATTCAGCATAATAAAAAGCCGCTTTCAACCACGTTCCCCAACGTGTAAGAATCGGCTCTGGTGGTTCAGGGATACCAGGACACTGTCTGTGAAATGCTCGAAGCCGTTTAGGAGATTTGAGAAATACTTTTTTTGTATTTACTATTAATGCATCTACCTCTGGGAAACATTTTCGAATCGTTTCTGCCACAAGATGTAACGCATGCACTTTACACGTAACATGTAAAAACCTACAATTGTCTCTTTGAAGAGAACAGCCTACCACGCGCATTGTCGCGGCACCATCAGTCACAAACATCAATACTTGACTTGTTGAAAGTTCAAATTTTTCGAATGTCTCCAACACCACACGCGTAATTATTTCGCCACTACACGCAGTTAGTCTTTTACTAGCTAGTAAAAGTGGAAATGTTGGTTTAAGTGAGTCCAGTATACGTACTATAATATTTAAAATAGAATTTTTTTTTACAATCTGTCGTCTCGTCAATACATAACCAGAGCCGTGTATTTTTTAATCCACATTTAATCCTATTTACAATATCTTCACGAACAGCTGGAATATATCTACGTAACGATGTACGACTTGGTAAGTTCACCTGGGGATTGTATTTATTCCAAAACTCCCGAAATGGTTGTTTATCCAGTATGTGTAGCGGAATACTACAGGCTATTAACATTAACAATAATTCAAACATAAACTGAGTTGTCAAAGGCATGCTATTTTTTTCTATTTTGATGTTGTACAGTATTGATATGACGACGACAATCTGTTTTGTGCCAGCACATTAAGTCTTGATTGCAAACTTTACAAATTATTTTGCATCCGTCATAGAATAAATCCGGAAATTCACCGATAAATTTATTCACTGTGTCCGCGTACGATCGTTTTTTACTCTTTGGCGCATTTGACACTATGTATAATTTATAGGTACAACCTCACGCATTAACCTTTCAAATAAGACTGCAGCGTAAATCACTTCTAAATCGGCACGTGTGACGCTAGCGCAAGACCGTGGCTGTACTCCAGCCACCTCGGCCAGCTTTAGAACCTAATGCCTGTAAATTATTCAAATTATATATTAAATAAACCTCTGCACCAAAAGATTAGGCAGAGACTGGTTTTAGAAAAGATGTTTTTGCCTCCTCAAAAAATGTCGCACATAAAAAAAATATTAAAAAAATATACATTTTTTTCAATTTTATACGTCATTTAGCGGTTTAGTTTTTGATATTGGTTTTAAATACCGTCTCCGTACAAGAAACTGATTTCCAATTTTACGTAATTTGTCAGATAGAATGCATACAATATAGAATTACTCAACTTTGGATAAGAATTAATGTCTTTGAATTCTTCAATATTTGGACCTCAATAGCAATCACTAGTTTACATACTAGACTAACGCACCGCGTGCGATCTTGAAATAAATGAAAATAAATGTAAAATAGGTTACTATTTTACATCTATTATTTTACTAGCTAAAGCATTCGACACCGTAAGTCACTCTCAACTTTTGCAAACTCCAGAACAATTAGTTGTCCGTGGAAAAACTTATAATCTGATGGACAGTTATTTAACAGGTAGGAAGCAAACTGCTCAAGTTGATGATATTAAAAGTGAACCTAGACTTTTCGAATATGGAGTACCACAAGGTACAGTTCTAGGACCATTATTATTTACCATGTATATCGATAGTCTGTTCGAAGTCAAATCAGCAGGACAGATTGTTTCCTCGGCTTGACAGTTACAGAAATTCTCTTCCAACTTATGTTAACTTGAATATAAGATATGATACTAATAAAAATATCAACATACAAAGAACAGAACACATAAAATATCTAGGAGCTTATATAGATTGTCACATGCGATTGGATGTACATATTAATCATTTAATAAAAAAAATTAGGGGACTAGTTTATACATTCAAGCAAATAAAGCAAATACTAACATATGATACTTAAAAATTATATATTATGCATTAATTGAGACTCTACTTCAATACGGCATAATAGGTTGGGGAAGCGTGTCGAATAATTATTTAAAAAATTTAACCATAACACAAAAAGGAATTTTAAAAATAATGCTAAACAAAAACATGCAGTATCCCACAAAATTATTATTTTCCGAAGCAAAAGTATTAGACATTAAATTAATTTACTGCAAAATATTGTTAAATTACTGTTGTAAGAATAAAAATAAATATACTGAAATATGTCATCATTATAATAACCAGGGTTTAGTATTACCAACAGCCGATAAAACAACAACCCAAAAAAAATTTTTCCTATGCTATTCCAAGATTGTACAATATCCTACCTATGGAAATAAAACAATTAAATTCAGTTTTTAAATACAAGAAATACATTCGGCGATGGTTTTTTGATGAAAACTCGCAAAAAAAATAAACGAAGTTTTTAATAATACAAATATATAAAATAAATTCATAACATCTTTTTATTGATTATAAATTTCCTTTATTTATTGCTATAACATATTTTGTTCTTTTATTTACAGGTAATCTTTGATACCATGTTAGTCTTAATTGTTAGTTAATAATATTTGTTACTGTTCCTTATATTTCTATAATTGTTACTTGTTAATTTATTTTTGTGAATATGTCGCACATTTCATGTTCTAATTGATTAGTACCAGATCCCCAACAAGCTTTGCTTCCCGTGGGTTGGCTACTATTTATTAGACCATAATTTACTCATTATTCCTATTTTTATTAATGTTGTACCTATTTGTATCATGATTATGGTTGATAAATATTATTATTATTATTATTATTCGTCTCCTGTTTCTAAGCGAGCATTTTTATATTTTCTATATGAATGTAACAGAGTTAAATACCAAAATCACTAATGTATTTAACTTTACTGCAAGTACTTGCGAGTCAACATAATGAATTTAGACTGCATTTATGCAAATTACCCAAGTATGTAATTGCCGTTGAGATCACATTAGGGGCTGCAACTCTTACCGTCTTCGTGATCTACATGCCACCTAATATAAATACGCAACTTTATAACTTAATTTTTGACTGTTTGGCTAACCTACCTAATATTTATAGTACAAACTTATTAATTTTAGGAGACTTTAATATGCCTGAATATTATAAATGGGTACATAATAATTCAATTAGGATCAGTAAAATAATTCAGCTGAATAATCTTAGTAATTTTTATGATATTAATCAATTTAACTTTATAGCTAAATACAGTAACAAAATATTAGATTAAGTTTTACATAATAAAGTTTGCGTTGTAAAAAAGTCTGATTACTGCGTACTTAAAGAGGATATGCACCACCCACCATTAAATATTGAATCTTACAACAATCTTCCAAACAAAGCTCGAGGTCATACAATTACAAAAAAAGCTTACTCTAAATTATCCTATATTGGACTAGTAAGGCAAACTGGAATAAAATTGATAATGCTGATGAGGCTGGGGATTACTTGTACTCTGTTATAAATAACAATGTATCTAAATTTGTACTAATGACACGTCCCACGAAAAAAAATTCTCCTTGATTTACCATAAACATAATATGACGTAAAGAGGTGGCTTCTGGCATTTATAAAAAATCCAATAATCCTGCTGATCATCAGGAAGCCTTCAATTTTTGAGATACAAAATCAAGAAAGACGTCGACGCTTCTTATAAAAATTACTTACTAATCCATCGAAAACAAATTACCATCTGACCCAAAAGGCTTCTGTGCGTATGTCAGTAATAAAAAAAGGATCTAGTTCATTACCCAACACCATGGCCAACAACAATAATATCCTTGACGATCCGGAAGATATTGCCAATTTATTTGCTGGTAACATTGGGTCAACTATATTCTGTCATGTCATAACGTAAACTATTCCCAGACAGGAGCGATTGCTTATCATTACAGTTACAGTGGTAACTGAACTGAATAGGCTGTGTTAAATGTTTTTAAGAAAATTAACCCGAAATTTACTGCAGATCCTGTGGTCTGCCAGCGTTTTTTTTAAAGACTGTTCAAGCACCACTCCGTTACAATTTTAACCTATCTTTGCAAACAAATATATTTCCTAATAAGTGGAAAGACTCAAAAATTTGCCCAATTCACAAAAAGAAACAGTCAATCTGATATCCAAAAGTACCGGGCTGTAGCATTTATAATAATTTTAGTAAGGTTTTCGAATTTGTCTTACACAACACGCTTTATCCCAAGCACATCGAAGCGTTTGTATTAATCAGCATGGGTTTGCCTCACAACATTCCATAACTACGAACCCGCTTTGCATAACACAGTATTTAGCGGAAATTATAGATGGTAAATATCATTTATATCGATTTTTCCAAAGCATGCGACAGAACGAGCATTTAAATTATATTTCTAGGGCTTTAACCCACAATTAATTAATTTTTTTGAATCCTACCTTCGTAACAGAAATCAGTTTGTACAATTTCAGGGTCATAGATCTATGGCATTTATATCCCAATGAGGCATTCCACAGATTCCACAGGGCTCGGTATGGGGACCCTTGTTGTTTATTATATTCATAAATGATATTGTACTTGACCTCCAATGTTCATCTCTCTTATATGCTGATGACACGAAAATTTACCATAATACTGATAGTATCTGACTGTAATAAATTATAGACAGACTTAAGAGTCCTTCGACAAATTTAAATCAACTTCCAAATTTTAGGCGAAACAAATCTAAATATGTTACATATACATACTGCCCAATGGACATGTGGTAAAAGATATATTTATACAGTTTTGGCATTTTCCTGTAGAGTGCAGCACCTCCCAGTGCAATTATTTCTGATTATAATTTTTTTTTAGAAAGGTTCAAGAGGAAACTTATTAACATTTTTACATATAACTTTTACAGTTTACATTTAAAGAGTTGTCTTGTGGCGTGAGCATTTGTTTATGGCAAATACATTCTTAATAGACATCATATTAAACATCAAGTTTGAAGAATTCTTCCAATTTATTTTTATGTCCAAGTAAATATCTGTTTACATCCAGATTAAATTGTGTATTATCACGCCCTCAAGTAGTATTTTATCTAGAATCTATCTAAATTTGGAGATTCTAGTGTAACGATAATATAAATCCATCTACTACTCATCAGAATAAAATTGAACAACAAATTAGATAATATTCAGCAACAATCTAAAAGAAATAATATAAGAGTGATGGGCATAAAAGAAAGCAACAATGAAGACATCTCGCAAAAGGTTATCGAAATATTTAGGAATAAAATGCAAATAGTCATCAGCCAAGATGATATATCTGTAGCATACAGGGTTGGTCAAAGTTCCAGCGACCGTCCGCGACATATTGTAGTAAGCTTTCAAGATAATGCTACCAAATCCAATATATATATATATATATATATATATATATATATATATATATATATATATATATATATATATATATATGTATATATATATATATATATATATATATATATATATATATATATATATATATATATATATATATATATATATATATATATATATATATATATATATATATATATATATATATATATATATATATATATATATATATATATATATATATATATATATATATATATATATATATATATATATATATATATATATATATATATATATATATATATATATATATATATATATATATATATATATATATATATATATATATATATATATATATATATATATATATATATGTATATATACATATATATATATCCACTAATTTTCCCAATTATAGTATTTTAGTATTATAAGTACTTACTTACCTACTGCCGTGTGTTGCTGTTATAAATCCTCAGTCTCGTTTTTCAATTATTAAGTTATAATATTTTCCTATTTCTCTTTGTTCATTTCTATTTTAATATAAAAATCTATACAATTAATTTACCCATCAACCAGGAAGACATGAAATTCACAAAACAAGCATTTTGTGCTTAGGTGATTTCATCTCGGCTTGATGATGTTGATTTATATGTGTTACTTATTATTATATATTGTATTGTATATTGTAATTCTGATATATTTTAGGTTATAGTCTATCTCAAAGTGTAATAACATTGTACCATTCTACCTAATAAATTGAATTGAATTGAATTGATATGGCAGATATGAATTTTTAAAAACACCATTGGCTGTTAAACACATTCGATAACTGGTGCAGCAAATATAGATTGTCTTTAAATATCAGTAAATGCAATATGGTTTCATTTACCAGGAAGTTAAACATGTTACAATTCGATTACGATATTATTGGTGTTACACTTCAACATTGCGACAGTTTTAAAATGTGTCACTTTCGACTCCCAATTTTCTTTTTAAGGAGCATACAAATAATATTGTATCGTCAGCTTTTGTTTTATCATGCGTAACTTTAGCGACATTATACACACTCTACTATTTTTTATATGGTTTAAATGATCAATAAATTTAGTAAAATTAAATAAAAAATTTTGTTAGTTCATTGTTCTGTCATAATATGTTAATCGCCATAATTTTTATTAATTTCATATGATTTACATGTTGTGTTAAAATTTTTGAAATCGTTGAATAAGAACTGTGCTGTTTCATTTAAGAACCTTTAAATTTCTGCTTTCAATGATATTCTTGAGGGTTACTCAGAGTAAATTTTTCAACAAAAATTTTAACGATGCACTTTTCTGTACACGCAAAATATTTGCCTATGTGTTTATTAAATAGAGTTTATGTTAAAGCATAGAGGAGACACCCTTATGTGTCCTATATTACCTCTCCAGCTGTGAACTCGAGTTACATCCCCTAAATAAAATCAACCCCCCTGCCCCGTGAGAAATCAATTTTCACTTTATTGTTATTATATTTACTACAAACACGATTTTTTATGTCACTTATTTTCTGTCCATATTTCAAATTTTGTCAGTAATACTGTTATTTGACAGTAAAGTTTTATAGATATTACTGTCATCCTGAATCTCCTTCGGCGTTGAATATTTGTCTAGAATTTTATAGGTATATTTATTTCTGGCTATTCTGTTGATTAACAAAAAAACTGACAGATCAATTTTACCCTCGCATATAAAAATAAATATTTTAAAATTTGCTGTAAAAATATTCCTCAGTTTTTTCTATAAGCCGTTTCTCGGTATAAATTTCAAAGATTTTATTGATATTTAGTAACTTAAAAAAATTCCAGATGTTGTTCGAATCTGAAAGAATAAATTTGATGTTTCTCTTTTTTCTTAGTCGGCTAGAGTTCAAGTTAGGAATATTTGTGTTATCGACAAAGAAATCTGTGTAGCTGAAGAAAGAAGTGTCATCGAGTTTAGGACGAATGTACTAGCTAGTAGCCGCCGACAAATCACACAATTCGTTTTCATAAATCAATTAAGTGGGCAGTAAAAGAATCGCCATCAGCTACCTTCGAAAAACACGGAATATACAAGGTGTATATTTAAAGTTTTAAAGCAATACAAATATTGTTTATTTTACGCTTATAATATAATAACTAAATAAAATCATTGTTCATAAATTTTGATTAACTTTTAGTTCTAGGTGACTAAATACGTTTAATATTTCAGTGGTATAAAAAAACATGTGTTCGTCTAGTAACTGTTTTTACTTATACATTTTAAATATAATACTGACAGACATCTGTTAATATATTTACCTTTACAGAGACCCTGAAGTGGGCTGTAACCTCTGACATGAAGCTAACACCAACGTGGTTTCCCACAAAATACCAAAACACCATATACTGCACTCAATCCGTATTTCGCCAACCACGTTGGCATCATCGAGAGATGATTAAATCTAACCTTATGCTAACAATGTATCCTATTTATACCTAAATCATTGTTACGGTTCGGTGAACCATGACAAACTAACCAATACAGCGGATTATATGGGATTTGCCCTCTGCCACTATGCATACTATTTTTACACTTTTAGATGCATCCAGCTGTCTAATATTTATTACATTCTTAATTAATTTTTCTTTCTCTATTTTGGGACTTACTACCTTAATTCTTCGTTATCTAAAAATATGGTTAGGTACTCGGTATGTTATGAGGATGACACCGACAGCTGCTCTGGAAGTTCTGCTAGGCTTGCCAATACTTCCCTCGTGAGTAAAGAAGGCTATGGTAGCCTATCTGAGAATGTGGGATTCTGGAAGCTGGCAGTGTTCGGGTACAGCTGAAGATCACGCAGCAATTACTGGACTGGCGGAGATGGAAATCCCCATCTCTGTCCTAAAGGTAAGATAAGCGAAAGATCAGCTAAGGAAAGGAAATATACTATCACTCTTCCCAGTAGGGAGGAGTGGGAGTGAAGGGGTGAATTGACTTCCTCCCGGACTCTCTGGTGTGATATACAGACGGATCTCGGGTGGCCACTAGACTGTCCTCCGGGACGGGAATATAATTCGAAGGTAAAGGAGTGCAGGAGATCAGTTCTCGTTCAGAAGCGCGGGAATGCCCTAGAAGAGCTTGCCAGGTATAAACAAGTGAGGCTGGTCCAGGCAACGAGAAGACCGATGAATTGGCTAGACTTGGAGCCGAGGAACCCTGTCTCGGGTCTGAAACTATGTTAGGCATTACAAGAAGGCAGGTCACAACAACCCTCAATGAGTGGGCCCACGAGTCACTGAGGAAGTATTGGAGGACCAACAGGGCCTGCAGACTAACTCGAAATTTTGTGACGGGACCAAACAAATCGAGACCGGACTGGGCCGAAGTCGGAAGACTCTGAATGTTTTAATCAGAGATCTGACAGGCCACTGGAGTCTTAGGAGGCATCTATCATTGATAGGTATTGAGGATGTCCAGGATGCGAAAGTGGTGAAGCAACATCTTACCACTTCCTGGGATAGCGTGAAGCGTTTGGGCGCCTGAGACATATTACCTTCTAAGGGAGGAGATGAGCTTCCTCGCAATGAGTGACATCTTGACTTTCATTAAAAGGTCGAAAAGATTGGACGAGGGAGCAAGAGAAGGACATGGCTGAGGGGACAGCTGTGGGTTGGTAAAAAGGGACCGTCTGAAAACTACCTGCCGGGTGTCAGCGTCCCCACCACTACCTAATATGTTACTGGAAAAATAAACATCTGCGCTTGTGATATTACGTCAAAAGATTAGTCAGAGGGTGTTTTTTGACAACTAACATGAGACACAAAAATAATAATATATTTTCCTAAGTGCAGAGGTTTATTTTTCCAGTAACATACTGGGTAACTAACTATATTTTTTAGATAATGAAGAATTTACTCATGTGATAGTAAGTCCCAAAAAAGAGAAAAAAAATTTAGAGAATGCCACATATAACGTTCAGACAATATTCGTAACTAATCTTAAATTACTAGTATCTATTTTATGGTTGTTCTCAAGCTTATGTTAGGCAACACTAGACTTATCTGTTCTACCATATTTGAGATGCGCCATATGCTCCTTGAATCTAATTTGAATTGACCGTCTAGTTTGTACAACACTTTTGATTACAGTCCTTACAGCTAATTTCGTAACTCATCGTCTTTTCGTTTGTTTTTAGAAAATCATTCCTCACAGTCGCTTATTAAAGAAGAAATTGAACTTCTTAAGACGGAATTAAATTTTGCATTACCTGCCTCTGAAGGCATTATAGATAAAATTGTTGCAAGTGTTGAAAGTTCAATTCAATATCTTCCTGATTCCTTTAAAGGATTTGTCAGAGAACCTTACAGGAATCAAATCTCCACAAATATTGTCACTAAAGTAAATAGAAAGTCAGAGTTCACAAAGGGAAGACAAATTGTCAAACGGTTTCAGAAAAATATTGTTTTTATTTAAAAGCTGATAAGGGTAATAAGGTTGTTATTTTAGATAAAGAGGATTATTATGAAAGGTTAGACAACCTGATTCGTAATGATCCTTATAAAAACTTTCTAGATATCCATTACCAAAAATGATACTGAAGCAAGAAATGTAATTAAATCTTGTAACAACGTTATTATTTTAGCTTTAAATAGGAGGTTGTATCTAATCCAAAGTGTACCTAGATTGTACTGCTTGACTAAGATACATAAACCAGGAAAGTAGCTTCATCCTATTGATTCATCAGTTGGATTGTACCAACTATTAAAATGATTAAAGCTTGGAAATTACAAAGTGTAAAAATATTATGAATAGAGACAGAGGGCCAATTTCATTTAGTCCGCTCTACTGCTTAGTGAGTGACTGCTCACAGAACTGTAATAATAGTTTAGGGATAAATAGGATACATTGTTATCATAAGGTTAGTTTAAAGTATTTCCAGATGATGCTAACTTGCAATATATGGTGTTTTGGTGTTTTTTTGGAAAACCGTATCAATGTTTTCTTTACAAAGGCCCTGTGTAGGGGGGTACACCTTTGAATGATAACGAGCACACACCATATTCGCGTAAACAAGAACCAGATCTATTTCCGAATGCTAGGAACATCGAACTAAAGGGACGTCGTAAAATAACTGTATACAATTGTTTAGTTGAAATTAAAAATAACATTATTGAGTCAGTAGTACTGAACATAATGTGCATATTATCTTTTTTGTAATCCAAGTTTCAGCGTTTTGGCAAATAGCCGGGAAAATAATTGTTTAAAAAGATATATGTTATACTTATCTGTGATAAGATTTGTAAAAGTTAGTAAATAATAATTAACAAAAATTTTTAGTTAATATTATTTTTCATTCCACAATTGTTTTTTTTTTCCAGTATCCAAGAATCAAAGTAAGGGTTAGAGGTGCTGGTGCTTATGCAAGCTCTAATGGACTTATCTCTTTAGATTTAGTGATTGGTCTTGGTAACGGAAAGAGTACGATATTAATTGTTAAATAACTAAAAAAAAAGTATATACTACACGCTCTGAAACTTTTTTTAACTTTCTAATTAAATGTTGATAATTAAATTAAACCATTTCTACAAATAATTAGGAATATTAATTATCTTTATGTCTAAAGCAGCCTCATTTGATATGAAATGATATTTTTTAGATATTATAATTTGTATAATATATTTTATGAACCACTCTGTATCTGGTGCGGCTTCGGTTTCCTCTTGTATGTAAAACAGGAAATCTGTCGCTGTTATTCGGGACGGTGCAGTAAAAAAGGATTCTCTGATATAAAACCGCGAAGATCTGCTACCTATAGCATTTATAGAAAGTCTCCTACATGCGCTAAATACGCAGTGAACGCTAAATAACCTACTCGATTTTACGGTTTCGTGACTCTACAAGATTCCGTAAAATCGTTTGAACGTTTTTAGAATTTCCTACATCGATGAGTCCATTCGACAAACAACGGTAGTGGGAAAACGTCGGCATTTTGAAAACAATTCAAACATAAATAAGTTGTCTACAGGTTTTCGGTCGCGGGAATGCGAGATACACGCTGCCGCTTGTTGCTACACGTAAACATTGGTCTCTAGATTGTATATATGGAAATTAATTTACTTCAGGTGATAAGCTAGAAAATTTTAATTTGTCATTTTAAACGTGACATTTATTTTGAACTCTAGATTGTTCGAAATTTAACTGGTAATATAAAAAATTACTAATTTAGGTTAAAACACACTAAACGTTATTTGTTGTTATATCTTTCAAAATTACACCGTTTTTGTAAATCCTGATAATAGTAATTAGGCAGTGTAATGATCGTGAAAACAATAACCAATTTTGTATCACACACATTGTCGATATGTGTTCTGTCTTGCTCCGGAAGAATGTATCTCCAAGTAACAAATACTGAAAAAATTGCAATCAAAATTTTGGGCGCATAAAATTAATACATTTCCAAAATATTGCTTAAATAAAATACGGTTAATAATATTAATTATCCTGAAAGTTCCTAATAAAATTTTAAAAGTTCATGTAGATACTCGTACTCATGCCTGGGCGTCTGTCGGCTCGAGTTTGGGCTCGTAACGTATGAGAACGGGATCGAGCACGGACCATGTAAGCAAAACGAACCCTAGGCTCGTCTACATCGGCAAGTATTGGTACATCAATGGAGAGCTTGTCGAGCCATTCGCGAACTTTGGAGTAATTTTGGTGGTTTTTAAACCACTTGAGGTGTGCGCCAGACTTGGGTATATTTTTGCTTCATTTATCTTCATTGCAAATATGGGGTGATTTTACGATCTAGTTTTTTTTACTTATGTCAGAGAAATATTGCGGAACAATCAAAGTAAATATTGTAGTAATACCTAAAAAATAAGACGCATGGAAAGAAATCTCTGAAATTTTACATTTAAATGTCCGTTATTATCCACCAATTACGTTTTTTTCTTTATTTGTTAATAATAAAAAACTTAAAACTGTAAATATAATAGTTACTGTTTGTAGATCTTTGTCAGACATGTTCTTAGCTAACAGATCCTTGTTATTTATTCGCAATTAAGATACAAGCCGAATAATCAACACTGCTGGTAACGAGTTGACAAGTCTCCAAACAAGCACGAGCCCATGCCGAGCACAATCACTATTATTGCCTGGTCAGGGAAAGAAGACCCGCGAAAAGAATGTGATTTCTGTATTCCATTCACAATTAAGCGAATTTGCATTTGCATCCGCACCTACTCATTAGGAAACATATTACATTCCTAGTATATGGTTTTGCATAAATCTCGCAATACACTTCCTTGTCGCGCGATTCTTCTTTCGCCGACTGGACAGTAGGTTGTATGCGCCTTTAGATTTTCTCTGCTATATTAATTCTTAATCCTTTTACCGTATAGAGTTTATTTTTAATTTATTTGACTTTCGTTTTTATGGAATGTAAATATCATGTCTTGTGATAACTAAGTATTAAATTATATATTTTTCTTCGACCGATACATGACAGAATGTATTCCATTGTGTAACTATATTTACCTCCGTGTCTTGGCGTATTTTTGTTTGTTAATAATATGTTTACATAATTTTGAGATGCCTCTAGGCAAGAAGAATGCGCTCCCATCCAACCTTTAATATGTTAAACTGATATTAGGGTTAAATTAAATCAGATGATTTATAAATTGAGTTTGTAGCAAATATCCCTCTTAGGGCCTCCTGGCTGCACATATCGGGGTGTACTACCCACTCCACGAAGAAATTTTAGACAGAAAATTAATTTTCAGATAGGCAGTTGCTTTGATATGAACATGTCGATCAAGGTCGTCATCGCATTTTGATTTATTTCAGTTTCTTATTATTGCTACGTTTTTAATCTGCTCAAACGGTGAATACATATGTGCAGTACGTGAACTAAATGGTTTTTATCAGGAAAGAATCGTAACCCATCCCTCTATAAATTAATAAATAACAATTGTTAATCTGGCGCCCAACGTGGGGCGCCATAACATTTTTAACAGGTGGGGGGTACACCTCGATATGTGTAGCCAGTAGGCCCTAAAAGGGATTATTTGCTACAAGTTCACCTAATAGTGATATTTTGACAAATTTTCTTAATATTTTTCTCCCTCCTTCCTCTCTGTTAGTATTTAGATAAATTTTAATTTTTAAACAATTGTTTCTGATTGTATAGTTGTATCCCAATGATATGAAAATTGCTTTCTTCAATTTTGTCTTAAAATATTACGTACCTCAAAGTTTATATTTATGGCATTATTTCCCGACGCATTGAGTAAACGAAGAAGTTGTGTAAGTATCAGTTCGTAGCTGCGTCGCTGTTTACTTTTTAGGGATATAGGACACTACACCGTATTTTATTTTATAGGATCAAGTAGATCTTAGATCGAGGACACATTGGCGAGCGGTAAGCAGCCAATGTGCAGCATTAACCTTTCTATAATTGTGTTCACGGTAACTCAACAGTGCGCTTCAAAATATACATACACCACCGTGAAGTTCTTACCGGACAGCACTTATCACTTATCGTCGGCCAATGTGTTTGCGAAATTATTAACTTTCATCCAGTACATTAACTACAATTTAAAGAGTCCTTATGAGTGGAGTACGCACGAAAATTTTTGTCGCACAATTAGGTTGGCGGTTTGTCATACACTTTCTTTTAGGTTAGTGTCATTGTTTCCCAAAAGCACCTAGACTTTTGATAACCACTGTTATAAACAAATCTGTCCAATGACATAGCCTGAATGGATGTTTTGTGAAGAATTATCATCTAAGATTTACAAACATTATACTTCGATCATTGTTTAAATAAAAATACTATACAGCAGTGTGATTTAGATAAAAACCCTCCGTTCATTCAAAGGTTTAAAAAAGAACAGCTATATTGGAAAGGTACTTAAAAAGAAATTAATAAATTCACCCTGTATGTTGTAGCAGTCAAGAAATTTCGAGTACACTAATTAATTAAAATTCATTTTCTATTGTGTGTACGGAGAAAAATATTAATTTGTAGATATACAGAAAGGTTCAGTTACAAATAAAATAAAAATTAATGTTTCATAATTTATTTTTTTATGAAGTATGGCAACTCAAATGATTGGTCTGAAGATATGTAGCATACGTGTTCATAAATAGTCACATGTTCTGTCACAAATTATCCGTTTATGATTGTATTTGGCTTTGTTTAAAGAAAGGAAAGATTGAAAGAAAGAAATAAAATAGGAAATAAAAGTCTGATACGAATATACATGGATATACTTTGATGTCAAAAGGCAGATGAGCGATGCTCCATGCAAATAAATCGAAGGTATCAACCAGTCGGAAAAGTCCATGTCCGTTTGGTTCTCGAACGGTGACAGTTGGACAGTCGGCAGATGTAAGGAGCAGAAATCCAGCAATCGATTGATATACCCCCACATATTAGTACAGTCATTTTAAATATATTTTTAACCAAAATGTAATATCAACAAATTTATGAAACTTGTTGTTTTTAATACGTTGGTCATGTCAATAGTACAACTAATTCAGTCACTTCAAGTAAGTGTAGTCTTTCCAAGTTCTTAATTCATATACGATGGTTTCTCGGATGTTGCGGTGTTGTGTCATTCGTGTTTCTTTTAGAGAACCTCTTCTTGGGTTGTGATAATATATGTATGTAGTCCCGTGCTCGTTTCGTGGCACTTGGCAAGCAGTTTCATCAGAAGATCGAAGAAAATAATACATTAATATCGTAGTTTTCACTCCGAAATTCCGTTCTCAACTGACAATGAGATTTAGAAGTGTAACCAACTCGTTATGAGGTTAAGATCTGCGTAAGCAATGGACGATGATACGTCAAGACTTGAAAGAATGAGATGTTAGGAACAGCGATTTATTGTGAATCGCCATCGTCTGGAAGAGTGGTATTTTCTGACGGAAATATCAGTGATACAACACAAAAATACCCAATGAATTAGCGTTGATCTGGAGTCAAATGTTACACAAGATTCCATATGGTATGTTATAAGATAGGCCTGCTGATAGCCGCAGTGGAGGGTCCACAAGGACCCACTCACAAAAAGCCCATCACCTATAATTTATGTCTCTTATGGCTCTGTGGCCAAACCGTAAGAATACTTGCCCTTCACCACGAGTTCGATTCATAGCCGAGGAACTGAAATTTTTTGTGTATAACCCCCCTTCTGCATAAGTTTCCTTTAGAAATATTGTGAGTTGTATTATCAGTGGTGTTTAATTTTAATTTAAATGTCAGTAATACCTAGAATCGCGCCTATACCTTTTGTATTCGGAAAAACTACGTGTAAAGTATTGGTTATGTAAAATATTATAAGACCAATGACTTGCCTACCCATTATTTGTAGAGCTATCACTTTGAGAAATTTGTATTTGACTACAACCGCACCAATTTTTTAAACATATGTTTCAAGATTTTAGGACTTACTTTAAGTGAATGCCCACTGAAAATGGAAACATTTCAAAACATTTAGCTTTGAAATTTCTGCAATGAAATTTTAATGTGACTGTACTAAGATCTGAGAACGATGACTTGATGATAAGGTAATAACAAGACCAGTCCGATATTTAAATACATGAATTATGTAGATACGTACTTATTCGATTGGACATATTGATACTCCACTACATGTTATTAATAGTCACAATTTACACACAATACAATACCAAACTCTGAATTCAACGTTTCAATACAATTTATATTCAAATTCAATACATTCATTTGTATAATTGTACAAAACTTTCAATGCAATGTAAACTTTACATCAACTACTCAAGACAGTATATTTTGTTGTTTTTAACCAAATTCATAATCGATTCTTGGTTTTTTTATCCCGACTATCAAGCGATCCATATTTGTATTTATAATCCACATCGTTTAACTTCAGAATAGTTTGCAATATAACGTCCATCAGCTTATGTTCATTAAGACTGCTCTAAATGATATACTGGTTTTGCGCATGTATTTTCGGATATGAGCTTACTATTTTTTAACAAAATTATACATAAATATATAGCGCAAAAAATACAACTTTGAAGTAGAAAAAACACACACTTTAACTCAAAATACTAATAAGGAAATAAATACATATATTTAATTAATTAATTAATTAATAAAACACCACAGGTAATACAACCCCCTGTATTACTGAAGGTGCCTCAAGGTACCTTCTGAGGGAGAGGGCTACACATTTAGAGTCAATGGACACACATCCACTATCCAAGTATGCGAGAATTAATTTCTGGTTTAGAAAAAAATCCTATCGCCTCGACCGGGGATCGAACGGGTGAGAGGCAAGTATCCTTATTGCTCGATCGCGAGCCCCACGATTTGAACGTATTTTTTTTCTTTATGCAATCTTCCTCTTCCTCAGACATTTTATATTAGACAAGGATATATCTGTATCTTTCTTAGATTGAAATTAAATATTCTTTCTGATAGGCAACTGTAATAATCATTGAGGATTCCTGTACAATTTTTAAAAAGAAAAAATCCTTCTGTTGTCTTGTTATGGAAAGAGTAATTTACTGATAGTAACCTTGTGCATAAGATGTGTACATTTGGAGACGACAGCTGCACACATGTATCTCAGTTCCTTGGCCAGAGATAGAACTGGGAACTTCGGAGAAGAAGAATAGATTGCAAGTATTTTTGGCACATGAGGCAAGGTATTTTCTTACTGAAGAATATTTTGTTTTAAGTCTGCAAATTGCAAAACAAGACTTCAATTCACTATTTCTTTATGGAACCCTTCAGATTTCGTCCATATGTGGCAATGATAATTTCATCTTCGTATTTAATTGCAATTAAAACCTTTTTCTTGTGTAATTTTTGTTTCGAGTTTAACGATTTGACGAGTCGTATCGGTTTACAATTTATTAATTATAAGTAAATTCATAGGGGTTCACATAATATTACATAATGGAATGGTCACATCTTTTGGAAAGGAGAAGGGTAAGTAGTTATATCTTTACAGTCTCTGCCTAGAACGAGTCTGTCAGTGGAATAACCGAATACATTATATCGGTGTATTGCAATAAGTTCTAGTACGATGAACATCCATCAAATAACAATATTGCATAAACAGCGGTGTGTGGTGTGCAACCAGCGTAAGTGATTGTGCAGAATCAAAAGCCAAATTGCAAGCATCTAAGACCATAGCACAAAGACGGATACAGCGAATCTGAAGGTGTTTTGCAATAAAATACGAGATTATCTCTATCGCACCACATAGATATTTTTCAAACATATTAAATTATAAAGAAAGAGCTTGTGGAGTGCAACAATAAAATAAAACAAGAACTATTACCATATAACTCAAAAATTAACGTACACGTATTTCGGAGTTGCTGCTCCTCGTCAGCGTAGCTTAATTAAGGAATTGGATCTAGAATGGGATAGGGCACACAAAAAAAATTCTGTACTTTAAATCAAAACCATGTTCCCTTATGTATTTTGATGTGCTGAAACCGAATCTGGCCATAAAAATTACGGCTATTTCGTAAATTTTTAGCTATGGGTCATTTTTAGCTAGAGATATCGTAAAAAATCACCTTTTTTAAAACAAAAAAAAAATAAAATTTTGTTAGACAATTTTTTTTTACTAAATCACCGTAATCTACGTTAACATGGGTATTAAACATGATTTTGACATCAAAATAACATTTTTGGCAGCTGCCAATTGTCAAACCGCAAATTGTAAAATTACAAAATTTGTAAGAAAAGCTTCTTCTATGTGTAAAACTATATCACTACAAACGTTTTCGAGGATGCTAAATATGATTTTGACATTAAAATAACCTTTTTGATAGCTGCCAATTGTCAAACCGCAAATTGTAAAATTCTAAAATTTGTAAGAAAAGCTTCTTCTATGTCTAAAACTACATCACTACCAACGTTTTCGAGGGTTCTAATATGATTTTGACATCAAAATTGCATTTTTGGCAGCTGCCAACTGTCAAACTGCCAATTCTCACAATCGAAATTCTAGATTAATAGTTTGAGTGGCATGCAAAAAGACGTTCATTAATTTCTTTTTCGAAATCAGTAAATATGATTTGGTTATCGTAATTATATATAGACACAAAATAAACTTATGTTTGATGTTCACAATCAACTAACTAATCTAGGGTGATAAAATGGAACGGTAATAAAACAAGGTACAAAATAATTTAGAAAATATTTAACAGTGGCAAACAGTTTAAATCTAGCTGGTCATTTAAAATAATATTACTATTTTTTAATTTATTGATTTCTAATGTCTCTAATAGTGACAATTTTAATCCTTTATTTTCTGTGTGTAAAGTATCAAAATTATTATTAAAAGAATGAATGTCCTCTAGCAAATGGTTGGCATACGTCGAATCTAATTTATTGTTATTAAAACTGCGTTTATATTCGGAAAATCTTTTTCCAAAATTTCTTCCCATTTGTCCGATGTATACTTTAGGGCATGTACCACATGTAAGTTTATAGACTCCACTTTTTTGTTCTTTTTTTAGTTTTATCTTTATTGTTCTTAATAAATTTTCCTAGAGTGTTATTAGTTTTAAATGCTATTTTAATATTATGTTTTTTCTTAAGTTCAACTGATATTTTTTCGGTAGGTTGGCCTATATAAGTAAGGGTTTTATATCTTAAATCACTTAATTCACTGATTTCTGCTTTTGGATAAACTGACTCTATTGCTATATTATAATTTTTCTTTTTGAGTAAATTGTTAACCAAAGTTTCTTTAAAACCATTATTCACTGCTAATTGTTTAATAAAATTTAATTCGTTGTTGTAATTATCTTCAGTTAAAGGAAATTTGTTTAATCTGTTTATCATACTAATATAAGGCAGCGTGTTTATGTTTTACAGGATGTGTTGAACTATTATGTATCGTAATATCTGTGTGCGAAGGTTTATGGTAAATATTAAATTCATGTGAATTATTAATTTTTGTGATAGTTAAATCTAAAAAATTAATCGAATTGTCTTTTTCATATTCTACAGTAAATTTTATATTAGGGTGTAAATTATTAATAAATTCTACAAAAGTAACTGTCTTGTTGTAATTATATATCTGTAGATTTCAATAGTACTTTGACAATAACCGTCAAAGTCAGGTTAAACACCTTCAAAAACGTAGGTATTGATAAAGTTTTACAAATACAATTTTTCTTTTGAATTTTTGGAATTTAGCAATTGGCTGCAATTGGAAGTTTGACAGTTGGCAGATGCCAAAAAGACAATTTTGATGTCAAAATCATATTCAGCACCCTCAGAAATGTAGGTAGAGTTATATTTTTACACATGGAAGAAGCTTTTCTTAAATATATCGGAATTTTACGATTAGCATTTTGAGAGTTGGCAGCTGCCAAAAAGGCTATTTTGATGTCAAAATCATGTATAGTACCCATGGAAACGTAGATTACGATGATTTAGGAAAAAAAATTGTTTAACAAAATTGTAATTTTTTTGTTTAAAAAAAGAAAGGTAATTTTTACGATATATGTAGCTAAAAATGCCCCGTAGCTAAAAGTATGCATCAAAATACATAAGGAAACATGGTTTTGATTTAAAGTACAGAATTTTTTTTGTGTGTGCCTACACAGGCATTGATGTCTTTATGTTTAACCAGCTCGGTGGAGTAATCGGCTAGAGAGCACGATGGCAAGTGTGATTAGATAATATCACCATTGTAGCTGCGGGTTTGAATTCTGCCGCCGCCACTGGCAATGTCGGTAGGAATGGGTGCGTATCTGCATTTTTTCATAAGTGTAACTCTTGCCCGTGCAGCTTCGGCTTTGAATTCAGGAGTTGTCTAATTTCTGTGGTGTTTATATCGTTTATATTATGTCACATTTGGGACCTTGACGAGCACAGTTGAGACATAAAGCTTTAATGAGCCTCACACTGAAAGGTCTAGATGATTTACCAATATACCATATTCACATAAATATATTTTTTTAATACCCAAAGGAAGCGCGAAGTAAGATATTACAAATAAATAATTATAGACAATAAACGTATTTGTTATAATCCTCCATACGATGTGTATTGTGTAGACGGTAACTGAAAGATGGGTTTCCGATTTAAAAAATTGCTCTTTTACCTTTTTTTCGATTTTTGAAAATCAAGTTGACAAATTCTTTAAAATGATCTGTCATTTAATATTAGAAATTAATGTGGCTTCGTTGTCGAGTGGTAAGGATACTTGCCTCACAGCCTGGAGTCCTGGGTTCAATTCCCGGTCGAGGAGCTAGGATTTGTTCTAAACCAAAAATTAATCCTAGCATACTCGGACATTGGGTGTGTGTCCATTGTCTCTAAATGTGTAGCCCGCTCCCACACAAGGTACCTTGAGGGATACAGGGGACTGTATTACCTGTGGTGTTTAAATTAAAAAAAATTTAAATTTAAATCCACTTTAACAGTGCAGTGCCACAGGGACCCAATGAATTGGAAATTAAATAAAAGACTTTTAAAATATACAGGGATCGATGCTGGCCAATATTCTGTATCATAGTCCTGCATGCTAATTTCTGTTTTGCAGTGAAGAATGGCATATAACACTTTACTTTTTAAGTGTAGAAATTACCTAGATCTTTTACTGGTAAAGAAGGCTGTAAGGTTGAAAACTAAACTACAACAACAAAGTAAAATTATATTGATATGTTCTTTTGTTTCAGTAGGTCCTTTATTCGGGGGTGGCTTCAACAGTAACGGAGCGTATACGTTCTCGGTGCCAGGTCTTCCCCCAGCCGCCCATGCACTTGCCAAAACCACCTTCCTCTTCGATCACGGTAAGTAGCCACATAAATTTAATTTAAGAAATAAGCATTCCAAAATATATCCATAAGTAGAATAGATGCTGAATAGTGAACAGTAATATAAGTTTAGAGATGTTTCAAAACCTTATGAGCTTCGACCTTCATATGCACAGAGGCATAACTCCGGCCGTCAGCTCAGTTACACCACTTCCTAAAAACATCCCGAGCTTCCATTGTATACAGATGGTAGATAGCTGAGTAAATGTTTTCAAAATATACTTATAGCTCAGAATAAGCTCCGCTTTTTGCACATTTCTCGGCTCATAAGGTTTTGAAATACCTCTACCTAGGATTACATTTCGATAATATATTTTCACTTCTTCAGCTGCTAGGAAGTGTTACTTGTTCAACCAGTTTACATTATGAAGCCATACTTCATTAATCAGTTCATTTTTTGAAAACTTGTGATGAATAGTAGAGTGTTCGATGGTCCAAAATCTATCACTTTGTTAGCATTTTGAGACTAAAACGTGTTACACAGATTCGAAGCTTATATTTTATAGATTTACAAAAGATAGGCCGTATCTCACGTAGTCATTCCAGTTACGGTCTTACATATAACTTTCATACAACTAACAAAATGGGAATAAATATTGTGAAATGAAATGGTACACGATCTCTTTAGGAGTTAATTAATAACCTTCTCTCATGTTATTTTATTGCATATTACTAATTCTTTACAAAGTACAACACATTTATTTACCCGCCCAATTAATCCTTTCGCGACGGGCTTAATTTTACAGAGACTGGCAGTCAAATCGGGTTTTTTAGGTTAGTGCGCAATCGTACGTTTCCCGTTTCTGGTCGTCAAAGGGTGGTTTTAGGTCCGTGCGCAATCGTGCGTCTGTCTTCGAGTTTTTTATCATTTAAATTAATTTTCCAACTCATATTGGTTAAAAAAGCATTGAATTGAGTAACAAATTGATATAAAATGCATGTATTCAGTCTCTCAAGTCAAGTAGGACGACATCATGAGGGTCTCGATATATAGCAGAGTTTTGACGGTTCGAAGAAACGCGGTTCCCGCAAATTTGAAGGGTCATCTATTTGCGTGTTCTTGCGTTTCCCATCACGAAAAGGTTAATTGGAACAGTGAAGAAACAAAAAACTATATTTTAAATGTAGCTGCCATCATGTTACAAATATAAGCTGTATTTTTATCACGCTTTTATTATTAGCTTCACCTGTATGTTTGTTTGTGTGAGTTTGTTTGTTTGTAACCGACTCTTTGGATTTTGACCCACTTTAAACGGACAGATTTAATTGAAACTTTGTACACTTACGAAGAACCGGTAACAATACAATAATTTGATAAGTTCATATCATTATCCTTATCAGGATCGCCAGAATACCAAAAAGTGAAAAATAAATATAGTTTAAAAAAACTAAAAAACACGCTTTTAAAGCACATCAAACTAAAAAGTGAAAAATAATTATTAATATAAACTAAAAACAGTAATGAACGAAAAATACTAGTATTATTGTGAAAAAAGCGTGGGTTGCTCGATGTACGAAAAATATGGCACAAAGCGCCCCACGCTTTTTTTCACAATAATACTAGTATTTTTCGTTCATTATTGTTTTCAGTTTATATTAATAATTATTTTTCACTTTTTAGTTTGATGTGCTTTAAAAGCGTGTTTTTTAGTTTTTTTAAACTATATTTATTATCTTTTAAATGGAGAAGATTAGTACTTATTTCCTGAAAAGTGTAAAATTAAGCCTCAAATCGAAAATTTCTTCTATCGAGAAATCATAGGTCCATTATTTCTCGATCTAACGGTGCCTTTCTAATATTTGTCCTATCAGTAATAAACTAACAACAACGAAAAACTTAAAGAATCGCAGAATCGATGACAGCTGTACTGGCCGATTTTGCATATAATATCTACAAAATATTAATGAAATGAATGAAAAAATGTATGTACGTATCAACTTTTAATCATAAACACACCCATCATTTCTGGAGCGACTTGTTCCGCCAGGAGCACTATACTAAAAGTGCATTGAACATGTGTGTATACTATTTTTTGAGTATCCTTGATTAAGTTCTCATAATTAACTAATGCATATCAATTTATATATATATATATTTTTTTATGTTTGAATTATAAGCCTCTCATAAATGTTTCAAACGCTGTGATGTGGCAGATGTTGAGTTTATATAGTAGTTTAAAGTTGAAAAATTGCATCTATTACATTTTTGTCAGCAGTTTTCAAAGATATTGATACAATTGCTCCACTTTGAAAGACAATATTTTCCTTCAACCACGGTAATTATGCAATCTATTACCCCTTATTGTCGTAACCCACTAAGTAAGCGCGCTTTTTTATCTCATTTTCATGTTTTTATTTTCGTTTGCGCCACGATAAGCGCCTAAATGTCCATCTGTTCAATGGCATAACCCTCACAATCTTAACAACTGCCAACGAAACGAGCTACTGTCTCTTCTTTTTTATGGTCAAAAATCTCCTCTTAGATCTCTGATGAAATTAAATGCCGAGTTTTAATGTTCATTGGGTGGAAAAAGTTCATATCGTCTCCCTACCGGGGCTCCGCCGTGTGGCGCTAGCTTTCGCTCGACAGTCCGCCAAAAAGGGAATTTAATTAAGTAAAATTACACTGCTTGTACTTTAATTATGTTAGTATCAGACTTTTTACGGCGGATCGCGGGGTCCCCTTCAACATTTACACCATCGGGGGTTGCATCCACTCGCCTCAGCGATCAAAAGGTGTCGCTCAAAGGGAACACTTGAAGAATCTGCCTTCGGGTGACGATGACTCGCTGACTGCGACTTGGAACAAAATCACGACGATCTAACATCGACCTGGCACCAGTTCGCAGAGTACAATTAAAAAGATAACTACTTGAAAGCAACAATTTAAAAAGCCGATAAAACAGAGAGGATAAGACGCCGACAAAAAGGGTGCGCGATCCAGGCCCGTTTTCAGGATGTATTCACCGAACTATATCATAATACAAAAAATATTCTGCAAAATAAAAAGACTTCCAAATGACATATATTCCTTTTCGTAACAGTATTTTCCCACATACCAACCACTGTTACTTCAATTATCTAAATGTTGCACAAATTTGTTCGAATTTGTTTATTTAAAACTTTGAAAAAATAATATCAAATTTATAAGCCATTGGCTTAATTTGACGAAGTGGAACGTAGGGCATTCTTATTCATTTAACATCTACTTTTTTTTTATTTTTTTTTATATAGTGACATCGACTACTCAGGTCATTAGTCGCATCTGTTCTATGTACTAATTCCTCTCTTTTTAACTGTTTTTTTTTAAGTCGTAACAAAGAAGAATTTCACTAGCAATAACAACAATAATCTTGTAACATGAAAACAAACTTCATATCCTATGTATGAATATATAACATATATGTCAGATTTTAGACAGTAGATTGGTAGCTCCTAAGAATTCTAGTGTCTTTCTTAGATTTATAGGAGATTCTCCCAAGCATAGATTGAGTTGATCCGGAATTGCTATTCGTCTTCTATGGTGTTCATGTCTCGGACATTCTAACAAAATGTGTTTCACCGATACAGGTACGTAGCAATCTTTCCATCGTGGTGGTTGATGGCCTGCTAACAAACAGCTCGATGTTAAATTTGTATGGCCATCCTCAGTCTTGTTATTGCAGTTTGCTCCCTTCTACCAAATGACTCCATGCATATTTACCAACTTCCGGTTTGATTTCCTTTAATTTGGCATCAACACCGTTCCATTCTTCTTGCCATAGATTTAACGCATTTTGTTTTAAATGAATTTTTACATCAGCGGTTCGTATCGGAATGTCTTCTGGTGCGTAGTTACCTACCGCTTCTTTAGCTGCCCTATCTGCAAATTCATTTCCCCGTATCCCTACATGACTGGGTATCCAAACAAAACAAACCTTTTTACCCTGAGTCTCCAGCAGGTGAATACGTGCAAATATGGATCTACTGTGAAAATATCAGCTAATGCTTGTAAGGCACTAAGTGAGTCAGGACAGATAAAGGTAATATTAAAATCGTTCATTTCTGTATATCGTACAGCTTGCCAAATAGTATAGAGTTCAGCTGTATAAATGCTGGTAATTGTAGGTATTGTCCAACTATGCGTGTCGATACCGTTACCGATAGATATCGTTTATTTAACCACATTATATATAAATTAGTACATTTATAGCAGGTCAGAGCACAAAACTAACTTATAGTTAATAAAATTTAAAACATTATATAGAGTTGATGTATATAAGTACAAATACACACAGCACATATACAATTACATAAACTAAAAACAGTAGAAGTAAATATAAAAATTAAACCTATTGTATATACGGATTATTACATTTGTCGAAAAAAACCAGAACTCATATCATCTTCATATAGTGAATAAAATTTAAAAAATTATACAAAGTTTTTATATATAAATACACATACACAAGGCACAAATACAAATATATAAATTATAATACAAAATAGTAAAAGTAAAAATCACTGTATATGCAGATAAGTACATTTGCTGAAAAAAACAAGAACTATTTTATTGTTAATAGTAGGTACATGACTGACTGATATGTACGTATAAATAACCACATATACGAGCCCAAAATCACATTATTTGGCCCAGCCTTCTGTTTGAAAAATACTGCCCTGTTCATTTTCTTTTTATATGTTGTGTCTGTCAGAATTAAACAAAAAATATAGAAAAATTAACAAATGAATGTTTTATCAACAGCAAAACTTTATTTCGTTACTATTTTGGATCTTATCTTTAAGTTGCCACCAAATTATCTGTTGGTCCAAATGATATGACGCTGGGCTCGTATATAACAAAACAAGACAGTATATAAGACAAAAAATGTCACGTAGTTATACTCCAGATCAATATAATAAACGATATATGATTTTAAATATGTATTACTTTATCATTATTCATGATTATTTATTTATTTATTGTTTATTGATGACTGTTAATTTAATTGATGATTTGTAACCTGTTATTGTTGTTAAATGCGTTAATCGTCATTATTTATTGTTACATGTATCTATTTATTTGTGTTGTATCTATTTGAATTTATCAATAGTTAAAATTCTGTTAAATTTTTTTCATTGTTACTTATCTTATTATTTGTTTATTATTTTTTAATTACCTATTTAAAATTAATAAACATAAAATGTTTGCAGATTCTTCCACTATATTACAAAAACAATAAGAACTTTAGAATTTTTATAGTTATGATTAGAAATTAAAAAAAAAATGGCAATGACTGTCAGTATACCTAACCTTACAATATTGGATGCTATCAAGCAATTGCCAAACATTATATAGAGTGAAACATCACGAAAAATTATAGCTTTATTTTCTTACATCATGAATATACTGTAAAACATAGTGTCTCATGTATCTATAGAAATATATGTATAAAGACAAAACTATCATGTTTGACATTTTCCTCTAGGTTTGATAACAGAATCAGAGAGTATTCGTCAACTTTTAATCATCTTAAATAATTGACATTTAAGTTTTGTTTTCACGTTAATATATTTCAGTTGTAAGACATTTCCCGGATAGGCAAAAACGTTTTCTTCAAAAACCAATCTCTGACAAATCTTTTTGGCGCAGAGGTCCACTTACATTTTTCTTTAATAATTTATACTTAATACCCAAACAGGGTGCGAAAAAATAAGAAAGATTGTCTCTATTTTAAATTTTCCCATATAAAACAACGTTATAATTATAATTAGTGTCCCTTGAACCGGAACTAAAATAAATTGTCGTATAACCTAAGACACTACTGAATATTTATGTACTTAACTAAATCAACAGAAGATGCGATATGCCACTTGACGTCTCAAGTCTACAATGGTCTGGATAAAAAATCCCTACTCTTTGTATATTCGTGGACTTAGCTAAAACTTTCGACACCATGTGTCACAAAAAAATATTAGAAAAGCTAGTTCGATATGGATTAAGAGGTAATGTGTTTAATCTGCTAAAGCGCTACCTAGCTGACAGAAGGTAGTATGTAGATATAGACGAAGCAGTCAGTGATCCAAAAACAGAAAAATACAGAGTTCCTCAAGGAACTGTATTAGGCCCGGTATTATTTACCATTTATATTGATAGCCTCTTGTCTATTAATACCGCAGGTATCATACTTAGTTTTGCAGATGATACCGTTATTATATATAAAACAAATTCTTAGCTGGAGCTTAAAACTATCGTTGAACAAGATTTTAAATATATTAAATGCTGGTTCCAGAACATGACGCTTACTTTAAATTGTAATAAAACGTATTATTTACCATTTACGTCATATTCTAATAATTTGCCCAGACATGGGTCCACTAAACATTGACCAAGACACCATTATATCCGAAGCCACCTCAATCAAATATCTTGGTATTATACTTGATAGACATTTAAGATGGGATCTACAAATTAAAAATATAATAAGAAAAATTAGAGGCTTGCTTCCAAAATTTAAGTATCTTAAAAATATTCTTGATATTCAGATACTTTACTACGCCCTAGTTCAATCTCAGCTTTTTTATGGAATAATGGGATGGGGCGGAGTAAATAATCACTATCTGTAGATCTTAAACTTACTACAAAAATGGATTACTAAAGTAATATTTGATAAAAATTTCTCGTTTCTCTAGTGGCAGTTTATTCATCGAAAGTAGCTTCCTGGAGATCAGACAGCTATTTTGTGTAAATGTTTTAGTAAATATATTTAAAAAATACAACGAACATACAAGCAGTCACACATATCAATGAAACAAGACATAAACAAAATAGTTATCATATACCTAGAAGTAAAAAAACTGTGGGGCAAAGAAATTACCCTTAGCTAGGCCCCAGATAATATTTTTCCATTGAAAATTGAAATATAGATAATTTAAAACTGTTCAAAAGAAAATTAAAACAATGGATACTACAAACACCCCGGTATGTTTTTGACAATATTGTAAATCAAAAAGTATTTATTTAAGCTAATGAAGTATTGATGTCAGGAACTATTTTAATTATTCTCTACTTACCTGATTAACACTTATCCTATTGACACTTACCTTATTTTATAATATATTTACCTAATTATAAAAATGCTTTTTTACATTTATATTGGTTGTCGTCATGATTTACTTGGATATATATTTTTTCCTTGAAATTATTTATTCTTTTTTACTTACGTTTACTTTTTTTTACTTGTATGTATTTCTTTAATTAAATATGTATACATAGTATACTACTCATAATGCATTTTACATATTTCCTTAGTTTATAAAATCATTTTCGCACCCTATCACGCACAAGCAGACGTTTATATCTACTTCAGTAAAACCCCCTTGTTTATTTAGAGTTATCTTACATTATTTCTGTAACTATGTTTTGTAAATAAACACTATTATAATATATTATTATTATAAACAGTTATACACGATATATTAATTTCCTTAGATTACTCGTAGAAGATATCACCAGAAAGAGGTAATATTTCTTAAGAACGGCTCTGGAAACAACCCCGTCCTCATATACAATACCTGCTGCAAAGATTATACCTCTGCCCCGGTTCCGCGACCCGAGCGTTTGGTGGCCTGCTACTTACGTTTAAAATATGGTAATTGCTCAGACATCGCCGCGTTAACATACCTATTACTTTTACAACTTCTTGCTATGTCTTTACCAAGCCGCTTCCGGAAGTGGCCATCTTGAATACCTTCATCTACCTTGCTAACACCTTCCTGTTTTTATGTCTTGTTTTCTTTATCCTTTTACAAATTATTGTTTTTTAAACATACATATATACACCCACTTGTGCCACGATTCCCTTTTGTAGCCATGTATGGTCCCTTACACTTTGCGTCTATTACCATCTTATATGTGGATGACAATCTCCCTTTTATGGTTTGGAAATCCTCATGTATTATACTTACAATGACTATGCTTAGTTTCGATTTGGCGACGAAAATTTGATGTAGTTTTATGATATAAGCAAAATATTTTTTTATTTAAGTAATTTCCAATTAGGGCTAATTAATTTTTATTAGTTATACCGTGTATTCCAAATTCGATGCTCACCATTGGGATCTCGGGAACTATAAGAGCGACAAGGTCTACAAATGCAGAATATAAAAAGTTATGTTTAAATTGCGACAAATTCCGAGTATTTCAGAGGCGTTGCAGAGAACAAACTCGTATTACTTATTAAGTACACTTGAAACATGCGGAGGGATATAGCATTACATCAAGTAGGTAGGTAGTTTCGGTTCATAATCGGTACGTCGCGTTCTGAGTTACGCCTGTCGAAAATTAACCCCCATTCGGAAAGCAACAGTTAAAAAATTTTGGACACGTTAAAACAAAAAAAAAAAAAAGGAATGAAATTAGATATAAAAACGCTAAAATTTTTTTTGCGAATTGTTAATTTCTAACTTTTCCAAAACTTATCACAGATAAGTATAACATATATCTTATTAAACAATTATTTTATCAGCTATTTTTGGTTTTACTGAACATTATTATTTCAGTCGTACTGAACATAATGTGCATATTACCTTTTTCATAGTACAGGTTTCAACGTTTTGGCAAATAGCCGAGAAAATACATGTGACAATACTAACAGCGGCCGCCATTGAATAACTCTATTCGTAACAGATAAGTGAAGTTGGAATTATACGACACGATAATCAGCGTTAACAACCCATGAATAAACAACACTAATTATAGAATTTTCCAAATCTCCCTGATTGTTACTTTTTGCTGGTAAAAGGTATGTGGTATATATACGATACTTAAATCTAAACGTGACTCAAGATTCTGTGAAACAAATTTTTACTTATCTTAGATATACGTCCAACATAAGTTCAACTGGTAGTCGTCATGAGTACATCCCATGAGATCTAATTCCCACGAGATCTAAATACTACGAAATTATTTTCCCACGAGATCTAACGTTACACCCTGTATATCTGTTTGGCTTTGCGATTATGTTTTATCATGGATATATACATAAAAACACCAATTTCAAATTCCAATGAGATCTAAAGAGTCCGAGAAGAAAGTCCCACGAGATCTAATTCCCACGAGATCTAATTTCAACCAGTTTACTTATCGCCCTGTATATCTGTTCGGCTTCCCGAATAGACCGATTCAAAAGTCTCACGAGATCTAGAAGCACGAAATGAAAATCCCACGAGATCTAATTCCCATGAGATCTAATTGCGACCTCATATCACACATAACGTCCAGAGGCGTACGCATATTTTTATAAATTCAATTTATATCCGTTAACCCCCGCACTGAGTGACATCCTGATCTTCAATAGAAAATCAGAAAGATTCGACGAAGGAGCAGGGGAAGTACATGGTCGAGGGGACAGCTGGAGGTTGGAATAAAGACCCGTTTGCGGTCTACTTACTAGGCATCCGTCTCCTCCACCATTACGATTACCCAACTATGAACTGTTGAGTTGTGAAGAATAATTAAAAAAAATAAAAAAACCTTACAATACGTATTGAATATAACCTAAAATGACAATACCACATTAATTCTATAAGTTCAAGAAGTAAGAGAACTAGTTTATAAATTCAAACAACAATGAAATTTTGAAACTTAAACACCTAGTTCCACTACACAGGGTGTAATTTAATTATGTTAAAATATTTCAAGATGTTATTCTGTAGTTAATTTTAAGGAAGAAAATAGAAAGTACTAACGCCCTGTATAGATTAAAAGCGATCACATCTTAAGAAAAGTCATTCAAAGAATTGTATCTTCAATTTTTTTAGCTGTCTCATAATTAAGTCAACACGTTTTATATAGAATCATACAAAAACCTAAAAAAAAGATACAAAATAAGAAAAAATTAAGAAAATAATTGGACAAAAACATTTTGAATACTTAGCCCCAAAATTATGCAATATACCTTTCACTAAATATTAAAATTGTAAGTTATTAAGTATTAAAAACACGTAAAACAGTGGATGTCAGCACAAAAACAAGATCTTTATCATAGGATATAAACTCTTTAATTTTCATTATTTTAATAATATTACATTTGTGATATACAGGGTGGCTATTAGAATTAGATCTCGTGAGAATTATACGTGGGAATTAGATGTCGTGGGAATTAGATCTCGTGGGAATTAGGACTCAAGGGACGTCCCCGTCACCTTCGATTTATTTTATTATTTTTTTTACTCCCAATATCGTTGCTAATTATTTTTTTATTGGTTTTTATGAAGGCTTATTATTTTTCACATTGCCTGTTGAGGACTATAATGAATGACTAGGTATATGTCACTATGGGCTGAGTTTTTAACTATGACAAAATTACAAAATATTACTACAATTTTATTACATTCTATTGCATTTGGTCTACAGAAATCTTGTAAAAAATTTTCTTGTTTAGAATACATTTTTGATATCTATTTGTCAATTTAACAAAAAAATGATTTTGAAATCAATAAGTATATATTTTACATATCTAAGAATGACATGAGTAATTAGGTCGTAATTTGTAAAGTTATAAAAACACCACAGTTTCGTTGATGCGGGTCTTGTATGTTAATGACTAGTAATTTTATTTCTCTTAACATTTATTGTGTCACCTGAGCGTGAAATGGGGTCATACTTGATTAATGAAGAAATTATAAATTAGAATGGGAAAATGCAAAGGTACAGTAACCATAAATAACTCGTTGACAAATAGATCAAGTTAATTTACATCAAAAATATCTACAAAAAAGGTAATACATCTTAAAGGAGGTAGTAATAAGACCTTCAATATCCTATTATGTTATAATGGCCCCGGTCTAACAACCCTCTCATGACGATGGTAAGAACCCCTATTATACAGGATATACATAAGATATGCAAAGAACGATGTTTGTTTATATCGTATCTTCAACAGCATGTGTAGCCATATGTCAGAGCCCCCGTGTTATCGGATCACTTTGCTGTAAATTGCCACGATCCTACACCAATCTACTTGACAAGGAAGACCGTACTGTTTATCCAACGATCAAAATAGAGATGGCGAAAATATCGTCAGCCCGCGAACTAACATGGAAATTGCTTTTGGCGAAATATCTACAGCCGCACCTCAGATGCAATTCACGGCTTATTTTGATACTCATTCCCTAATATATTTAATGGAGATGGGAATGTTAAATTATCTTTTTTAGCGAGAATAACTTGATTTTCTACATTTATAATAAAATACATGAGTTCTGGCTATGTATTTAGAAGATTGGATACAATTTATAATTCAGGTAGTTGTTACAACCGAATACAACCTTTCTTCATCCTCTCTAATTAAAAAGTAATTATAAAAAAACTAAAGGATTGTTCTAATATTAAAATGTATTCCCAGTACACTGGAATCGAATCAATTTTCAGTTTGTTGACGTGCCAATAACTTTTAATTGTTAATCATTTGATATTGTTAAGGAATTATTACACAAAATTTTTATTTTGATGACTTATTGTCATATCTGAAACAGTATTTAAAAGCTAAAAGAATTTATTTTTATACTTAATATTGGTATTTTTGGTATTTTGAAAATATTGACATTTCCGTCAAACAGACAAGACTTATTTTCCTAAATACAAATATTTAAAAGTTCGCAGGTGTAGAAATTAATAATATTATATCTGGAGTAAAAAAATATCTTTTATGTAATGAGTAGTTCTTGTATCCTTTGTTGTCTTCCTGTGTGATATAATCCTCTAAAAATGTTTGACAACAAATAACCTTTTGACAGGAGAAGTAAGTGTCTGTTCTATTATCGCTTTAAGTTGACTTTTATTAGCCATTGTCGTCCAGTCTGGTTTTGGGTTCGATTCCCACCTCCAACAGATGACAGTGTCAAGGGTTGCGTATTCACTCCTGCACAGCATCTGCGTTGCAATTTGGGGGTGGTAATTTATGTGGTGTGTTTTAATTAGATGCTGATGATGCCTATAGCTAAATTAATTACAAAACTATTTAAAAATACCAAAACAATATTAATAACTGTTTGTGTATAGATATACATACATAAAATAAAAACTAATGTAAAAAATAATAGAACCTACAACATTTTTCTTTAAATTCTCGGAACCAATGATATTTTGAGAAATTGCAAGGGTTTCATTATGCAACCTGAATACAAAGTCTTCTATCGTAGTTTAATGTCATTATTAAGTCAGTTTTTTCTGATGAAATTTACAAGAATATCTTCAAGATCGCATCTCAATACCTCCTATTGTTTTGAGGATATTCTTCTTCAAGACTACACAATAAAATTACATTATTAGTAAAGCTGGCCGAGGTGGCTGGAGTACAGCCACGGTCTTGCGCTGGCGTCACACGTGCCGATTTAGAAGTGATTTACGCTGCAGTCTTATTTGAAAGGTTAATGCGTGAGGTTGTACCTATAAATTATACATAATGTCATACGCACCAAAGGGTAAAAAACGACCGTACGCGGACACAGTGAATAAATTTATCGGTGAATTTCCGGATTTATTCTATGACGGATGCAAAATAATTTGTAAAGTTTGCAATCAAGACTTAATGTGCTGGCACAAAACAGATTGTCGTCATCATATCAATACCGTGCAACATTAAAATAAAAAAAATTGCATGCCTTTGACAACTCCGTTTATATTTGATTTATTGTTAATGTTAATAGCCTGTAATATTCCGCTACACATACTGGATAAACAACTATTTCGGGAGTTTTGGAATAAATACAATCCCCAGGTGAACTTACCAAGTCGTACATCGCTACGTAGATATATTCCAGCTGTTCGTGAAGACATTGTAAATAGGATTAAATGTGGATTAAAAAATACACGGCTCTGGTTATGTATTGACGAGACGACAGATTGTAAAAAAATTCTATTTTAAATATTATAGTACGTGTACTGGACCCTCTTAAACCAACATTTCCACTTTTACTAGCTAGTAAAAGACTAACTGCGTGTACAGGCGAAATAATTATGCGTGTGGTGTTGGAGACATTCCAAAAATTTGAACTTTCAACTAGTCAAGTATTGATGTTTGTGACTGATGGTGCCGCGACAATGCGCGTGGTAGGCCGTTCTCTTCAAAGAGACAGTTGTAGGTTTTTACATGTTACGTGTAAAGTGCATGCGTTACATCCTGTGGCAGAAATGATTCGAAAATGTTCTCCAGAGGAAGATGCATTAATAGCAAATACAAAAAAAGTATTCAAATCTCCTAAACGGCTTCGAGCATTTCACAGTGTCCTGGTATCCCTGAACCACCAGAGCCGATTCTTACACGTTGGGGAACGTGGTTGAAAGCAGCTTTTTATTATGCTGAATATTTTCAACAAATAAAAGCTGTGATACTACAGTTCAACCCTAACGAGGCTGCAGCTATTAGGGAAAGCCAGACAAGCTTTCAAGACGTTTCCTTTGAAACAGATTTAAAAACTATTAATAACAATTATAGAGGACTACACGACGCAATAGAAAATTTGCAAAATAGTTCGTTGTCGTTAGTGGAATCGCTGCAAATAGTGGACGATGTAAATACACAGCTACAGGCTATAAATGACGCAAAAAATAATCGCGTTAGTGAAAAATTCGAGAGTGTATTACAGAAAGATCCTGATTTTAGCAAATTAAGACAAATTTGTGATGGTGCATCTACAACTTCGTTAAGTGAGTTCACAGATTGTTTTACTTATGTCTGTATTACATCCGTAGATGTCGAACGGTCATTTTCAAAATACAAACATATTTTTTCACCATAGCGAACATCGCTGACGGAAACAGCTGTAGAAACATACCTGATGCTATTATACTATAGATCTTCCCCACTTTGTGATGACGACAACCAAACTACTTCATAAATCTGCTTAAAAGGGTGAGTTTTATACAAATTTTTATAAAATGTAACATTATTGTTAAAATTTATTTCCATTTATTGTACTTATTCAAGTATTATGATATGATGTAAACATATGAGTCATATGACGGCTCTGTCGGCCAGGTGACCTCGGCCAGCTTTAATTATTAGTTTCATTTGGCCAGCAGTGTATTTACCTCTATTTGATTTTGTCTTAGTTTGTAATATAGAGCAATAATTTAAGTAATTAAATTGCCAACTTGTGTTATAAAAACATCAACAATTTCATTATATATTCCACTTACACTTTGGTTTCAATTGTTTCATAATAAGATTTGAGTGATTCATTTCTAATATTGGCTGTGTAGAGTGTAAAGTTATTAGTTGAGGTAATTGTATAGGGGTGTAATGGCGAAATTTGGTTCAGTAGTGCCTATTAGCAATGACGTCTCGCTGTTCTAGGGGAAATAGCGTGACGTGAGCGTTCGTCGACGAGATGTCAAATAGTCAGTAAAGCGTTATACATTAATGCATTTTCGTTATTTGATTAAGCGGATGAAGCGCAAACCAAAATGACATCGGAATGGATATGGTCAGTGTTGCCGATTTGGCTGTATTTCAAATATTCTTACGATCATCCATTATTTTTTAATATGAAAATAAATACAAATTTGAATTGTACAAAATTAATTTTGTATAATTTAGGTATCAACAGTTCTATACAAATAATATCTATGAATACTATACCCCGATACAAAAGACAAGATCAAGGCATATATGAACGACTGTTATGGCTAAAACACTTTGTTTATAAGGCCAAAAAGCAGAGATAAAAAAAAAATGAACGACTGTCTTTGGGTTACACTCTTTCTTTAAATTGTTTGGCAGGTACCATAAGACAAATTAGTCTGTTGGCTCAATATCTTCAAACATTTAGAAGTATCGTGGTAGTAAGACCTGAGAATGAAAGATAAACAACTAGATATAACATGAAGAACATATAAACCTACAAGTTATGTTAGGATGAGTATTGGTGGCAAATTCAGTTTCAAAAGTAATGAAAAAGGCTCCAGAAATAGTGGACAAGTGATGAAAGCTTACGAGTTCTTGTCAACACTAGTAAGACAAATACAGTGTTTTTATTGAACAAAAGAAAACACAATGGTTTTTAAGTCTGTTTCGAGAGTGACATCAAAGTACAGACCAGGAAAACAGACACATCCATCTATTTGAATTTGCCTAAGAGTTTTTGCAATAAATTAGGGACTAAGGTAGAAGGTGACATACCTATTGTCTTTATGCAAAAGTGATCTGTCCACTATTTCTGTACTTTCTTAAGGTAGCTGCTATGAAAAGTTTACAAAACAGAGAATATAAATCGAGTATTAACAGTGGCTATCCTACATAAATGTAACAAATATCATTAGAACTACAGAAACAGCGGCAATGAAACCGTAGCATAGTAGTCCAAAATCCGAAATAGTCATAAAAATTATATTGCCATAATGAAAACTATTTGGAGGGTAAACATTGGTACACTTACGTCTTTTGGGTTGTAGAATTAGATTTTGGGGTTAATTTTAAAATTCAGTAAATATCTTACCTTTGAATCAAGGGTTGTGTGAAAAAATCGTTACTTTCCTAACTAATGCGAGAAGTGATACATTCCCGCACGATATTGCCGTCGTGTGGGAAAGACACTTTCCGCATGAGTGAGGAATATGATTTTTTCTTCAACCTTGTACAAAATTAAAAACCAAAATTGAATATAAGTATATTTTGCATATAAAAAGCTACTTTGACACAATTGATTGTCATGACGAAAATGTGAAAGCCAAAGGTAGTTTGATTTTCATCTGACATAATTTTGAAATATGTATAGTTGTTTATAAAATTTAATATTTTTTTATGGAGAAATTTAATTAGTCAAACATGGATAAAATAGGATAATTTAGATAATCTGATAGTAATAAATATTAAATACTTGTCATTACCACTGGTACATCTGAATAAATTTATGGATCTAAACCAGTTGGGTTTACTATAGTAGTAGTAGTAGTAGCTACTTATTTTACTAGGCAAGTAGGCCACAATGGGCCCTTTTTACCTAGGGACCTACAGTTTAGCGTGGACTCCGAACCACGGTCTTCGACTGTCAACTAACCCACCGCCTGGGCCTGCCCGCCTGCACCGCTAGCAGAGTGGCAAACCTCCTGGGTAGGTCTCTTCGACCCTCCACCCGGGCTTGCCTCTCCGCCTGCATCAGGCTAGCGGCCTTCCCGGGATTGTCTGTTGACAGCCTACCGACTGTTAGATGAGCTATCGTTCATCCATCCAATTGCCGGACTCGATCAGTGCTGCTTAACTTCACTGATCGAATATCGGAAATTAAACGGATGTCCATACCTCATCCCCTGGGTTTACTATAACTAAACAGATTAATTTAATAGATGTAAAATATATTTATAATATATAATTTAGAAAATATTTACTTTCCCACACTAATATGAGAAAATTTATTTTCCAACACTAGTGCGAGAAAATATAACTTTCTGAATTAAAATGCATGCGGGAAAATAACTGTTTAAGCATGATCATAGAAAACGTAATTTTTGCAATGCATAATATATGTTAAATCATAATATAATATTTAAAATTTTAATGGATTAAAAAAATTACCTCTTGAAAAAAGATGATTTATGATAAAATGGAAATATCACAACATTTATGACAATAAATAAACTTTAATATATTTGGCGGCATAGAAACTAGTTATGAGGTTTCTTTTTGTATTTGCAGGTTAAGATTCATGCACTGTCGAAGCAGGTGAGGTTGGAATACATAAAACAGATGAATAACTAGAGAGGCTTATGCTAAATAAAAAAAAGACAAAATATTAGCAAACAATGTCAATCAGATTCATCGGACGAAACATCTTCGTCAGCATCAGATTCTTCGTTGTTTTCTTTTACTTCTTCCTCTGGTCTTTCAGGGTCTGTCAGCAAGTTTAATACTTCAGGGTGCTTCAGATGTTCTTTTCTCGCCACATCTTCATATACGGGGCGAAAAATTGTGTTTTCATAAATTTTGCAAAGTCACTAGTAGCCTTTTCATTTCCATTTGTTATAAATATCTCATTTAAATATCCTAGTACACGATATTTTCGTTCATCGTGATTGTACTGCATCATGCGTGTTATTTTCAATGGTTTCGACGTGACTACGGCGCTTAAAGTACACGTTGAACAACTATGCAACTAATAAAAGTATAAATAGTGATATTATATAGTTCACAATAAAGTCCACGACAAGTTATGAGTTGGCAGATTGTTACACTAACCACAAATACGATACTTGCGATAATTTACGTCGACGCAGAGACGCATAGGCAATTATTAGGACCATCAAGGAGACGATTGCCCCCTAACTAATTGTGTAACCTCCTATAACATGTTTTGTATTAACTACTTTGTGTCAATAATAAAAGCAACAAGAAAGTTACTAACATTCCTTCACAATACAGGAAACAATTTAAATGCCGCAATTGGGACCTCATTTCTGTAGGTACTTCAAATAACATTCTGTTAATCTGGGGTTAGCAGTTTACTGAAAAAATTTGCATTTTAGATTTTTGAGAGTTTCTTATAATTTTACAGGTAATGTAGGATTTGAAACGAACACGTATACAGTTGATATACTGCTTTAAGATTCATATACCACGATATGAGCGTCCTAAGAAAGTCAATAATTTGATTTTTGATCACGTTTTTAGGATTTTTATGCGTAGGTCTCACACCTCCATACAGTCAGGCATAGTTAAAGGCTCAAAATGTTTTTAAAGTTGATTATGAAAATACGGGTTAGAGATTCCAGCGTGCTAGAATCTGAGTAAATACGGGTAAGAGTAACGGACCTGTTTCACTGCGAAGAATATTTCGCTTTTTGCAATTATGTATCTGGACCACAACAAAGGAACCTCAGGTGTTTGAGTGTCGAAGAACCTCAAGATGGTATCAAGGTTCATTATTATTTATTGCGGAAAACAAATTATATATCCTCTATTTCCCATCCAAGGATTCGGTACTTAACTGGGATGTTAGTGACACCGTAAGTTGAAACAATATATTTTCATTTATTCTGATTCTTTTACATTTACGGTACCTACATAAGAAAAGTGTATCTACATTGCAGAAATCGCTACAAATTCTTGCTAAACCACTACAACAGAATTACTAAATAGCTGGAGCAACTGAGCCTAGGTTAATGATACATATGAATAAATATGAATTAAAAAAAATAAAAGCACATTTTCTTTTTATTTCTTATTTTATTTCCCAGACGAATATCAACAGTGTTATAGCTGTATATAATGTATTCATCTTTGTGATCTCTAGACTGTTTAATTCCGGAAAATATATTAAGTTTTTTTATTGGCAACACCGCTTCCGGGTGATCTGTTACAGTAGTGCTAGTCCTTTCTGTTCTGTTCCGACTGACTTGTCAGCGAACATCAGGATCAGGGGAGATGAAATGAAGGACTGAGCCACTCATACTCGCATTTAGTTTTTATGGCGGCATTTAGCTCAATCACATTCCAGGCGTTTCACAACTTTATCCATTGTCACAAATCGTGCAACAGAACCACTACAATTATCTAAGTATTTATTGGCGAAGAAGCGACAATAGTACAAGCCACATTTCAAAATAAAGGTCAGCTTTTGCGGCTTCTTAGACGACTCACTCTGTCCAGCTATAAATCAGCGTTGATTGGGCGATATGTTGTTACTACCACGTCCGACGACAACCACATGGTTTAGTGTAAAGCGTCTTTCCCTTCTTGAAAATATTGCTCTAATATTGACAAATGCACAACGTCCATTTCCGCAGAGTTTTTTAAATTCAACAAGTTAATGAATAATATTTTAAAATATTTTATACCGTGTGGAAACTCATGATGGAATTAATTCTGTAACTCGAAATAGGTCACAGGTCAATTTTTTGTTTTTTAGACGACAATGTTTGCCATAAAAATTTCATACTATCTTTCAATCCCCTCACCCATCAACAATTTTAAATGCCACGAGGAGTTGAGTTATATCTTGTTTGAAAGATACTTTAATTCTCTTTACACTAGTTTTAAAGTTCTTGATTTCGGTTAATTATTGTCCTAGATAGAGCGTTTTAAGAATGTAGAATCAAATACAATCCCTTAAATCCAATAATTTCTCCTGGAGTGGGTTGGAACCTTCAACGTAAAGATAACACTGACGTAGCTTTCCACGAAGCACCAAAACACTTTATACTACTGCACTCGACTTGTGTTTCGCCAACTAAGTTGGCACCATCTGGAGATGATTAAAACTAACCGTATACTAACAATGTACCCTATTTATACCTAAACTATTGTCACGGTTTGGTGAACCGTGACACACCAACCAATAAAGCGGGCTATTTGGGATTGGCCCTCTTGCATTATTCATTCTATTTTTACACTTTGTGATTTCCAGACTTTCAAATGCATCCAGCTGTCTAATATTTGTTACATTCCTAACTAATCTGAAATTGCTAATATTTATTTTATGGTTGTTCTCAAAGGCATGTTGGACAACATTAGACTTATTTGTTCTACCATATTTGAGATAGGCCATATGCTCTTTGAATCTGATATAAATTGATCGCCTAGTTTGTCCAACATACTTTTGAATACAGTCCTTACAGCTAATTTCGTAAATCCTTGACTATTCATTTGTTTCAATTTTGTCTTTTGGATTGCCTAAAAGTTGTAGTTTATTTCTCGATGAATGAACCACTTTCATACCTATATTTTTAAAAATCTTACCAATACCACGGGTGAAACGAAGCTCGAATGGAATCGATACAAATTTCGGATTTTCTCTTTTATTTTGTAAGGTCGAGGAATTTCAAAGTGACATTAAATTTCGTTTCCTAATTATTTTATCAATTAAACTTACGGAATACCCATTACTCGCAGTTATATCCTTAATCAATGCTTTTTCTTTTTCAAACCTCTCCATATTGAGGGGAAAGCTTAATAGACGATGGACTAGAAAATTAAAACTTGCCATTTTGTGTTGAGCACAATGGTGAGAGTCCTTAGGGTTATATCTTAGAGTACTCGCATCTTTTTTGTATATGTCAAATTCTAACTTAGTTTCACTATTTCTAAATATTATTAAATCTAAAAATGGTAGTTGTCCAGAGTTATCAATTTCATATGTGAATTTAACTGACGCGAAACAACTGTTTAATTTAGAAACAAAGTGTTCAATATCAGCGACTTTTGCATCAAATGCTGCAAGAATATCAACCACATACCTAAGCCAAACCCTAGGGAAATACTCGAATTCTTCTTCTTCTTCTCCTATTCGATCTTCCAGGTTGGCAAACGGTTCTCGTCTTTGGGCATACACTTTTCCTTCTAATGAATTCCATACTGAATAGTCCAATGGATTACAATCAGGAGAATTCGGTGGCCACTGATTTGTTTGAATAAAGGATGACAAACTTTCTGTAAGAAATATTGTGTTCTTAGAGCTCTACGTGACGAGACACCATCCTGAATAAAAACATAATCGTTGTTTGGGTGCAACGGGCGCATTTCACTTATTATATCCTCTCGCAAATGAGGGACGTAGTTATCTGCATTGGTTTTTATCAACTGCGGATTAGTAAAAAATAAGCGACCGTTGCCATTCCAGGATAATACGCAGGATACCATGAGGTTCTTAGAAAACCTGATATTATTGTGGTATAGACGTTCAGATCGAATTGAATTTTTCCCTTATAGTTGGATAAACTCTGTATTTTGCCTATTTTGAGCGTAAAATCTTTTTCATCTTGAAAAACTAGACGCCGTAGATCTACATTCGAGAACTTCCTATAAATCCTTAAGGTTCGTAATGATTGGCGCATTTTTGCATTTAGTGAATTTCTAGGTTTGCAATCGTTTGTAGCATTTAATGCCTACTTGCTTTTGAATAATTTATACAGACCTGCGACTGATTCGTAATCTACTTGCTATTTTACGTTGTGATAAATGAGTTTCCTGTTAATTTTCTTGTGACAAAGACAGTTTATGTACAATTTCTGAATTTTCATTATAGTTGCTGGCCTTCCAGACCCAGGTTTTCTGAAAGTTGATCAAGTTTCTATCAGTTGCTTAATAGCATGATTTGTGCTAAAAAAGTGGTCATCTCTTCCCTGAAAATTCTTCCGCAATTCTTTTGCCACGCCAGTTTTTTTTATAACAAATTGCAATGATCTCTAAGTCAGACTTAGTTAAGTGAGGTACCATTATTACAAGAAATCTCGAGATAATTGGACAAAACTTTCACCAAACTTATGATAATTTTACAGCTGGAAATGTCACTGACAGTTACATTTGTTTTAATAATAGCCTACTTCGTTTTATGCTACTCATAAAATTATCAACTTGTAATAGTAGATTTGAATGGTAAATTTAAAATTTTATTATTTCGTTGTTGTAGGCATGCGCCTATGAAATTTGCTAGGAATACCTTTCAACCTTTTGTTTTTAAGAGAAAAATATCAATGTACGCCGAAGTACTGGAGCTGCAAACCGGATTCGTTTTTTAATAGCCACCCGATAGAGTAACTCGATTTCAATATTCCAGGCGAACTAAAATCTAAACATGGCTTTTCACTGTAGTTGCACTGTAACCAAAAACCATACCCACTATATATATATCAGAAACTCTCTGTATATTCTAGTGCTTCAAACACTGATTAAGTGATAACCATAAGAATTTGCTTCAACCAACTTTTCCTTTTTTTTTTTTTTGAAAAAATTGACGTTTGTGGTGACCTAATATATTAAATTTAAGCCAATAAAAATTTCAATCGACCTTTAAAATGTGAAGTAGTAGGTAATAGCAAAAGTGCAGATGATTAGAAACACAATAATCAGACGTGTTGTGATAATTGAAAATACTTTCAATAAACAAGAATCGAACAATAGTAATGACAAACGATAACAAGTTATTACATCCAGTTCATGTGAAATAGGGGAGTCAAGGGACAAGAGAAATATATACACTACTGCAGTTCCTGACAGTTGACTTTGCTACCCTATTTAAATCATTCATTTGCAACTATGTCACTGTAGTAAAGAGGGTGATTCATTTAATCATAAACTTGAAACTAACTTATGACATAATCTCATAAACTTATTAAAATTTATATTTTTCTCAAAATTTTAAATTAATAGGTCCGTTTACCTTTTTTTTTAGAATAAAATAATAATAATTATACTCTATCTGTTTGCCCTAATTTGAAAATTACAGAATTTAGAGAACAAACTACAAAGGGTTATTCCTTAAATGGGTTAATGTTACATTTCAGTAATTTACGATATACAGGGTGGGCACAAAAGTTTTACAATTAGTACGGGTACATCAAACTTTTCATTCAACTCTTAGTTTGAAAATTTTTAAATTAGAACTAAAAATATTTTGAAAAATTTCAATGAATTGTTAGATATTGCTTTGAAAATGGAGCTTCAGCGAATACTTTATTATTTTTATTATCATTAGTGTCCTTATTATCCTTATTGTCTTTATTATCCTTATTGCCTTTATTATCCTTATTGTTCTTATTATCCTTATTGTTATTATTATCCTTTTTAACCTAATCTCCGACACCTCACGGGAGTCGCACCGGCAAATTAACTACAGACACTCCCTACTTCCCGCAAGGTTAGTGACTGTAGATACCAGAATCATGTGCCCAAACAGACAGAGAGAATCTAAAATGACCACCTTCTTCATGTGGTCTGCCAACCACTCGGCTGATTTTAGACAGTTCCTATAACAGCGTAGGCTTTATTCCTCCAAGTACACTGATTGTTAATTAGGACGACCATCTTGACCGAGTAGCCAGGGTAGAGCTCTTGGAACTCGGAGATTGCGATATTTGGTCACCTTTTTCTCTTCCGTCGAGGTGATGTGTTCTCGACAGGGGCCAAAAAATTCGATGACATGCATCACCTTCGTTTAATGGTCAAGGAGGACTACGTTAGGCTTATTAGCTTGAATTCGCCTAACCGTCGGAAACGAGTAGTTCCAGTACATCCACCATTTATCATTCTTGAAAACGGATTCAACTGTTGTTTGATCTACCCCGTGCGAGTGCCTTAGGTGGTAATATATGTAGGTCGAAATCGCACATACAAGATATGCCAAAAATAAGCATAAGCGATTCCGGCACCTGACGATGAGTTTTGCAGTTGATATGGAGAACCGCGACACGCCACATGCGGTTATGGTAGACCAAGGAGTTGATAACACCATCCTGACAGGCCACAATAAATCCTTTGGTCTCAAAAGGCGAATATCGGCTTGGGCACAGTGTTTCTATGTTCTTATAGGAGACACCCTGCTTGGGTTTATCGATGTGCTGCCGAAACGGATTTTTCTGTTGGGCAACGCTGATTCAGGTTTTCAGGCGATTCGGCTGAAGCTCAGTGACTGACTCTACATCAGCCCGTCGCCGACCTCCTCGCCTGGTGACGAAAGTGAGACCGAGTTCACCTGCGGCTTTTTTTGCTGCCTTGAACAATCCAGCAGTATCCTTGTTATCCCTATTGCCTTTTTTATCCTTATTGTTCTTATTATCCTTTTAGTTTCTTGTGTCCTTCATAATTAATAATGAGGTCTATTATTAAGGACCGTGCCAGCAGCATGTCTTGACCAATAATAATTATTATTATTATACTAGCTTTAAGTTAATTATATAAACGTGTTGTTGAAATTGTACTTTTTTATTTTCTGTTCTTGATTTCTATTTTGTGATTAAATTTGGAATGAACAGAGACGTTATGGAATTTATACAGTATGTTAACTATAAACATAAACTATTTAAAACTTGTTTATTCTATAAGAAAGATTGTGTTGGTGTTATGGCCCATAATAACCCGCTAGAGTATGGTGGTCATGAGACACGTTAAAGAGTACCTGATTAACACCTGCACTAAATTTTATGTTTATATTGGCTGTTTTGGTACGTAATCGGTGGTAAATTTTATTAGTAAATATTGTAAGCTCTTAGATTTTTTATATTTATGGATCAATAGTATATACAAAAAAAATCAAAATTGTCGGTGTTTTATTAATAAATTGAAATAAAATGGCTACATTTAGGTATATAAAAGGCATTCCCATTTTTTGTTAAAATTTTTTGTTATTTATTTAATTCTAATGTTTTCGTATGTCCTAATTAAATTTGTAATATTTGACGAATAAGGAGAGATTAAAAAGGAACCTAATTGAGATAAGGTTAGATTTATTTGACCTTCTTTATACCTGGACAACTTCACTCGCTAATTCTATGGTGACATTTGTGAAAATTAACTGAGTTACCTCTAGTGGGTCTATACACAGAACTAATTTGAGAATTATTATCGCTACAAGTGATTTCTTCGTCTTGTGCTGCCCTAATGGCCAGGTACCATTTATTTACAGCACATGTTTATACTTTGATGTTAACGCTGACGTAGTTTTCCACGAAACACCAAAACACTATATACTTGCGCGTTTCGCCAACCAAGTTGGCATCATCTGGAGATGATTAAAACTAAACTTATGCTAACATTCTACCCTATTTATACCTAAACTATTGTCACGGTTCACCGAACTGCCACGGTTCGGTGAACCGTTACCCGGGCTATTTGGGATAGGGCCTCTGTCACTATTCATACTATTTTTACACTTTATAATTTCCAAGCTTTCAAATGCATCTAGCTGTCTAGTATTTGTTACATTCCTAATTAATTTTATATTGCTAATTTCTATTTTATGGTTTTTCTCAAACGCATGTTGGGCTACACTAGACTTATCTGTTCTACCATATTTGAGATGGGCCATATGCTCTTTGAATCTAGTTTGAATTGATCGTCTAGTGTCCAACATATTTTTGATTACAGTCCTTACAGCTAATTTCGTAAATCCTCGACTTTTCCTTTGTTCCAATTTTGTCTTTTGGATTGCCTAAAAGTTGTTGAAGTTTGTTTCCCGATGAATGAACCACTGTCATACCTACATCTTTAAAAATCTTACCAATACCACGGGTGAATCGAAGATCGAATGGAATCGATACAAATTTCGGATTTTCTCTTTCATTTTGAAAGGTCGAGGAATTTCGAAGCGACTCTTTAAACTTTCGTTTCCTAATTATTTTATCAATTAAACTTACAGAATATCCATTACTCGCAGCTATATCCTTAATCAATGCCTTTTCTTTTTCAAACCTCTCCTTACTGAGGGGGAAGCGATGGACTAGAAAATTAAAACTCGCCATTTTGTGTTGAGCACAAGGTTGAGAGTCCTTAGGGATATATCTTAGAGTACTGGTATCTTTTCTGTAAATGTCAAATTTTAACTTATTTTCACCATTTCTAATTACTAATACATCTAAAAATGGTAGTTGTCCAGAGTTTTCAGTTTGATATGTGAATTTAACTGACACGAAACGACTGTTTAATTTAGATACAAAGTTATCAATATCAGCAGCTTTTGTATCGAACACTGCAAAAATATCATCCACATACCTAAGCCAAACCCTGGGGAAATACTCGAATTCTTCTTTTGCTTCCGTCTGGAATCTGTTCATGAAGAGACTGGCAATGAATGGTGACAAAGAGTTACCCATTGCTGTTCCTTCATGTTGTTCGAAGAAATTATCGTTGAATCGGAAACAATTTTGTTTCATGCAAAGTTTAGTGAGTTTAAGATATTCTTCTACTACATCTTGACTGAGATTGTTTAATTCGAGTAGATTCTTAAGGTAGTTCAAGGTATGTGGTATCGGAACACTTGGTAACAATGAACAAACGTCAAAGGAGATCAAAATTTCACCTTCTTGCAACTGAATATTTTTCACCTTATTAATGAAATCGTTGGAAATAATCACAGAGAAACTAGGTGGTGCAACAGATAAATTTTCGAACTCATCTGTTAACCATTTTGATAGGTGGTAAGTCGGCGATCCGATTGCTAAAACAATAGGACGTACCGACTTTCCTGGTTTATGTATCTTAGGCAAGCAGTACAATCTATGTACACTTGGGTTAGATACTTGTAACCTCCTATTTAAAGCTGGAGTAATAAGGTTATTGCAGGATTTAAGTACATTTCTTACTTCAGTAACCATTTTTGGTAATGGATTTCTAGAAAGTTTTTTATAAGGACCATTACTAATCAGATTGTCTACCCTTTCATAATAGTCCTCTTTATCTAAAATAACAACCTTATTGCCCTTATCAGCTTTTAAATAAAAACAATCTTTTTCACGCAATCGTTTGGTAATTTTTCTGTCTTTTGTAGATTTTGACTTTTTATTTACTTTAGTGACAATATTTGTCGAGATTTGATTTCTGCAAGCTTCTCTGACAAATTCTTTGGAGGTCAGGAAGGTATTGAATTGACCTTTCAACACTTGCAACAATCTCATCTAAAATGTCTTCAGAGGCAGGCAAAGCAAAATTTAATCCCTTGTTAAGGAGATTAATTTCTTCTTTATCAAACGACTGTAGGAATGATTTTCTACAATGTTGAGAACTTTTTGAGGAACATTTTCTTTTGACGTACTACCGATTAATTTTTTGAGTTTTTTATTTTCTGACATTTTCTTAATAAATTTCGCGCTAATTGATATAAACATATTCCTCTGAAATGTTAGCTTATACATATAATTATCATTCTTAAGGCTGATCTTTTCACCTCTGTAAGTTATTGGTAACTAACTAGAAGATTAGAATACATAAATAAAATGTTGAAGCAAAGCCTTTTCTAATCATTTTGTTAGTTATCAGTAGCTTACCCAGAGGCGAAAAGACCGGGCCTTACAATACTTTCCATCCTAATTACCCTTACTATTCTATAGTTATATAGAAAACTAGGTTTACTACTACAGAAGTATAGCTGACTATTTATTAGGCGAGATGAATTTTTGCCCCGTTTTTCCATAAATTAGTTATATAAATCTATATTTCTAAAAGAAAAGTATTTCTGCGGGAAAACAAATGTGATTATTATTCTAATTTTTAAATATCTCATTAGCCAATAAATATTTTAATTACTTTCTAACTTTTAAAATGTAACATATTCGCCTATTTAGTTGTAATATAAAACTAGTTTCTAATCATTTAATGAAGATAAATATTACACCTGCTTTGTGTATCTCTGTATGAAATTTATTCAACCATAGATTTCATTTTAAATTTTGTCAAGAGAAATAAATTTTAATTCAAACATAGGGTTTGTAAGAGTGTTGCAGTGAATACTTTTTTATATTTTTGTGCAATTTGCCACTACTGGCGTTGAGCGGGCGTCTTTTGCTTGGAACGACCGTCCCGACGTCGTCGACGTCTATATCCACATTCGACCGTCTTGTGAAGCTCCGCCTTGTGCCGCCTTCTGAACTAGGCTAACAAATATATCTATATCTAAACCACCACATATACATACATTGTATAACTTGAGTCTGAGGCTCTAAGTTCGATATTTCCAATCCAGATAACGCTTTAAAATATCGTCGCATTCTTTTTCTTCCGACCCTCTGCTTTGTAGTTTTAAATTTAAACTATCTCTCTTTCGCACAAACTCACTAAAATTTAAATAGGGGGGACTTACATGGGATTTTTCCTTTGTTTCCGTCTATTGAATCTGATAAAATTCCTAGTCCTACCAATAAATCCTATCTGTTCACAACTTGATACACAATCTTTGAAAATATAAATAAGATTGAATGAATAAATTTTAAAATACCACATTATAAATCTATAAATAAATAACTCGGAGGCGTAGACAGATCACCATAAACTCTTTTAAAACTGAAAAGTCCCATATTGCAATAGACTATATATTTACACTTTAGTGTGTAAATTTACATTTTATATTTTTAGATGCATTATATTCGAGGAACTGATATATGGAATTTCGCACTTTTTAAACAAAATTAATAAGATATATAAACTACGAATTTAATGATGAGGAAGAAGGCATTTATTTTTGATTTTTTATAAATATTTAGAAACAAAACAGCAAAGTATTTAAAATGGTTTTACCACTTTGCTATTGCGAATATAATAATATCAATTTTAATTTGTTAATTTTTGTTGTAATTTAAGTTTGTAAACTGACATTCTGACAATGAAAATACTTACTAACTTACCTTGCAGATTATCAAACATGGCTAAACGGCCTGTTTGCATTAATAACCCCATTTTTTCTCGAAAATCTGACGTAATAAACAAGCAGATTTGGATTTAACAATGAGTGGTTTTCCATGAAATATATACTGCACGCAACGCGCGTTTCGCCAACCAAGTTGGCATCATCTGGAGATGATTAAAACTAACCTTATGATACAATGTATCCTATAAGGATTCTGTTAATATTCATACTCTTTTTAAACTTTTTTCTTTCTATGCTTTCAAATGAATCCAGCTGTGTAGTATTTGTTACATTCTTAAGTAATCTTAAATTGCTTTTATTTTCTATTCTACGGTTGTTCTCAAACGCATGTTGGGCAACACTAGACTTATCTGTTCTACCATAATTGAGATGAGTCATATGCTCCTTGAATCCAATTTGAATTGATCGTCTAGTTTTTCCAATATACTTTTCATACAGTCCTTGTAGCAAGTTTCGTAAATTCCGATGAATGAACTTACTGTTATACATATATCTCTGAAAATCTTACCAATACCAAGGGTGAATCGTATGGAATCGATATAAATTTCGAATTCTCTCTTTCATTTTGAAAGGTCATGGAATTTCGTAGCTTCTTTTTAAATTTGCGTTTCTTATTATTTTATCAACTAAACTTACAAAATATCCATTACTCACATCTATATCCTTAATCACTGCGTTTCCTTTTTCAAACCTCTCCTGATTGTGGGGCAGCTTAATAGGTGATGAATTAGAAAATTAAAACTCACCATTTTGTATTGAGCACAACGGTGGGAGTTCTTAAAAATATATATGTTATCTTTTCTGTAATATATCAAATTCTCATGTTCGCTATTTCTAATTATTAGTACATCTGAAAATGGTAGTTTTCAATTTCAAATGTGTATTTACCAGACGCAAAACGATTGTTTAATTTGGCAACAAAGTTGTCAATATCAAACACTACAAAAATATCATCCACATATCGAATCCAAACCCTGGGAAAATACTAGAATTCTTCTTTTGCTTCTGTTTCGAATCTGTTCATGAAGAGACTGACAATGAATGGTGTCAAAGAGTTACCCATTGCCGTCCCTTCATATTCGAAGAAATTATCATTGAATCAAAAGCAATTTTATTTCGTGCAAATTTTATTGAGTTTTACTATATCTTGATTGAGATTGTTCGATATGAGTATATCCTCAAGGTAGACTAAAGTCTGTGGTGTCGGAACACTTGAAAACAATGAACAACTGTCAAAGGAGATTAAAATTTGACCTTCTTGCAAAATGGATGTTTTTCACCTTATTTACGAAATCATTGGAATTAACCACGGAGAAACTAACCGGTGCAGTGAGTAAACATAGATACATAGAGACATATTTTCCTCACAGAAAATAAAAAAATTTAGTAGTTTGTAATATTATTATTTTATTCTTATTATCAGATTAAAGAAATATGCATAGATAGTTTCTTTCATTAATAAATATTTACCTCTCGAATTTCGACATCAAAATTTTTATATCGTTGTAAACAGTCTGAAAATTTTGGCATCCAGATTTTTCAGGTAAATATTTACGTAAAAAGTAACTATCTAAGTATGCTTAATTTGTCGTTATTGACTGTGTTATCCACGATTAATATTACCCTACTTATTCTGTTAAGTTCACTTTCACTATGTTTTCATTTTAGTTACACCCCAATAAGTGAATACTTAAGACCTTAAATCCTTGCATTCATATTGAAGATTCAATAACTTAACCGTGAAGTTAAAAGGGTAATTAAAGTAAAATTAATGACAATATAGTTAGAGACCAAAGTAATTTAAACAGGTTGATGTTTCTAAGCGATTATCAGGGTGCCTTGCGATATAATTTTCATCAGTAAAGATCTTTACACGTTTTTAAAGAGAAAAGTGACAAGGAGTTGGTCCCCCTAGTTTAATTTAATCAGACTGCGAATGAGCTAACTTTTCATTTATTTTTATACTTTGTGACTTTGTCCCTTATTACTTTGTGTCTCTACGTAGATTTGTAGCGCCTTTTTATCCTATTTACGTCATTCAACATACTTTAAACTTCAATTATAAGAGTTTGTTTCAAATAATCTAATTATATTTTACCTTCAATTTATGCTACGAAACTGTATTTATGCTTTTAATTATTCTCTCATAAAATTAGCTTTGAGTTTTATTAATTTAAAGATAGTAACGAGTCACATTGTTTATTTTGTAACGTTCTTACCTTTTTACCTTGATTCTAACTTAAATAGCCTGCTTGTAAGTGTAATTAAATGTACATTGTAACATGCAGATTTATGCCTAATTTTTGTATTATTTATTTTGTAATCATTAGAGTGGCCCAACAGCGGTCGTTATCAGTAGGGTCACATGTACATTCTCAATATTAACGCATTTAGATTGTTGCAGATGAGACACAAACAATATAACTATATATTACTTACTGATTACTAAAGGTGCAAATCGTTTCTGTGTATCATGGCCGTAGAGTACAGATGTACTTACTGTCGCCGGCATTCACCTTGACCGCGAAACTCTTTCACCAGTCCAGTATATTATTAGCTCTCGAGTTGTGTACACGTTAAGTCACTTGGGCGTATTGCATATTGTTTTTGTGTTTTTATTTTATTTGTTGTACTGTACTGTTGATATTAATTTAATAATAAAGCATGTCAGACGTACGCAGGGGGTAGAAAATGGCCATTTGCTGACAATTCCCGAATTTATTCTATGATGGTGCTAAAATAATTTGTAAAGTGTGCGAGAAAGATTTGATGTGCTGGGATAAGCGTGATTGTGGACTTCACGTAAATAGTGTATATCATAAAAATAAAAAAATGGCGTGCCTTCGACAACACAGTTTATGTTTGATTTACTATTAATGCTGATTGCTTGTGATATTCCGCTGCACATACTCGATAAACAACCATTTCGAGAGTTTTGGAATAAATACAATGCCCAGGTGGTTACCAAGTCGCACAACGTTATGTAACTATCTACCAACTGTACACATAGACATGGTAAATAAGATGAAATGTGAATTAAAAAATACACGGTTGTGGTTATCTGTTGATGAGACAACAGATTGTAAAAAAAATCTATTTTAAATGTTATAGTACGAGTACTGGACACTCTTAAACCGCGTTCGGTAGGCCGTTCTTTGCAAGAACAAGGTTGTACGTTTATACGTGTTACGTGTAAAGTTCATGCTTTATATTTTGTGGCAGAAACTATTCGAAAAGGTTTTCCAGAGGTGGATGCATTAATAGCAAGTACAAAAAAAGTTTTTCTACACGTTGGGGAACATGGTTGCAGGCAGTATTTTGAATATTTCCAACAAATAAAAGCTGTGATACTACAATTCAATCCAGATGAGGCTGCAGCTATTAAGGAAAGCCAGACAAAATTCGAAGATATTTCCGTTGAAACAGCTAAAAAAAAATATTACGAAGAACTATAAACCATCACATGAAAGCATAAAAAAATTAGAAAACAGTGCGTTGTCGTTAGCGGAGTCACTGCAAATAGTGGACGAAGTAAATCTACTGCTGCACGCTATAGGTGACGCAACAAATGAGCGCGTTAAAGAAAAGTTCGCAAGTGTGTTAAATAAAGATACCAGTTTTACCAAATTAAGACAAACATGTGATGGTGCAGCCCCAGATTCGTTAAGTACGTTCAAAGACTATTTTACGTATGCGTGTATTACATCAGTAGATGTCGAACGGTCGATTTCAAAATATAAGAATATGTTTTCACCCAAGCGAACATCACTCATGGAGACAATCATAGAAACATACCTGATGCTGCAAAATGGCTACACAATTTCTCCAGTTTGTGATAAGCAAGCTAGTTCATCGAGCTAGTTAAGAGGGTAAGTTTTACATACATTGTTATACATTGTAACAATTTTTTGTTTCTCGTATTAGTTAATTTCGCGTACGCCACTGTCCCACGGAACATTTTATCCATCATTGCACACAAGGTTAGTGACTGTAGATCGACCCTTCAGAAAGCCATGCTGATCAATAGATATTAAGCCAGATATGTGAGTGTACATAGAACCGTGAAGAAAAATTTCAAAAAAACGGAAAACGTAAAGATCATTGTGAACCCGACATAGTTATATTTAATACATACACGCGACGCGTACACAATCAGGTCGCCTGTTCAACTGATCGTGATCACCAATGTAAGACACACGATGTAAATAACTAGTCGAAGTTTTCTGCACCTATGACCACGGCCGCAGTTGGGTATTTCTAATGTATCGTGTTTAGGTAAATAATAAGCTACGCCAGCAATATACGCTTGTTAGTCCATCTGAACATAATCTTTACTTTTCTCACACAAGAACAAAATGAGGATAAGAATAGCTGCAAGGGTAAACTTGCAATATATATTGTGCTCTACTGTACTGGTTTTGTGTGCCTGCGATGTGAGCACGTTAAAGATGCCTACCCCACGACAAAGTGGGGATTAAATTGCCATGCTAGGGGTACCAGATTATTACAGCAGCACTGATGAGCTTATCTTTTAGCGTCGGTGACCAGCAAAAGTAGCGGAAATAGGTCAACGTGCATTGATAATAATAATAATTGACTCAATATACCCACATTATGTAAGAATCTACTTATGAAAACATATGCACTTACACGTTGTTTATAGGTTTTCGGAAATAAACAGTGCGTTGAAAGGTACGTATAATAAGAAAAGGAACATAGCACCTGACGTAATAATAATCCCGTTTAAGTCATTGACATTTATTTAGGAAAGTTATTGTTTTGCCAAGTCGGGTGAAACCGCAGAAGGAAATATACCTTCTAGACCGCGGCTGTCAACAGCACGACCTAATATTTGGGAACATAAATTCACAAAACACTGTAGAAATGAGTGAAATGAAATGATACAAAAGCGGGAGACATTGCCCGACACACTGACAGGAATTGTTAGGGCCCTATAAATATATTACTGTGATAACATTTGTAAAATGGACCTTTTATTTGGAAGAAGATATTGCTGAGGGCAGTATTTATCATCGGCGAGGAATGCGATTTCAACCAGATTATTACAGTATGTTATATAGGGGTTATTCCGCATCAATGGCCGACAATTTCATATGCCTAACCGCCACAATGAAAACTCAAATGCTCAAAAGTGAATTTATAATTAATTTTCCTTGAAACCAAAACGTTTTACAGCATATTATTTTCATAATACTTTGTTTATTGGAACACGTTGTTTTCATATAAATTGTTCACTATTATATTATTTACAGAACAAAAGAGAAAATACAAACATTTTTATATATGCAGATAATTAAACTTTATTTTTTTTGTACTTATATGTAAAGCAAAAAATAAAGAAATTTAAAAATTTGGGAATTTTATGAGGCAAAGTTTGTTTCAAAATTCTCCACCAATTTTTTTCTAGACCATTTTATGTAAAACTCTGTTAAGTTTTTAGGTAGAAAATAGAAAAAAAAGTTTATAAATTACCATTAGAATAAAATTACACCATTTAATTGCTTTTATTTCTATATTTTACCGACATTTTAAACTGATTTCATTTGTTGTTTTATTTATTTATTGTCCAACAAAATCAGTCCAATTGCAGGAGAGCTTTATAAAACTACAATTATAGTACAATATTCATTAAAGCCCTTGAAGAATCAAGGCTAATAATACTATATGGGACTCAAAAAAAATCCCTGCTTTTCGTTTTCGTGACTGTGCTTATGTTCTCACTAGTCCTTCAACCATTATTTTTGATCTCTCGTTCTGACTTTATAATTTTTCGAACATCTTAAAGCAGGCCAAAATTATTCCTATTTTTAAAAAGGACGACAAGCAGAATATGCAAAACTACAGACAAAACATAATTATTAACAATCTTCCTAAAGTATTTGAAATTTTACTGTATGAACGGATTTTTAATCACGTGAAAAAAATTACGGAATTTGAGAAGCTGATGAAGATAAAGTCAATATGAGCGAGAAAAAGATTGTGGTCAACAAGTATACCAAGATCTTTGACGATATGGAACGAGAGAGCGGGGTACTATTATAAGAATAGTCGTAAGTTCTTGGATCTATACTTTATACTTTGCATTGCTTGTTTTTATTTCACCAATTTTCTATAATATCTATTTGCAGTTGTAGCTCAATACATTAATGTTTTTACGAGAGACATAATTTTAAGTCGTCTGCAAAGAGTAGGCTATTACAATTTAGAGAAAGTGGTAGATCATTAATAAAAATTACGAACAAGAGTGGACCGAGATTCGATCCTTGAGGACCTCCCGATATCGTAACGTACGTATCAGACTTAAACCCACTGCATAAGCAACATTTTTATGAATGGTGTATAAAAATAGTTTTATTTTGTAAATCTTTTTTAAAAATTACATTCTCTTCTTCTTCAGCTCTATTTGAACGTGTATGTATAGGGTATCTCATAAAGGTCTACAAAAAACCTATTCAAGTCCAAAATAAAATGATTGAAATCTAGGGCTCTCTGATCTTGGATGCATTAACAGAAAACTAAATGCATATCTGGGTCCAAAGGTAAAAGATCTTGCACAGTTTGAATATGATGGAGATCAAACGGTTGTTCTTTTATAATTTTATTAACGTTAGTTCTAAGCGTTTGGTGCTTAATTTTGCATCTCCTGCAAGACTCTCCAAAATCGGTTCTTGATGCTCAGGAATCCTGTATTCGTAAAATAAAATTAACAAATATGTTAGACATGTTGATTTATTAATGTATAAATGAGTACTAGCAAATTCGTTCAGTTTAATATACATGTTGGGGCAGATGTGAGTAGGTGAAATATAAAAATATTATCTATTGGCATATCCACAGCATTTTTATATTACTGTTTCCCGTATATATGTTACATTTTACACTTGTCAAAGTAAGGACTACACAGTATTATATTGCATGAGACTAATTAGAGCAACATTAATTAAGTGAGGTAAATATATACAAGAATGTTCAAAACTGAATTAAATTAGAGTTTAATCATGATAAATTTGGATAGTTAGAAATTTTAATGTTCGATAGGACTTAATTAATTGCGTATATAATTTTTTTCATTTAAGATGGTGGTTTTATCAGCTGGCCAACATAAATCTTTAATAAATCGCTTTTAGGCCTGGTATATTCATGACAACGAAAAACGAAAACTAGTATTTTAAATTATATATAGTAGATTTAGTAGGTATCCAAAACTAATGCCTCATATTTTCCAATTGTTCGAAATACGAAATTATGTGTTTTTTTTTAGTGATTTACGAAAGTTGCATAATTACTTTTCAAAAATGATTAATAATAATAATAAAAAATAAATATGTAAACTTGGTTGAATAAAATGTTTAGCTTTCTATTTTGGTCCAAATTTCATAACCAACGTATCCATGTAATAGTTACACAAAAAAAAGGTAATTATCACCTACGTCCTTAATGTGTAAAGTTATATCTGCTATATAATTTTCTTTACAAATAAGCCTATTATAAAATCTTTACTTTATCAAGGCTCGTTCTTATATCAAGGTGATAAAGAATGCGTATGTTGATCTATATTTTATTTATAATACAAATATAAAAATTAATCTGTATAAGGAGAAGTCCACATTTACCTTTCTGAATAAAAAATATATCAACTTATCAAGTAATATTATTATTGCTAATATTAATTTATCACTAAGCGATTTCAACTTAATATATAAAACAATCATGCACACTGCAATTATTACAAATGTTCTGTTAATAAAGATATATAGGCTTCTATTAGCATTATCATCTGCAGGTTGATTAAACTGCATAAGCACAGGCTCGTTCGATTTTTCCGAATGAAACGAAAAACCGGAAACAAGGAACGGGAACGCCCCAGAAGTAGGTACGTGTAGATGACATTATCAAACCAAACTAAAGGTCTGCTCACATTAAACTGGTTACGGGTGTTAAGCAATCATCATACCAACTTTAATAGCATTCTTTTAAGTAGCCATATATCGTAGATGTTTTGCAAATATCGCGACTAGTTTTTAAATGTTAAGGGTGGGGGTAAAGGCGTGTAGCCAGTCCCACGGCGTGGCTATCTCCAACCACGCCTCCGCGATCGAACTCACACCTGAGCCGTAAACATACAACAGTTATTTTTGTTTCGTGGTTAAATTTAACATACCGGAATGATATTGTCCTAAACATTACGTCTCCACCATTTCCAGCGCTGCGGTTAAAAGAGCAAAGTTTTTTAGAAGGGCGTTAGGTGTAATTACTATCTATAAAATTTCACCTGTAAAGGTGTGGGGTGGTGAAAAATTGCCGAACACTCACAAAAGAGGTGTAAAAGACGGTGTAAGATTGCCCTCGCGGTAATCTATCGTTCTCGCAAAGGGGTCATCCGATTGTAATAATAGGGTAACGTTCAGTTTAGGGGAAAATGAGACCAGAATATTTTATCTTGAATACATTATTCCAAGAGAGAAATCGAGAAAAATATGGTATTAGTGGATATAATTCAAGGCAAACGAAAATCTCTCGCCACAGGTGTAACTCGTACATCTACATTTTAAATTGCCACTGCTGTTTTTGAATTGTAATTCACAAGGGTGTTGATAATTTAAAGTCAAACAATTTCCCCTCCTTTACAACCTTTCTATTTGCTGTTTCAATCAGCTTTGATGAGAATTGTCATTAGCTACCGCTGAAATCCTTGTATCAGACAATGTTTGTTTATTCAAGAACAAGTTGCTGATTGATTTATCATTTGGTAATATATTATTATTCTAATTTAAATTATATTTTGTAGTAGTATTGAACTGTTGCAGAAACGATTTCTCATTATGTATTGTACAGGGTGGTCCAAATTTGACTCCTACGCCTAATTTCTCGGCAATTGTAGAGGTTATGCACAAATTGTTACCAGCGATCAAATAAGTAACTCGCAGACTACAGGTCAAGATTAATTATTGTAAGTTTGTATCGCATCAACGCTAGGCGGCCAGGATATTTTTGATTTTTTTTTTTCGTCACACCCAATTTATTCTCCGGCTTTCGAAAAATATTATTATTTTGAGTAATTTTTATGTACAGGGTGGCCCATTTTCGAGCCTCATCATTGGGATCTTGGAAACCGCAAGAGATACAGGGTCGGTTAAATTATGGTAAAGTTGCGCAATTTGATGCTTGTCAAAATGCTGTGTTGGAATTTGGAAAATTCCGAATACTTTCTGAAATATCCGAAAAAAAAAAGAAATTTCATAAAATCTTTTTTATTTTTTTCTGGCGTTATTTGAAAACAAATTTTAAAACGAATAACACTTCCCCATTGCCACTTTTTATTCTCTACAAGATGGCGCTATCAAATTTGAAATCAGACGTTTCGTCTTCCAGAAACCATCATTAACTTATTTTTTAAATACGGACCTGGATTTTTTATTTTATTTATTGTTACCTTTGGACGACCTATATGCTATGAACCATCACAAATTTTGATTTTCGAACGTTTCGATGACAAAAAATGACATTTTCCGTATTTAAAAGAAATAATTAATCCGGCACTGTTTTTAAAACAAATTATTCTTTCAAAATTCTAAAGTTAACTAGGTAAAAAATAAATATCTAAATTTATGATATTGATGAAAAGCTATATTAAAAGCGGATAAAGTCATTATAATTATAACTAAAGCACTTATGGTAGGTAACTAATTTAGATTACAATAGTAAATACCAATGTAATATTTCTTATTTATTTACAAATCCTAAATGCGTAAATAGGATTTTAAAAAGAAGGATAAGTCAAATACTTTTATTTCAATCTAATGTGTCCGTCCACCTCGTTTATATTGAGCTTATTTCTGTAATATTAACGGAAAATTGATATTAAAACAAGAAATCGCCCTAGCTTCCTAACATATGACAGTTTAAATTTTTAAATAATTTGAGACAGTAAAAATGGTGTTTTCCAATTCAGAAAGACGTGACCTGTTTCGGATTTATTACCGTGTCAATAGAAATTCGCAAATTTCATGTGAACGATATTTAGAAAAATACCCCGAGCGTCCACAACCCCCTTATTCGTATTTTAATACTTTGGACAGAAATTTGGGACTTTTTGGTAGTTTTAGTAAACCCCGAAATGCTTATGGCGGTCGAATAGAAGCTGAAGATGAAGCAGCTGTTATAAATGCTGTAAGTTTTGTTATAAAATGATAATATGCATTTTATTACATACAATATTTTGTGGTAAAATTTCACCGAAACGTTTTATTAAAGGTTACGGAAAATCCTATGGGTTCCTCTCGGCAATTTGCCGTAGAACTAAATATGCCTAGAATCCGAATTCAGAAGATTCTCAAAAAAATATAGGTATCATCCCTATAAACTACATGGAAAATTGCAACACGATGGCGATTTTTTAAATAAAATTATCTGAACTGGGGAGTGTAATTTTTCCACATACGGTCTTTTTAACAGGAACAATGAGCATTATTATGCAGTGGAAAATCCCCACCAAAATCAACAAGTGCGAAGGCAAGGACGGGCATCATTTAATGTTTGGGTTAGGCTGTATCGAAATAAAATCTTGGAGCCAATTATATACGATGAAAACTTAAATACTGAACGGTATCTTAATTTCATCCGAAATTATATATTAGATGCGCTTGACGACGAGCCTTTAAATATGCTTCGGCAACTGTGGTGGTAACAGGATGGCGCAACAGCCCATAATGCAAGGGCCGTCACACAGTTTCTTAATGAAACATTTCCTAATCAGTGGATTGGAAACCAAGGGGTAGTGCGCTGGCCTGCTAGAAGCCGGGATTTGTCCCCGCTGGATTATTTTTTATGGGGATTTTTAAAAAACCGTTTGTATCAAGATACTTCACGTGACATAAACAATTTTTAGTTATCTGAATAGTTTTTTTAACAGGTTATTTTGAAAACAATTTGAACTGAAGTACTAACAAATTACAAAGTCCTACATTTAGTGACACTCAAAAATTAATAAATCCATCAAGTTATTTCGGTAAAAAAATACTGCACAAATTGTTTGTAGTAGAATACCTATATTAATTTATTAAATGTTCTATGTATCCCCCTTTTTCTTCTGCACACAAAACCAATCGTTTTCTGACCTCATTTATCATCAATCTTTAGAGAATGTTCCTTTTAAGTCTTTTACAGGTGTCAACAATCTTCTGTTTTGAATGTTCGATATTACTTGAAGGTGACTCATATAACTTATTCTGAAGGTACTCAAGAAAAAATCCAATGGAGTAAAATCAGTCTTTCTCTGTGGCCACTGAACTAGACCACGGGTGTACCTCCATCAACCTTGAAAATGTGCATTGATGTTCCGCAACAAATCTTGAATTATGGATGCCAACATACTTTTTACTCACTTACAATAATCGAACACTAAATTTCAAAAAGTTGTTTTTCAACAAACAAATTTTTATACAAACAACAAAATAATTAATTTAACTGGAGAAATATAGGAACCAAAAGAAGTGTAATAGGTTTGTTTTTTATTACCAACCACTACTTAAAATTATTTTTCCTCCACTGGTCTATTTTAACATTTTACCAACTCCACTACTTTTTTACTATTACAATTTACAAATATCTTTTTACAACTAAAACAACTTTACCACTACCAACTGTTGATGTAAATACATGAGTGTGTATTTCCAACAATGAGGTATGGGTAACTTCAACGACTCTGACTACGTCGAGATTAGCTTTGGTCTTTTACATAACCTCAAAAGAAATTCAGTAATAGTATTTAGTAAAGATTAACACCACAAAAATTTTTGTTTGGAATGAATAGTTTAGTGAATTTTCAAATACTAAAGTTGGTGAGGTAAATTATTTAACCGTGAAGGCTATTAGTAAAAATATCTTTTCCTCCATTTTTCTACCACAAAGGAAATATCCATGATTTGTGTACAATTATTTTAAGACACAAAATTTGCCTCTTTTTTCAAATAAAGTAAGCAAAAAAGTTTTTATTTACTCGTAAAATTAATTAAACAGATCATTGGTTTTTTGAAAGGAAAATTTTTTGAAAGTAAAAAAAAAAAAAGTACTTCTTAAAATAAACATTTTCTTTGGGTTCACTTTTTTTCGACCTATTTGTATATATGTATCAATAAAATTTCTTTTTTATTTTTACCCCACCATTTATTAAAATTTTATTCAAGTATTTTGTATATAATACTACTCAATAAACACCCTTTTTTTTTAAGTAGTAGAAAAAGAATAATTACAAAATTTACATAGGAAGAAAAAAATTGAATTGTTAACAAAATAATATAAATGGGATCTTTAGTTTTTTGGAAAGCAACGTCGTTCGTCTCAGAATGTTGTTGGGTGTGGGTACTCCATTCTGTTGGAACCATAACAAATTTGTTATAAGCTGTATTGCATCTAGCAGAATGGGTAAATCATTTTGCAAAAATTGAATACACGTGACTGCTGTTAAAGAGTGATTAGAGAAATATGGTCGTATATACATATCTGCCAAACATTCCGCACCACACATTTACTCCAAGATGCCCTTGATTTTGTATTGGATTTATAAAATGAGGGTTCATAGCCCAATAATGAGGATTTCTACGCTTAGGAATTACACTACTTACGAATCTACTTTCATCCGTTCACAGGATATGATTGAAACAATTTGGGTCGTCGTTTAGTATTACTAGAAATTGAGCCACAAAATTTGCTCCTATTTGAAAATCAGCCTGTAACTTGTCTATTTTGTAATCATGAGATTTTGCATTCTTTTAAATTTTTTGTACTAGCCGCATGAGAGATTTGTTTGAATTTTCGCTTGTCTGATGGAAGTAGAAGGATTTTGTTAAAATAAATTAATTACCACTGCAATATTGTTATAGGTGCGAACAGATTTTCTATATGGCTTGTTTCCGTATCTTGCATGCATCTTCATTATTTCGAAGGATAGTTTTTAAGTTTTTAAATATCTGGAAGTTCACGAACAGTATATCTTTCGTGATAAATCCGCATAGCAAGGGTTGCATATGGTCTTATATGTATTATCACATCACGACCACCATTAAAGTTCACGTTTTTTTTTATTATCACTACTAGAAACATCTCTTTTAATTTCTACTACACTGTCTCTGATTTTTATTTTGAATTTTTATTTCGTCATCCAGTAATCTAGCTCTAATAAAGTCCATAGTCACATCAGTATCTTATGTCTCTATAGCAGTTATTATAAAGTCATAGTCCTCCTTAAGTAAATGACATATTTTTTCAGATTCATCAAATTTCAGTCCAACACTTTTCAATTCTCTCATTACAAAACCTAACTACAAAAAAATTGTCTTCTAACTTTTTTATGTCACTGTGTCATTTCTTTTATAAGGTTTGCCTTGACCACTTCCGGCTATACCGAAAGCAGTAAGTTGCTAAAATTTAAGATCTTCTGACAATGCTAAAAAATTGCTATACTTATTTTCTTTAATTTACCCACAAATAACGGTATCAATATTACTTTCCGGTGAAACAGAAAGAATGAATCTGCAATACTTTTGATATTTGTAATATGAGTAATAAACAAACACACAAAACTTCCATTCATTGGTAAAAATGCTTGTATTTTATAATTATAAATGATTCTTAAATGTGTCAAGAAGTTACTCCTTCATCAAGGCTCACAGTGTCCTACGCATGGCACTGATGATAATAAAGAGGTGAAAGAGCGTTGCTTATTGTTGATTAATGATAAATCATAGAAAACTTATAAATTGTTAAAAATGATAAAATTCCCATTGTAAAAGTTGCTGTTGTAAATTGCCCAGGAGTAGAGATAAAGTGTGGTAAAAACCTTAAGTGGGGAACAAAATAAGATAATAAATTTAGGTGCAGAATAAAAAATGTCATCGGCGAACCACAATGCCCCCAAGTACAATAATAGGCTGGTGGGCGCACGTTCCCTACTTTTCTCAGCGTTTGTTATCTAAGTTCCATCAATCACGACAAATTTTAATATCGCGAGAACATATTATGAGTAAATTCTACACAATATGGGTGACAGCCTGTCGTTTTTCAGATAATATGCTCCCCTCTGGTCATTTTCCGATCACTAATTTATCTATACGATACAATTTACATAATTTTTTTTATATCAAAGTTGTTATGTTAATAAAATGATACATAATTTGAAGCGTCTTCGTGAAAACCTTATTAAATAAACCAAAGGCATTTGTCATTACTTTTTAGCTAATGAAAGGTAGGTCCCCATTTTCTATGTTATATAACAGTTCACGAGCAAAAACCTAATGTATCCCAGGGGATTTCCAGTTTATTCCAATCTAAAAGCCTGAAGAGAATACAATTCGAGGATCACATAGTTTAGCAATGAATTCCATAACGTTGCGGTTCGTGAGAGAACAACGCTTGATAAAATTATATCCGATAATTATGGAGTTTTAACCAGTTTACATATTAATGATATGATGATTGAAATTATAAATCTGAGAATAATGGGCATTTTCCATGTTTTTATTTGCTTATTCGATAGTATTTATAAATATGAGCTCACAGAATTTTTTCTCGATTTTTTTGAGTCCCGAAAAGGGGTTAATAAATAAAGTTTTGAATTTTAGTCTTATGACTTCATCCGACTAGGTTTGGCGTCAAACACAAGCATCCAGTGAAAGGGAAGACAGTACCGCAGAATTGCCAGTTTTACGTATTGTTTGAAAGTGTGATTGGATTTATAATTGAATAAGTATTCAATTATAAATGCAACTATAAATTCATTCACATAGAATTTTTTTTCCTTAGTACAGAGAAAAAATTTTATTTGTACCTCTTTTAAAACTTCAACATTTAAATATAAAAAAATCAGCAGAAATCGAATAAGTTAGGTTATGTTATAGATTTATTCTCCGTTCTCGTACGGAATTAACGATTGAAAACAAATGTTAATTAATTATTACAATTATTCTTACTTATTTTTAACTTTCACCTAATTATGATTTTATTTGAATAATATTGGAGTGTGCATTTTATTAAAGAATCGTAAAAATTTTTACCGTTTAAAAAGAATTTCAATTATAAATAATGAATAGCAATAGTAAATCCATAACAGAATCATTTTCTTCGCAATTCATTAAGTGGAATATAAGTCTTAATAAAAATGACCAAAAAAATGCACAATTATTGAAAATACCTATATGCATATAATATATACATTCATTCAAAAAATACGTAAATACTTACCATTTATTTTGTATCCAAATTAAAATAGCCTTAAGAATGTTGGATATAACACAAAAATTAATATACAAATTCACGAAATCGTTCAAAATTACAAATATTCTCAAAGAGTTTTCAGCTATCACACAATACTTATATAAAGAAAATATGGCAACACAGATTCGGCCATATCACAGGGCGCATTATTTCATTGGCTATTAATTAGCGGCAATTTTAAATTAATCCAAACTTTTATAATTTTTTTTTTTAATCCAACCACTTATGGATACCGATTACATAAATAGTGTACAATCATATACACTAAAAAGAAATCCAACTTTTAATATAGTGGGACATCTCCATTCTCACTAGTTGTATAATTATCACTAGTTTTGTTGCTGGTTTTCATGTTTGTTCCAAGTACCACTACTTCCAATATATCCGATAACTTCTTTTAAATTCATCTCTTAGACGCATGTAGGATTGGAAATCTCTACCCTCTTACATCAGGATTGCAGGTTAGGTGCACGACCATTAATTAAACACAATGGTGGCAGTGTAAGTAATGAACAGAGAGAGCGAGAAAGAGAAAAGGAAGAAGGGAGGAGAGGGACAGAGAGAGGAGATAGGAAGAGTTTACCTAGAATACAACAAAATTAAGCAAATTTGCAAGAGCAGTACTTGATAAAGCAGCACCAGGGAAGCAAATTTCTGTGTAGGGGATTAAGAAGAATTGATCTTCATAGAGAGATTAGGTAGTTGGTAAAAAGTACTTTACCAGAATTTACGGATTAAATTTCACACCTAAAAATTATTTGATGCGCTACAGAAGAAACGAATAATGTCATATCCAATACCGGCTGTCTCTCACAGACTCAGACTCGCGATGTTCTGAAGAATCTTGCCATTCATCTTGTAAGATTTAATTTGGTCTGGAATCGTGTAGAATTAGAATGATTATGGATGGCTTTATGTCTATGCGCAAGCATTTTTTGATCACGCTAGCTCGACATTTATGATTAGCTCATGGATATGGATCACTTATTTCGCTGAAGGCGAATTATTCTTATCTTAAACTCACTTTGTTTTACAACAGAGAGGAACAATTGACGTTAAATTAAATCAATTGGACCCAGTTCGTGTAGAGGTTGTGAACTAGTAAAAGTCTATATTAGCAACTTTTTGCGACTTGCTGATGGTTAACCCAAGCATAGACATTGCAAGTTTCTAGATATGAAAGAATGATATGCTGGCTTTTCTTCAAAGTCGCGCTGGGTTTAACAGAACCTAGATGGTCTTAATTATTACAGGAGTGGACTTGGATCTTGGCTATTATAAATCTGCTTCAAGCATTGGATGTTGGACAAAAGAGTTAAAATTCATCGTTATAGTTATAGGTAACCTGCGAATGGTAACTGATGAAAATCACACCTTAATGTAAGGCGAGTAGCGACATTTTTACTATAATAAGGCAAAGCTTGTCGATGTCTCTACACCGCTCCCAAGAAGTTAAATATGATGCAAAGATGATTTCCGGCTTACGATTTATTGGAAGAATAACACTATCAAGATATTTAAGTTGTGACAGCTTTTCAATTCTCGGCATATGCTTTAAAAGCACGGAGGTTACGCTCATGTTCTCAATTTGGGAGGGTTGTTTTACGCGCGAGCCGCCACTGGTTATTTAAACTTTCATTCATTTTCTGTAAAATTTTCGGTTTGTTGGTATTTAATGACGTAATCCAGAATAAACCTTAATCTTTTACTAGAACGCCTACGATAATACAGTTGGTGACACTTTCATTAATCAATATTTTGATGGTCGAATTACGGGAAGTAAAGAATGCTCAAATATTTATACCGTATTAATGACGTAGTCAATCTACTCTATTTTTCCTTTTTTAGTTTCTGTATTAGGACAGCATTATCATATCTAAAACCGGTCAGCCTCAGTTATAACATAAATATTTATTTTTAATCCATGATTATATAAAGTTAATTAAAATATACAATATCTGTCAGAGAAAAGTCACCGGCTTAGCTTAATCTGACCGCATACACCTATTCTATTACTTTAATTGCTTTAACACGTGTTCCTCTCTCTGGTTTTAATATGCATCGCAGTTGCGTCACTCTGGCGTTCGCATTCTGTCCGGACGGCAAGCGCAGTCATTTTAATAGCGAATTAGCTAGCATAAGCGCTCTCATCAAATCAATTACGACAAGATTTACCAACAAATATACACTGAATTACATCATTTTACAGCTCTCTCCGTTTCAGAGCCCCTTTTCAGTGAAATTTAATCTCGTGACATCTACAACAAAGCAATACAATAAATTACCGATATAAAACAATATGAAAGCGCGAGGAATTCGTTAGTCTTTACATTCCTTTCTCGTTTGCCAGGCCAATGTCATCCCCAAACAACCCAATTACAAGTGGTTGTTTACTATTGTGAACGCACTCTGGGTGGTCAAAATATTCATAAAAACCCTTGATTTCCATTCTGAAATACTATTCATTAACTCGGGATAAAATAAGCTGATATTGATATAAAATAAACAAAAAAAAAAAAAAGAGGAAACAGAAAAAAATACAAAAAAAATAGAAAACAATCACAAAACTAACAAAGAACCGCTGCTCACACAATAATTGTTATACCTATTTGAATTTAAACGTATAAACAAAAAACAGAAAAATGCAGGATAATAGAAAAAATATCGGAATATAGAAAAAAATGCAAAGCAAAGAGCAGCTGTCACACAATAAGCCTTATGTTTGATTTTAAATGCATTGACATGGATAGATTTGTGTACATGTAAGAGTTGTGAACTATTTTTAAACATCGTGTCACAAATAACCAACGCGGTTTCAAGGATGGTCACTTTACTTACACTGTCAATTTTATTTAATACATTAAGAATAAAATCCAAGCATTTGGTTACCTAAATGTTGATATCATTATAGAAAATATTTCTAAAATTGGTAATCAAGGACATCTTCGTAAATTACTAGTGATAGTTCATCAAAAAACATCTAACGAGTTTAATATAACATGCCGTTCCAAGGCAGCGTCTTAGGCCCCTTATATCTTTATTGTTTATAAATGACCTGCCAATATACTCGACGGAGAAGTATTTATCTGTGCTGATGATACTCCAATCATAATATCAACGTACATGAAGTGCAAAATCAATAATATCCTTAGCCAATTTGACTGTCATAAAAATGTACTTGTTACAAATGATTTAAAGGCAATGGAAATTGAATTTCATGAATATTCGAAACGAAAAGTAATTAATGTCAATTTATATGTTAATAGTTACTTTAAAGAACCATTCCCAGGTAGATCATCGATAAATAAACCGGAACAAACGCTTAAATTCAGCTTGCTTCAAACTTAAATAAACGGTATTATGCACTCTTGAATTTAAAAATAAATATAAATAAGGAAGAGCATGGTTGAAAGTTGAAAAGTAATAGAATAACAAAGCTTTCAATTTAACGAAAAAAAAATTTACATGCATTTATTTATATAGACTCTTATATTACTTCTACTCAAACAAAAGACAATTTAAAAACAAATCAAATGTCTATAAATATTCTACTACAAAAAAATGAAGATATTGGATTAGACACATTTACTTACACAAGTTACAGAAAATCGCCACAATATGCGGGCTGCTATTTATTGGATATTTAAATTGCTTTTCGACGTTTAATAAACTTTTTCAATCTGAAAACGGACAGTCCAAAACTTAGACCTCTGTGAAATAAACCACACAATTTATTGTTAGAACATTCATAGAAAGGATTGTTTATTAGATATACAAAGTGTCTTTGTTGAATAATGTATTTCACGGCAGATTTTCAGTATCAAAGAGCTCTTAAAGTATTTACGTTTAACCTACCGCATCGTCGCTTGTTTAAAAAAATCACTAATAGTGTGGAAATAATATTTCACCTCATTTACCTTTGTTATAACTGCTTTTACTTACGAAAGTAGTAAGTTGCTTTGAAGCATTGCCAAAATCGTAATCTACTTACAGCTTAGGCTTTAGATTCGGGGGTGTCTAATTTCTGTGGTGTTTTAAACAAACTTAGTGGCGTATTTACAAATTGAGTTTATAACCTAAGAAAATACACAATGTAAAAATGTATTCAATCAGATCGAGTGGGATTCGATGAGATTATTCAATACGTCCGCATTCATAATAATAATTATGCGTCGAGCAGATGTAGCAGCCTAAATAATTTTATTAATATTTGACAATATTTTCAGTTTTTTGGAGTTATGAGTGGAAGGCTTGACTCCTTAGGCCCCTGTCGCAAATACTCCACTGCATCTACTGAGTTTTGAGTTATATGTTTTTACTTCAGGGTGTTAATATTCGGTAATTATTTATCACTAGAGTTGCCCAATGGCACAGTTTCTATGGTTTCTGCTGAAAAACATCTCCCTCGTTGGGTAAACATACGTGTGTAAAGCGTAAAGTATCTTTCAACAGCTACTGAAGCAATATTTGCAAACTTGAAACTATAATGAGAGTCACTAGATCATTAAAATAGTTAAAGTAAATATTATTGAATGGAACTAAAATTTAATAGCAAAATACATTTATTCCAAATAAGCAATATACGACTCTCTTCTCCGGGCGGGGAAGCGAAGTGGTTAACCAAATAACTCCAATTAGCTAAATAAAATAAGAACAAAATCATACAAGGCAATCGCCTATACAAATGGTACAAAAAAATATAATGTTAACTAATTTATTTATTATTGGGCGCCACCATTTTTAGGTTTAAAATAGAATGTTTTTCTTTAACTTAAAGCAACTTGCTACCATTATAAGATGGAAAAAATGTATAGCTACTTAAACAGTCAATGAAAATCAAGTGTAAATAAAGGTAAAATTTACTTTTACACGATTTTAGTTCAACATCACGGGGCGGATTTGCATATCTTTTAGAAATGTACATATGTCAACAATTGACTGTTCACTCGCGAGGCACTTAAGTCAGACATAAGTTAATTGATAGCGCCTAGATATCTACGGGTTTAAAGTTACGTTCCTTCTTGTGTCATAGAGACGTCAATAAAAGTAAAAATTCTTACTCCTTTCGCCTTTTATAAAGTGTAAAGCCTGGGCCTAATAACACTCACAACAGCTCAGCTCTTTCCACAAGTTGGCATCGCTTTGCCAACGCTTTCCACTTACAAAGTTAACCGTTCAAAGCAACGTTGCTAATCATTCAATATCCACATGCCAACAACAACAACCTTGCTCTGGCAATAGTCTGCCTCGTTCTCCCTGTCTCCTGCGAAACACTCCCGAATTCGTCTCCCAGCGCGCGCAACCGATCCTCTTCCTAACCAGCTGTTTTCTTTTTCGCACAGTAGCGGCGCACTAAATAGCTAGTACAATAAGTTTTAGTAAAACTATTTTATTCGAATTTAAAATTTAACTTATAATTCAAATGATAGCCATATAATTTATAAGGAATATAGTCCAAATTATTTATTAAAAAAAAAAACGGACCGTTACAAAACTTTCCTATATTTGGTCCTCACCGAGACACCGGTTAATAAAACATAACTTTCCATATCCTGCATTTGTTTTTAAAATATCGTTACACCGCTTACTCACTCTCATATCGGGGACATCTCTGAGTTTTAATTCATTTTATACATTATGAATGAGATTTAAAGACACTTCTAACGACAATAAAGAATTTTCTAATTGTTGAATACTGTCTAGTACCATGCCAAGGTATAATTGTTATGAGTCACATGTACTGCCGCTTCTACCTCACGATTGTTGACATGTTTCTGAGCCTCGGAGATGGCTTTTGATTCATTCGGATTTAACTACAGAATAAAAGTCTTAATTTTTTGAAAATACCGATAATAATATCCAACTGTTCTCCAACGTGTTAAAGTAGGTTGCGGCGGAAGTACGATGTCAGGATACCGAATGAAACTTTTAACATATTGTCCCTAATATGTTAAAAGTTTCCATTCGGTATCCTGACGTCGTACTTCGCGCATAATTCTTTTCCATTTGTAATTAATGCATCAACTAAATTTGAGTTTGCACTATTCAGCAATTCTCCAGTTCTAATTGTATACTACAAAAGTGACTATCATCAATACGTGTGAACTACTAACACCCATAATATCAAGTATTTTTGTAATTAGTTTTGTACGATTACGGCATTGACGGTTTGCAATATTTTATTAGCAATTAAATATGATGACGTGGATCCACCAAGGTCTAAAGCGCGTGCTAAAACACTTGTCACAAGATTTCATTTTATATCCGTTGTCTCGTCTGCTGTTATCCATATTTTGTAGTACATTTTTAATTTTGTTTTATTATTAAGTTGTTCATATGATTCAAATTGCGATTCGCTGTTTGTCTTGTTGATATATCTCAGTTTGGTACATATTTTTTTCAAAATGCTGTTCATTATTCAATACATTTAGTGAAATATTACGGAAACAATAAATATAAAGTCACATAGAAATGTGATATGGAAATTCCTTTTCTTCATTTCGTAGGTGTTCCATAAATTTTAAATGTCTTTTTCAGTAGTAATATGTCTCCACCTCTGATTTACATTGTATAGAAACACCGGACCAGTGTACCGTCATCACGTTATCTATATGCTTACAAATATAAGTTGCAAAGCGTAAATGTCTGTTAATCCGACATCGTTACATTTAATACATACACGTAACGCGTACACAACCAATCGGTCATTTAACTGATCATCATTGTCTAAGATATACAATAAATAACTAGTGGATGTTCTCTGAGCCTATGACTGCGTAGGTGAGCGTCTCTACTTAAATCTACATATATTTATTAAAACTGAGCATCATGAATTTACTGCACATAGACCCCAACCGATCTTGTTTTAATATGCGATATTTATTGCATCCAGAATTTAATGATGTTATACAAATTACCGTTCAGTACTTGGTCTACCCTTCCAGTCGAGTATGTACAGAGTTAATATTAGTTTCAGTATTTCAAAGATATAATCACTGCATTAAATAAATTTCTGCTTAACCTGATAGTTTCTCTAATCGGTATATAACTATATTATCATATTTTTAATGGTTATTTTCTAGACTTTTTAAAAGTAATTCATTTACCAAATGATCTACTAATTTTTATCAGTGCAGTGTGATGGACGTCCCTACAAACAGTCGAATTGGCGAGGGACCGAAGGGTGGTTTGTGTTTCACCCCCGTATCTATTAGACTCGCGACAGCTCGATGATTTATTTCTCGTGTCACCTCGTCGCCACTGACGCGACATGCGTCATTACCAAATAACCTGTGCCACTCTCAATTGAAATATTATTTTTACTCGTGTTTTGAATTGTTTAATTGTTTGATTAATTTACTATATTTAATAAATCGGCTATTGAGGGATGATGATAACGGCTTCCAAAAGCAACAAGTCACCCATTTATCAAAACCGCGTCAATTACGCATTGGTTATAGGCGTGCTATTAGACAATAACATCAAACATCTAAGATGATTATAGAACACGCACCGCTACATCATTAAAGCCGTTAACGTTGCAGTTTAATTAAATATTCTTATTGTAATTAATTATTAAATAAAAATGTATATTATTATTACATATGACGTGTCTCAAAAGTAATCTGCTAAACTTCAGTGTTCGATAGACCACTTATTTGGTCGTCTATATTTGAAATGGCCTATATATGCTCTTTAAACTAGTCTGAATTGATTGTCTCATTTGTCCAATATACTTTTGACTGCAGTCCTTACAACTAATTTCTTAAATCACAATGAGTAAACAGTGGTTCGTATGAAATCAATAGAAATTTTAAATTTTCGCTCATTTTAAAAGGTAGAAGAATTTCGAAATGTCTAATATTTTATCAATTAAGCATACCGAATAACCATTGCTCCTCGCTATATACTATATGCGTTTTCATTTTCAATCCTCCCCTTATTGAGAGAAAAGTTTAACAAGCGTGAATTCGAAAATTTAAACTCACTATTTTGTGTTGAACGAAAAGTTAAGCAACAATAGTCGCAGTTAGTAATTTGATAATACGCAGCGGCTATGCAGTCTTAGGCGAGGGTTATGTAGGTGATATACCATCTATCGGAAGGGATGTAAAGCAGTTAGTCCCATGTCTATTAAATGTTAAGCAAATAAATAATCCTTACTCTTCGATAGAGAAGAGGTTCTGCAACATTTTCAGGTTGGTTATCTCGTCTCCTGGCGTCTGTGATTGGTCCTGGTAGCGAAAATAGGCCGATGTTAAATAAACGAATAAAAAAGTCAGCCAGACATCACATAAGGCTTTAAGCACCTTTTGTACGTCTAACATAGTCTGGGATTGTCTCTAAACAGTAAAGCAACTAGCAAGGAACAACAAGGTTACCTTGATGTTGGCGCCAGAGCATGAAGAAGTAGAAGGTAATGAGATTGATGATAGCCTCGCGAGGGAAGGTGCAGGATCATCATTCATCGGACGAGAACCACTAAGCCACACAACAGACGAGGTCAGAAAATGGGAAAAGGAACATAAATCCTCCAAGCGAAGAAGTTTATTAACTGCTCGCAAAAAGGAACTAGAGATTTACTCGAACTCAGCAATCCAGATCTAAAGATACTAACAGGTCTTCTCACAGGTTATTGCCCACCGAGATACCATCTCAAAAAAAAAAACAAGTAAAGCTGATATGTCGCATCTATACAGATGAAGCGGAAATCGTTGAACATGCAGTACTAATTCGCCAGTGGCTACGTTATTTGGAGCAGGTATCTGCAACACCTGCCAAAGTGGGAATCACATCCCCAAAAATGTTTTAGGCTTGCCCAGAAATTGATGGGAACACATAGATATAAGGGTTATCACAAAAGATCTTTTTAGATCTCAGTGAAGGAAGACTACTATCTATTACTGTTGCTCGAAGAAGATTGTTACTGAATTGGAAGCATTTTTCTCCATACGCAGTTTTGTGAATTTAATGTGTTCTTCTACACTAAAAACGTTTCATTCGAGGAGCTCTCTTAGATATACGACAGTTTGTGGGATTGGCATAGGTACTCGAAAGCAATGAACAAAGGTCGAAAGAGATCAAGTAGAGAAGACTGTATATTGAAGCGATTCTTCAATAACGAATATGTCACTAATTGTATGTAAAATTTATTTGTCTTTCTTGCATTTTGTATTATGGGATTATATATCTGTTCCTACTTGTAGCAGTTTATACCAGCAGAAGAGAGATTACACCACTAAAAGTAATATAAGATTAAGAGAATAATATTGTGAAATAGAAACTTTGTTATGAATTTTTATGTAAATGATGGAATGAAGTTATCAACATTTAACGTTTTATTTAAAGCTCCAGTTATTTCGTATTTCAGTGTGCAATATGTGCAAATTTTAGTGTAATAAAATACATTGAAGATTTTATAGACAATTAAATTAGATGGGTAATGAAATTGGCGGTGTGTCGATAGCTATAGTTTGTAAGTTGATGAGAATTGTATTAATGACTATGGTGAGGTTATGAAGGAACAGCTACAGCCGCTGCCTTGTGTTTCCACTTGTTCTGAAATGAATTAAGTTTGTCGATTAAGGGACCCTCTCATATAGAGAGTTAGTATAACTGATGCCAACGGATTCTCTTGAACTGCTCGTTCCTTCAACTTTTCATGGCCCCATTGCACTTTTGTCTTGACTTGTCTTCTTATTGTTACGTCGAGAAATAGCAAACACAATGTCTGTCCAACGATATAAATAAAAATCTTAAACATTCCAGCTTTTTATTAAAACTTGTTCGAAAGGGCCATTTAAAACATTGTTATTTTATGATTCCGAATACAAATACATAAATGTTTGGCTTATGCCTTTTTAGGATATATTATACATTGTAAAACATTATGTTCTATCTGACACCGTTTATATCTTGCTCGGACTCGTCATGTTTTATGGCCCAACGCGCTTTTTGATTTCTGCACTCACAATAGATGATTTGTCCAGCCTCAATCACATCTTTACTATATGTCTCACAAAGACCATATTAACAGCTAATTTATTACCTTGAACCATCAACAGAATTACTGTTTTTCTTGTTATATTTATATACCTACAAATTAGATACTCCATTCTTACTGGGTGACGCAGAAACGACGTAAAGAAAAATGATCAGAATGCTAAATCCAAGAAATCATAAACATAGAACAAAATAAATGTAATATAAACTGAATTTATTTTAATGCTGTATTATAAATACTAATATTGTGTAAAATAACAAGAAAGAAACTTAATATGTTTACTACAATTACAACTCTGAACAAGGATGAAAAAATTCCGATATGACCCTAACGTAAAGTGTTTCGCCAATTAGGTTGGAATCATCAGAAAAACTGTCAGTATTAATCTTCTCCAGATGATGCCCAGTTGGTTGGCGAAACGCGCGTCGAGTGCAGTATATGGTGTTTAGGTGTTTTGTGGAAAACTACGTCAGTGTTATCTTCACCTCAAAGGTTCCAACCCACTTCATGACTATTTGGCATGGGTCTTTTCTCCATTTGCATTTTTCTATAGTCTCTCAAACACATTTATTTGTTTACTGTTTCTTCTATTCCTAATTATCTTAAGTTGCTAATATCTATCATCATATGTTGAGAACATCAGAATGATCGGTTCTTCACAATTGATATGAATGCTAATTAAACTTAGTCAGAAGTGATCTCTTGTTTGTCCAACATTTTACGGATTACAACTGTTCTCAATGAATGAATAACTTTTATATCGTCTTTGATACTTCAACTAAGACCACGGATAAATTCGCGTTCATATGACATCTAACACTGACGTAGTTTCCCACAAAACACCAACGCATCATATACTGCACTCGACACGCGTTTCGCAAACCAAGTGAGCATCATCTGGAGATGATTAAAACTAACCTTATGCTAACAATGTACCTTATTTATGCCCAAAATATTGTCACGGTTCGGTATATCACCCACATACCTAAATCAAACCCGGGAAAAATACTCGAATTCCTAATTTGCTTTTGTTTGCAATCTGTTCATGAAGAGACTGACAATGAATGGTGACAAAGAGTTAACCATTGCTGTTCCTTCATATATTTGCAGTGTTTAATACCAAAGTCACTGACATTGCCTTTTTTATTTTGTTTGTATTAGAAAGTAATGCAAGTCTGGGGAAATCAATATCTATGTGAGTAAAGGGGGCAGATAGCTACTGTTTGTAGTGAAATCCGTTTTACTTATTTCCATAAAAATCATTTCACAGTAGATTTTGATAAGATTTTTATGAAATTTTATTGAAAGTATTTTTGCTGTATGATCTGCATTTTTTAGTAATTATTTCCATACGTATTTCTACTTCAATGAATTAAGTAATGCACGTCTATGTTCTCAGGAAACCATATTCTAGGAATTAGATATTGAACATACCCTGCTTTCCTTTTTGTTATCTTAGAATACTGGTTGTGAATAGGAATTTAACAAACATGATAATAAATGTTGCAAGTGCCACTGGCCAAGCCACATGCAAAGTTCTCCAACATGTTAATTATGATTTTGGTCAGTAAGTGGGTCCATTTTAGAATTGTTTTAGTTGGGGTTATAGCGCCCGCAAGTGTTGGAATGAAACAGTCGATGTCTTGGGGTGTTTGAAAAGCCACAAACGGTAACAGCTGGCCTATGTATGATTACACTATGACGATGCCGTCTATCGACCACCACAAATGACGGTTTAAGATTTATAGCTCCTCAAAATTAACGAAAGGGTTCATTTCTGGCAATTAATTTAACATTCTGAACCACGCTTACAAGCATTAGCTTAATCTTCTTAAACCCCTATCAATGAAGGGGTCACAAGTTGGTGTCTTTACATATGGCAAAACATTGTCTTAAATGAACTTGAGGTGACTTATTCGGATTTTTTTGCGAGAAACCCACATAGCATTGGACATCCTATGCATAGACATCATAAGAAATAAAGTGAGAATAAAGTTATTTTTAGGCATAGTGATTCTGCAGTGACTAAATTTATATTGTGAGGACATTGTGGCTACATACATACATAAATGATGTATAAACATAGTGCTTTATACTACTATGCACATTACAAAGGGAATGGCCAATGTATATTTGTTTTACAATGCACCTATCACATGATATATAGACATGCTTGTGTAATGTTTACTGAAATTAAATATTTTCAGCTGTAATTAGTTGTTTTTATAAGCTTCTTGCATTATATATGGCTATATTTAATGATATACCTATCTTGAATCTTTTTCCTTAAGTGTTGAAATATTAGTAAGTATCTTAAACTAACAAGTCTTCAAATTTCTAATTTTTCTTTGCAAGTAGATCCAAGTGCCTGCCCTCTATTTTATTTCGATAATGTTTAATTCCTCAGTACACTGCTAGATGGCGTAGTTAGATACCACTTTCACTGTTCAGTTTGAGATATCAAGAGTAAAAAAATGTTTAATTATTCAGATAAAATGTAATGAGTAGAACGATGAGATGGAAATTAGCTTGCTATGGATGCAAAACTTTTCGTAATCTTGCTGTTTAAAAAAAAAGGAATCTTCAGAAATATCTACATTTCTCTTTGATACTTCCTGACGTCTATCATTCTGTTAATTAAGATGTTCTACAACGCTCGCAGAATTTTTAATGGCCTAACATTTTGGATTAGGATTTATCAGTCAAGAAATTACTGCACTGCAGGTTGTTTTAGCCAACAAGTGCCAGAGCCAGACTGTCAGCAGAGCCAGGGTTTTTTTAATGCTTTGTTTATATTAACATCCTGGCGGAATTTGGCATATTGCTATTCCACCACTCAACCAGAATAAACAAACACACAACAACAATTTCTTCCGATATTTGCCAGATACCGCAGCTGAGATTCGAACTCGGGAGAGATAGACAGTGACTAGCCGTGTTCTGCCACACAACAACGCTCTAGCCAACTGTGCTGTATATTATTGTTATTAAGGTCACGAGTACCACGGAAATATAATTGTCTTGTTCTGTAATTTTTAACATATTTTAACCCAACCCCGGTTATAATTACTTTTTCTTTCCTTTATCTGTCTCAAAAAAATATTACTAATAAAATTAATTTTGAATTGAGAAATTGACGTTAATGAAAAGTCTTTAGAAATAACGGATGAATTGCAAAATAGGATAACTAATTATTAATATTGAAGATAATGGTATAATTAGTTTTTAAAATTAAGGTAATAAGACACCGCCCTTTCTTATGTTTCAGTAATCGAATGTTAAATCACTAATTAATTTCTACGATCCCTTGCACACAACAGTTTGACAATCGATATCATCTTTTAGATGCTATAATGCTAGAGTAGCATTATATATATAAATATATATATATATATATATATATATATATATATATATATATATATATATATATATATATATATATATATATATATATATATATATAAAAAAAAACCCAAAACATATATATATATATATATATATATATATATATATATATATATATATATATATATATATATATATAAATATATAATATAAACCACAGACGGCAAATGTCCTTAAAATATTAGTTTTAAAACATATTCATAATACTTTATTCAATTTGATCAAATAATCTGCAAAATATGTAATCTAAAACTAAAACCCTTCAATTTTGCTGGTGTTTTAGTATGCACTATTTTAAATGAGTGTAGAAGGCTTATGAAACAAAAATATATTGTTATATTACTTGTCACATAACAATTAATCTTATGTGTAGACAATAACTAGGTGGCAATAAGTTAAAATGGTTAGAGTTAATGAACCTGTATTTTATAGAATATTTAATTGGTCTGCTGGAATCCAGCCTATCACAGAGAAATGCAGCTCAATTACTACAGATAAATCAAAGTGTTGTTTCGAGGGCATGGCTAAGGTTTCAAAACACAGGATCAGCGTAATAACAACAGAAATAACAACAACCAGAACATATTATACGCGAGGCTCTTAATGAACGGATACTAATTCAACAAAAACGCAAGAACAGAGTACAATAACCTCAGAATTGAAACATTTCTTCCAAAACCATTAGAAATCGATGACATGAAGCCCATTTGACGGCTCAACGGCCTAATAGGCACAATTAAGAGGAGTCCATAGAAGAAATTGTCTGGTTTTCGCTCAAGAGCATGTGAATTGAGGTTTGCGAGAGTGGTCCTGTGCTTATTTACTACTGAGTCTAAAGTCGATTTGCATCCTGATAATAACCGAACTCGTGTTTGGCGAGGAGTTGGAAAAAATGTGAAAAAAATTGTTCACTCGATCGAGTTTCTAACAGAGGCGCTTCCGTGACAATATGCAATGGAATTTATTTTGGTGGTCGAATCAATATTCGTCAATCAGTCCGTAAGCGTTGTAAGATCATTAGACAATTCCCAAATTCAGAGGCAGAAGTTTTGCCGTGAGGGATTACAAATTGAAAAATGTGTTCCTTGCGGTATTGCCATATATTCATTCATTTACTTATTTATTATTATATATTTCCCAACTGATACAAATTCCATTTGCAGGGTAGGAATTAATTATTACAAAGAGAACTATCTAATTAACATAATATAAAAATTGCAGGAATAAAATGGAAATACAATTTAAATGATAAACGTAATTATAAATCTTATAGATTAATTTCTTTGTCTATTGCAGTTAAATATATCAATAAGACTGTTAAAATTTCACAATTACTACATATTCTTAACAGAGGCGAGTATTTCTGAACATTTGTTCTAGGCATGAGCAGATAAAATATAATGTTTTGTCTAGATTTCAATTTGGGCACATGGAAACTAAGCATACGTAAAATTTCACTGCAATCAGTTAAACCATGTATTAATTTATAGAGGAATACATGTTCAGATACCTATATTTCTGCGAGCTTCAAAGGAAGTTACTGAAAATATATTAAGGAGATTGTCATGTGGGTAACCTATAGCTGAATAGACTCCATCTTTTTTAAAACATATATATTTAAGGAAACGCCTTTGAATTCTCTCTAGGTTAACAATATGAGTATTATAATATGGAAGCCAAATAACAGAAGCATTATTCATGTCTAGATCTAACATAAAATTCATAGAGCAGTTTAATTGGGTCAATGTTATGAAAATCATGAGAACTTCTTATTATGAAACCCAACATTTTGAAACAGTTATTTGTAATATTGTGTATGTGACTATTAAAACTAAGCTTTGTGTCAAATATAACACCATACTCTAAGTGTATCTTACTAAGCGCCGCTTGCAGAATTAATCTGCCATTTAAGGTGTTTTTCGTTTTGTACAATTTTAGTCTATCTGTGTAGGTTGGGAACGTCAATATTAGCAATAATATCATTAATGAACAAGTTGAACAATAGTGGACCTAATACAGAGCATTGAGGCACTCCTGATGTTGTGAATTCAGTTGATTGATGACCATAACATTTTGCAAACAGTAATGTAATTCTCTTTTTGAGATAGGTGCTGAAAAATTGTTATAAGTTTCCTGAAAAACCAAATTTTGCGGGTTTCATTAGTAAAATGTTATGGTCCAGCTTATCAAAGTCTTTCGAAAAGTTGGTGTAAATAACATCCACCTGTGTATTGGCATCAAATGTAGTAATGCATTGAGTAAGACAAAACAGATTAATTGTGATTAGTGGTTAGCAAAATGTCAAAAATCTGGGAATTAATTTTAAAGTCTCTAAGGACAGTAGGGGCTTGCATCAGATACTGCTGATACGGATGATTATGATGAGGAAGTAGAACATATCCTAAATGACTGGTTGTTGGATGATTGTAATGAAGTGGAAGTGTTAGAAGCTGATTCTGATGTAAGTAATACTGTCCAGCCGGCAAAAGAAGACCCGCGTAACAAGCGAGAGTATTGTCGATAAGTCGCCAGCTTTCACCGAAACCGTATACTAGGAATATAATATCTCCCCCAATTAGTAGGTGCAGATGAAAACGATCATAAAAATTTGCCATGTACTAATTCATTTATTTCATTTACGCTTAATTGTGAAGAGAATACAGAAATCACATTCTTTCCGCGGGTCTTCTTTCCCCGACCAGACAATAGTTTAGGACAATAAATGTGTTGCATTGGGTTTATATTTTTGCCTACCAACATAGGTAGGGATGGCAACGATGTATCGATGTTTTAAAAACATCGATGCATCAGACTACAAACATCGATGTTTTGCCATCGATACCTGAATGATGATCCATATGGATGTATCGTCAATCAGACATCGATGGCCAAACATCGTTGTTTATAGTTTGATGCATCGATATTTTTAAAACATCCATACTTCGTTGCTATCTGTACGTATAGGTACTAGAAGCATCTAGTAATTTTTGTTAATATAGTTTAAAAAATATGTTGTTTTATTGCCTTTGTTTTTTGTTTAATTATTATTGTGTTATTTTATATTTTATATAGCATTTTAGTAAAACACATTTTCCGTTAACATAATTTTATGTGGAAATGTACGTTTTATTTTAAAGTTAGGTGACATTGTAAGAGGTTAAAATTTATTATTATTGTTGTTGTATTTCTGTCGTGGATAAGATATGGTCTCCTATGACAAAAAAAAATATCTATTTTCTGCGCACATATATTACATTTATTTCTAAACATAAAAAAACAGAAATTCTCACATTTGAATAATTCCTGGGACTATTTCTAGGAAATATTCTCCAAAAGAAAAGTCCTAGGAATTTAGCCATCACAACTGTGGTAAATCTTTCACTTATAAAGCTATACTAAAATTTTTCACATGATTAAAAGTAAAATTTCAAACACCTTAGAAAGATCGTTGATAATTGTTATTTGTCTGTAGTTTTATATATTCTTTGTATATCGCCTTTTTTCAAAATTGGAATAATTTTGGCCTGCTTTAATATGCTCGGAAAAGTATGAAGTCTCAATGAGAGATTGAAAAGATGGTTAAAGGCTTAGCAAGAACACAGGCACAGTCACGAAAACAAAAGCAGGAATTTTATCAAATCCCACAGTATTATTAGCCTCGATTTTTTAAGGGCTTTGATGACGCCATTTTCAGAAAAATTTTTCAAATTAATAGTATCGGACGTTGAGCCAGCTGTCACATCTTGATCAGAACAGGGTATAGTGAAAGAATTTCGAAAAAATTGTGAGAAAGCATTGGTCATATCATGAGTTATGGTATATTCATCTCCATCGTAGTACATTGTTGACAGAAAATTATTAGAATTTTTTTTTATTTTTTACAAATTGCCAGAATTCTTTTGGATCGCTTTTAATATTACTTTCAATATTTTGACAATATAACTTATAATTATCGTAAATTTCAGATCTTATATATCTTCCTAAAAATATGAGTTCCTCCAGAGCCAGAGGATCATTGAACCGTTTGTGGTCATTTTAAGCTGTATATTAAAATTTTATACATTTAATAATATTTGCATTATGTAATATGCCATATTAAGATTAGTTTTGGAGAAAATTTCAATCTTATAAAAATGTGAAGTGTATTCACAACCAATGAGTTAAAAACACTACAAAATAAACTGTTTTTTAATTAGCCGGCCGTGACTATCTTTCATACACACAATATTTATATAAACCCAAGAACATAGATATTCGAAATGATCATACCTAGACTATAAAATTGGTTCTTAAGTCTCGATTTGGTAAAAGTTGCGTTTTCATGCTGTACGCGGTGTGAACGCGTGTGTAAGTCATTAGGAATATTACAAACGGGAAAACTAACTCTCATGCACCATATGGCTCCAGGAGTAGACAGGCCCCGCCAGTGTTCCGCAGGGCGCGCGTCAGGGTAATTTGCTGTGGTCCTGCGGTATCATTAGCAGGATTGACATCTCGCAAACTCTACTCTACCTCCCATTTACCTATTTCAAACTCAACACCACGACAGATCGATTACGGATTTGCATTCACTGACCCACAACGACTTTTTGTCGCTTTCTTCTTTAACAGATCCTTAATTGTATCCTCGTTTATTATGTTTTACATCCAGACGTTATTTATGGGACGTGTTAATCTAAGCTGACCTTTATTTTTTTATACAGAGTGACAAATTATGCCCAGGATTACAACGTATGAGTTGGAAATCTGGCAAGATTTTTACCCGCCACACTTAATACTCGCTAATTGCTAAAAAACTGTTATTCTTAATTAAGCTTTTTTTGCAGAATTCATTGAAATCTAGAGGGTCTTCGCTGCCAGTTTTCTGATCATGCAAACACATTTTGTTTATTAAAGAATAAAATAACATAAAGCCATGACTAATGTTGTATATCCTTAAAAATAAAACAACGATGCAACTACGGACATGTGTTTCAGAATTATTGTTTCTCATCAGCATAGTGTAGATTAGTAAATTGGGTTTAGTATTGCGTAGATAAAGGTGCGAGTTGATCCTCTATACTGTGCTCTGCAAGTTTTTGTTACTCTTATTTAATCATGTTTACTACTTCATATTGGTGTCTCAAATAAAACATAATTTTTTAATGTATTGTAAGAATGCTGCATTACTTCAAATAGTTTAATTAAAAATATGGTTGATGTTAATAAAACATATACAGAATTTATTCTGCCATTATGACACAATTTCTTCATTTGCTTTACTGAATTACTGTATATATACAGTGTTCTGTATATAAAGTTTGACTGTATACTAGCCGTTCTGCATCGTTCATAGAACATTTTTGTTATAGTGGGTATATAGACCATTCTATACAACTATTTTACCGATAGTAGTTGCCTAATGCACAAATAAATTATAAACGCACATGGTGCAGCACTTATAAAACACTCTTGCTACATGGGAACTTTCTCAATACAGCTAATTTGTTGTTCAGCTGTTGTTTGTCTACTAAAATCACGCCAATGGAACCCATGTGTGCTATTTTTTACACCACATGTGATTTTCATTTACCTTTCCTGCCAAAATTGAGGATCACTATTATATCTTGCTTATGAAGAGACAAGGGATATGGCCTTTTTTTCGTATTTTTGAAATAATATTTTTCCAATCTTTTTATAAATTGCACCATACCGAGGGGAAATAATTACTTAACAAACCTCAATTTTTATCGCTACTTCTTTGTTCTTAAGGCACTATCAGGATTCCTAAATTTTATTTATCCACAATTCAACAACATCGTTTTGTAATCACAAGTAATTATGATTTTAAGAAAATGATAATTATAACATATTTAAACTGTAATATAAATATCCATACAACATATTTATCTTTGTTCTCATTTCAAAAATATAAAATTAGTGAGTTTCTCACAAGTAGTATTAATTACTGTATATATAACTATTTAAAATAACAGGGATATTTCATATAGAAAAATACCCTAAAATATACCGTTAATGAGATACAGGGTGTTAAGGTTAAGTTTCTAAAAGAACTAACTCTAATATTATTGATGTGATTAGCAAAAAAAGAATTTAGTATGAAATAAAACACCTAGATCTTTGAACTGATTGCAACTGTTCATTAATAATCTGAAAAGCAAATTTTATTGGATTCTGCATACGATAATACATAATCGAACAACTTATTGCAATATTTTATAGCAGCTTATTTGCACTACACTTGGTTGATAGCCGTACGAGATCAAGTTGCAATTCAGCACAGTCTTTTATACTAGCAATGGGACTATACAGTTTTAAATCGCCAGCATATAGTAATGTATTGCACTGTAAATTATTGGTGATGTAATTTATAAAGATAGTAAACAATAAGGGTCCGAGTGCGGAGCCCTGAGGATCACTAGATTTTGCGATAATCTCATTAGACCACAAACAACGATATTGAACAGTTAACCGTCTATCTTCTAAATACAACTCAAAAAGGATTTGACGAAGGATCCAGTTAGACCAAATGCTGATAGTTTTTGTAGCAAAATATCGTGGTAAAGTCAGTCGAAGGCTTTTGAAAAATCCGTATAAATGACATTTTATAAAAAAATTTGAAAAACTTTTTTGATGCATATTAGATTGCACCAAAATATCACCAACATTTTTTCTCTAACAACTGGCACAATTTATTACAGAGGCGGATTTAGGATTTAGCAAAGTGGGGCGCAAAAGTGGTGTATTTAGAGGGGTAGTAGTAGTAACACAAGCAGTAATTTTGCGATTTGCGACCATCTCTGCACTAAAATTAATGTCGTATTAGGTATAGAAAATTGTCATTATATCATTTACGACACCTGGCCGACTAGATGACATCGCTTATCAGTAAGCCTGACCAAGCGATGGTAGAATCAGGGTCGGGCGCAATACCAATGCCATAGCGCGCTTGTTTACGATGACGATGACACGACACACTTCAGTTGTTATCTGTCGGTCGATGCATAGAGTACTAATAAATAATAAATAATGTTGAGCGTAAGGAGTAGAAAATGACCGTACGCTGATAAAGTGAATAAATTTATCGGTGAATTTCCGGATTTATTCTATGATGGATGTAAAATAATTTGTAAAGTTTGTGATCAAGACTTAATGTGCTGGAATAAATACGGCTGTAAAATTCATGTCAATAGTAACCGGCATGAAAATAAAAAAAATGGCGTGTCTTCTTTGGAACCTCAGTTTATGTTTGATTTACTGTTAATGTTGATTGCCTGTGATGTTCCCCTGCGCATATTGGATAAACCAGCATTTCGGGAGTTCTGGAATAAATACAATCCCCAGGTGAATTTACCAAGTCGTTCATCGTCACGTAGATATGTACCAAGTGTTCGTGAAGACATTGTAAATAGGATTAAATGTGCATTAAAAAATACTCGTCTGTGGTTATGTGTTGACGACACGACAGATTGTAAAAAAAATTCTATTTTAAATGTTATAGTACGTGTACTCGACCCTGTTAAACCAACATTTCCACTTTTACTAGCTAGCAAAAGACTACCTGCGTGTACTGGCGAAACAATTACGTGGGTGGTGTTGGAGACTTTCGAAAAAGTTGAACTGCCAACAAGTCAAGTGTTGATGCTTGTGACCGACGGTGCTGCGACAATGCGTTTGGTGGGCCGTTTTCCTCAAAGAGACGGTTGTAGGTTTTTACATGTTACGTGTAAAGTGCATGCGTTCCATCTTGTAGCAGAAACGATTCGAAAATGTTTTCCAGAGGTAGATACATTAATAGCAAATACAAAAAAAGTATTTCTCAAATCTCTTAAACGGCTTCGAGCATTTCACACACTGTGTTCTGGTATTCTGGAACCACACGTTGGGGAACGTGGTTGAAGGCAGCTTTTTATTATGCTGAATATTTTCAACAAATAAAAGCTGTGATACTACAGTTCAACCCTAACGAGGTTGCAGCTATTAAGGAAAGCCAGACAAGCTTTCAAGATGTTTCCCTTGAAACAGATTTAAAAACTATTTATAACAATTATAGAGGACTACATGACGCAATAGAAAAATTGCAAAATACTTCGTTGTCATTAGTGGAATCGCTGCAAATAGTGGACGACGTAAATACACAACTACAGACTATAAATGACGCAAAAAATAAGCCCGTTATTGAAAAATTCGAGAGTGTATTACGGAAAGATCCTGATTTTACCAAATTAAGACAAATTTGTGATAGTGCATCTACAGTTGCGTTAAGTGAGTTCACGTAGTGTTTTACTTATGCCTGTATTACTTCCGTAGATGTCGAACGGTCTTTTTCAAAATACAAACATATTTTTTCACCACAGCGAACATCGCTTACTGAGACAACTGTAGAAACATATCTGATACTACACAGTTATTATAGAAGTGCTCCAATTTGTGATAACGACAACCAAGCTACTTCATAAATCTGCTTAAGAAGGTGAGTTTTGTACATATTTTTATAAAGTGTACCAGTATTAATAAAATTTATTTCCATTTATTTTATTTATTTATTTATTTATTATTAGTTATCACTTAGATATACAATGTACATGTGTGAACGTCATTTAACAGTTTAATAATAATGTGTAGCACTAAGCTTACAAAATATAAGGAAATACATAAAAAAAGAATTTAAAGCGAACGAAATATTACAAAAACATACATCACAATATATAAAATATTTTTGTTTTTATTATTGTACTTATTCAAGTATTATGATATGATGCATACCCAGTATGTCTCTGTAGGATTAATGACCTTGGCCAGGCTTACTTATCAGTCGTTTGCGACTAAAATAAAATAGATACGTTTTAATAATGTTTGACTGATAATGAGGGTAGAAGATGAGGAAGAACTGAAATAAACAACAAAACCTACACATTTTTGTTGTGTTATTCTATTATTCTCGTGATTTTTTTTCTATAGTTAACTTCTCAGTGTCAATGGAGTTAGACATGTCATTCAAATATTTAACCATTTTTGACAACCTTTAATTTTTTTTACAGTTATTTCTTAACTCCTGAACAATGTGCAAATTTACTACAGATATTTAGTATGCCAAGAGCAATATTTCATTATGAAAATAGAGAGCTAGATGTACTGGGTGATTGTTTTTTTGTACCATAGCCCCTTTTACCCTTTTTGTATACATTTTAGAGCATTTTGTATATAAAAATCTACAATGCTGTATGCTGGTGAAAACTAAATCACCCTGTATACCATAGTTCAACTAATTTTCTAAACGATATTGCTAAAGCAACAAAATGAAGTAATAAGTTAAATATAAGTATCTTAAAAGACAATAAAAGATAGGCTGCGGTAAAACTCAAAGGTCGTCGCTTGCTTTCAGCTACGGTGTCATCAGTCGTTTAAGGACGAGAATAAGGTTATCCTGAAGCAATGTTTAATGCTCGAGTGCAAGGCAAAGGTAACTCGCTGAACGAATTTGCTTCACTTCGCCACGGAGCGTCGTGGAAATTGCTATGATAACCGGATTTAGCTTTTCATTTTTCTGCCACGTTGGTTTGATGATCGGCACTGGGATCGTAGCCGTCTAGAGTTTATACGTTTCTCATTTCCCCTCTCTCGCATGACTCTCCTCTAATACAATATGTACCTTGTATATACGTATGGTTTTTAGATCAGGCGTTAACCTCGAAATAAATTTCACTTTACAATTTTAAGATGCCTATGTGGCAAAATAAAATATAATTATTAAACACCACTACTAACCTCCTTGAAGATACCTCGAGATAGTTTGTCAGAGACGGGGCTACACATTTAGAGACAACAGACATACACCCAATATCCGAGTATACTAGGATTAAGTTCTGTTTATAGAAAAAACCAGCTTCTCGACCGAGGATTGAATGCGGGGCGAGAGGAAACTGTTCTCACTGCTGTATCAAGAAGTCGTACAATTTTTAGATACACTAATTAATTTACATAGGGATTTTGGATGTCATGAAGTAAATAACGGGAGTAGACTGCAAAACAGAGGCAGGCAATACAGGACACAGTATTTATCATGTAAACTTCAATACATTACAACTGTTCCCTGCTTTACCGCATTTGTTTGTCTCCACCAATCACCGTTTGGTGTTTTTTCGACGATACGTGTTTTGTCACAGCGATTTTACGCGTATGACCTATGTACACACAACAGATCTTTAGTTGAAAGTTCTCCAACTGAACAAAATTGCTAAATGATGTAAACAAAATAGCCCACTTTTACTAAATAGGAGGTCAAGCAAGCAGGTAGTCGGCTAACAATGTGCTTTGTTTAGGCAATATAATTGTCGGCGGTGGACGAACGCTCATCGATGCCAGTTTTACATCCAAAAGATTAATTTATTAATGTGTAAGTACACTGCCGAAATTGCAGTTTAATTTATTACTATTATATCAAGCAGTATTCGGAATATAGTATTAAGTCTCTGGGATGACATCCAAATTCTCTATGTCGACAATTAAAAACAAAAAAAATATTAACAAAAGAGAGAAATATTTGTATTTTTTATTAAGACATTTCATGAAGCCGCGTGAATGGGGTCAGGTTTATATGACTTACACATTCTGACAAGATATGAGAGGAGAGAAATATATAATTAATTACTATAAAGGTATAGACAATTATAATACCAAAGTATTCCAACGGAGAGGGTAAAAGTTAATTTACGAAATAGTAATAAATACTAGAAATAATACCCAAATAGGAATCAAGGTCGAAATTCTCTCAATTTATTTAATTGAAGATTAAATAAATTTGCCACACACTTCTTGATGATTTATAAATTTGTATCAAACTACGGACCGGTACTTTAAGTCTCAGTTAACACTAATCAGATGATCATCTCTCTCTCTATCTCTCTTTCTCTCTCACTGTTATAACAATGGTTTCCTTATATATTATCATCCGATTAGTGTTAACCGAGACTTAAAGTAGAGTTCGTTCACAATGTAAAGAAGCCAGTGACGTAGAACCGTAGTAACCGTTTTACTACTCTGTTATTGGAAACAGCTCAGTGAATGGTTGAGGTAGCCATTTTCTCCGCGCCAACACGTCATCAATATATTACACCCCTGGCCTCTTTACATTGTAAACAGACTGGCCCTAAGAGCAGTGATTAAGCTTTAATTGCGATTGCCCACTAGTATAAGATTTGCACTAAATAAATGGAAATCCTTCTTGAAGCGTCGTGCATACCATTCACAGACCGGTTTCTGGTTTTGCCTTCATCAAGCTTGTCGGGAGTTTTTCCAATTTATTACTGATAGATAGAGTTGCAATTGACTCATCCGTACTTTGCTTTCAGGTAGAGACTTGTGATAAGCTCAATAATAATTTAAAATAAATTGTCAAAATGTGAACCAATTTGTTCAATTCCAAACTCTCATTGACGTAGAATATTCATATTCATATTCATATTCACTTTATTCATCTATAAGATCATGTTACATGATATTAGATATGTCAAATAATATATAATATACAGAAAACTGCAAATTTGCATTATATAAATAAATATATCAGATATGTGCTAATAATATATAAGGTATGAAACTAACAATAAGAATAAATAATAAAAAACAACAACGTATCATATATATACACACATATACATATACATGTATATACACAAACACACAAACACATTACATATACACATATACATACAATACATACACAGTACATACATAACATGCAAAAACGAGGAAACTAACCATCAGGTTTATTTAAAAAATTCATCTACACTATAATAACCCCTTAGTAATAATAGTTTTTTAACTTCCATTTTAAATTTATTCATTTTAAGACATTTTATATTGTCAGGTAAGCTATTATACAGTGTAATGCAATTATAATATGGCGAGTGTTTAAAATTAGATGTTTTGTGATGTGGTATCATTAACAATTCATTGTTTCTTGTGTGATAGGTGTGTCGATCTGATAATGTACAGAAATCTTTAAAATTATATTTGACAAAAATTAAGCACTTATATATATAGATGCAGGGAACTGTAAATATTTTCTTATTAACAAATGTATCTCTACAGCTTTCTCTGTATTTTATTTTGAATATTAATCTGATCAATCTTTTTTGGTGAACAATAGAACGAAAAAAAAGCAAACAATGCATTTTTAAATCAACCAAAAAAATTGTGTGCTATGGGAAACAAAATAAAATGTTAAATATCACGACAACGGCATTTGACACTTAAAAAATGTATTTCAACAGCCTATATCTCACAATCGAAGCGTTTACGACCCATGTTTATAGGAACTTTTCTTATATTAACTACCAAAATCCTGCTACAAAAAACTGACACCCTGCATCTTCAGTGTAAGAGCAGTAGAAATACATGTAATAAATAAATCACCCTGTATATAAGTTACCGTAAAGGTGTATTATCCATTTTCTTCATTTTCACCTCAACTACGCTTTCCTGATTTCATTGCAAATAGTACAATTTTTCTTTCTAAAGCACAAATTAGAGAATTTGGATTTGGCTCTTTTTACGCCCTCTATAAAAAAGGTACGGGTTTTTATTGGAATAAACACCCTTGTCACTTATCTGCAGAAAAAATACATATATACAGAAAATCTATTTAAGTATATCTTTATTTTTTGACAATGGCTTTGAAAATAAAACCAGCCCGCCCAATTCTAGAGTTATAAAACGTGGATATATGTTATTTCCAAGTCGTCGCCCAATGCCCATATACCCTTGTCACTCACTAAGACTTGCTACTTTTATTATATTCTCAATATATTCAAAGCTGAGGAAATTTTGAATGTCAACACGGATCACTCGGTCAGGTCGCCTGATAGGATGACGGACTGATCCTTGAACCCAACACCGCTTCTTATTCTGTCAATCAACCAGCAATATTTACAACACACGGGCCATGAAATTTTAAAATTTCCTTTTATACCCAATTTATTCTTTTTTTCATATCTTTAGACTTCTGGAACATCTGAAATATTTGTAATTAATTTTTTAAATTTAAACTAAAGTGTTATTAAGAGACATCGTATCAGGGGGAGTAAGAACGCTTATACTTACTTACTTTATGGAAAATATCGATAATTCAACTCTATCAAGGGACAAATTGAAAATTTATTTGAAATTTGTTTCCAACTCAGATGGAGCATGGAATTGTCGATGCGCTAGATATGGTTCAAACTCTACGATGAACTCGTCTCTCTTTCGTATATAAAATCTGTGATTTTCAGGTATCACTTCGGTGATTAGGAAGACCGTTTTAAGCAAACATTTTGTCTGTATTAAGAGCCATTTACAGGGAACTTAAAACAGTGGTGTTTTTAAAAAATTATATCAGTTACACTAGAACTTCCAAATTTAGATTGAACCCATATAATATGGTACTTGAGGGCGTGAGCATACAAAATGTAAACTAGATTTAGAATAGATGGTTATTTGGACCTAAAAAAAATTGGAAAAATTCTTTAACTTTGATGTTTAATATTGTGTCTATTAAGAATATATTTGACATAATCATATGCTCACGCCATAGAACAACTGTAAAAGTTATATGTAAAAAATATTAATAAGTTTCCTATTAAGACTTTCTAAAAATAATAATATATAATCAGAAATAATTTCGTTCTACAAGAAATTGGCTAAAACTATATAAATATATCTTTTACTACATATCCATTGTCCAGTATGTATATGTAACATATATTTAAGTTTGTTTCACCTAAAACTTGGAAGTTGATTTAAATTTTTAAAACAATACGCTTAAGAGTACCAAATAGGTCAAAATATCTGCGTATGTTTCAAGGATTAATGTACTTTGAGTTCAGAAATAAAGGGTAATTTTCTCTCAATAACGGTGGTTATATTGTCTCAAATTTGCATTAGACACCACAGGTAATACACCACCCTCTATTACCTCGAGGTGCCTTGTGCGAGAGGGGCCTCCACATTTGGAGACAATCGACACACAGCCAATGTTCGAGTATGCTATGATTAATCTCTGCTTTACAAAAAAATCCAGCTCCTTCACTGGGGATCGAACGCAAGGCTCCGGTGTAAAGGGCAAGTGATCTTACTTCTCGACCACGTAACCATGCATGGTATAACAGTTTATTATTTTACATTTTAATATTAATTAAATAAAATTCATTGATTACGTAAATGGCTGTTTAGTGTAAGAACAGATTGTGGGCAATTATTCGACAAATTTATGTTTAAACTTTTCATAAAAAATAATAAATTCTGATAACCAAAAACTAAATATTCTAAATTCGAGGTTGCTTGTTATTAATTAATACTTAATATTTAATAGCCCCAGTTTCTACGACATGTTCGCAGTGGCGCTTAAACCCATCAACAAGGTGGCAGAAAAAATATTTTATAAACTCAATGACTGAATGTTTATATTTCATATTATTTGTGCTTTTTATGTGAATTGTAGCGTAATAGTCTTTGGTTTTCAATTGCAAGTGATTGGAAAGCAGTGCTTTTTTCACTCTATTAGCTCGATTTGATCGCTGACCACTGCTAATTCAATTGGTATCCCGCTGTAGAAGTGGATTGATCTATAATTGTATTAACAATGGACGAGGAATTACAATAGTACCATAACACAGAATTGGTAGGGGTTTTCATTGGATAAAAGAAAAAATATATTCTTAATCGTAATTTATTCATAAAAGCTTGAATAAATTCAAGTATTTGACTCAGTTTCCTATAGGCGGCTGAAACTAATTTTCGAGAAGGGTATATGTTACACTTTTATATGAAAAAAAAACTAGTTAATCACAGTCGTTTTATTTAACCTGTGATACGATTTTCTAAAAAAATATCGAGCGTCGACATTAAAAAACAACCTTTGCAGTATTTTCTATTATATACATTTGATTTATAATAAAACTAGGTTACGATACAAGTTTTATCTCCCTAAACACTATACGATATTCAATTTTATATATCACTGTATTTTTGAGTGACTGAAAAAAAAGAACTATGGAAGCAGTCACACCCTGATCATTGAAATAGGTATAACCTAGATAAATTATGGGCAGAAGTAACTAGCGAGTGCGGGTTCACAGATCAATAATTTAGTATGCATTAACAGCAACAATTTATTACCTCCACAAACACTATTTCCCACTTTTTGAAATTGTACCTCATGCAGAGATGTTTATGAACCAATTTTGATCAAGTTGGGGAAGGAAGACGCAGTGACTTTAGCACTTGGCCCAGTGCCAGTCGCCATGGACGTTCGACAACGTGCAGTCGTAATGTATCTTGGATCGCAAAAGAAAAAAAGCAAAATAGAAAACACTGGATAAATCCAATAGTGAGCTGTCGTTTATTAAAAGGGGGGTTTTATACGATGTTTAATCATCTTCAAGATGACGAAGCAAAATTTTGTAGTTACTTTAGAATGTTGATTCGAAGCTATGGCGATTTTATCATACCCTGAAAAATGTCTTGCAAGAAGAACATGTACACATGAAATTGGCTAGACCTCCAGTAGAAATGCTTGCTATAATTTTGAAGCCGCGAAGTGCGTCCGCTCGTGTGAAACACTTCATATGGTATAGTAGCCCATAATAATAAACCAACGGATGCCTTGCGATCGTATCGCTATGGGCGATGCTGCTGGACTGCGCAGTCGCAGAGTTGTCGTTATGTGTGGTTATATTTAAACATGAATACCATTTAAACATGAATACCATTGAAACCTCTGCACTAAGTGTGCGGTCGCCGCGCGGCAGCCATTCTGTCTTATCTTCGCTCGTGTGCACAGAGCCTAACAGCGAGTGTTTCGACTTTTCGAATATTTTGTTAATTTTTTTGCTTTGCATACAATACACTTTGTTCTATTTTGTCCTCAACGAGATGTTAACTAAAAACTTCAACTGCAGTTTTACGACATAATACAGATACGTCTTCTTTTACTTATTTTCTGAAGGTTGTTTGTGCAAGAATACTGCGATTAAATTGTTTGCCAAACCGCAACATACTCTTTACGTTTCTTATTTTTGTAAATTTTTGGATTTTGAGATTTTTCGTTAGTTACACATTTTGAGGTATTATCCCGAGATCCTCCCGACATGTAATGTTTTGCTCCGAAGATTTTGCCAAAGTAATTTCCTTTTCAATACAGATAACCGCCCGTAATCATAACTATTTTCTACATCATGATTTGAAAAAGGTACCAGCATTTCAAGTGTTCCGTGTTTTTTCGTCACTTGAAAAGTCGTTTTCCTTAAAATCTTCCAAATCGGATTGTTTACTAGGTAAGACTAGTATGAGTCCCGGGACATACCAGTGTTTCAGACAACGAGAAGGCCGATGAATTGGCTAGGTTTAGAGCCGAGGAGCCCTGTATCGAGGCTGAGCCTATATTGGGCATCATAAGTAGACAGATTACGGCGGCCATCAATGAGTGGACCCACGAGACACAGTAGAGGACCAATAGGGCCTGTAGGCATACTCAAGATTTTGTGACGGGTCCAAACAAATCGAGATCGGCCTGGTTACTGGGTCGAAGTCGAAAGGCCCTGAATTTCTTAATTGGAGTTCTGATAGGCCAGTGCAGAATTAGGAGACATCATTGATAGGTGTTGAGGAAGATCCTACATGTCCCTGATGTGGGAGTGACAAAGAAACGTCTTTCCACTTCCTGGGGCAATGTGAAGCGTTCGGACGCCAGAGGCATAGCATCTTTGGTACTGAGACGCTTCTAAGGGAGATGAGCTCCCTGATTGACATCCTGACCTTTATTAGAAGATCGGAAAAATTCGACGAGGGAGCAAGGGAAATACATGGCTGAGGGTTGGTAAAAAGAGCCCTTCTGCGTCTGTCATCAGGGTCATCTTCCCCCACGATTACCAATACCGTTGTTCATTAGGTTCAAGGGGAACTATGATGTTGTTGACACCATTCAAATGGATGCTTTCTAAATCCTTGAAAAAATCATCTTTTTCACACAAGTTTTCTATGTTTAACACTAAGAGACTGCTTTCTAGAAATTTCGATATACACAAAACTCACTAGCTGCTACACAAAAAATGTAAACATAGTAATGAACTAAAAAATAACCAAGCTCTTCTTCTTCTGCTTATATCAATCGCCTTAGGCTGCTGGCCAACGTCGCATTTACGGAACAAGAAAGAGATGAACTATTTCTTCATAAAATAAAACCAAGTAGAAAATATCAAACATTGTAGATTACAAGATCATCATTTAGCACTAGAAAGAAAGTCGTGAAATGAAATGCAATTGTTTAATTTTCATAAAAAAAGTGAAAAATGAAGGCACAAAAGTAGCCATTACAAAAATAGGATGTTGGCGCGTAATGAGTTAAAAAAATGTCAGTGTGAAATTCCTTACTATTTTGATACTTTTTGCGTATTTTTTTGGTCGTTCGCCTGGACGCCTATGACAGTAACTCTTAAGGTAAAGCTTTCAATGTCCTATGTTCTTTTTCTTTTCAGTTTCCTTTTACTCTTGTTTGAAATGCCGACAAATATTTGAGTTTTGTTCAGATCAGTTACCCCACCATATGCTAAATAGAGGATTACGTACCGCGAAAAGATCTGAATTTTATTAGAACTTTTTACTCATGTTAACGATCAAAGAAACAATTGAAAGCCTTATAGGATTTCGTTGCATTGTAGAAATGTTTCGTTTTAACGATTTTTCTTTCTCTACCATTATAATTAAGTCAACTGTTAAAAAGAGGGCGAATACTATTTTCGTATTTTCATTATGCATGCAAATATATTATGAATTCGCTGAATCTAGTCCTAATAATAACTTTCAATATTTGAATATGGAAAATACTTTAAAACATTTTAAATTTATTATATTCTGGGTGTCTATCTCCTACATTTAAATTTAATTTTCGCTAGTATATAAAGGGAAATTTAAGAAAAGAGAAATTATGATTTTAAGTATTAATTAACGTTTATTCTATGGCTCTCTCACCTCTATTTAGAGAGGAAAAGTATTCAAAGTAAAAATTTTATATAAAGCTAACAGAAACATTACACAGATTAAACTACGACTTTGGGACATATTTTTATCAGTTAACTTCATTAAGAAACTGTCTACACAAAATCACACAAAAAACAAAAATCGCAGCACGACTACTAGAGTGTGGAAATTTATAATGGAATAAAGTTCATTGGCTCTAACATAGAGCCATTAGCACATCGCCATTTATTAATACAATAAGTACCTTCTACCTATTGACAGCAACCCAGTCTAAAGTAAAATTCCTTTCTGAAGTTTTCGAACATCCTATTTTGGTCGTTACTCTGTTTTTAACACTTGCACTTGCACGTATTTTAGGTGGCCCCACAATAAGAAATCCAATGAGGTCAGGTCAGGCGACCTTGCGGGCCATTCAAACGTATGCCTTCTGCCTATCCGTCTATTCAGGAACACTTTATTTTAAATATTCTCTGACAACAAGTGTAAAATGAGCTGGTGCCTCATACTGTTGAAACTACAAGGGAGAATTTGGTATCTCTGGATTGACTGGATTGGGAAATAAGTTTGTCAAAATAGGAATAAGCTCTGTTTGAAAAAAGTTTAAATAGATAGCTCCGGAACGGTGACTCTCAAAGAATATTGGTTCAATTATTAGATTCCACTCTGTGCCTGTCAAGACATTAAATTTTTCCAGTTGTTGAGTATGTAACTCTAGTATCCAATGAAAATTTGTCCCGGAGCAATATCTGCATATCTTACTAACTACTCCTTGTTTCACACGAGGTAGATCAAAAAATTTCTCACAAAACAGAGTACCAATCTCTGCTTGTGTTCTAGTTCTGTCTCCATATTCATCATTATTACGCTTGTTGTACAATAAGCTTCAGTTAAATGACGCATTTTTTGATATTTACCACTGCCGCCTCAAACTATCACAATTAATTCTTGTTAATCGAAATTCTATTTAGGGTATAGTTATTTCCTGTTTTTTTTTTTTGATTTTTATTGCCCATGTTATTTTTTTATACCCATGTAAAAAGAAGAAAGCTTAATCTAAACGAGTCAATTACAATTTTTTTCCAATTTCTACAAACCTTCGCTTTCAAGGTAAACGAAAGACATAGACGTACAGGGTGATTCTTTAGTAAAAATAAATTTTACTCAAACTGAGTGGATTTGCTGCTATAGCTAAATAAAACCTTGTCAAACAGTATCTAATAATAATAATAGACCAAGTTTACAGAGTTTAAGTAAAACTACCAATTGGTAAGTTAAATATCTACGTACTTCTATCTTATTAATAAAACTCAGTTTTAGTAGGTCGGTATTTGCGATTTCAAAGAGTGAATCTACGAAATCATCTGATTTTACATTTTTAAAAAGCTTTATGTCGGATAAGGATGAACCGATTTCAAAAAATTTAAAACCGATGTATAGAGAATTAGAATACCGTTCAAACAAGGTATAACTCAACCCCTTGCACCGAGTAAAATATTCGAAGGGATTGATCTGTAGTGGAGGGGGTTGAAAGTGGGTATGAAAAATTTATGATAAAAATTGACGTTTTAAAAACAAAAATCTGCCTATCAAAGGATTTTTTCCAGAAAATTTATGTTATCGGGATAGAATTTATTCCATCATGTTTCCACACTGTATGTATCTGATGACATTAAAGAGTTGTTGAGCATCCAAAATAACGTAACATTATGAAGATACGATAACTTTATTTCAATACGTATCTACAAATAACGTGTTTCCAAAAAGAGACTTGTTGAACAGTTACTTAATGAGCAATCGTTATTCGTTATCTTTGACAGCCTAACCTAACCCTACTTTTGTATTTTCATTGTTTGGGTTAGTGCATAAAACTTATATAGTGAATATTACACCTATATATTATTATATATTACAATATAGATAATGCTAATCAGATTATTATCAATCATAGGGATCGAGTATAATGATAACGTTAAGGTACATATACTAGGTTTACTTTATCCTTCCGCAATTAACGCAGACCGTTATCGTTATTAACGTTACCGCATTTCCTAATTGAAATTGCGCACGCGTAGATGTCAAAATAACGTTACGGTATTTCACAATTGGCTGCTCAACAACTCTCTATTCTTAGGGCTAATGACGACACAAGAAATATCTTCTTGATTCTCTTAAATTTTATTAAAGCCTTCAATACTGTAGAAAAATTTGAATTATTTGACCTTAGTAGTAATACTTTTATTTTTTAGAAATTATTTCTCAAACATGCGACACAGAGTCGTAATTAATGACTAATTATCTATCTTTGTGACAACCAACACAGGAGTTCCACAGAGGAACATGTTAGACTCGTTGTTGTTAATGTTATTAAGGAATTCTTTACTTTTACTTGAAGTCGTACAATCCTCCGACTCACAGTGGACGGAAACGCCGAAAAGCTGGCCAAAATATAAAGGTATTGAGCTATTTTACTGAAATTGTGCATACAGGGGTTTTTTGTGTCGCTGATCAAGAATCCGAAGTTGTATTTTGAAGAAAACAAAATGGCGCCATGAAATCCCCCCATTTCCTGCATTTTTACAAAACTTTGTATACAGTTTTTTTGGGTCGCTGATGAAGAATCCCATATAGAATTTCAAAAAAAATTACGGTCAAAAATATATACATAGTTCAAAAATTATTATTGAATTGAAGCGAATTCATGTGTTTCATTTGTTTCGGGAAAATTAGGATCTGGGGAATGGAATAAAAATGTGTAATGACTTTGAAAATTAATTTTATTCAATTACTATCTGAATTACATTCATCGTCGCATTCAAAAGGAGCCCACTTTATGATACACGAATGTGCATGCATCCGTGCATTCGCGTACAATTTGGTCAATATCTCGCAAAGATGCAAAAAGATGCAGCTAATTTTTTATACACTTTCGAAAAAATGTTCATTGAACACATTTCAATAAGTTTCAAGACCAACCATTACCAACCGCGTAACTTATGGCTTTTTTTGTGGGGTTTATGAATCGTTGCATGTACAAAAATGCACTCCACTTCAATAATTATTTACTAATTACAATATAAATAAACTGATCTGATACTGAAATATTTTAATTGTACTTACTTTCTAATGCAGATTCCATTTTTATGACACAGAAAACTGCACTTTGAGAATTTTTACGCTGCAGACAAAATTTATCGATTTTTGAAACGTTGCGAGCTGCCGAAGTGACGCGCTGCACGGTCGCACAATAAGTAATTTCCTCGCACAGGTAGTGAACCCGGACCTGTATTAACGGTCGTTTCTAATGCTAGGGGTACCACTACAACGATTTAAAACGTTTCCATTTCAAAAAAAATATATCTTAATTTTTTTAATTTTGACCAGCTTTTTGGCGTTTCCGTCCACTGTGCGACTACCAAAATGGCATTGTTTCTAACAGTAAAGCTCTATGATTTGCCAAAGAAAATGCAGCAAACCATATGGTGGTACAAATTAAACAATATTATTCAAATTACACGAAAATTCTGGTAGTATATACCCATACCCTAATATAGGAGGATTTCGATGGTGGTCCTCAAACTTGTGACGCCCTGTATAAGCCTTTCCTGATATAATATTACTTTCACTTATTGTTTTTTATATTCCATATTCAAATATAAGTACATGTAAAGCATTTTAATTCTTCAGACAGAAAGAAACCTGTTGTTTACATATCTAGTGACAATTTTTTTAAAACTGAAGTATACATTTTTTCTAATAGTATGTAAACAGTAATAATGAATTAATATTTTAAATCTGGGGCAGCAGTAGGTAATTTACGGAGGATAAGGACTTCAATAGAACTTAACCATGTATGAGGATATAAACATACTATAAAGCAAATGGTAAAGGATAAAACTTTCTGTAGACTAAAGACAGACAATTCTGTGGTAAATCCTGACATGCAGACCGATAAGTAGCTGTAGCATTAAAGTAGCATTAAAATAGCGATGTTGGTAAGACAGTGGTGAATACGTCTCTTATGGCCCGTAAGGGTTCAGGGGTGGCAGGTTGGTCGTTCAATCTGATGAGCTATTGATGATTTCAACGTGTCTGAACCAGCTGAACCAATTACATTTTACAAATCCTTTACCAACCGCTTCCCTGCGGTCCCCCAACAACTTATCCGCGGGATTACCAGTTCAACATAAGCTCAAACTGAGGGTTAATGTCGTTGGCGGGTAAAGTCAAATGGTAAGCGCGAAAGACGGGAACTTTTTCTTTATAGTTAACAAAAAATAATTTGTTAACACATAAACGTGCATAAAATTTTTATTTAGATGCTTTGTTAGACAGAGATAGATATTTATTGGTGCTTTAAAAAAAAAAAAATATATATATATATATATATATATATATATATATATATATATATATATATATATATATATATATATATATATATATATGTAGGATTTTCTTTTGTGGTTTATCTAGGGTGATTGTTGATTAAAATAGGGCCGGATAGATAATAAAGTATATATTAACAGGTAAATACAACTGAATGCAAGTTGAATAAAAATAATAAAGATGAGTGACACTAAAGAAACGTCACAGCAAAAATAGTTACTATCTGGCGGCACATATAACCATTAGATTATTAATGTAAATAAACTAGTCAGGCTAAAATCACAATTAGCACGTCGCTTCGTCGTTTATTGCAATACCGCGAACGTCTTCCGCAGCACGGCCGTCTTCAAGCTTCCTTCCTATTATGAATCTCAACATAGACTGTTTTCTTTTCCCGGTTGTTAATTGTAACCTGCGGTACTTGCATACTGCCCGCTCCCCGCGCTACTCCCGACTACTGTCACGTGTTCAATTGTTTGAACGGTGTCTACCTGCTCTTAAAAAAATAACCTTACCGAAATAAAAGATTCTACATGATAAAATAACAAATACATGGCCAGGAAAAATAAGAAAAACTCTCCTACTATATATATATATATATATATATATATATATATATATATATATATATATATATATATATATGTATGTATATATATAGTATTAATACAAATCAAATTCTTTAATAACAAAAAAATACGAATAAAACACGTAATATAACAATTGGCAAAGCGTTTTACGTTGTTACACATGCAAGTCAGAAAAAAGTGTTTAATAAAATCATAAAGGGAGATTTTATGACAGTTTTAAAACGATAATAATCTAGATTTTAAACAATATCCGGTATGTAATTAAAATAGTTTATAACGTGGTAATACGATGTGTCTAGTTTTAGATAGTCTTAAAAAAATTATAGTTTGTTTTACAAAAAAGAAAAAATCATACTATGTACAGTGTCCCCAAACTTCCATTGTTTAAAAAAAATCCTAAACATAATTAATAACTGGAGTGTCGCTACCAGTTTGGGGTGCATCACCGCGAAAACTTATTTTCTACCGCTTGAGGACCGCAGTACCGCATCTGCTGACAGTTTAGATAATAGCCAGCACTTATCTGTATGTAGATGGCTATTTAATCCAACAAAAAGTTAATAGTTTTTTTTGGCGGATTAAGACTTCGTTATTCTCTGAATATATTCAGGATTATTGTATGTATCGTATTTGACAGCGTTTCATTATTACATTTGCATAGTAATAATCATAATTCATTATAGAGAAAAAGGTGTTATTTATTGACTCGCTCAAAACAAAAACGATATCTACAAGTTCTTCTTTGTTAAAATTCTTTTTCGAAAACTCCAAATACTTCAAAATTAATAAAACAATGAGAACTGACGACCGATAATTGCAATAAATATTCGTTTGTGCAAGACAGTTGACACCGAACTGAGGTTTTATTGTTTGTCGAATAGAAAACAACCAAAATGTTTTACAAGCAAAACATACACAAAAAATGTATGTGCTGGGCGAGATCGAGACACAAGCATCAAATGACCTCACTAAAAAAATGCACGCTGTTTTTATGTATAACATGTGGAGCACTTATTATTAGTGTTGGCAAGTAGTGCAGCTATTCAGTGGTGCAACAGTAGGTAGACAGATATCTGGTGAGGCAATGACTGGCTGGCGGACAAATCGAGGCTAGTCCATTGTTGTATGTCGTAGTGTTTACACGCTAATTTATTCTTCTCCGTTGTATTTTATGTTATTGCATTGTTGATAATTTTATTTGTTGTATTTTATTGTTGATATTAATTTAATAATAAAATATGTCAAACGTGAGTTAGGGTAAAAAACGGTCATACGCTGACAAAGTGAATAAATTTATCAGTGAATTCCCGGATTTATTCTATAATGGTGCAATAATTTGTAACATGTGCGAGACAGACTTGATGTGCTAGGATAAATATGATTGTAGACGTCACGTAAATACTGTGCAGCATAAAACTAAAAAAATTGCGTGTCTTCCAAAACACAGTTTATGTTCGATTTACTGTTAATGCTGATTGCCTATGATGTTCCGCTGCACATACTTGATACACAACCATTTCGGGAGTTCTAGAATAAATCCAATCCCCAGTTGATGTTATCAGGTTGCGGAATGTTGCTTAACTATGTACCATATGTACGCGATGTCACTGTAAATAAGGTCAAATGTGTATTAAAAAATACACGGCTGTGGTTATGTGTTGACAAGACGATAGATCGTAAAAAAAATTCTATTATAAATGTTATAGTACGTGTACTGGACCTTCTAAACCGACATTGCCACTATTGCTAGCTAACAAAAGACTAACTGAGTGTACTGGCAAGACAATTACGTGAGTGGTGCTAGAGACGTTAGAAAAATTTGATCTGTCAACAAGTCAAGTGTTGATGCTTGTGATCGATAGTGCCGCGACAATGCGTTTGGTAGGTCGTTCTTTTCAAAAACACGATTGAAGGTTGGTACATGTTACATGTAAAGTGCATGCTTTAAATCTTGTGGCAGAAACTATTCGACAAGTTGTACCAGAGGATGCATTAATAGCAAGTACAAAAAAAGTGTTCCTTAAATCTCCTAAACGTCTTCGCGCATTTCACAGCAAGTATCCTGATATTCCTGAACCACCACAGCCGATACTTACACATTGGGGAACATGGTTGAAGGTAGCTTTTTGTTATGGTGAATGTTTACAACAAATAAAAACAGTGATACTACAATTCAATCCTGACGAGGTTGCAGCAATTAAGGAGAGCCAGACAAAATTCGAGGATATTTCCGTTGAAACAGCTTTAAAAATTATTCACAAGAACTATAAATGACTACATGACGCTATATAAAACTTACAAAATAGTGCGTTTTCGTTAGCGGAGTCACTGCAAATAGTGGACGAAGTAAATCGACTGCTACTCTCTATAGGTGACGAAATAACTGAGCCCGTTAGAAAAAAATTCGAACGTATGTTAAAGCAAGACACTAGTTTTACCAGATTAAGACAAATTTATGGTAGTACTGATGGTGCAACCCTCAAAGACTATTTTAAGTATGCCTGTATTACATCTATAGATGTCGAACGGTCGTTCTAAAAATGTAAGCATATTTTTTCACCACAGTGAACATCACTTACGGAGACAACCATAGAAACATACCTGATGCTGCAAAGTTTTTACAGATCTCCAGTTTATGATATCCAAGTGAGTTCATTAAGCTAGTTAAGAGGGTAAGTTGTGCATACATTGTTATAAATTGTAACAGTTTATTGCTTTTGTTAATAGTTAATATCTTTTATTACGTTTATTATGATGCGTACGTCTATGTCTCGCCGCATATTTCTGCCAATTCCACTTATTATAATTTTTTTCTGTTGAATTATTTGAAACACCTCAAATTTTTTAAGTTTAGTCTTGAATTTTGTACTTATTGCTCAATAAATCGAAAATAGTTGAAAACAGCCATAGAACAAGAAATTTTCGGTTTTTAATTCCACATCGCATGGTCGAAAAATATACAGGGTGTTCCATTTGAAAAAATTGAGAAAATTCAATTCAAAAAGTTCTAAAATGAAAAATCATTTTTGGCAGTGATTCAGAAACATCACATAGATGTCTCGTAACTGGTATTAATATATTTTTTTAAATCCATAATTATGACTGTAGTGATTTTTTCAATATGCAGCTATAAATGGCATTATTTCAAAAAAAAGAATTATTACATCTTAGTGGTTGGGAGATAGTCAATAATAATATAGGAATGGAAGCAGATTAGAAAGAGGCTTCAAAAAATATACTGACATACATGGTATTTCATTTAAAAAACATTGGACCCTGTAGAATTGTCTTGGCTCACGCTGTATAATAGAAAATAATTTCAGGTTATAGATTTCTTTATCTAGTTTACTCATGTTTTTTAATCAAATTTCTAGCTATCATAGAACTCCTGTTTTCAAAGTCGGACGAACAATTGCTCCAGCCTGTATATACATTTATGTATAATTTCAAATTGCTAAACGGTGAGGTTATTTTTACGGGTTTGATATATATTGCTTTATATTTAGGGTATCCACAACATAAGTTTCATCTGTTCATAAAAAGTCGTATGATTGTAAGTGGCTTTTCTAGACAGTGGGATAATCTTTGAAAAAAATGACATAGGGATTTATAGGGCTAACAATGTTTGAAAGAGGGCGAAGTCGAAATGACCGCTTGGTCGGACGGTGCAGATTGGCTCAGTTAAGAAAGGCACGTGATCAGAATATTAAACCTACTTCAACAAACTCATGTATCACTATATAAATCCAACTAAACAAAACACGTCATTTCATAATAAATTTTCGTGGTATGTATTTAAATAGTTTCACGAGGAATGACATATTATTATATTTACATTTTAATACCTACATCGCATATTATTGGGATTTATTAACTAAATACCAGAGCATTATCATTAAATTAAATATACAAAGTTGTTGATTAAACAAGCATTTTTTCTATTCAGAACAATGGAGTACATATTTTGAAAACATTGTTGATATATTAATAATTGTAAGGTATTTTTATTGACCATAGTAACTCTTAACACAAATATTATTAATTTGAAAACATCGGAATTTTGTCTAAACCGAGGATGTTTTAATTAATTCAGTTTTTGCTTAAATTTAGATCTTATTTCTATTTATTATTATTACTGTCAAATTTGCAGTTGCAAACAAAAATAAGTAAATTACATTTTTAGAATCATGTAATCTAAACTATCGTAACTTGAGTTACAATAAGATAGTTCTAAATTACAAGTAAGCACACTTCAAGATATATGTCTGTGCTTCTTTCTCATTGTAAAAAACTTTACCTTGTAAATAATTTTTAGCATTCGTTCGAGAATGTGTTTTATCACCGGATCCTCCGCCACATTTTTAAAAACGGCAAAATAATTTAATTAGTTCTCACTGTAGCGTATCTTCGGTTAGAGTTAACGGATTGAGACACAGTTTTGAAGAAAAATTCATTGGTAATTTATACAGAAGTCAGTGATTTAATCATAGTTCCTGTCCTAAGATGTGCATTGTGATTTTCAGACCCCTTATATTTTTCCAAATATTTAACAACCAATTCTTTCAAATTCGTTGTCGATTTTTTTCTTACTCAGTATGTATCTTTGGGCTAAGTGCTTTTAAACATTTTTCGCCCAACGCCGTTCTTTATGCGGATACATTTTTTTATTCATTTTTCATTCTACAGCTAATTTTTAATTTTTTGGTTAAATTCGTTCAATCACTGGATCTTGTACAAACTGAAAACGAATTTTCCTTCAAGAGGTTCTAAACCCCGTGTCAATCAGTTAACTCTAATCGAGGACACATAATGAGAAAAGTGACACAAAATTTGAGGTTTTCCTTGATATTGATATTTTCACTGCCTTTTGATGTTCCCTGTATGAGGATAAATGTGAAACTGACAAGAAATGATAATCTTAGAAATTATTACAAACACTACACATGGTGAACTTCTAAATTCCATTCAATTTTAGTGGGCAGATTTTCGAAAAAAAAATCTCCATAAAAAACGGGGCTTGGCAAAACATGACAACCAAGTTTGGGGGTATTAGCCTAAGGATAAAAAGTGAGCGTTTTAAAAAATAATTAAACAATTCGATAAATGTTTGGAAAGCGTAAGGTGTCTGAAAATCGCCCTATATATCTAGTATACAAATCGCGTTCCAGTCAATGAATCCTATATAAATTGGAAATGCATTATAGGCAGCGTCTCAATCGATTACCTTTAGTTATGTTGAGAAAAATTAATTTCAGGTGGTCCTAAAATTTTGAACAATTTAAACTGATTGTACACCTACTCTAGCTCCCAAGCTGAATTCCTGGCCTGCATAATTTTTTTCATTTTTTGTAATAGATAGCAATGATCTGATCAAAAAATCAACTTATTTTATTTTATTCTTTGGAAATACTGTCATTCTCTATTTGTTTGCTTCAAATGAAAATTAGTAGCTTACTTTTGGATAAAAATAAACGCTTAAGTTATTAACAAAATCAAAAATTGCCTTATGATTATTAAAAAAAATCTTCATAATATTGTACCAAATAACATAATGTGGCTGCTGCTATTAAGGGGTACATTGTGGTACGTTATATGCAAGCATCATTGCAGAATTTTGCAACTAGAGGAAGTGGACATCATTTTCTAAGGTTTCGAAAATACCATTAATAAACACAACAACGAAGAGAAGGTCAAGTGTCGAACCTTGTGGTACATAAGGTCTCTACATAAAACAGACTTATGATCACTGCACTGAATAATAGTCGATTTTGCAGATATTAAAAAAAAATAAAGTATATAAGCGAACAAATTTATCAAGTACTAATTAACCACAGTGATCAAGTCTGTTAAAGGGAATTATTAAGGATCAAGACTAGTGATGGGACTCGAGTGACTTTTTTTCACTCGAATAACTCGGTAGGTTTCCGAATTGACTCGAGTTGAAACTCGAGTCAAGTTGAAACTCGGTTTCATTGTTATAAAACTCGAGTCAACTTTTGACTCGAGTCGCTTTTTGACTCGAGTAGATTTTTGAATCGAGTCAATTTTTGAATCAAGTCGCATTTTGACTCAGGTCGCTTTTTGACTCGAGTCGCCTTTAGACTCGAGTCGCTTTTTGACTCGAGTCAAGTTTCTTTAATTTAATTGTTTATGGTTTTACTAATATTTTTAAATATTCTTTAGTGCCAGTGTGATTTGTTTATATAATATAAATATGAAAAATTATTTACATGAAGGCACTGAAGGCACTAATCTTGTAAAAGTAATAAAGATGAAAACATGTAACCATGAATGAAATCACTAATTAATTACTATATCATCGGGTCATCGGGATCGAGAATTCCCCTCTAGGTTTGTTGTTTCATTGTTATAGGTCAAATTGTATAATTATTAATTAAAAGGTTTGTTCGTTAGAGCAGTTTCCAACCATTTGAAACTATTAGAAGCTTGCGCACATTGTTGTAGAGATGCGCTTGTTCAATCAGAACGTTTGTTATTGCAGAGCTCTCGTAATACTCGCATCTCTATTAGTCAGAAAACTATCACAAATCGCCTCTACGTACAAACCTATAATTGTTACATACGACGTTATTACGACGTATTAGAAAATTAGCAATTAGAACTTAGAATTCTTTAAATTCAAGACTCACACGACTGCAGCAATCAAACTGGCACATTCATGTTCATAAAGATTTGTTTTTCGATTCAATTAGTTCGAAATAAATAAAAAACCGTAATCGGTGTGTATTAAATATTAAATACTGTATTTATTTAATATTTTGTGCTAAACAAGAGTTTAATTTAATGTTAATTTAATATAAAAAAAAAATTATGTTGGTTTTCTTTAAATGTCATTTTATATACAATTTTAATTAAATATTTAATTTTGTATTTGAAATGTGTTGATTTGCCGGAAAAATAGTATTTGACCTGGGTCCATTTATTATTTTGTATTTCAATGATTTATGTTTATCCTTTCGATTTTTCAAATTTACGTTGGATTTAGATGGTAGTGTTTTAAATGTTGAAAGATTTATCAAAAGAAAAAAACCTAAATACACTTTAAAAACTTACCGTTTAGCAAACCTTTGAATCATCTCCAACTACTTACTCTATAGTTCGCCTCGAGTTTGATTTCGACTCTGCCCTAACTCTAGACTCTAGTCAAACTCAACTCGATTTAAAACTTAAATCATATTAACTCACTGATTCGAGTAGCAATAACTCGACTCGAGTAACAACTTTACTCGAATTGCAACTCGACTCGATTTAAAACTTGAATCATAGTAACTCACTGATTCGGATATCAATAAATCGACTCGAGTAACAACTTTACTCGAATTGCAACTCGACTCGAGTTAAAACTTGATTCGAGTAGCATTAACCCGAGTCGAGTAACAACTTTACTCGAATTGCAATTCGACTCGAGTTAAAACCTGATTCGAGTAGCAATAACTCGACTCGAGTAACAACTTTACTCGAATTGAACATCCATATGACTCGAGTCACTCGAATCGGATTTTGACTCGAGTCACTCGAGTATTTTCACACTCGAGTCCCATCACTAATCAAGACTCTCCCTATTCAATAGACATATAAAAATTCTACTTTCATATTATTTTATTTTCTTAATTGAAGAAATTGACTGAAGTTTTATTATATCATAAGGATCTATATCCCAGGTGGAACAATAAATTTTTATAAGCCAAGTTAATGAAAGGTCCCTACTTAAAAAAAACACACCACATAAATTAGACAACCCTCAAACCAGAGCCGAAGTTGCACGGACAGGGGTTACACAGTTGAAAAAACGCGGACACACACAACTAAACTCTTCGACTTTGCCAGAATCAAAACCGGGAGTCGATAGGCAGTAAAACAGCTACGTTTATCATTTAACGCTCTGGCCCACTGCGCTACAGGGCTCGGCAGTACTTGAAAGTAAACTTCGTATACTTTAATGATAAATAATATATTCCTAATGTATTTAAAAAGTCATTACAACAAATTTGGTCGGAGTAAAAGTAGGAAAAACTTGGGCGCACAATCACTGCTTCCTAACCATCAGCTGCAGCTGGGAATCTAACTAAGGCTGGGAATCGAATACGAATAATTCGAGTATTCGAATATTCTAGTATTCTAATACGAATTATTCTAATGGGAAATTAATCGAATATTCGAAATATTCGAATACTCGGATATTCGAGTACTCGAATATATTCGAATATTCGAATATTCTATTATATTTGAGTAAATTTGAATATTAAAATATATTATTAAATTATGTACGAATAGGTATGCAGTATGCATCCAACCAAAGTAGGTAGATAGTAGGTATAGGTAGGTACCTATTCTAAAATCTAAATATATAAAAAGACCACATTAGTGGCACGTTTTACTCCCAGTCAAACTGTTCCATCTCTTTCTCGCCTCGACCTTATTCTTACTGTACTAAGGCATAAGTTAAAATTAAATTTTAAATTTTAGAAAACCTGTAAATATTTAACTATTGACTTTTCATGTATTCGTTTTACCTTTACAATCTGCGTCTTTTTTAAAACCATTCTAATTTTAGAGCACTTTTATTTTTTTCGAAAAGGAAAAATAGTTATGACACAGAAGTATAATAAACTAGCTGTTTTCGTTTTATTTAAGCTTCAATAGTTAAATGTGAACAATAGCGCCTCAATCCTTAAATAAATTACTAACTAAATAATTCTGACCCTCAAAGCACATGTACAGGAGACATACCCTATTGTGGGTATGGAAAGCAAATCAAATTGCCTGCTTAGTGGATTACGTCACGACTATTACTGTGGTCTATCCAACCAAATACTCAAATAGAGTATTCACTATTCACTAGTATTCAGTGCTATACCTATTAATAATGAATATTCGAGGACCCGGATTATTCGGATGCCTATTCGATAAATTCGGTATTCGAGTATTCGAATTATTTGAATAGGTATTCGAATAATTCGAATAATCCGAATATTCGAATATTCGAATATTTTTTGGAACGAATATTCGAATACTAAAATCTGGAAAATTCCCAGCCTTAAATCTAACCCAGAAACACGTTAGATAGTGACTAGCCGCGCATACCACACAACACGTTCCAGTTAAATAAAACGTTTAATCTAAAAATATTGAATAACATATTTCATTCATCTAATAAGACAGAATATGTCTTGTCTTCCAAAAAATCGCACAAAAGGCCAAAATTCTAAGTTTGTTGACCTAGAATGGACGACATCATATTTTGTTCATATCGTAAAACAACTGCTGGTATTGCTAGTTATCAGTATTTATAATTTAAGCAGGTATAAATTTTGAATTAAAAAAGTGGTGCAAAAGATCTGACTAATATGGTACGTAATAGATGAAACGATTCTCAGAGAAAATTTGTGAGTACACAGTATGATTACAATGGTATGTTGTACTGTAGTGCGAAGTGGCGACGTGGGGTGACGTCTAAGGGTGTAATGCAAAGGGTGACGCGGGGGTGTGGGATGATAAATGGTCACTCATACATACAGCAGTTTAGACCCGGACTCGTTTACAAATCCGGGAAAGGATTTACTACGCTTTCGAGGTGCGAACACCCGTTTGATGTTAAACACCAACTGAAATCGCCAACCAAATCCCTAACGTACAAACTTGTTTCTTTTTTAACACGGGGAAAAGTTTAATATATTCGCATTTTGTTTTAGAACTGTCACGTTTTATGTAACTCGATATTGTATTTAATTTTTCTCTGAAACGCTGTAGTTTCACACTCCAAATAATACAATTTTATTTATTAAAAACACAAAAACATGAACTTTTTTAATATTCCCTTTTTACATAATAATCTGATTATAATAATGAGTAACAAATTCAAATTATGGTACTTGGATATTAGGTCATTGCTACTAAAATTAAATAAATTTAAAAATATTGTAGACGAAAAGGTTGGTGATGTTTTGTGTCTTAGTGAAACTTGGTTGTTAAATAATATTCATGATGATGTTCAAATACAGGTTTATAGTTTTGAAAAAAAGATGAGGAATTGGTATGTATATTAAAAATAATATAAATTATAATGGTATTAATTTGGAATCAATAAATCTAGAACAAGTGTGGGTCTACATCAATACAGAAAAATCAAAAAAAAAACTAGCAATCGATACAATTTATAGATCCCCTAATCTCAATTTTACTATGCTTTCAAATATGTATGAGAAAGTAATGTCTGGTTTTACTGCCCATGTGCGATAAAATAATGTTTATAGAAGATTTCAATTAGTATTAGTATTCGATCAAGAAATTTAATAACAATTCCTTCACACAAGCCATCATATTCCTATGTTATTTCTAAATATTATAATATGATTATTCTGGAAAATTTAATAATCCTATCAATAACAGGCTTCTGAAAGGACTCTCAGAGACATCCTGTTCAGATCACAAAAATTTTAAAATGAACAATGTTCTACTTTCTTAAAAGATATGAAAATAACTTAAATTTTTAGTTTGAATATCATTGGAAAATATTTAATTTATATGCGTATAATATATCCGTCTTTAGGGCTGAATGGAGGAACAGCTGACTCCTCCGGTAAATTATATTTCTAAAAAAATGTATTTTCTTTTTTCTTGTAATAACGTTTTGACGAGAAAATAAATGTGATTATTATTATTTTTTTTTTTTCCTTGGATTATCCGATGCCGGACAGTCCTCCCGTGGCCTGCGACGCCTCCCGGGAGTCGCACCGGCGCGTGATATATTATTATTATTATTATTATTATATTCATATGATATGGTTATATCCCATATATTTAGGAACAGTGTTACATTAAAATTGAAATTAATTTCACTGTTTTCTATTAACATAACTGTTTTAAACAGTAGGCCTTGCACTAAAACAAGGATTATTTTAATATTTTATAATTAAGTAAACAGTGAGAACGGTTAAATATTATAATGCATTAATCAAATAAAATAAGATTTAGAAAAAAATATGGTGCAATATGTGCTATATATGCTATAAATCCTATCCACAGGTAATGTTATTGTGTAGCGAGAACGTTATAAGAACATAATCTCTCATAAGGGTGACACGAAAGTGGCAATACGCACCAGGGGGCATTTTATGAAGATATTAATTTTCAAATTGTCAAGTAGTGTTACAGTTATTATACTTACAAAGTAATAACTGGCTATAAGATTACGAAAATGCTGTAAGAACGTCTAAATTAATTAATTAAATCTGTTATAAACACTAAGTGGCCCAGTGAACATTTAAGAACAGTCGTTTGAAATTGTTTTAAAAGCACAATATAATCTAAAACTTTCTCTCTTACCCGAAATCTTCATTTCTCTCTGCTCGGAATTCTTATTAAATTCGTTATTGTTTATTAGCTTCCGTTTAATTTTAAAATTATTTGATGAATACTCTCGCATAACTTCGTACAATAATCATTAACACGATAAAAGATCAAATTGCACGAACAGTTTTACCCGCTGTGATTTAATTTTGACAGTTTAAATGTGTATCATAAATTTCTGCAAAGATATATCGACATACAGGGTGAATCTCAAACAAGACGCAATCTTATAGATTCCTTGTTTTGAACCGATGTCAATGAAATTTCATACACGTTTAGTACTTATAAATTGTCATCTTTTGACATATGAAGAACATATTTGTGACTTCCTGTTTGATCAGAAGTGACATCAACTTTTTTATTTAAATAGCAATACCAATTTTTTTGACATATCGATAGAGAAAATATTTCTCTATACAACCGTTCGTCAGAATTTACAACTGGATAAAAAAATAGTCCACTAGCAGCTGATTTTACATTTACCCATTGAAGGCCATGAAACAGAATCCTAAAGAAAAACTTTGGACAAGTTGGCCATGGACTAAATCTAAAGCATTACACTAAATATTTTCAAAGGAAACTTCTGACTTTTGCCATTCCTAAGGTGAGAAAATGGATATGCTACTAATAATGATGAAGCCGTGATGTTGTAAACCAACGATATCCCGAAGGAAACCATCCAGACAGAAGATATTTTGTAAGAGTTGAGAAGCTAGTGTTAAAAGATGTAAATAATGCAACATAGAAAATGTATTCATCAACGAAGATGTGGAGATTAATATCTTAGATTATGTAGAAGTGTATCTTACGGTCTTTATAAGAGAGCTTGCTGTTGACAGGAATATTAGCCAAGCCTCAATATTTAGGATATTAAAAAAAAAATACAATTTCAAAAGCTACAGCATCTTTACGAATATGAGCGTCCTAAAAGAGTACAGTTTTGTTACTGACGCAAATTTATGCCCAATATAACAACATTATTAGATATTCTCATTTATGTTACCCTTTAGGTTTATGTGCGTAAGGCCCATAAGGAGGGCCGCGTTTTAACGCGTTTCATAACGCGGCGCAATTAAGTGGAAAAATTCAAACTGATATTTAAAGCTGCAAATCGTTTCTGTGTATCATGGTCGTAGAGTACAGATGTATTTACTGTCGCCGGCATTCACCTTGACCGCGAAACTCTTTCTCCAGTCCAGTCTATTATTAGCTTTCGAGTTGTGTACACGTTAAATCACTTGGGCGTATTGCATATTGTTCTTGTGTTTTTATTTTATTTGTTGTACTGTATTGTTGATATTAATTTAATAATAAAGCATGGCAGACGTACGCAGGGGTAGAAAACGGCCATTTGCTGACAAAGTGAATAAATTGATAGGTGAATTCCCGGATTTATTCTATGATGGTGCTAAAATAATTTGTAAAGTGTGCGAGAAAGATTTGATATGCTGGGATAAGCGTGACTGTGGATTTCACGTAAATAGTGTACACCATAAAAATAAAAAAATGGCGTGTCTTCGACAACACAGTCTATGTTTGATTTACTATTAAATGCTGATTGCCTGTGATGTTCTGCTGCACATACTCGATAAACAACCATATCGAGAGTTCTGGAATAAATACAATGCCCAGGTGAAGTTACCAAGTCGCACAACGTTATGTAACTATCTACCAACTGTACACGTAGACATGGTAAATAAGATGAAGTGTGGATTAAAAAATACACGGCTGTGGTTATCTGTTGATGAGACAAGAGATTGTAAAAAAAAATCTATTTTAAATGATATAGTACGAGTACTGGACCCTCTTAAACCGACAGTTCCACTGTTACTAGCTAGCAAAAGACTAAGACAGTGTATTAGCAAAACAATTACCAGGGTGGTGCTGGAGACGTTAGAAAAATTTGAACTGTCAAAAAGTCAAGTGTTAATGTTTGTGACTGATGGCGCCGTGACAATGCGTTCGGTAGGCCGTTCTTTGCAAGAATAAGGTTGTACGTTTATACATGTTACGTGTAAAGTGCATGCTTTACATCTTGATACAGAACCTATTCGAAAAGGTTTTCCAGAGGTGGATGCATTAATAGCAAGTACAAAAGAAGTGTTACTTAAATCTCCTAAACGTCTCCGTGCATTTCATAGCAAGTGTCCCGGTATTCCTGAACCACCACAGCTGATTCTTACACGTTGGGGAACATGGTTGCAGGCAGCTTTTTATTATGCTGAATATTTCCAACATATAAAAGCTGTGGTGCTACAATTCAATCCAGATTAGGCTGCAGCTATTAAGGAAAGCCAGACAAAATTCGAAGATATTTCCGTTGAAACAGCTTTAAAAAATATTGCGAAGAACTATAAACCATTACATGAAAGCATAAAAAAATTTGAAAACAGTGCGTTGTCGTTAGCGGAGTTACTGCAAATAGTGGACGAAGTGAACCTACTGCTACACGATATAGGTGACGCAACAAATGAGCGCGTTAAAGAAAAGTTCGCAAGTGTGTTAAATAAAGACACCGGTTTTACCAAATTAAGACAAATATGTGATGGTGCAGCCCCAGATCCGTTTAGTGCGTTCAAAGACTATTTTACGTATGCGTGTATTAACTCAGTAGATGTCGAACGATCGTTTTCAAAATATAAGAATATATTTTCACCAAAGCGAACATCACTTATAGAGACAACCATAGAAATATACCTGATGCTGCAAAATGGCTACACATCTTGTAACGAAGTGATTTTATTTTATTAAGTTAAGTTAGGTAGCTAGGTTTTGAAAAATATTTTACCCATTATGGTGCTACGCTTTTAATTAATAACAGTTAAATTGTTAATTATAGATAGGTAGTATTGATATGTTTTTATGAACATTCCACATAGGCCAAGTGGCCGGCAGTAAGCGAAACGCGACGCACGCATTGTGTCCCCGGCACCCTTATGCCCGCGCTAACATGAGGGAGGCCGAGACTGAAAATAATTAAATTAGTTTTCCGTCCAGCTACTCAACGAGGAACCACGCCGGCCAGCACAGTAAGTAAACTCGTGAGTATAAGGATATATTGGTATCTAAATTTCATGCGAAATTATTCTAAGTCGATGAACGGGTGACGTAGTTGTAATATACCGCGCATGACTACCGTATCTCATCCTACTCCTACGTTAGCAGTGTCTGGTAGCATGAGGATTTTTACAATCAAGTTAGTCTCCGTTTGACCGCTACTCGAGGCACCACGCCGACTTGGATAGTAAGTAAATTCGTGAGTATAAAGAAATAGGTAATTAAATTTAATGCGGAATTATTCTAAGTCCACAAACGGGTGACGTAGCTGTAATAAACCGCGCATGACTACCGTATCTCATCCTACTTCTGCGTTTTAGCAGTGTTTAGTAGCATGAGGATTTTATCATTAAATTAGTTCCCGTCTGAGCTCCAACCGAAGCACCACGCCGACTTGGATAGTAAGTAAACTTGTGAGTATAGAGGTACATAGGTATCCAAAGGTAATTGCGAATTTTTCTAAGTCGATAAACGGTGACGTAGTTGCAATATTTCGCGCATGACTACCGCGCTCCTCCTACTTCTGCTTTTTGGCAGAGTTTAGTAGCTTGAGGATTTTGCAGAGTATCCGAGACGAGTCCGTTGCTGCCGCCCGTACCGTCCAGACGTGCCGACCCCGACCGCTCCAGAGAGGAAGCCAGCACAGGATCCGGAAGTAGGTAGCAAGGTTTGATAAAGGTTTGGTAAATAATCGGTATTACTTGGCTGGTGAGTACTTTCCGGGCTTTATTTTTTAGAGTTAGTGAACCGCGAGCGCTAAACGTATCCGCCTCATATCCTTTCTTAGAAAGGGAGAGCGGCCGAAGGTTGGAATTAGAACCGCGTTCCACCGCGTTACACCGCGTGTTCTCCAGGCCACCTGAGCACGTAAAAATTCTGCAGGGTGACTTGGAGATACTAGCATTTGATACCGCGTGTCCTCTAGGCCACCTGCGTCCGTTTTTTTTTGGCAGGGTGATTTAGAGGGATTTCCGTAACCGCGTGCCTGCCAGGCCACCTGAGCACGTAAAAATTCTGCAGGGTGACTTGGAGGTATCGTCCGTAATCGCGGGTCCGCCGGGCTACCTGAGCACGTAAAAATTCTGCAGGGTAGCTTGGTAGCTTTGACCATACCGTCGTCGTCTTAGATTTGCAACCGCTCGGCTTGCCACTCCTTCCCCCCCCTCCAACTTGAACCGCGTTATACCGCGTGCCCTCCAGGCCACCTGAGCACGTAAAAATTCTGCAGGGTGACTTGGAGGTATTGTCAGTTGCCATCGCGTGTTCTCTAGGCCACCTGAGCACGTAAAAATTCTGCAGGGTGACTTAGAGGTACTTCTGTAACCGCGTGCCTGCCAGGCCACCTGAGCACGTAAAAATTCTGCAGGGTGACTTGGAGGTATCGTCCGTAACCGCGGGTCCCCCGGGCTACCTGAGCACGTAAAAATTCTGCAGGGTAGTCTTGGAGTTTGACCATCCCGTCGTCATCATCAATTTGCCAGTGTTAGGCTTGTTACTCCTTCCCCCCCTTATCGTGACCGCATTCAACCGCGTGCCCTCCAGGGCGCCTGAGTCCGTTTTCTTTGGCAGGGCGCTTTGGAGATACTCGTTGGCATATGATAAGACCGGAACCATCCATCAGACAAGCGATAATAAGTAACCGCGTTAGATAGGCATAGTTTGCTTATATGGGCGCTTGCTTCCCCCTCCTGGTATCCGTCCGCCGTCTGCATATGACCGATTAAATCCATCGCTGCTTCCCGTTTCACCGCTTCGTTCACCGGCGTACTGTATCGCACCGCTTGACCGCCCGCTTACTGCCCCGCTTGTCCGTAGTTAAGACCGTTGTAGTTTAAGTTGTAGTTACTAAGGTGTGTATAAAGTGTAAATAATAATTAGTGTGTAGAATAAATGTACATATATTGAATGAGAGTCTGTTCCTCGGTAGTATGTAAGTTTCCTTTCTCCCGACCCCTGGCTTAGCCGTATCTTCACTGCAGTTGCCCGGCCTCTATCGTCCCGCCGATAGAGTAAAGTGGTGTTTCTGCACTCTAAACAGAAACTGGTGCCAGAGATCTCCGTACCGTGTGCACCGCCGTAGTGTTGGGCGTCAAAGTGACACTTCTGCTCTTGGGTAGAGCAACGAAGTACGTCACAATCTTCTCCAGTTTGTGATAAGCAAGCTAGTTCATCAAGCTAGTTAAGAGGGTAAGTTTTACATACATTGTTATAAATTGTAACAGTTTATTGTTTCTCGTATTAGTTAATTCCGCGTACGCCACTGTCCCAAGGAACATTTTTGACAGCCCTACTGATATTGTTGCATCTATTCTTACAGAAAACATTGTTGGGACGGCAAATAAGCAGCGTCAGCGCGCCGACATAACGCTGAACGCGTTAAAACGCGGCTCTCTTCCAAGCCTTAATAGGAACTGTGTATATCTAGCCAAATTAAAATGTTTTTACTATACTAAAGGTTGTTATGTTGTTATAAGTATTGTGATGATACTGTGAATCTGAAAATCGTGTATGCATCGTGGTGCAAATAACAACTTCTTTTCAAAGTAGATTAACAACTGTCCAAAGAAAAACTTGAATCAAACTTGTTGAGATGCTGCTGTAATTTCATCGCGACCATATAATGCTTTCTAATTATGGAAAAGAATGCCAACACTAATATAGTATTATGAAAAAACAAGTGCCAAGCAGGTGTGTTAATTGAGATCCAATTGGTAATATTATAAATTATAGCAAGTAAAAAAAATATATTTCGGATGAAATTTGGATGTTTTAACTAACTTATCATTATGTCAGAAAACAGTTTTTAAATCTACTTAATTTATCGAACTCAATTAGTTTACTTAAATGTACATTAAAGTTCTTAACGATTAATTTTAACCTTTCGGTCTTTCTACTAAAATTCTAAAGAATATTTTGAAATGGTTTTTAAAAAGTGTCACTTTGTCTGTTATCAAAACAGGTCTACTCTATGCCTGTTTGAGTGGTGTAATTGACTAGAACCGCTCGATGGCAAGCATGACAAGAAATCTTTCTATCGTAGCTGTAGGTTCCGAATCCCGCCACCGACACTGGCAATGTCGGTGAGAACGGTTGTATGTCTAGAATGACTGACTTCTGCATTCGCCTTGCCAGCTACTCGGATGATTTTGGGTAGGCCGGTATGGTCTTCAATACCGAGGGCAACGTAGGCTTTATCCGTCTTGCCGATCGTACAGCACTTGGAGCGGAGATCGCAATATATGGTCCGCTTTTCTTCCTCCTTTAGTGACGTATAATACATTGGTTTGATGGTCGAGAACGACTATGTCAGACTTGTTGACTTGGATTAGCCTGACCGTGGAGAACGAGTGGTTCCAGTAAATCTGGCATTTTTCGTTCTTGACAGCGGACTCAATTTCTGCACTGGTGTCTGCTCTACCTCGTACGAGTGCCTTAGGGTTAGTCATATACCACTCGTAACGTCGCATTATATCGGTGGATGTAGGCCTAAATTGCATATATGGGGCATGCAGGCAATAAGTACATGAGTGATTCCGGTGACTGATGGCAGATCCTACAGTTGATATCAGGAACCTTTACGTTCCATACGTAGCTACGGTGGACCAAGATGTTAAAAACACCATCCTGGCAAACCATAAAGAATACCGCAGTTCTCGACTTAAGCCCAGCTGACCTTAGAAAGGCGACTGTCAGTCTGGTCGATCAATCAAGTGTTTCTATGTTTATTAGACACCATATTGGGGTTAGCGACGTGCTGCCGAAACAGATTTTCCTGTTCAGCGACTCGGTCTTTCAGGCGATTTGTCTGAAGTTCAGTGACTGACACTATATCAGCACCTCAAAAGAGGATCTGAGTCCCTGAAGATATTATATCCCATACTCAGTACTATTCGGCCATGCGGATACTTCAAGCTTAAGAGTCCTTTGCGCCCCGTTGACGGGAGAGGTACACAGGAAAACCGGACTATCCAGGATGAAAACGTCTGTGAATATTCATCATCTTGCGGGTATCTCTGTATAACTGGCGCAGCTCGTCTATCATCCACTTTATTACCCCAAAGGAGTTGAACAAAACCAGAACGGCAAGCATATTAGTTGCAGACACCTTGTTCTTCCCCGAAAGCGAGAGTATCCTTTATTTGTTTTACATCCTACAATTGTACTGACCATATCCAGTAGCTTTTAAAAAGCTTTTTTCTGTTACTACGCACACTGTGAGTCAAACCGGTTCGGACTTCGCAACAACAAACCTTATAAAATGCAGGAAGGAAAGTAGATTCTAAATCAAAAGTAGGAATTCATGGTTATACTTTTTTCTCAGTGTAACCCAAGAGAAAATTTAATGCAAAGCTACAATTGCGAAAAATGTTAAAAAGCTTTAATTTACGGAAGTTGTGAGATAACTTATTTATAAAGTAATTGACACGAGATTCTGAATAATGTGTTCGGGTGAAAAAGGTTGATAAAAACAATGTAACGCCATAATATAGATATTGAGTATTTATCTTTCCGTACATGTTGTTGTAATGTGTACACGGCAGCACGACCCTGTCTATCAATAACCCGATTAGCTCAGTTACACCATATGTTGCACTATCTACGTACGCATACCTGTAAATGTTATGTAGAGCCATTTCAGCACATATTTATCTTATTCAAAAACTACTGAACTTGAATTCATGTGGTTTTCGTCATTTTCAACCTCACATTTCACCCATTACAATGATTTACCACACGTTTTATAGGCAATTTCCAATGAAATAGTTCATTAAAGAAATTCGATAGCATCCGTCACGAATTAAAATCGATTTTTTTATGCGAGTTGAAAAATATTAACTGATGCGGAAATGAGTGATATGTGTCGAACTGGACTTAAGGTAAACAGCTTCCATCGACACAACTAGGTACAAGTTTATTTCCTTATAAATTCTATAATTTTTACACTTAAATATCAAAGAAAATAATTGTTAGTTATCTCTAAAATAAGTTGAAACAATATACGTATAACCGTCGGAGGTCTAGAACTAATTGTAAATCATAAGGATATTATCCACTATAAGAAGCCATTTAGATAAATTTTGACTGTGAAACAAGAAAAATATTTTAATCGAACTCTCATATGTCGATGGATTAAGTCATTCCTAAAAGATATACAGGGTGTCCCATAAGTAAGTAGCTTCCTTCAAGGGAGCAATAGAATTAGAAAAAAATAAGTTGGATTTTCTATATAAACATTTACCTTAAATCAAGCAGCTTAAAGAAGGTAAGTACGATATAGTTATTTGTTAATAAATTCGAAACTTCTTAAGTTGCAAGAATTAAATTTGGACCATTTATTGATTTCATAATGTTGCATATTTGGCAAATTGTATGAATTGTTGGGATGGTTCCAGAGGAGGTGAGGGTGAATTTTCGCTATAATTTTTTGTCTTATTTTTTTTTAACATTGGCACCAGTGTTAAAAACTGCATAAGAAAGGTGCTCTTACTAAATTTCGATAAGATCCATCGTTTTGGAGTTATTTGTATTTTAATATTGCAATACAGGCTAGGTATGCGATAATGGATAACTACATACCTCTACAAAAATAATTCCACAATATTTTCAACTATTGTTTTATAGAGCAATTTAAAATATCGCTTTACGCAATGAAACATGTAATTTAAGGACAAAACAAATATTTTTTTTATTTAAAATAATTTTCTAATATTGTTCTAAATTTGTGTCTTAAGTTCAGAAGATGATCAAGAAAAAAATTGGTTATTTATAAACATCTGCCAAGGGATTTGAAGTTATTAGCTTATAAATTCGAAACGTTATAAGTTTAAGAAATAAAGTTTTATTAATTAATGAAGTTATGCTTTGCGTATTTTGACAAATTATTATTGTTAGCATCTTTTAATTTGTAGACTACAAATGTGTAAAAAAAATATATTTTTTTGTTCTTAAATTACATGTTTCATTGCGTAAAACGATATTTTAAATTGCTCTACAAGACAATAGTTGAAAATATTTTGGAATTATTTTTGTAGAGGTATGTAGTTACCTATCCATTGTTGTATACCTATCCTCTATTGCAATATTAAAATACAAATAATTCCAAAACGAGGGCTCCTATCGAAATTTGGTAAGTGTACCTTTTTTATGCAGTTTTTAAATGTTAAAAAAAAAATAGGGGAAAAATTTTAGCGAAAATTCATCCACACCACCCTGTAACTATCCCAATAAATCATGATATATAGATAAAATTTTGACAAAATATATTGTGAAATTAGTAAATGGTCGAGATTTAGTTTTTGCAACTTAAGACGTTTTGAATTTATTGACAAATAACTATGTTGTACTTATTAGTGCTGCAAAAACCGGAAAAAAAGTAAAACCGGTTAATCGGCTTCCTCAAAAACCGGTTTTGGATAAAACCGGGTATCCAAATATATATATATAAAAACCGGTTAATCAATTATCCGGAAACGGGTTAATCGGTATCCGAAAACCGATTAATCGGTTATCTGACTGCCGATTAATCGGTATTCCGAAAACCGGTTATTGGATTAACCGGTTATCCGAATATCGATTATTCAAATAACCGGTTGATCGAATAACCGATTTTCCAAATAACCGGTTATACGAATAATCGGTTAACCGAGTAACCGATTTTCGATTTTAAATAAAACCGCGAAAAATCCAAAACCGATTAACCGGTTGTCCAGAAAACCGGTTTCAGTTGCCAGCACTAGTACTTACTCCCTTAGGAACTGATTAAAAGAAAAAATGTTTATATACAAAACTTAACTTATTTTTTTCTGGTTCTATCGCCCACCATGAAAGACGATACTTAATTATGGAACACCCTGTATAAAATTAGCTAGTTGCTGTCTTTACCCAGTTTTAATTTTTTTTATTCAACTGTTTAAATACCCTTTTGCAGTTTTTTTGTCATTCTGATATACCTAACAATTTGGCTACGCGTATCAGTTCAAAAGTATATTCATAATCAACTTTTGTTTAGATAATAAATCTAAATTTACTCAATAAAAACGTTTCCTATTATATATTATTTTATAGTTTCTTTTGGAGAATTGTTATTTTCGAAGTCAAACATGAATAATTTTGAAAAGTATTTTACATAAATATGAATAAAAATATAGTGGTTTTCTTTCCAAGTTGATGTTACATAGTGGTTTTGAACGTGTATAAGAAGGTATTAAAAATTCAAATGAGTTCGTGTATGACGAGATATAATATGGGATATATCAGGATGTAGGATATTTTACAAGGGGTGAGTTTAAGACTGGCTATAATAAGTATGTGAGAATATGAGAACATGTGAGTGTGAAAAACAGTTATGGTACATTGAAGCAAATGGGCCGCACTCCATTGCTTTCCGCAAAACTCGGAAACCGCTCAGTTAACTCTGAAAACCGGAAACAATATCATCCAACTTTATGTTAAGACATTTACTATGTTTTCAATGGATTTGTTTTATAGAACATCTCATATACATATATAAGTTTACTTTATTTCTTATTTATTTTTGTATTTTCCAAAAAGAAATTTTGGTCAGGGTCATATTATTTTTCCAGTTAACTCTTTTGATAAAATTTATTTAGTTCCTTATTACAAGAATAAGCAAAATAAAGACACACCAATAGAATAAAATACTGATTTTATCCTGAAATTTGTAGAATATAATAAAGCTTCAATTTTTAAAGACTTAGTTTCACACAAAAAACCTTTTTGAAATTATTAGAATTAGAGTTAGTATTTTACCGATAATATTTCTTTTTATATATGTAAAAATAGTATATAATATTGTCGCGCCAATATTTACTAGATATACTACTACTAATTTTAGTTCAAATTTAGTGATAAATTTAATACGGATAGTTCATACTATCAACATTTTCATTTTATTCAAGGTCCAATATATATCTTGGTGTTTCTGATGCAATAATTAAATGGTTTTCTAGTATTTGAGTAACAGATCACAATAAGTAAGGATACAAAACGATAACAATATTTTCCTGTACAGATTTTAAGAAGGTTGAAAGAGGAGTCCCACAAGGATCAATTTTAAGTCCCTTACTATTTGTTCTATATATTAGTGACTTGCACAAATGCTTACATGGTGTTAAATTAAACTACCTCGCAGATGACACTCAAATGTGTATGTAGTTTAAGCCAGGATTCACAGAAAAACATGAAATGACAACTTGAATAATCTACTCAGTGGTGACAGTCAAAATCCAAAACTAAATGCCTCAAAATCGATAATCCTCTTATTTCAACCAGAAAAAGTTCATGACAAAGCCTGTGATTAACATTGACAGAAATATTTGTGATGAAATAATTTATAAAAAAGTCTTATTTAGATAAGTACACGACGATATGATAGGGACATTTCGCCAGAAATCCATAATTAGGTGGTAGGCACTAATAAAATTCAACCTGTAAAATAAATGTGATATTGCTGAATCATAAGAAAAGATCAATAGTTTCAAACATTGAATTAATAAGTAGATAATGAAGTCTAGCACATCATATCTCTTGAATATGATCTCCTCGTGCAGTCATAATTGCCGTAATTCTTCTCCTCCAGTTGTGTATGGCTCGCGCTATTGAAACTTTGGACAGTTCTTCCCAATATTAGGTTGAGCCTTGTCGTAGCTCCTCAATTGTATTAAATTGTCCTGCAGTCTTTGAAGAAAATAGGGCCGTACAAAGTAATCCAATGGATTCAACTTAGGACTGCATGGCGGCCATGATATATGAATATGTTTTTCTTAATAAAAAATAAAAACGTTGCAATGAATAATCATTGTTTCTGTCACCCAGCGTTGATGGTCTGTATTTTAACTAGCTAGAATCCGTTTTCTAGCAACAACTCAGTGATAGAATGCTGTAGATCAAGAATTTTTTTCAGAATGGTGCACCTGTGCATATAGCGCTAACGACTTTGGCGTACCTGGGAAACTCCCATATAAATTTTATAACGTCAGAAAGATGGCCACCCTACAGTCCTGAAGTAAATCCATTGAATTACTTGCATGGTCATATTTTCTTCAAATAGTCCATGACAATAGCCTAAATCAATTTAATAATATAGAGGAGCTACGACAAGGCATAATCCAATACTGTGAAAAACTGCCTCAAAATTCTATAGTGCGGGCCATACACAAACGGAGGAGAAGAGTTAGAGCAGTTTTGGCTGCACAAAGAGATCACATTCAATAGGTATGATGTGTTAGACTTCATTACATACTTATTAATTGAATTTTTAGTGTTTGAAAGTATCTATTTTTTTTTCAGTGATTCAATAATATTACATTTATTTTACAGGGCGAATGTCATTAGTACCTACCACCTAATTGTGGATTTCTGATAAAATATCATCTACCGTCTTATCGTGTTAGTTACCTAAATAAGATTTTTTATAAATTATTTCTCTAGTTCGTATTGTTGATATTTAAAATGTTGCAGTAGTATAGGCAATAGAAGTACCAGTAGAAAGTAGAAAATGAGTCTTGTATTTTGACATTTCAATAATTTGTTCGCAATTGTCTAGAGCCGATTCTACTGCCTACAAAACAAAACGAAGTGCATTGAAATCGGTTGAGAAAGTTTGTTTTTTGTTCCAGATTTTAAAAATGGCAAGCATGCCTTTTTTGAATTCGCTGTATACCCAAAATCAATAAACCGATATAACTAATCGTAGTCTTAAAATATGGAGAGAGGTTCATTCGTTCAAAATCTGTCTATGGTTGTGTTATTTTGATAACATTAAATTAAAAGGAACGAGCGCAAAGAAGGCATATTTTACTAAATGAATTGCCTTTACATTAAACACAAAATATTTGGCTTCAACTAGACGGTGCTCCTCCTCATTTTGCTAGAGAAGTTAGAAACTATTTGAATAAAATTTTTCCTGATCGCTGGATTGATCGGGGTCGAGATACTCCTGTTCAGTGGCCACCTCGTTCCCCAGACCTTACTCCCTTGGACTGTTCAGTCTGGGGATTTATGAAAGATTATGTGTATATGGTTTTTGTGCGAGAATTATTTAAGAGAACGAATCCTTCAAGCTGGTGAGCAGTTCAGGTTGAAGCCAAATATTTTTCAAAGTCTAAGGTTTTCTTTAATAAAGAGAGCTCGTATGTGTTTACAAAAACATAGAGGTCATATAGAACAATTTCTTTAGCCTGTTTTTTTTATTTCTACTGTTTTTTTGTTACTTACAAATTATGAATAATTTTAAGAAAATAAAGGTGTAGGTATTAAATTTGTTATCTTGTTATAATGCTTCTAATTTATAAATAATTGTAGATCGTTGAATCCATTGCGCCTACCAATTTTTTGTCTGGGCGCCATTAACTTTAGAAATAGTTATTTTTGGCTTGTCCTTTATTATTGATATTTTCGTACCTATTGCAAAATTTGAATAAATTGTTTAGTTTTCCCAAGCAACATTCTGACGACGAACCGACGTTGCTGTTCGCAACTAAAAGTCAGTGTGCTACGTACACAAAACGTCGGGATGACCCATATTTGTACTAATCTGGTCAATAAAATATGGGTCGATTCGACGTAGAGGACCGACTTTAGTCGTTGTGATTACCGACCAAATGTTCACCAAATTTTACGTCGGCTTAAGTTGGTTGTCAGCCTATTACCAACCTTATTTAAAATTTGCCCTTAATCTGACCTACAAAAGTCGGGTGTAGGTAGTGAAACTAAGCTATTTTGTATATTATTCTATTTGTCGTACCTATATATTTATATAAAATGGATAAGGCGTGTTTATCATTGAGTACGTATTATATACAAAATACTTCGAATAAAATTTTAATAAATCTGGTGGGATAAAAACTGAAACGAAAGAAATTTTATTGATACATATATATAAAGTGGGTCGAAAAATATAGTGAACCCATAAGAATAATGTTTATTTTAAGAACGAAAGTACTATTTTTATTTTTTTACTTTCAAAAAAATATTTTCCGTTTCCAAAGAAAGCGCAATTGAAATATTGTTTAATTAATTTTACGAGTAAATAAAAACTTTTTTGCTTACTTTATTTGAAAAAAGATGCAAATTTTGTGTATTTGAAATAATTGTACACATAATCAACATGGCCGCCTATTATTTAGGCTTTGGTGCAGAAATCTGCACTAACACTAACGTTCATTCCAAACAATCACGATAATATCGACCGTCTCTTGCAGTTGGTGTATAAATCTTTACTAAATATCTATCAATACCTGAATTATCGACATTGATTTTGAGGTTATGTTAGACCAAGGACCAAAAGCCTAACACCAACGTCCAACCGACGTTGCTAGACGACTACGTCAGTCAGCAACGTCTAACCAACGTTGGAATGTTACCCAAAAATTACCTAAATCTAATTAATCAGTTACCAACGTCTAATCAACGTTGGATAATAATCTAAGAATACGCTCAACATATTAAGTAGATTTCTGACATCAAACCAATGTTGGTAAATGTGCTAGATGTAAATAGTAGGTTTGCGAGGTTCAAGCTACGTTGCTCCGACGTTGTATCATAACTATAAAATTTAAGACGCTACCTGACTAATATTTGTAATAATTTCGACCTTATAATTAGTAAAAAAAGTAGTCGGCAGTCGGTAAAATGTTACTTGAGATGAATGTAGCTACCTATCAAGTCGGTTACCAACGTTATACAGAAGTAGGTGTATTACCGAAAAATTAATCGGAGCTACTTTAGTTAGTCATTAACGTCTAACCAACGTTGGTTAATAACTAAAAAGGACCAAACCTATTAAGCCACTAACCAACGTCTAACCAACGTTGGCAAGTGTTCCATAACAAACTTGTCCTATTCAGTTAGTCACCAACGTCTACCCCAACGTTGGTAGGTTACTCAAAATTTAACCATACCTATTTTAGTCAGTTGTCAACGTCTAACCAATATTGGTAAGTTATTCAAAATATAATCATACCTATTTTAGTCAGTTGTCAACGTCTCATCAACGTTTGATAATGACTTGAAAACATATCAAACCTTATTAAGTCGTTTTCCAATGGCAAATCAACGTTGGTAAATCGTCCAGACTTAAGCAGTAGGTTTGCGAGGTCGGCGCAATATTTGGTTCGACGTCGTATTACAACTACAAAATTTAAGTTATTACTCGACTACTATTTGTAATAATTCTGACGTCGGAATTAGTGAAAAAGTAGTTGGTAGTTGGTAAAATGTTGCTTGGGTTAGTATTTGAAAATCAGATTACCGCAAGCCGCGTAGGCAACAATACTTTTCAGCTTATCTCGAAATTTGTTAAGAGATAAAATAATCCAAAATGAATAGTTAACTTAAAAAAATATAGTTTGGGAGTCATTGGCGCAAGTAGTAAAAAACTGGGGGGTCAGTGGGTACTGGAACTTCCCTATTTTGAATATTTGACAAATAATTTTTTTTCTCTCAAAAGATGTGACTCTTTAAGTTAAAGCACTGTACTAAATTTTAAATAAATATCTTACGAAATACTCCAGTTAAACTTTGACAACCTATATATCGAACATGAGGGTCTAAAATGAAAAATGGCATTGTGAAACTCTTACTATTTTTGCTCGAGGAATCCATGGTTACCGGATTAGCCTTCTTTTTCATAGCACCCTGTATGTTAAGGTATTCGTATAATCATAATTATTAGTATACGTTTTTTATACAATCTCTGTTACGTCTAATAACATAATATTATATTTTTATTATTCTGAAAATAGAAGAGCATTCATTTGGCTCTAGTTAGTTATTTTCATAGAGATAATTGAATTGTTATAACATATCTGTTATCTTGTAAATGTTCCGTGAATTGAGTTTAAATAGGAATATCAACATTGATATAATACGACAAGCTCTAATGATTTCGGTAATAACTAATTTGACTTAATATAGATTAGACTACTGATGAACCCACCTGTTATGTATTTATTTCAAATAGATTAAGCTTTAATCTGACTTGTAAAAAGCACCATGACAGTTAGAAAATTGCAGCATATGGTCCAACCATATGAAACTTCTATTTAAACGGTATTTCATGAGATAATTTATATAAAATATCTGCCACTGAATTGAAAATAGCTTAATATATTTTATATTACACATACATTATCACAAATATTTGAGAGATAAATTGTTTTGTTTTTAAATCCGCTAGCCAACACAATGTACTATAATATCGAAAAAAGTTTGTCTTTGTATATTATATGTGTGCGCCTGTCATATTTCTAAAATCCCTTCTGAAAATTTATATATTTTGTGTAATCACTCGTTTCAACAAAGATTTTTTTAAATACCTTAAATTAGCATGAATTCACGTTGATCACCATGGGCGTCGTCAAGGAGGCAGAGCTTTTGACAGATAATGAATATTTTTCAGTAATATATGGATAGGTAGATCCTATAATGAAAACCAAGCAATTACAATGCTAAATAATTAAAAAAAAAAAGATTATTGCAATTTTACACATACAAAGTACTTACAATATTTTTTTTTATTTAAGTAACAATTTAGTACCTTTTTAATTTGTTATCAAGCCAGCTAAAAAAAGATACCAAAACAGCGCTTCGTATGGTTTAGACAAGACCGTATTATCCAGGGTCGCCCCTGTGTAGATTTACTTTTGTCGCTCTTCTAAATATACTTTTCATTTCCCTACTTTGCCAAACTATTTAATATTTTCATAATAACAATTAGTAATTAAAATAAATGCAATCTAAAAACTTAATTAGCTAAATAGGTACTTTACATGATATAGTAAAAGTTTTTAAAGATTTTCAAAAATATAATATGTAGTTTATTAAAACTATGGCCTTTGCGCATTTGTTCCGGAGTTTTTAATTCTACTTTAATTAAAAGAGCACTTTTCGCGATTGGTTTCAGACATTTCTTAATATTGCTCAAATTAATTGCTTCGCACATTTCATGTTCTATGGAGAGAGTACCTATGGTTTATTCGCTTTCTTGACTCATGGGAGACTGTAGGCAGTTCTACGCCGCACGTTCGTCAAAATAAAATAGGCGCAATAGGCACAATTTTTATTATTAAGTATTAAAAGTACCAATAATGACTGACACCGTTAAAGAAATAAACCGATGCGTATAAAGGATAGGCATTAAAACAATTATCTTATATCTGTTGGGTACACTCATTGTACAAGTGTCGCGCTCTTTTTATGAACAAAAACAATATACGCTTGTTTTAATTAAATTAAATCAAATGTCATTGCCGATACATTGCAGCAATGCAATGCTAAAAAACGAATATTTTTATATTACATATTTTTCAGATATTTTTTTTATTCTACAAAAAAAAAACATTTTCTAGTATCCACCGTGGAGAAATGTTCAGACGGTTTTCTAAAAAAATTGTACTTTGCCCCACTTTGAAAATTTTGGAGGCGACGCCCATGTTGCTCACAAAAACTCAGAAATTTTTAAATGAAAAATGGTAAAAAGGCAGTATATGAAAATATTATTTTTAAGTCTAGTTCAAGTAATTAAATGAAAATATGATAACAGCAACATGCCTGCCAAATAGCCAGGAAAGGATTTGTTTACAAGGAGATATATATATGTAAAAGTATACAAAATAGCAACTTGCATTTTTCTGATATTTACATTATCATTTCATTTATTTTGTTTACTTTTAAAAAATCTTTTTACGCATTAAATGAAAATTTGTTTATTAATCATAGAAATAAAGTTCAATTTAAATGTATATGAGCTAATTTAAAATGCGAGTAACTGACGTTATTAAATATAAAACATTCTGTAGAATGGATAAAGACAAAACTTCTATTAAAGATTATTCGCCCGTTTCATGGCTTAGCCTATTGGTTTTCATATCACGACAAAGCTGTCCAAGCAAAACAACAAGATATTAACAAAGTTTGGATACTAGTGGTCAGAGTGTGGGTATATAGTCATTATTTCTCAATTTAGCTCTAATATTATCAGAAGAAATATAAAATTACTAAAACTGTAAATTTCATGTTTTCCGTCACCTATAAAATAATTGCATTATTTTCATTAACATTTTTCTGTAGTTAGTTCATTATAAACAAATATAAAGGGATCTTTCCACCTAACATATTAAGCAGTTTAGAGACATAGAATTACTAATTTTTGTTAGTCACTCATTAATATCATTAACGTACATTTAATACAACGAACATACACACAGAATGCGAATACCTAAGACCAATTGATTTTTTGAAGAACTATTCTACAATTTTTTTTAATCTTTGGTTAGAGTGGCTCAAAATACACGTTTTTTTAAACCTTACAATTTCGAAATGGGTTAATCACAATTTTATTGCAACCCACGATTTTCCCATATTATGGTGGTAAATTATTTTATAGAAATTCCGTCCGAAAATGGTGGTTACATAGTTGTGTCCTCTTCGAGGCATCTAAAGCTTCTGCATCTTGCTGTAGCAAGAATGAGTTGAATCAACAATAAAATATCTGCATAATGTTGCCTATAGTCAGTAATTTTCAGATTGATTGCAATAATATGCCAATAGATGGTTTTATAATATTTCATTTCAAGCCGCTAACTTATGCAAGGGCAAATTTTAAGGAATTGAACTTTTCATAATGTATGATTGAACTTGTCTGTTCTGTACTGGCAGTTAGCAGTCAGAACCCAGAAGTTCAAACTAATGGAAGAGATTAAGGAGGGTTGAAGTGGGAGATCGGGGTTTTCCATATAAATAACCATCACTGGAAGGGTAGTTTTTGAGCGTACCGATTTTGGATCTTCCTCCTACTAAGAATGTTAAAAAAAATTTGGTTTCTAGATTACAAACGGTCAGAGTTGTCCATAAAAGTAATGGTGAGAAAAACGCTTAATAGATGAAGCTCTAGCTTAACAGCTACTGGCGTTCAACAATTAAATAAATCGCTAATCTAAAGAAGAGATTTACGATTACATTCACTGAATTAATCCTTTAGTGGTAGCTTATTGCCATCTTTGTACTTCTGAATTTCCCGAAATAATATATATCCTTAATTTATTTAAGAGTTATATAAAGACGTTTTTATAGTTTTAGAGGATATAAAAACCAAATTTTCTTTTACAAACTAAACAAATAAAAATGTCTAAATATAAATAACTAAATAAAAATAATTGTATAAGCTATGAACTGAAAAAATATTGTGCAAACCTTTAAGGACAGGTGCAAAATCATGCATGGTGTAATGCGTATTGTAATCCAACCATTCCACCACGAAGTACGCCATTGGCCAGCCTATATTATCTTTACCACAGCCTCTACTTAATTTTATTTTATACATGATTCGGCCGGTATATATATAGCGTGAGAGAACTCATTTTAAAATTTAAAATGTGAATAAAATTATATGTATATGTTATAAAAGAGTTTACACACATTGTTACTTTTTAGGTCAGCCAGTAATAAATTTATTAAAATATCTTTTCCATATTTTACACATCAGTTATTCGGTTTGCAAATACCCATCTAATGTGAGAAAATTATATTTAAAAAATCGATTGCAGTGTACCAGTTGCAGTGTATAATGTATAAATATAGAAAGCAGATAAATGCTGATGCTATTCTGAAAATTCTGTATATCTTTAAGATTGTTAACATTATAATAGAACAAAGTATATACAATTTGCAAAGAATCTCTTTAAGTACTTTTTGGAAGCAAAATAATAAACGTATTTTAATTTTAAATACCTAGCTTTATTGTTGTATTATAGTATATGTTGGTATTATGATATTTTAAATAGTTATAGAGAAAAGTTGAAATGATGGCTTAACGATAATGCAAAGTGCACCTTTAATACAGGAAAACACTTAAAAAATATTTATTGGTTACTTAATTAAGTAACTGTCATGTTTCAGCTAAATTTGAACGATAAATTAATCTGAAAGTTTTGTGTTCATTTGAACTGTCATAATAAATTTTAAAATTGCTACTTAAATCTATACTTTAAAATCCATTAAAACGCTTAAAACATATTTAATTAATATCCACCATTAAAGCAGTTGTAATGAGAACTTTCTATTATTTCTAATATGAGAAACCATAGTCTGTAGTTTGTGGATAGTCCCAGTAACACAAACATAACCTCAACCAGTTGAGAATGGCTCCAAACAACAAGTTTTCTCTAATCATTAAGGGGCCTAGTCGGGAAAAAGCTTCGGATAGCTGTGTCACTCTCTAGAAAGTTTTTATACATGCGCCGCTGAATAATTTTGCACTTGACTATACCTTCACTAGACGTTTTCTTCACCGACTTCATTGAGGTGCGATTCCCGATAGAGGTAACACTTCCTTGCTCCATTTGTAGTGACAAAGATACTTATTTAGAAAATTCTTTTTAACCAAATAGTACGGAATAAAAGTTTGAAACTTGCTGAGCATAATTATGAAGATTCATTCTAGACGACATGTATGAATTTTACCTCGAATTTTACCGATTTATATCATAATTCAGGAGCTAATCACGTCCAAATTTCACTTATATTTACAGTATAAATTTTCCCTACATAAAGTGAAAATTAATTAAAATAGATATACATGTACCCTCTAGTACACTTTCAACTACTGATCCTCCAAATTTGGTGTAAATTGACCAAACCGTATGGAAGAAATAAATTTTGAAAAATTACCTTACAAACACTGGTCGATTAGCCCTCTTAAGATAAAGTCACAACCATCACCCAGGAGGGTGACACGGTTAGAAAGAAACGCCAGTGACACAACACGTTAATTCATGGGAAGGCATCACTTTGTTATTGATACTATTAACAGTACTTACCAGTGGCGGAACTAAGGGTGGGCTAAGGCCCACGCAAAAAAGCTATGGTCCACCCTGGTGCCCACCTGCTAGTCAAGAAAAATATGGGTTTTGCCGCCCATAGGCCAAGACAGTTTTTTGCCACCACTTGTAACTGAAGGAAGAGGAGGATTCAACTTTTTTTTGTTTAATTTCCAGACGCAACCTAGTCTGACCATAAAAAAAAATGCAAAGCGACAGGCGCACTGCAAAAAGCGGCAAATCGTCCAGCGGTGGGTGGTGAATTATAGGTTATATCATATAAAACAATTGTAGCATGTGGCATTTAATTCATATTCATACATGTTTCTTGGCCCTACTCGTAGGCCACCCAGCGGTTCACTTTTAGATTAAAGCTAGTTCCACCACTAGTACTTACATTAACCAGTTCTTAGCCTTACAACAGCAATTTTTCTCAATAATCTTATAATATCTAACTATCGTAGTAATATTTTATCTTTTAGAAATACTTTCATTTCAGTCTCATTCATACGGAGAATTATACATATTTTTCATTTTACCATATTCTTACATAACACGTTTAAAAACTTCATCAGCAAGATTTTTCCAACTTTCCTTCATATCTCTATCTACTGGACATTTCTCTAAAATTTGCTATTTCTTTCCATTCTCCAAGGCATCTTCTGTCTCACTCATACATTTTTTTCTTGAACCCTTGTAACTTTACTAATTTTTTCAGCGTTTTCAATGGTGTTTGGAAATTGGATAGCGATACCACACCTAAAAATGTTAGCGGACTATATGCCAAACATATAATCGTTGACTGTCGTGTTGCTAAGCTAATTGAGGAACAAGTGGCAAACTACGTATAATTTTATATACATTTATCCCGGCTTTCTGCAAGTGCCTGCCTCAATACTTGTTCTACTGGTTGCATATATTACAGGTATATAAAGACATACACCACATACATTTTTATGTGGTGTGTTTACTTATATACTTGTAATAGGATTGTTTTTATAACAACCGGCCCTGAAAAATGGTACATATTTCCGCTGTCTACACCAGCCGCCATCGTTTAGTTTTTATAAAAAAGTTTATGCCTTATGTGGCATATTTGCGCTACTATTTTATATAGCTACCGTCCTAGAATCAATGTAATAATCAAGTAAAGTCAAATTTATTGCGAATATATAAAACGGTCGACGAATATAGATTGACACATACCCACAGGCAAACTTTTTTCGATACTTAAGTTTAGGATGTTCTTAAATTTCTGTGGTTAGTAAACATCGTTGTCGATGTACTGAAATATTGTCGTCGTTAATGGTGTTATACTGAGACTAAGACATGTTAAATACTTGGCTCATTTGTAAATACATACCTACCCAAACTCTTTATAAGTTCAAGTTTGGTAATAATTTAGATAAAGTTATTCATTCCTCTTGACTCGCTGAGGTCTTAACGGCCATAGTTGGAGCTTATATGAGAATTAGAACAATCGATACGTATTCGAAAGTGTAAATCAAAGCTAGGGAATTACGAATGGGAGTTAAAAAGGATCATAGAAACGTGGAAAAGCGGGAGAACTAGTTATGATGTTCACAATTTAGTAATGTAGCTTTGATGATAATAATAATAATAACACCACATGAAATTACAACCCCCTTTATCCATGAAAGTCTGGATTGACCTTGTGTGGAAGAGAGCTACACATTTAGAGACAATGGACACACACCCAATATTCGAGTATACTACGTTTAATCTCTCTCACAGAAAAATCCCAGTTGCTCGACCGGGAATCGAACCCGGGACCCCAAAGTTTCGAGGCAAGTACGTTACCTCTAGACCACGGAGCCATATTATAAAAATTTTTTTGTTTGTCTCGATTTAAAAAAAAATATGTGTTTTCTCTACATCTTGTTGTTACCTGATTACAAAAACATTTGGTAGCCGCATAATGATCCTGATCATTTTTAGATTGCGCTTTAGATCGGCGACCATGTTAGGACTTTCTCAGTCAAATGCTCTAAAAACACTACCCAAAACAATTAAAGGATCATGAGTTAAAACTAATAGGTTTTCTAAAATTCTGCTATTTTGGTCAAAATCGGTATTCATTGGGTCTTCTGAGAACTCGAACTCGTCCATCATTAACCCATAATTTAAATCTCGAATCATCTGAAAAATAACTTGGCTCTGGTTCTGTAAAAGTTGATGTTCTTAAGTAAACAATAATCTCGTTTGCTTATGGTGTCTGATCAATCTAGGTGTTCTAATCGGCCATCTAAACCATAAATTGACTTCTCTAAGTCTATTACGCACTATTTTGACCGAAACCGAAACTCTTCTAGCTCTAGAGAAGTAATTTGTTAGAGCAGGTACATTTAAAAAACGGATGCAGTCTAAGAATTCTGTCATCGGGGGTCGTTTGTGGTCCTGTGGCGGCCTTGATCATATCTTCTTGGGACATGTCCCGTCTCTTAATGCCATCTCCAAAGTCTAGAGACCACATTTAGCATTTGGCTTACATATTGTTGAGGATGCCTTTCTTGCAAAAGCGTAACTTCTCGTGTTACATCACAGGGTCAAAGGTGTCTTGTAAAATTCATTTTTCAATAAATAACAAAATAACAAATTAGAAAAACGTATGTAATGTACGTTTAAGAACCATTTTGTTTCGATTTTTATTAAATCACACAGATTTTTGTCTACTTTCAAACTTCTTTTAGTTCATAATATTCTGTTTAATGTTATTTATATTGTAAAAAATTGTGTCTATTTCTATTGACTTGTCCTATATCTTCTATGTGATCTTTTGGATTAATAAATTTTATTCTATTTTATTGCTGCTTGTAATGACAACAAATGAATCATGAGAAAATAAGTTTGGCAGCCAACTTGATTAATAAATTTATGAAAAATTAAATGTAAAGGAATTTTCACCGAATAGATATGACCTTTTGAAAAAGTGATATTTGTAATGTTTTAGGTAGTTTATTAAAATAAACTTTTGCAAACATCAATATTTCTGTACACGAGATATGTCAGATTTCTGCCTGGCAAGCTTTAGAATCCTTATGTCAAGTTAACGTTAACAATGTGTATGTACACTGTCACTTGTTTTTTAACTGTAACTGTTTCTTATAAAAAAAATATGTGTATCTACAGGGTGAGTCAGTTTTTTGTAGACAAACTTTAACTGGAGATAGAACACATGATTTTAAAAAGAAAAGTTCCTATAAACATATGTCGTAGAACGCTTCGTTTCCGAGATACAGGGTGTTGAATATAATTTTTTTTTTCTCGAATTTTCATTATAACTTATAAACGAATGCTTAGATTTTTTCCATGTTTGGGAGATAATGCCTATTAATTAAAGGGCATAAAACAAGCGATAAGAATGTTCAAAAACTTGCACAGTGGCGGAGTGGAGGGGGTGCTCAACCACTTTCTTAAACAGAACTTCTACACCAATGACTATTTTTTTAAAAAACTGTTATTTTCGTTATCTGCATACAGTTTAACAAAAATAATGTCCCTTCTTCTCTTTCGAAATTCCTGTGCGTTTCCGAGTTATTTTGATTTTTAGTGTTTGATGTGGTACTAAATTAAGTAATTTATTCAGGGTGAGTCAGTTTTTTGTAGACAAACTTTAGCAGGAGATAGAACACATGTTTTTAAAAAGAAAAGTTCCTATAAACATATGTTGTAGAATGCTTCGTTTCCGAGATACAAGGTGTTGAATATAATTTTTTTTTCTCGAATTTTTTAAGTATGTATTTGTATGTATTGTATTTGAGTATGGCTTGATATAACAAATATTTATTTTGACTACATTGGAAAGAGATAAAGAATAAGAGATTTCGGCTTTTTAGAATCCTTAACAAACCATATTTAGGTAGGTTTCGTTGAAAGAATTAAATATTTAGCCGATAATTGATAATAAATAAATTACTTAATTTAGTACCACATCATCACTAAAAATCAAAATAACTCGGAAACGCACAGGAATTTCGAAACAGAAGAAGGGACATTATTTTTGTTAAACTGTATGTAGATAATGAAAATAACAGTTTTTTTAAAAAATAGTCATTGGTGTAGAAGTTCTGTTTAAAAAAAGGGTTGAGCACCCCCTCCACTCCGCCACTGTGCAAGTTTTTGAACATTCTTATCGCTTGTTTTATGCCCCTTAATTAATAGGCATTATCCCCCAAACATGGAAAAAATCTAAGCATTCGTTTATAAGTTATAATGAAAATTCGAGAAAAAAAAATTATATTCAACACCCTGTATCTCGGAAACGAATCGTTCTACGACATATGCTTATAGGAACTTTTCTTTTTAGAAACATGTGTTCTATCTCCTGTTAAAGTTTGTCTACAAAAAACTGACTCACCCTGTATATTTGAAAGGTCATATAGCCGATAACAGTATCATTGAGATATTATTATTAGGAAATGTGTACCAAAAAAATAAAAATGAAATTTAAGACATTCATATACTCCTGTATGCAGTCAGGCCCATTATTCGAGTTTAGAAGTAGATCCATTAAGACACCGGCATATTTTCCTATCCCCGGTGTAAATTTCAGCGCATCGTGATGACTTAAGCTCACTTCATCCCCTTTTAGCCTGTGCTGATTTACGTTTGGGGTACACACGGGCATGGGTCTAGTCGAGCAATTAACAAGGTTAGCCTGGCTAATCCCATGAATGATGTCTGCATCTGACGGATCGCCGTATCGCTCTGTAGCTAAAGCTTCTGGATACACTATGACAAGAAAATAAAGGATATTTTTATTTTTGTCAATTTTATGTGTAAACTTATTTCTCAAGTTAGAGAAACATAATTTTTTGATAATTAATTGCAAATAGAGAAAATTGAATTACGAAGAGACGGTGAACATCAATTCATTCTCTCATTGATTTGTGATTTTTTTTAACGTCTGTTGTATACGATATGTGTATCAAAGTATTAGATATAGTATATGGAAGACTGAAATTTGACATCACATTGTGCGCAGTGTTCCTTGTTGACCACACGACAGCTAGATTTAAAATGAATTCACTGAGCAATGATGAGTTGTTTGCCCTTGTTTTAATGTTGCCATTTAAGGTACTCATGTCTCATAGTTCAATACACATACTGCATCACTCACTATGTCTCTCTTGCTTAGTTTGCTTTAGGCTAGCCTAGTTTGCTATTATTATTTGTCTTTTCCATTACTTGTGGTATACTGACAAGAATATAACAAGTTAGAAACCGGGACAAATGATCTTAGTTACCAAACAAGCCTTGCAGGTTTAATTCAACGCAGGTCGGAGCTGTTGTCCGCTGAGTAGTTGTTTCCTGTAAATCTTATTCAGTATATAGTCTAGCCCACCAGCGTTAGATGTCGCAGTACTTGGTACCTGCTTTGCAGGTCGCTATTGGTCACTAAGACATCGGTGATGTCTGACAGGTAGTAGCACAGACCACCAAAGGGATACATTTATCACTCACTATGTCTGTCTTGCTTAGTATGCTTTATGCTTGCCTGGTTTGCTATTATTATTTGTCTTTTCCCTTACTTATGCGATTTATTCTCAAAATACTGTCAAATCTACACTTATAAATAAAGCTGCAAATCGTTTCTGTGTATCATGGTCGTAGAATACAGATGTACTTACTGTCGCCGGCATTCACCTTGACCGCGAAACTCTTTCTCCAGTCCAGTCTATTATTAGCTTTCGAGTTGTGTACACGTTAAGTCACCTGGACGTATCGCATATTGCTTTTGTGTTTTTATTTTATTTGTTGTACTGTATTGTTGATATTAATTTAATAATAAAGCATGTCAGACGTACGCAGGGGTAGAAAATGGCCATTTGCTGACAAAGTGAATAAATTCATAGGTGAATTCCCGGATTTATTCTATGATGGTGCTAAAATAATTTGTAAAGTGTGCGAGAATGATTTGATGTGCTGGGATAAGCGTGATTGTGGATATCACGTAAATAGTGTACACCATAAAAATAAAAAAATGGCGTGCCTTCGACAACACAGTTTATGTTTGATTTACTATTAATATTGATTGCCTGTAATGTTCCGCTGCACATACTCGATAAACAACCATTTCGAGAGTTCTGGAATAAATACAATGCCCAGGTGAAGTTACCAAGTCACACAACTTTATGTAACTATCTACCAACTGTACACGTAGACATAGTAAATAAGGTGAAATGTGATTTAAAAAATACACGGCTGTGGATATCTGTTGATGAGACAACAGATTGTAAAAAAAATTCTATTTTAAATGTTATAGTACGAGTACTGGACCGTCTTAAATCGATAATGCCACTGTTACTAGCTAGCAAAAGACTAAGTCAGTGTACTAGCGAAACAATTATCAGGGTGGTGTTGGAAACGTTAGAAAAATTTGAACTGTCAAAAAGTCAATTGTTGATGTTTGTGACTGATCGCGCCGTGACAATGCGTTCGGTAGGCTGTTCTTTGCAAGAACAAGGTTGTACGTTTATATATGTTACGTGTAAAGTGCATGCTTTACATCTTGTGACAGAAACTATTCGAAAAGATTTTCCAGAGGTGGATGCATTAATAGCAAGTACAAAAAAAGTGTTTCTTAAATCTTCTAAACATCTCCGTGCATTTCATAGCAAGTGTCCCGGTATTCCTGAACCACCACAGCCGATTCTTACACGTTGGGGAACATGGTTGCAGGCAGCTTTTTATTATGCTGAATATTTCCAACAGATAAAAGCTGTGATACTACAATTCAATCCAGATGAGGCTGCAGCTATTAAGGAAAGCCAAACAAAATTCGAAGATATTTCCGTTGAAACAGCTTTAAAAAATATTGCGAAGAACTATAAGCCATTACATGAAAGCATAAAAAAATTAGAAAACAGTGTGTTGTCGTTAGCGGAGTCACTGCAAATAGTGAACGAAGTAAATCTACTGCTACACGCTATAGGTAACGCAACAAATGAGCGCGTTAAAGAAAAGTTCGCAAGTGTGTTAAATAAAGACACCGGTTTTACCAAATTAAGACAAATATATGATGGTGCAGCCCCAGATCCGTTAAGTGCGTTCAAAGACTATTTTACGTATACGTGTACTACATCAGTAGATGTCGAACAGTCGTTTTCAAAATATAAGACTTTTCACCAATGCGAACATCACTCATGGAGACATAGAAATATACCTGATGCCGCAAAATGGCTAGTTAAAAGGGTAAGTTTTACATACATTGTTATAAATTGTAACAGTTTATTGTTTCTCGTATTAGTTAATTTCGCGTACGCCACTGTCCCACGGAACATTTTTGACAGCCCTACTTATAAAGCAGGAAATATAAAATGATGTGTGCGAGCAGGTTTATGACTTTTGCAGTATCATTTGTGTGTACATGTGTGTGTAAGTGGATGCAACAGTATATGTGCATACCGATATGTTTAAAATCGTTTTAATATACATATAATATCATTCATATAGACTGTTTTAACTCATTTAGTACTTTATTCATAATTTAATTCAATTTTCAATTCATATTCGTATTTTAATCAAATCTGTTTATATTCATATTTTAATCAAATGACATCCAATTCATTTGTGAAAAGAACATTTTTTTTTCTATTTGTCTTTTTTTGTTTTAATATTGTCATTTACTATTTTATCATTTACTATATATTTTTCATTTTATGTATATTAATTAATTTTTATTCGGCTTAATATTAGTTCACCCACGAACAAGGTCTTACCTTAATGGGTATTCTCTGTTTATTTGCCACTGTTAAAGTTTAGTTGTATTGTTTCTGTCACTGTAATCTTTTTTTTTGTGAATAAATTATTATTAAAAAAAAGGCGTTTCAATAAGAGCGCAATATTTGAATTGCGCGCCAGTTTGGCTGTCATGATGTCACAAGATTATGTCATGCCAAGTCGATAAGAGACAGATGGGAGTTAGTAAACATGGAGAGTTATACGATAGAACAATGCGTCCTGATTGTTAAACATTATTATCAAAATTGCGATTGCCACGATTCGTAAAGTGCGTCCAATTTTCGATCGAAATAATGTTCATCATTCATCTACTGTGAAAAGAATAATCGAAAAATTCGAAAGTACTGGTTCGGTTAGTGAGCTGAAACACACGATACACGCTCGTAGAGGTCGCTCAGTACAAAACATCACGGCAGTTCGCGAGAGCATGGCCAAGAGTCCAGAGACGTAGATTCGTCATCGTGCACAAGAATTGGACGTTACAATAGCCACTCTTCAGCGTATTCTCACTAAAGATTTGCATCCCCATGCCTACAAAGTCCAATTGACTCAACAACTTCTGCCAACAGACCATGCACAGCGAAGAGAGTTCACCAATTGGATCCTTGGACAACAAGAAGTGATTGCCGATTTTGCGGACAAAATCATTTTCAGTGATGAGGCCCATTTTCACCTCGATGGCTTCGTTAATAGGCAAAACTGCCGCATTTGGGGCTCAGAAAATCCACGAATGATTCATAAGAAAGCAATGCATCCAAAACGTGTCACTGTTTGGTATGCATTGTGGCCGTTTTTCTTTTAAGATGAGGCGAGTAATGCAGTAACGGTGAATGGCGAACGTTATCGTGCTATGATAACCAGTTTTTTGTGCCTCAACTGAAAGGTATTCTTCTCGACGACATATGGTTTCAGCAGGACGGTGCTACTTGCCATACCACCCGTGAAACATTGACAGTCTTGCACGAGTCTTTTCCTGGTCGTATCGTCTCTTGGTTTGGTAACCAGAATTGGCCGCTCTTGAGATTTAACACCTCTGGACTTTTGGCTGTGGGGTTATCTGAATTCACAAGTTTATGCGAACAAGCCCGCGACCACCGAAGCATTGAAGATCGAAATTAGACGCTATACCAACGAAATACTGCCTCATGTATCCAATACTATTATTTAAAATTTCGCCAAGAGATTACGCATGTGCCAGCAAAGCCGTTGCGGCCATTTACCAGATGTTTTGTTCCATACATAACTTCCAAATGTCTACATTATTACTCAATAAATATTTCAATACTTTGCTACAGAAAACCATGTTTTATTGAACCTTGAAATATTGCGCTATTATTGAAACACCCTTTATTATTGTATTATTATTACTTGTGGCATACTGACGAGAACATAACAAGTTCGAAACCGGTCTATGTCTAGTGAAGAATTGACAAATGATCTTAGCTACCAAACAAGACTTGCAGGTTTAATTCAACGCAGGTCGGGCTTTTTGTCCGCTGAGTAGTTGTTTTCTGTAAATCGTATTTAACATACTGCATATCAACACCATCAGATGAAGATGGCTATGCGGTCAATTTCTGTATTTGAGACAAGATGAAATATCCACTAATTTGGAGCTATGGCCCCTTGAAAAATGAAAAAAAATCCTCGGGAACAATTTAATCATAAATCATTCGCAATACAAATTTTTTTTGCTCCTGACTTATGAAGCAGAGTGTATCTGCCGTGATGGCAATTTTTTAACTAACATGTATTTGAACTAATCGATGTATAGTCATATTGTGATATTTTCTCACCAAGTCGTATGTACCTATATTTTCCAATATATATGATAGATATGATATTAAATATACACTGGCCGGTACAGCAAGAAAAATTGGTATATTTTTAATCAAAATATTTCTGTGTAAATAAAACGTGTAAAACTGTTTCTTGGTGTATTTTCTTAATCTTTTCGCTTAAAGGTATAGTTCTTTTAGATCGATAACTTCAATTTTTAGGATAAAAGGTGCTCGACGTGAATTTGTGTACCTGACATAAAGAATAGTCGATTATAAAACGAAATTTCTTTATTTAATACCGAATATTACTTCCTCTAGCTCTGATTACACTCTCAAGTCTACGTTGCCTGCCTTCAACTATGTGTTGGATTGTCTCTTGAGAAATGTTATCCCACTCTTCCTGTAATGCATCCCTAAGTTGCTGCAATGTTCACAACTATCCACGACGTTGCCTTATCCGTCTTCCCAGCATATCCCATACATGTCTATGAGATTTAGGTCCAGAATACGTGCTGGCTAGTCTAGGGCTTCAATACCAACGTTATGGAGGTAGTTTCTAACAATTCTGGCCACGTACGGATGAGCATTATCTTATATTGAAAGGAATTTCTAACCAATAAACCCCGCAAAAACCATCACATCTCTTTCAAAATGTCATTAATGTACCTTCTAGCCGTTAAAGCACCTCCATCTACTAACACAAGCTCTGTGCGAGCCACGTTAAGCTAAGCTTTCCTAGCGACGCACATTTCACGTTACGCAAGACGCAATACGCTCGGCGTAAAACGCAGTAGACTTGTTCAATGAGAATCAAATGAGAGCGTTTTCCTAACGTTTTAAAAAGCTCTCATTTGATTCTCATTGAACAAATCTACTGCGTTTTACGCCGAGCGTATTGCGTCTTGCGTAACGTGAAATGTTCGTCGCTAGGAAAACTTAGCTTTAGATATGCTAGCCTACACCATTGCACATTATATTGCATGTATCTTTCTTGTCGCCTTCTTTAAACTCACTCTCGTCCATCTGGAGACCTCAGGACAAATCGGGACTCATCAGAGTAAAGAACATTGCTCCACTGCTTGATATTCCAATTGAGATATTTCCGTCCGAAATTGCGCCTGGCCATACGATGATTCCGGAGAAGCTCGGGGCCTGTTGATGGCCTTCTAGCAGATAATTTTCTTCAACTAACCTTCTTCTAATGGTTCTATTGCTGACATTGACCTGGCGTATTTCTTGCAGTTCATTCCTTACTTGAACGGTAGTCAAACGTCGATCTATCAGGATAGAAATCATGATGAATCGATCATCACGAGGAGTTGTGCTTCAATATCTTCCACATTCCGTCCTTCTACGGTATTCACCGATTTCTCGAAAGCGCTGTATACATTCATATTTCCATGAAAGGATTTGACTAAAAAAAATGCGTCAAGTGGGAAATGACAAGTTTTTTATTAACGTTTTTGCATAATTTGATTATGAAATAACTAGGAAAAACAATTTTAGTTTAAAAAATGTTTAGCTGTGGGGAACTAACAATGTCCTAAACTTACCATCAATACCTCGTATTCTGGCCCCTACTTCAAGTATACGTCTGGACATGCATCAGATGATGTGATCGATCATAACTTGTGAGACTTGTATCTAGAAAATGTTAAGAATACCTGACAGTTGCCTCATATTCTCTGGAGCCGGTTGATGGTTTTGGAGTGCCCTACGGAAAAAAACCGCACACATATTCAATGGGAATCAAGTTAGGAGAAAGCAGTGGAAGAGGATTATGGAGCATTATTATCAATAAAAATAAAATTTTAGCCAATAGCAGTTTGAAAACTCGTCACAATGTTGCTGACAATATCATTTTCATACGTTTGTCCAGTTATGGTCCTTATGCAGATGTGCAAGTGTATCCTCCAACATATCGTCACCTAAATGCAAGAACTAGGAAAATCAAATTTCTTGACTTTGAGTTAAAGTTAAAAAAGAGAATTATGCGTTTTCTCGTAATTACTTTTTGTGATTCAAAATGGGAGATAATATATGTATTTATTTTTATGTTTATGACTTGGTTTCTAATTAGTTTTTGCATGTAAACAAAACAAATAAAAGAAATATATTTTTTTAAATTTTTATTATCGTCAAAAAAAATTAAGTTGCAGTTACCTACTTTTAACTTCTTTTTACATTTGACAATAGATGCCTCTAGTTCATTTATAAAAGTTATCCACTTTATACATTAAATATTATATAGTAGTTAATAATTCACTGGCGGTTCTTCTATAGGGTCATTTGGTCAATGACCTCCCATATACAAATAAAAAAATAGAGCTATTTATTTTCTGAAGTTTAAAAATATATAATATATATATTTTTATTATCCTTAAAAAAAAAATATATATATATATATATATATATATATATATATATATATATATATTGTATTTTTAAACTTCAGAAAATGAATAGCTCTATTTCTTTATTTGTATGTGGGAGGTCATTGACCAAATGACCCTATAGAAGAACCGTCAGTGGTTAATATATGGTCACACAGATAACTCATAATATAAAAATTTCGAGTTACCTAATTCTTGCATTCAGGTGGCGATATATTCCTTCGCATATCGTAACACTGCCTCCTTTAAAAGCTACTGTGGGTTGGACAAAGCTTTGGCTGTATCTCTCCCAGGGGTGGATGAAGGACCCTAAACCGGCACGGGAAATCTGAGGCAAATGGCCCACATAGTACTGTTCAAAATGTATGTCATGTATCCTGTTTTTAATTAAGTAAGTTTGACACAGTAATGGGGTACTTTCCTATTCTTTTTTTTTTTATTTTAAAATGAAAATCTAGAGATAAAAAGAAGATACGTGTTTTCTTTATTATTTTGTTTTCATTTAAATTAAATTTTTCAATTCATTAAATCAAATTTTCGAGACGTCACTAAGCGCAAATTCAAATAGAGCGCCAAATGTAGTTATTTTTAGGATATTTCATAAGGTTTTTCGAAAATTATATTTTCAAAATATAAGCAATTCCACTTTCATCTCAGATCAATGAAATTACTCCGTTATATGAACATTTATTTTATTTTGTTTCTAATATTTAAATAAAAAATAATCAATCAAAAAATACACAAAACAAAACATAACATTATTACGAAAACAAAAAAAAAAAATCAAGAAAGGAGAATTAAAACATGCCTATTTCTAGGCATATTAAGTAAATTTAAATGAATTAAATAAATTTTAAACCCGCACAGAAACTAATAGCAGATAAAGAAAACATAAACTGACAGACTGCTAAAAACATACTTTTGTTTTAGGTTAAGTTAATGTTCAAGTACGATATGCACATAAATTTATTGTGTTCCGAAAAGCATGCATCCAACATTTATCACTATATTTCATTATTTTTTATAAACAATGTAAATTTTATAAAAAAGGTATCGTATCCTTATGAGTCATGATAAAACACCGATATTTGCAGGACATCACAATTTTTATAAATTATACAAACTTGTTACTTTTTACGTAATATTAACAGAACATTAGTATGCGCCGAATATGGAACTCGTTACTTAGCACTGATAACATAAATTAACATAAATATTATAAATTTGTGTTTCATATGATTTATAAAATATCATTTTATCAATATTACGTAAGTACTGTTTCACTTATATGACTCTTACGTAACAATGAAGAAACTATCATATAATGAACATGTTAAAAATAGTGGGCACAAATACGAAAATAGGACACCATTTTATTATAAAACAGAGTTCTTTTCTCATCTCATCTAGTTATATAACTACTACAAGTTAGATTGACTGGCTACTCGCTCTTGTGAATTTTTCTTTGATCGTGCAGGAAAGTATTGTTTGATTATGATGTAAATAAATTGCTAACGACATCCCCAAAATGATTTAGTTTTTGTGTCTAATATTTTTTTAGTATCGAGTATATCAGAAAAAAAATCTGTTTTTTAAGAAGATCACTTTTTTGAAATTATGAGGAACTAGAAAGTAGTAAATTGGATGATCAATTTGAACATTTAAAAGCTCACGTTCAAGAACAAAACTCATGTTTAATTGTAATAATAAAATTTTTCTTTCATTTTCATTCATTTCTTTTATATATTTTGTTCTTTTCATCAATATAATTTATCTTGCAACTATTTTTCCAAAAAACCAATATTTATCCTATAATAAAATAAATGCAATAATATTCATTTTTTATTATTATTACTTACTTATTTTTTTATGTATTCATTTTTTTGACACGTAGTAAATATAAATTTGAAAGAATTTTCTTTTCATGTGTCACCCGGCCCATATTTATTATTTTAAAATTGGGAGTTAATAACCCCGGTAGAATCATAGCAATGAATTTCATGTGTTTAGGTTATCCTATTTAAAATAGCAATTGATCTATTTCAGAATTTTGACTTAAATTTTCTAATGCATAAGGTATTTTGGAGGTGGAGACATCAAACATACACAACTACCCCTCTTCATGGCATAAAACGTTTTTTTTAACTAGAGTTTTTTTTATCAATAATTCATGATATTTAAAGTATTAAGCATAATCTTACTTAATATATTTATATTAGGTGGTTAATAATACTGTGAATCAACAATTATGTCAAAATGTACAAATAAATAATAATAACGTCGATTGATTTTAATAATTTAATATGTTTAACAAAAATGCAATTAAAATATAAAAAAATCTAATGTAATTAATATATTCTACAATATGTCCTAGGACTGAATAATTTGTTTACAAATTCGTCCTTAAATTTTTTGTCTAGTGTAATATAACTACGTTCGCTACTCCAAGGCATGAGACTCATGGCCCGCAGGTGCCGTATGCGGGCTCCATCGACGTTCCAAACAAATCCGCCAATCTGCCCCCCTGTGACTATTAACATGACAAATGCTAATATATTTCACGGCTTTCAACGGATAAAACAGATCTAAACTGATATATTTTTGTATCTTAGTTTTCTTCTTTGTTTGTCTTTCTTTTCACTTAAGCGCAACTCCATTATTTATCCACGCTCAATTTTCACAGCTCATGGTAATTTATACCATAAAAAATTGTTTCTAAAACTTATATATCAGAAGGAATAATCAAAAGTAAACTATTTCAAATTAGTTAACTAAAATAATGTCTGTCTAAAAAATAACAACATTAAAATTACAGTGGTAATAAATAAGCCTGTCCAAGGTCATTAATCCTACAGAGACGTACTGGGTATGCATTATATCATAATACTTGAATAAGTACAATAATAAAAACAAAAATATTTTATATATTGTGATGTTTTTGTACTATTTCGTTCGCTTTTAATTCTTTTTTATGTATTTCCCTATATTTTGTAAGCTTAGTGCTGCACATTATTATTAAACTGTTAAATGACGTTCACACATGTACATTGTATATCTAAGTGATAACTAATAATAAATAAATAAATAAGTAAATAAAATAAATTGAATTAAATTTTATTAATACTGGTACACTTTATAAATATATGTACAAAACTCACCTTCTTAAGCAGATTTATGAAGTAGCTTGGTTGTCGTTATCACAAACTGGAGCACTTCTATAATAGCTGTGTAGCATCAGATATGTTTCTACAGTTGTCTCAGTAAGCGATGTTCGCTGTGGTGAAAAAAATATGTTTGTATTTTGAAAAGGACCGTTCGACATCTACGGAAGTAATACAGGCATAAGTAAAACACTCTGTGAACTCACTTAACGCAGCTGTAGATGCACCATCACAAATTTGTCTTAATTTGGTAAAATCAGGATCTTTCCGTAATACACTCTAGAATTTTTCAATAACGGGCTTATTTCTTGCGTCATTTATAGTCTGTAGCTGTGTATTTACGTCGTCCACTATTTGCAGTGATTCCACTAACAACAACGAAGTATTTTGCAGTTCCTCTATTGCGTCGTGTAGTCCTCTATAATTGTTATAAATAGTTTTTAAATCTGTTTCAAGGGAAACATCTTGAAAGCTTGTCTGGCTTTCCTTAATAGCTGCAGCCTCGTTAGGGTTGAACTGTAGTATCACAGCTTTTATTTGTTGAAAATATTTAGCATAATAAAAAGCTGCCTTCAACCACGTTCCCCAACGTGTAAGAATCGGCTCTGGTGGTTCCGAAATACCAGGACACAGTGTGTGAAATGCTCGAAGTCGTTTAGGAGATTTGAGAAATACTTTTTTTTGTATTTGCTATTAATGCATCTACCTCTGGAAAACATTTTCGAATCGTTTCTGCTACAAGAAAGTGAAGAAAGTGAAGTAGAAACGCATCATATTTATTACTCTCTTGTATTCTGTTATATGATTTTAAATGGAGAAATAGATTATCCTGAAATTCTTAGCCTAAGCTTTCATGTTCTAAATCTACAAACTCAAAAATCACAGTACGTTACATTTTTTCTTTTTTGAGGAAGAAATTATTTTAGACTATCTGAAAATGTGAAAAAAGAGAAAAATGTAATCAAAAATTGACCTCGCATTTATACATTACTCTACGGATTTCCTATACAATAAATATGATTTGTAGAATTGCACTCAAGTTAAAAGTCAAAATATAAAATTATAGAATAAATGGGAATGAACCATATATGTGCTACTCGTATATCCGGAATATGTGAAATACCATATTTTTGTTTCAGACTTTGTTTCAAATAAGAAAAAAAGGGACCCATCTAGTTGTCCTGTATGTGGTCTAACAATATCCCCTGGTGACTTAGAAACACATTTTATGCACGAGTTAGAAAGACTGTACAAATTAAGTGGTACTGGCATTGCGGCCACAAGAAAAAGGAGTAGGCCGGAACCTGGAAGGCCACCCGCGTTACCTGGTGATAGCGGCCCTGAGGGACGCTGGGAAGTAAGTAGGAAAATACTACCCATATTTTTTTATTACAATAATGAATTTATTAAAAATTTTACAGCTTAATATGTTTACGATGTGCGTTTACCCGCTGAGAATAAATCACTCTAAATATTTTGTGAATGAAATGATATATTATATTAGAGTGGGTATACACATTGTAACAAACGCTTTTGAATATGCAATAATAGTCTCATAATACGTGCGCTTCGACTCCCCCACTTTACGCCTTTTAGAATGGCTAGGCAGGGGTCGGCTATCGAGTCGAGGATCCTCACGCAAGTGACTAAGGTGAACTGAGATGTCAAAACTGTTTGTGCCCTTACTAAATGCATGCGTTATCTCTGTCACTCCTGAGACCATATTCAAAAGTAGCTGTTACAACGTGTATAACCATTATTGATATTTTTGTGCATTTTAAAGTCTGGCACAATCCTGTTTATTAAATTATTTCATTCTTAAGATATTTATGGTGGTACACTTTCAGAAGGACACACAGTATATAAAATAGTTGTTCCTTTCGCTTCCAGACTTTTCAGAGAATTAAAACCAATAGGCAGGGTCGTTTAAGGTTAAAAATTCGCAAAAAGAAAAGCAGATGATTGTTGCCCTATTTGCACTGGTCATCCGCATAGAACCCAAGAAGAAATAAATATGCATGTGGAAAGGTGTGTAAGAAAGGTAAGTCATGTTTTTAAGTGACAAGAAGGTAAGAGTTAGTTTTTATTCAGATTTGTCTTTGGTTTTAAAATTCTTGGGTAATATCAGAAAGAACTCGAAATCATTTCCATGGCTTTGTTTTAATTTAAATTAGGTACCTGATTAGTTCTGCATATTTTATAAAGGTAAAGATAATATTTTGGGAAATTCAGTAATCAAAAATAAACATTTTACGATTTTTGTCTAATATCTTCATCATGAAAAGATACAACGTGGATTTAAGAGTAATTGTATGTTTTCTATAGAACGTAATGCATGACGAAGACGAAACAGTAGACGTGGAAGGGGATTCTGAACTGGAGGAATGGCACGAGAGTCAGAGGCGTCGCACAAGTTCTTTGGTTGGGGGCATGACAATGCCAAGTAGTACGGGTAGAACTACCGACATGGACAACGAAGGGGATGATGTTATTGTCGATGGCGACGAACCAGAAGACAGTACCTTCGGCCCATCTCAATACTCCGAATCCGACGTAGTGATGAAAGAAAATAAAGAAAAAGAAGGCATTCAGTCACAGGTATGTATAGTTCATTGCATAAATATAACAAATATAAGAAGCGACATAAAATCTCCCGACAAAAATACTACATGGCTGCATCTTTGTCGACGTAATGGTTCCATCTCTGAGTGGAAACATATTTGTCGTCCCGGTTGTATAATCCAGAATATTTTATGCATGTGATTTAAATCAGACATTTTATTAAATAAGACGACGACTTTGAATGGTCCCAGCTAAATGGGAACTCTTTTTTACTACCATTTCTCATATTACCTCTCATCTTTCGAATTGATTTAATTATTTAATTATTATGAATATTGTCTGGGAGTTTATTTCTGGCATTCTCTAAATTTTTCTTTTTGTTTCTTGGGACTTACTACCACATGAATAATTCCTAAGAGTAAGAAGAATATAGATATTAAGTTCTATTTTCTCTTTTTGTTTTTATTTTTTATATCCTTTTCTATATGTTTATACAATGACTTGCCAAATGTACAAAATTTATGTCTTTAATAATTGGTGAATAAAATTATCTATCTTCTATCTGTCTACTAATACGCCAAGAATAAAAAGTACCAATATGTTTTCCTTCCTTCAATCCAATAATGAATTCATTAGAACTATATAATTACTTTTCCCAACACTACGTACTACTACTATTAAAAAAACGTATTTTATGGTCGAACTTATTTTATTTTAACGACCAACTTTTTTCTATCACTAAAAAGAAAAGATTACCCAGATTTATTACATTTGCATAAATTCGGGTAATACGTAGCCAAAGGAATAAAATAGAAATGATTATACTGGGAACCAAATCAACAGGAAATGTTTAAATAAAGTATCTAAATATTTATATTTATTTTACAAATCACTTTATCATTTTTACCAGTTTTTATAGCAGAAATTTTAAAAAGCGTCCGAACAGAGCCATTTAACTATATATGAATTGTTTGTTAGGTTTGCAACATGTAACAAAGATTTTACCATATCAATATGGCATCTCAAATAATTTTGAGTTTTTAGTTTCAATAAAAAATATTTTTGAAGGAACACATCGAGGGCATCATATCAGAAAGGCGTCTACATACGCGTAATGATTATACGCCCTTCTTATATGATGTCCTCGATATTTTAAAGCCTTGTTACGCATATGTTCCATAAACGCTACTTCTAATTGTGTACAAAGTATATTTCCCATTTTTGAAACGTTCTTTTTTAAGGTTGCTACAGTCAATTCAAGTGGCGACGTCGAAGTAAAAGTTGAGAGTGCCGGCCAACAATGTGACAACAATGTGAGTACATCTGATGCAGAACCAAGCAGTAGAGCCCAAATGATAGAAGATTTAAGAAATAGAATCAGACAACTAGAGGCTGAAGGCGGGGGTGAGGCAGCCAGTAGCACGGAAACAGAGGATTATAAATGTTTAATTTGCTTGGTAAGATTTGTTACCTATTAAGTGATTGGAACTAGTGAATAAGGGCATGTAATTTTATTTGCAGGAACATTATAAAAAACCTGTCATTTCCACTGTGTGCTGGCATGTACACTGTGAAGAGTGCTGGTTACATACTCTGGTAAGTTATCCCTTCCGTAGCAAAAAATGTAGCATAGTATTCAATAGAGAAATATAAAATAAGTTTTCATTGTTAAATTAATCGGCCGTAAAACTCCTCATTTTTAAAAGCTGAAATCTAATGATTGCGGCCTTAACTCTACTATTGTTGGATGCAGGAAGAGGAAGAAAAAAGTAATACCTAACCTGTTATACAGTATGTATCAAAAGTATGAAATAAATTCATTTTCTCGAAAAAAAAAACGTGATAATGTCATTGTTTAATTTTCTGTACCAAAAGATGTAAAATTAAAATTAAATTATGACGTATTCGAAATATCTTACAATAACCTTGCATGAACCGAGAACTTTTGTCACACACTGTACAGAGTGTCCCAGATTGATGGATATTGACTTGTTTCACACACTCGTGCATTAGATAAAGAAACACTGATTGCACATTCTTAAGGTCAATTTTCATCTCAAATTAAGTGATCCAAAGTCAACTTGGATATTTCTTACCGTTTTCGAAATATAGGCCAAAACTGACCTTTTGTAAATTTTGAGTATGTCCTATAACGTTTTTATTTGTGGATATTCTTTCAAACGATAAAAACTTTCTAAAGGCACTTTTTACATAGATTAAGTTTCTGAAAAAGCGCTTTTTCTTCACAGATTCTCCTCTTTGTACCAAATTTCACTTTTTTTTAAATGGAAATTATAGTTGGCATTGATCTCTAAAAAAATGTTGTTTTTAAGGTTTTGGTAAGTATATAATTTGCTACATTTATATGTAATAATAACGACGACATAAGCCTTTTTAATGTGAAAAAGTGAATACTCGTCGAAAAAAAGAATTGCCTTTTTCTAGTGTGCCTTGGAATTTTTTTAAACGTGTAAGTCTTGATTCAAATAATTAAAGGAACTTATGTTTATTATCATTTCATATTGATTACGGCTGCACTCTCTACGGATCTGCTAGCAACAGCACACTAAATAAGATAGATATTATACATAATAAATCGCTTCGGATATGTATTGGTGCCATGAACTCCTCACCTACTGAACCTTTACGAGTTGAGTCCAAAGAACCCCCTCTTTTCCTTAGAAGGCAGTTTCTTTCCGAAAAATATATTCTAAATTCTATAGAAAAATATCCTACTGGAATAGATAAAATACATAACTTAAATATCCTAGATCTTACCGATAAATTCTGGGAAAGGAAAAATTCCCCTCCCCTTTGCATAGGATATCGAGCAGTATTGGACATTTCAAAAAATTTTAAAAAATTTCATCTCTTCCCTCAGCTTGACTATTTTGACCTAATAAGTAAGACAAATACCTTTTTCCCATACTATTCAGAAACCCCAGCAGTCAGTTCTATTATACTTCAAAATGTGTTGGAAAAATATTCTGATTTTACCCACATTTATACAGATACTTCCAAATCTAATTACGGAACAGGTTGTGCTGTCCTAATACCCAACTGTAGTGTACATTTCAAACTTAAACTTTCTCACGAAACGTCAATTTTCTCCGCAGAGGCTTATGCTATTGTTAAGTCCTTAGAACATATAGAAAACAAACAAATTAAAAGGTCAATTATACTAAGCGACTCCAGATCAGTACTTTTGGCAATAAACAATACTTACAAACCAGTATCGTACAGGTGTCATCCTTTTATTAAATATATTAAACACTATAATTACTTGCTAAAAACATCTGGTTTTGAAATACACTATATATGGGTTAAAGCTCACTCTGGCATAAAACACAACGAAGAAGTCGACTTATTGGCAAAAGACAGTGTTGCGAACGGAACCACCGTAGACGGTCTGTGTCTACAGAATTGTATAAATGTGAGTAAAGTAGGTGTAAATAAAAAATGGTCCTCTCATTGGCAAGAATATTGTTTTACTACACCTAGCAGATATACCCAAATCCAAACTGAAATTCCGAATGAACCTTGGTACTACTGTTTACAAACTTCCAGGAGGTACATCACAACTATTATCAGGCTGAGATTTGGACATGGCTGTTACCCCAAGCATTTAAACAAAATAGGAATTTTACCAACTAATTTATGCGAACCCTGTAATGCTGTGGGCGACCTGGATCATTTATTTTTCTGTTGTGATAAATACAAACCTGGCCGGGACCAATTTTATGCAGACATTCTGAAGCTAAATATTCAAATGCCAGTGAACGTCTTACATTTATTATCATTAAATAGCGACAGAGTGATTGGAGTTATTATAAACTTTTTAAAAACTTCTGGACTCAAAATTTAAAATTGTATTAGTTTCGTATCCTACTATGTCTTTCCTTTGTTTGGTTACCCATGAGTCTTTTTACATTAAAAATGCTTATGTCGTCGGTATTATAACTATGGCAAATTACAGTTTTGAAAAATAGCACTTTTCTGAGATCACAGACAACTACTATTTCCATATAAAGTGCCTTTAGAAAGTGAGTGAAACATGTTAATTCCCCACCAATTTGGGACACTCTGTATAGGTGGAGGTTCGTGCTTACCAGCAATTCACTCGGCTATTGTTGCTCTACACACACTGTATATATGTTTGGTGATTTCAAATGCTTTGTTTAAAGAAACTGTAATGTACATTTTTTTACAGGGTAGCAAAAAAGTATGCCCCCAGTGCAGTATGATAACTTCTCCAACAGATCTTCGACGTATATTTATGTAATGTGATTTTAGAAATAATATGAACGGTGAACGATCGAATACCTTAAAACTATATCTCATCTCTCCCGTGCAAAATTATTTTTAAATAAAATACTCTTTTTTTGTTATCTAGTAAGAACTAACTTGTATTATTTTATTAAGACTAATGACTCTCTAGAAACATTACAATATATTAGTAAAAATACTAATTTTACACGAGAGGGATACCTACCCCTATTTTAAAAGTTAAAATGTTGACGCACCGTACTTATAATAATACATGCACTATAATAAATAACTATAGCTTAGCTGGTCTAAAACCGCATATATTCATACAACAATGTTTGTAAACAAATTACCGTCACTATATCATATCAATTTTTTAAACCTTAGCTATGATCTTTTTATTATTAAATATTAATCTGAAATATCAAGAGAAAGAAAACCGTAATTTTGTTATTGAGTCAATCTACTATTTTGAATAATTTATATTGGTTCAGTACAATGTCTTGTTTGTTTTGAAAAATGTTTAGTTTTTTGAACATATTTTTTAAAAAGTTAGGCATATTAAACTTTTTATTCTTTTTGTATTTTTTCCCTAACTCTCAGTGTTTCTATATTTTTACCCGTTTTGAATAAATTTTCCGATGCCTATGCAAACAACTTCTCTCTCTCTCATTTCTATTCTAAATGGCAATATACAGGGTGATTATTAATTATATCGAGAAAACCTAGAAGATCAAATGAAGTTTTCTCCTTAATTGCTTCGTTTAGGAGATACAGTATGCTGACTTTTAATATCTCTGAAATGCGTGAGGTTTTTTTTATGAAACTTGGTGTACTTAATAAATACTTAAAGCGACTTATTTCGGCTCTAAACGTTTTTTTTTTCCAAACCGACAGGGGCGTCCAGGTGAATTTTTTGGTTGATGATTTTTCTCAAAAAAACAAAAAAGATATGCCATTGAATTTCAGTTTTTTTTATGAATCATTTCGTCCTTTTTGTACTATGAATCACTTTGGGTGTAAATAGGGTTTTGGGGTCTATTAAAACATACTGGAAGCAGAATGAAGCCAACTTTCATCAGAGATTCAAACTGTTCTTCACTTTTTTAAAATATTGAAATTTCAACAACCATTTTTTTTAATTTTTGAAAAAGTCGGCACTGTCTCCGAAACTCCATTTTTGAGCATTTCATTTCAAAATTGGTTGAGAATCATTTCCTGACTTTTTTTCAATGTACTTTAAGATCACCCTGTATTTTAATCAAATCAGTGTATTACCGAAAAGCCAAGATTCAAAATTCTGTACACTTTTTAATCTGCGAATTCACCTATTTTTAAATAAATGAGACATATGACGGTAATTTAAATAAATAAAATAAGTTAATGGTGGTGTATTACAACCCTTGTTGTTATATTCCCATTTGTGGTCCCAAATTAAATTATTATTTTATATCAAAAACATTTTTGTTTAATGTTATTATATATATATATATTAAATATGTAAACTTTATAATTATTGTAAAATAAATTTCTATTTATGTTGTTTGTACTTATTATTATATTATTAAAATTGTATTATAAACCCTATGTACATTTTCTGTAGATATCTTCAAATATTACTAAATAAATGTCAATAAATACTTATTATCTTCAATGCTTTATTTCCATCTTGTTATTGGAATTACTAATACCCATTCCCCAAACAAAAAATGTTTGTTCACTCAATGAAGATATCCGTTACACTTGCCAGTATGTTCTTGATCCAGCTATAAGTAGAGAAAAACAGGTTTTAAAATTTGTTTATTAATTAAATAAAAAGTACTACTCGAATATCCTGGCATGGCTTTGCACTTGAGCTTAGATGCGCAATGGTCTAAACCTAGCCTATTCAATGTAAAGCGGTTTGTTCGTCCCATAGACATATACTCTTTATTATATGTCTATGGTTCGTCCCTGCCCCACACTTTTGCAATATATCCGCTCTCTGCGCTGCCAAGTGCAAAGCTGATCGTTGAGTAGTATGTAAAATCCCATATTAAGTAATACAGATGCCTAGATCAGGGGTACGTTTATATTAGCCGAATATTCATATTATTTTCCAGTTTTTTATATACTTTTTGATTTAAATATAAGAATATGAAAAATCTAATAAATGCATCTTCTATTTTCGTTTGTAAAGAAGTATAAAAGGAGGTTAAACGTAGATTTCAAGAACACATTGAAAAACATTAAAATTTAAATATGTCAAACAGAAATTATAAGTACAGGGTGGCCCAGTTTAACGGGGAAATTATGAAGCTGAAGATTCCTGAGCTCAAAATAGATAGATTGGATACAAGTCATCGACGTACAAAGTTGCTTCGTTTCTCCGCTAGGCGGTTTTAATATTCGGGAAATAAAAAACATGTTTCTAGATAATATAATGACAAGACACGGACCGTCACGGATATCAAAATGTTTGTAGAACTGTAAAATATTTAAAACAAATATGTGCCCAATAAGAAAAATACTGGGACGGAAATAATGATCCTCGATAAAAATATGATTGATTTTAATTAGTAACGAGGATGATTCACAATCTTTAGATATACGGGGTAACCTGAAACTAACTGAGGTGGTGGAAGTCATATATAAATAACCAGTACATTCCCCAAAAATTTCCTTTAAGCGGAGAACACATATGCGCGATTGCAACCACGATCGGGACAGCGGTGAAAAGCAAATATATATGCTTGGTGGCGACCCGACCTACAATCACCCCGTTTAATTTTTATAAAAAAGTTGTATTAGATGAAGAAGTGTAGTGTTAAATAAATAGAAATGCGCAGTTTACAGCAAGAAGAATCACTGCTACTTGCAGCAATATATTTGTTGTTTGGATTTTTGCGCGTCTCAATTATAAGAGCCGTATGAATCAAAAATAAACAGAAAGATCAACTCTACCCTTGAGGAATGGCGAGTACCGGACAGCGTTTCATTTATACACATTGTCATTGTATTTCTTGATTCTATAAATGCATTGTTGCAATATAGCAGTACACGAGCAGGTCGTACCTAATTTAATATACGAGTAAAGATCCAAACAACAAACTATATATGCATAATCACTTGTTTACTAAAGAGGAGTACGATCGCCAACGCCATCGCAGTTGTGATCGAGTATATGTTCTTCGCTTTAATTATCCTTGAAATTTATGCGCATTTAATTTCACATTACGTCAATGGCAACTGAAGATATAATTTGCGAGATATTTAATGACAATAAAATTAATAACAACAGATCTAACGCATACACGTATGAGTTTGCTATACTTATTGTCTAACTATATGTATACTTATCAGCAAGGAGAGGAAACTCGGCCAGAGTCCAGGAGCGGTAGCTGATACTGCCTCATGGTTGCCAGAAGGACATACTTAGACAAATAAAAGCAAAAGTGCAAAATTAATAATAAAATACATATAATGTATTATTCAGAATTACGACAAATGTTTGCCATCTCATTAGCATGGTCACAACTAAATATTTGTTCTGCAATCGTGGCTTATAAATTTGAGCGATTTGGTCTGTACAAAGAAAATGAACGTTCCTCATCTACCAAGGTTATTCGTTCACATGGGCAGGCAGTGCAGGCACTGACAAACCGCGCAGATAATTAGCATGAATTTTACACATTATTTTGTATCTCAGGTTACTATGATCTTGTTAAAATTTGCTTGCAAAAAACTGGACATTTATACTGGATAATGCACGTATCAGTCGTACTCTTACTTTTACAGTGGTACTGTGTACTCGTTTACTGGCTAGTAATATCGGAGACAAAGCTTTTTGAACACTCAAAATTCTTAGTATAACATTAACAACCTTATTGCAAATGTTTCATCCACTGTCACCCACAACAATTTATTTACGTTCTCCATAATATTGCATAAAACATTTTTATACACACTTGGTAGATGTGTTTTATGCAACTAGGTAAAGGAAAACCTTGTACGTATTTTGCCGGGGAGCCGCCACCGACCAAAGTTCTAGTCGGGTGCTCCAAACCCGAAGCACCCGAGAAGTCGGCGCCTATGTGCGTCGAGTGTTTTGTCGAAAACCACAAATTAAGTAAGATTGAGAATTGAATTGATTGGAAGCGTTGGCACTGCCACACAACTTCGCTTTTTAAAATGAATACAGAAATGTTTACTAATAAGAATAAGGGACTATAGTACTCTTTTAGAAATGAAAATTTTATTTTGTCCGATATCTGTAAAATCTGCAGGTTGTTTCAAAACTATTCGATAGATGGCAATAAAGATAATATAGTAGCATCACAGACCTCAAATATCCTATGTCTATGATTAGCACTGCCTACTTTGTGATACTGCGATATGCATACGCGGAAAGATGGCGCTGATAAAGGCCTTATCATAAAGAATGCTGCGTTATTGGTACAATTCTTTATTAACAGATAGTGTAACAATTTTCATTTGACGTCGCCCAGTCCACCTGATTGTCAAATGCTCGTAATTTCGTAATTTCACGTGATCTTGCATAGTTCTTGTGATTTTACATTTTACATTTTAGTGAAAACCTTGCTGCAAAATGAGTGTGTACAAAAGTATATTACTTTTTATGAACTTATTTTTTATTATTAATTTAGTACAATGTACAGAATTCGTCCCAGTTTATATGTGGTCTACCAGCAAGTAAGGAGATTAGTTTGTTATAAATTTATTATAAGTTTTGCTTTGCCACACCTTCAGAAAATGCTTTATTATAGTAATTACATAAATTATGTATTGCATTGTTAAAGATTTGCAAGGTTTTCTAGACGTTTTACCTATAAAAAACAAATAGGGGTATGCTAACTTCAAGTCATGTGATTGATTTCAGAGCAAACGAAAAAGTTCCGGCCTTGCACAAAATTAGTCAAGATTCATTTAAGGATGATGTTTTGGAGCGTTTAAAAGAAGATCCATTTGTGATCGTCTTTGCAGAGCAGACCGTAAGTATACAAGTGTATTATTTATAACCCCTGTTTTACGCTTTTCTTTTTAGTTGAGTCCAGAAGATTTTGCTCAACATGATCAATCAGGTGGAATAGCATTTCCAAATCTTTCCAAATTGAAAAAAGCCTCAAAAATATCTTATTTACCCTATGTCCAAAATCCAGTCAAAGCTTTGAAACATTTAGACGAAGATGTTATTGAATTGTCCATTGCCAGTTTAAGACAAAAGCTAGTAATTCCTAAAACAAATATCCTCATTGTTGACCTAAACGACGCTAAAGATGATGAGCACAGGCTAGATATGTTAAAACGACATGGTAATATTTCCTTCAGTTATAGTTCATAAGTTATTTAAACTGTGTTAGGTCTCAGCCTATTTATATTTATACTATGTAGATACTTTAGAGTACAGTAATAATTAAATTTTTTAATACTAAATTATGCTTTATATGCTAATGCTATTATAAACGTATAATGATAGCTAACAGTAGTGGTTTATAAGCTGCAAGATACTGCTGCGCAAGGTACGGCAACTTCAGCTACAATTGAATCTGTTTATGCATTTTATATAAAAACTAATAAAATAAAGTTGCTCGGTGAGGAAGTTAATTGTATGAGGTTTTTCAATTTTAGATGCCGATATAAAATTGATTTATGAAGAGATTCTTAAAAAACATGACAATGTTTTGGCTTTATACACTGCTCACCACACTTCATGGGTATGTTTTTAACTAACTTTTAACCAAAATACAACAATATTTTTTAAATTCTATAGGTTGCGCCCGAGGATATTGTTAGTTCAAGAAAAATAAGATCTTTGCTTGCCATTCAACAACTGCAAGAATTCAATCAACTGAATCATACAATCGTATATTTAACGAATGCAACATTTGTCGTTGATAACAGGTAATATATTGTACTTTGTATATATTGTATATCTGTGATATATTTTTTTTAATAGCCAAAAAGTGGACCCTATAAATGTTACCTTGACTTTTGAAGATGAGATAATAGACTCAGATATAATTCTGACTGGAACCTCAGATGAATTGATACTGAAGTAAGTACTGTTTTTATTATTATTATTTTTTACTTATGGCATCAATTTTGACTAGATAATCTTTCCATTCGTAACTGCAGGTTCGAATCTGGCTACCACTAGCAAGGTTGGTGGGAATGTTGTGTGTGCATTTTTTTATAAGTGTAACCCTTGCTTGTGCAGCTTCAACGTTGGATTCGGGGTTGTCTAATTTCTAGTGTTTTATTATTTTAACATGATATGCGTTCATAAATATTGTTAAATTTTATATTTAAAGTTGGTTTTGTGCCCCTATATTATGTTAAATTTATTTTTACTTTGTTTAAGTAAGTAGTCGTCTATTAACTTTTTTACTGCACAGTTTGATTGTGATGAAGCCTGATATTGCAAGAGAAATTGCGGTTAATATCGGTAAAGTGTTGTTCCTTAATTGCCCCAAATCAACCCACAAAAATTAAAAATAAAAGGTTGAATTTTATTTGCATAGAAATATGAAAACGTGGTTACATTGTCTTAGTTTTTGAGGAAATCCTTAATAACCACGGCAAACACGTAAATTGAAAGTAAATTTTGATTATAAAATATATTTCTTGGGATAACAACCCATTTTTTTTTTTTTTCAAAAATAAATTGTACTGTTCCTATAAGAATATTAGAGGAGATATAAATTGACTATGTAAAATCAAATCATTTTAATCAATTCAAACTATAAATAGTAAATATTGACATATTTTTATAAAATGAACCGATTATATTTACCTTTTCAGAGCTTCCGGTTGATGTATATAATCCTTTCATTTGCTTTTAGTGTTCTTGTTGTTTTTCTAATTTCTTTACTAAGTGATCTAATAGGTTGGAGGTTTCTTGCACCTGTAAATGAATTAATTTGTAGAATTTTTTTTGTCCTACATGTATGGATAATAAAAAAAATTTTTCACACAAAGATAGTCCTTTTATTGTATATACAAACTTTTTAAAATTAACTGTTATAGATATATTCATAAATTTAATTATGCCACATATTTTTTGCTTTATATATCATTCCATGTATGGAACTTGCAAATATAATTATAGTTATTTTTAAAAGCTTAACCTCTTAATTTTTTTGTTTACGAGTTAAAACACATATTTTCCTTTCAGGTTTATTTTGACAAATCAAACTAGTGATGGTTACTGGGAATTGGTAAATGTTACAGCATTTAACAATTCAACACAGTATAATCTTACTTCTTCCTCTGCAATATATGCACCTATGAGATTCTCATATCATTGTGGGGACCAACTGTTCACAGACAAAAATTTTGAGGTCTACTTAAAATCTTTTCAGGTAAAAATGTGTTAGAAGTAAATGTTATTCACAATAGTATTCCAATTTAATAATAGATGTCAGCTGGGTACGCCATCACCTTAAGTCACAGAATTGTGCTTAAGTGTTATTATTTTATATACAGGGTGGTCCGAATTTAAATCGGGAAACTTCGCCAGCGGATACTACGCCTAAAAATAATAACTTTTTGTCATATAAACATATATCGAAAAACTAATGGATTTCAAGATACAAGGTGTTGAAGTTAAGGGGAAAAAATTTGTTTTTCCCAATATCTCGATAACGAATAAAGATTTTTCATTGAAATTTGATATACAGGTATAATTAAGGCAAGCACACCAGTTGAAATAAATTTGTCCAAAATATTACACTGGGTAATTTTTTTTTTTTGATCGATTGCCACTCAAACCACAACAACTTTTTGTTTGTACGCCACTGGTCAAATTTAATCGAAACATTTTAATCTACGTTTCTTTTAAATCAAAAAAAGTATTTTTGGCTCCTTTTCGAAATTCTTATGGTTTTTGATAAAATTGACATTTTCTACAACGATGCATTTCCACAGCATTAAATTTGAAAGTGGAAATCAAAAAGAGTTGGCTGTGCAAACATGCGTTGTGACAAAACTGTCATATAAACTTGTTATTTACATGCATCGTTGTAGAAAATGTAAATTTTTTTTTTTATTTTTTTCCACTAACTTCAACACCTTGTATCTTGAAATCCATTCGGTTTTCGATATATGTTTATATGACAAAAAGTATTATTTTTAGGCGTAGTATCCGGTGGCGAAGTTTCCCGATTTAAATTCGGACCACCCTGTATAGTAATAATAATTATAATTACCCTAATTATGTCAAATCCTATTTGTGATTTTGTGTTAATATATTTTTTTGTTTTGTTAAGATTCAACCATTCTTTGGCAGCGTTAACATTTCAAGTAAATTCTCAGATGCCTATGACTGTGTAGGATTTACATCGGTCCCAATTTGGTCTGGAATTTTTGTGACTTCAATTCTTTTACTTATTATGACTTTTGGTATCATCATGATGATGGATATTAGAACGATGGATAGATTTGATGATGCTAAAGGAAAAACTATTACTATTAATGCAGAATAAGTAGCTAATAAGAAATGGAAACATGGCTTACTAGCTTATTTGCTAAACTTGAGATTTATGGTTGTGCCCTTTTAGTATCGGCTTTAAAAGGAAATTTTATCAGTAACAATAATTATGACTCAAATAAGAAAAAAATGCACAAATTGTATGGTTAGCAATATAAGCTATAAGCATTTTGTTATCAGTTATTAGCTCAGCCTTCCCTAAATAGCTCAGTATTGCACCTGATGAGATATATACTCAGGGATGACGTGCTCTTGTGATATCTAAGCATCTACTTTTTATGTCATCCAGAGTTTTTTTCTTGATCAGGTTTTTTACTGTAGGCCTAACTGCCTATATATATATATATATTCTTCTATTTCCCTTGGACCCCCGTCTTTTGTGATTCTCTCTTACAATGAAATTCTCCTACGAAATTTTTTGGAATATTTTCAAATACTTAGTAAATTACACGTTAAGATAGGGTTTAAATAAAATTAAAAACTTCTGGTCATTTTATCTTGAAACAAGCCTTGTCTCTGTCAAAATGTGTGTATAGTACAACTTCCTTTTTTTTAAATGGCACACACGACAGTTTCGTGCGGCCTTCGACTTAAAAACTATGTACCTCTGAAAATTACCAAACACCTACAAAACAAGTAAATCAAATAGGTTGAAACAAATGTTTTACATTTGTGGGTAATTTAAATGAGGATGGAACACCGTCAAACTTTCTGATTGGGATTACTGTCCAAAATTGAAACTTTCCTGGAAATATTTCCAAGGAAGTTTCCCGCAATTATCTGGAAAATTTAAAATTCATTCATAATTTAGAAGCTAAACGTGAATGAAAATGGAGGTGTTGGTAAATTTAAAAATATGGTTTTAAAAAAATTCTTCCACCTTTGGCAACGCTACTAATAATGTGTGTATTTCTATTACACCTATGACAAAACAGTGTGTTTCATTTAGTAGAATGGATGATAAGTATGAACGAATAACACAAAATATAATTTTAACAAAAACCTGATTGTCATTCCAAAATTTAGCATCTAGTATTGTACTATTAAAGTTGTGATTTTGAAACCAGTATTTTAGAAAATAATGATCGTGTCACTGCCGTTTTGCTATATTAAGTAGAGCCCAGCAAAATATAAGTGAATTTGTTTACATTCCTGTAAGTAATAAATTATATTAAGGAAATGGGAAAAAAATATAATTGTACTAGCATAATATAGCAAACGTGTCGGATGATGGTCAGCGTGTTATATGCATTGTTTTCAATGATACCTTCCAGAAAATTTTAAGGGAGCCATTATATGTACTACACGTTTTAAGCTTAAATGTCAACCAAACGAATTTTTGTCCATGAGATTTAGAAAAACAATGAACCTATATATACAATTTATATTATATATGACAATAGTATTTTTATTATCTTTTGGATTCATATAAACCTAGTGACTTGTTGTTCAAGTAGTAGTACAATAATTGTTAAATACTGTAGCCTTGACGTTGTTAAAAAATAGGGTAACTAAGCTTATGGCCTATTTTTGAGTGTTAGGTCTGCACTATTAAGAAACACACTAATTTTGTAGGAATGTATCCTGTATCCTGTTAAAAATTATTTTGTATATAAAATCACGACTAAATCCTGTTATTGTATAGTATTGTTATATTTTAGAAGTGCTCTTAATTTTAGTTTTTATCGTAATTTTTTCATGGCGCATCCTTTTTTTCTTAATGTTTTCGGAACACTATTTATATTTTTTATTAGTATCCTCTGGTGATGGGCTTGATTATATGTATAATTTGTAAATATCATATTCCGTATCATGTTATTCCATTAATTTGTTGCCAAACAGTGTAGACTACATTACATGTCATTAAATAAATTATTATACAAAGTCGTTTTGTTTTATTGTGTTTGTTTGTTTTAATCATGTAAATATGGTGATATGCAATACAACACCTAGTTGCGATAACAATGAAATAATAAGCAAGGATGGACTAATCTTTAGATTACATACCAGGTGTTCAATATGTAATGAGCTTTTACAATTAATTTATTTTAAATCTGTGTTGTGGAATTAAATGTTTTATTTTCCTTTTGTAGAATAAAATAATTAATTTACCATAAAATGAATGGGAAAATGTTTTAGTGGATTGGACAATTGAGAAAATCCGTAAGGAATGTTTATCTCTTATTTATGTTGGTCCTATCTACTAGTTATAAATAATCTTAATTAATTACTGATAATGAAAATCTACGTTAAATCATTTTTCTGCTAGGTACATATATTAGATTTCTAAGTAAATGGAAATCGAGGACACCTTATTTCTTCTCCCGCCACCAACGAAAACAGTGAAAACTTGTCCCCAAGTCAGTTTTGAGGGTACAAGTTTCAGTTGCACTTTACTAGCAAATTATAAAATATGTGGATAAATTATCTTATTTATATCCTTGAAGATGAATTTTTGTGAGCAAAAGAGATATATACAGGGTGGCCCATTTAAAACTTCCCTATTCTATAAATTTTTGATAAAAATGCTGAAACATCGATTTTTTTTTGGGGGGGACTTAAAACCGTGATAAATTCAATCCTTACTTCATCCCCTATGCGGAGGAAGCAAACCCTTTTAAAATTTTAAATGATAGAATGAGACACCTGGTTTTTAAGGTCTTTTAACTCTAAGTATGACTAACAGTTGATTAATCAAACATTTAATGCATATCAAAATAATTCATTAATTGCTTTTATTTAAATTAACAAAATGGTGTGAATAAATAAATAAAAAGAGAAAAGAATTTGTACAGCCATTCTAGTAACTTCTTTCCATTACATATATAGTGTTTTTTTAATGAGTGCAAGTTTAAAAAGTGATGGTCATCCGTCATGGTTATAAATGTTTCTACACTTATTACTGGATTAAGTATTATTAAGTGTTCATGATATCAACAACTCAGTATCCCCATTTTTAATACAAGACTCTTATCTGGGCTGTCAATATAACCATAATATGGAAGTACTTTTCACAAATACCATTACACTCGGTACTATTAGATACGACATGTGTTTTGCCAACCAAGTAGGCATCATCAGGAGATGATTTAAACTGAATCATCTCAAAATGATGCCAACTTGGTTGGCGAAACGCGCGTTTCGTGCAGTACCGGGTGTTTTGATTCAGGAATATGACCTTGTTCAAACAGCTGTATCGATATGTTGGATGAAGTCTAAAGTTTTCAGTAAATTTGTGGACGCAGATGTGTAGTAACATGTACAATACTCATCAGCGTAAAGTCACCTCTGCTCTCTTTCTAACACACCTCACTACACATAGTGCTAGAAAGGGAGCATATGAGTAGATGGTGATTTTAAGCTGATGAGTATGGTACATTCCGAAAAGTACTGCATGCAGTTAGACCAGAGTAGTTTTGTTCATGGCGTGGCATGCATGACTCATAAATTAATCACAAATTGGTTGTTTAAGTGCATAACCCTACTTTAAAATTTTGATTTTCCTTTTTCTTTATAGATTATTAATGTTTTAAATTTAGCATTTTAGCCGTTCTCGACATGGCATTGTTTTAGATAATATTTATAAATTATAATTTATAATAATAGAGCGAGTGTTTAAACGATGTAATTCTTCCCGCTTTTAAATGTTCTCTAAAGTGGAAACTAGATGTCACTATTTGGCCTGGGTCGATATCCCAATCCTTTCACAAGCGATGGCGGAGTTTGAGTGATTTAATGTGTGGTTTTGTCCTAGTGGCTGGTTTAAAGTTAATTAAGTTTTGCTATACGGAATGAAGATTTAAATATGCTGGTTTATTCAGAATGGATCCGAACGGAAATGGAAAGCGAGGTTTACCTAGGCTTAGGGAAATCATCAGACGTCAGCGCCAAGATTCGGATGTAAGAATTAGCAATTGTTTTCAAATTAATTGTTTATATTTTAATGTTGAAACAAAGAATTTTGCATATGGGTTTTTTTGTGTATTTGATTCTCTACAAGTGCACTTAATTGCAGCAGAAAAACTAGTTCTTTTCAAATAATCTAGATATAAGAAGATATTAACCTATATGGACACATAAATGTCAAAAATTTAAATGGACAGTGCTTATAGGTAACTACCTACCTAGGTATATTGTAAATTTTTTCAAATTCGTATTAAGAATATAGAGAATATACTGTTTTACGATCAAATAACTAATAATAACAGTAATAGATGAATTAATAAAACAATTAGTTCTAAAAAGCAATATTTTAATACTTTAATTACTCTCAATTATATTAGAGAAAATTTAAAATGAAACTAACTTACTACACCTGTTATTACATTAATTCTTTTACTTTGTGCTTTATTAAATAAATTAATTTAAAAAATGTTGCAGTTTTTACAATCAACATTCATGCATATAATTCTGAATAAATAAATCCATATAATATATCTCAGTGTTGCATGATGTATTTTTATAAACATGTATTTTATAAGCATTGCACAGTTGGCTTGATTAAATTGATTGTATTGTATTTGTTCCAAAATTGATCAAGAAAGCTGGCCATTAGCAGAGATGTAACTTTCTGTAAGTAATTTAATATGGCTTAGAGGTATTTGTATAATATGTAGATATATATTACTTATTTAGGAAGGTGTGACATCAAGATAAATTATTTGTTTCTTATTGAACTCTTTGTTACATTTGATACCTATATTTTGATATAATTTTTAATAATTTTCTGCGGTTAGCGTCTAAATTGTTTAACTTGATTTGTACTTGTATTTTTTCATTGTAGAATATGATTTTGAGAGTGAAAATATGGAGAAACTTCTACTCTTCAGGATACTGGGTTACGAAATGACCCAAAATCACATTTTTTCATTGCCGTAATTGCCATTTTCATAGATTACCTGTAAATGCCCTACCAATTATTGGACATTTATGACTATAATAAAGAACATTGTATTAGAAAAATATGTAATTTTATTTAAACTATGAGAAAGCTTCTCAAAAAGCATGTAGTAATTAGCATGTTTTTCTGATTTTATCGCCTTTCTAGCTCTACAAACTACACCCTCAACTTTTCATTCAACGATTAAGTCCATTTTACAGAATATGTATATTTTCAAGTTTATTTTTAATATAATCAACTTATTTGATAATTGTGTAATTTTTTCCACATAATTGTCGTCCATAGAAAAAAATGGAGTTACGGTTTGCAGAAATGGGAAAAACCTTATTATGTGTTGATATATCCAGTCATTTATGTATTTGACTAGAATAATTTTCCAATGTAATGTACTAGATATTTTAAGTAGTCCCCACGTCACTATTAAAAACATGTTTTACATTTTAATTTTAGGGGGGAGGTACTGATTCACCAGATCTTGAGTTTGTGTATGATGATACAGACACACACATTAATGAAATTGCAGAATTGTACAGTTACACAGAACAACCTGAATTGCAACTTAATGTTAAGGCATTCAAGACCAAATGGAATCATACAATTTGCCACCAAGCTGGCAAAGACTATCTATCGACAAAAGAAAATCGGTAGTTATGAAACTTCTTGATCAACTGGAAGTGAGTAGCAAACCTTTGAGGATGAGAAGTGCAAGATGTATATTGTATATTGCTCAAGGTTGCTGGGCTGAAATGCAGTCTGACGCTGAACAGCAACAGTGGGCTAGGAATAATTCGATGTTGCTCTATCAGTTGGGAGTTTTCAATGCTTTCACGGATCTTTTGAATATAGAATTCGAAGTAAGGTTTTTATCTATTTAAGTTCAGTTTTTGTCTAATTACAAACTTCTTTTTATGCAGAAGCATGTGAATATCAGAGCGGAAATTTAGAGAATTGCACACGGTTGCTAGAAAAACATACAAACATTTATATTTTAGACGCATTGCGAGTAATTTGCGCGCAATGTTTTAAATTTTAGGTTTGGCCTCATAATTAAAACATATCAAGCATATCCAGAAAGTAGGTACATAATTCAAGAAATTTTTTGCAAAAACGCTCGAGTATGGTGGTTTTTAAATGTAATTTTTTTTGGCGCCTTGATTATTTTAAGGCTATATATTGTCTATTACCTCTCCGATATTTTTTTAAATTGGAGACATATTTTGTTTGCATAATTTAATAGAACAGATTTTATTATATATAATAATGTATACATTTTTTAGATAATTCTATAGGCACACTTTTTTACTATACGTAAAAAAATATGCTCTTAAATGATGGATTCAAAAATATTGTTGTCATTTGAGAAAATATGGTTGAAGTAGGTGATAGCAACTAAATCAGTCCCAATCTATATATATTGTGTATATGTTTATCAGATTTACCAAATCACACTGCCAATCCTAAGCTTAGGCTAGATGAATGTATGTGTAAACGGGACATACCTGTTACCAGTGTTACAGCTGGTAAGTTAAAAAGGTCTTCAGTCTCTTCTTTGAGGTGTGCACGTTGGGGTGGGTCGTTCTTCATCTACACGTTTTATATATAAAAAAAAATATATATATATATATATATATATATATATATATATATATATATATATATATATATATATATATATATATATATATATATATATATATATATATCTTATTTCCTTCGATGGGGCCAACCCATAATTAAGATCGAACATCACTTAGGTAAGTTCGTTTGATCTAATAATCATAAATGCTTTACCACAACGATGTCAAAATGATAAAATGTTAAATCTATGGGAAATAGAGGGTTGATTTCGACTGAAATCTGTATATGCAATAGGGGATGAGATAATCAGTTTTTACTTTTTTCAACTCTAATTTTCAAATATAAATGCTAAATATCTCGATTCATATGGGAGATAAAGGGTTGATTTTTCCCCTAGAGCTTTGTACAATTTTTCCTGGGGATCAAATAAAACGTTGTATTCCAAATAGCATTTTTAGACATAATTTCAAAACAAATTTGGTAGTGGAGAAACAGTTTTGTAACTGTTTCTATTTTTAGGGGAGATATAAAGGTTTACATACATTTCCAACATTTTCAGAAATTAGTTCTAACTTTTTAACTTTTACACATAGCACAACAATATTATGGAACAGTTTAGTAGTTGTTTCCACCTTTAGGTATGATTTTTCTTTGGAACAAGTATTTGAAGACATTTTTGAAACATACTGCAGCATCTGTTACCTCATTTTCAACCGTAAACTTGTGTTAATACATTATTGAAATTATATGAAACACATTCTTATATATTCAAATGTTTTCAAACTGTTTCTCCATTTTTTTTCTATGCTTATAAAGATATTATAACCTCATTTTTTCTAAGTGTTGTTATTATTACCGTAGAAAATGCCTATAAGAGTAGAAATACAAAATGGGAAAAACCAAACAATTTAAACATTCTTCTTGATATAGTATACAACGGCGGTTCTTCTATAGGGTCATTTCGTCAATGACCTCCCACATACAAATAAAAAAATAGAGCTATTCATTTTCTGAAGTTTAAAAATATATAATATATATATATTTTTAATATTCTTAAAAATATATATATTATATATTTTTAAACTTCAGAAAATGAATAGCTCTAATTTTTTATTTATATGTGGGAGGTCATTGACCAAATGACCCTATAGAAGAACCGCTGTTGATAGTATACAAGAGATGTGAAACCAACAATGGCTTTAAAAGAAGTTGGTGTGGAATATAAAAAGGAAAATAGCAAATTAACAAATATTGCAACTGATGCACTTAAAACCCTGTCAGATAATATGACAAAAGTAGAAGAATTTCCTATTTTGATAGGAAATATCGAGGAAGGTAAAAAATTGTAATAGAAAATATTTGAGGTATGTAGTGATGATAGAGATACTTTCTTTTCATCACTAATTTCTTAATGATTGTATTAAGAAATTCGTGTTTCAGAGAGTTCGAAATCTTTCCGAAACAAAGAAGATATGTTTCTGTTAGGAATTAGTTATCATGTCTTAAAATAGCTTCCAAACAAGTTTCTTAAAGGCGATATGCTGCAGTAATCAGAACTGAATGGTTACATTAAAGAAACAAGTTTCGCTTTCATAAAATATATAAATTTTTGAAACATATGCATAACTGTTTCTGAACCTAGCCATTTTGGTTGTGAGTGTTGGGGAGTGTTTGCTATTTTAGCGGCCATTATGAGTAATCTTTCAAAAAAAAATGTTGGTTATGTTAATTAATCGATAAAATTTTCGTCGCATACGTTTTTTTAGGCCAGACATTTGTCAAAAATTACATTATATACGTAGTTTTCACACTATTCCAAATATTATCTTACACCTTAAAAAGTTGTTTCCATATTGAAAGGTAATAAAGATACTCACAATATTGAAACATTCTTATTAGGCTTAAAAGATAATAAAATATTCTAAAACTGATACACACATTTTGTGCCCAACGATGTTGCAAAAACATTAATCAATACAACACTGAAGTTTTCCCACTAAACACCAAAATACTATATATTTAATTATTAGATGATTAAAACAGCTTTAATCATCTCCAGATGATGCCGACTTGGTTGGCGAAACGCTCGTCGAGTGCAGTATATAGTATTTTGGTGTTTCGTGGAAAACTATGTCAGTGTTATCTTCACATCAAAGGTTCCAACCCACTCCAGGATTAATCAATATAAAATATAATAAAGTATCGATACATATGTACAAAGCAGCAAGCTATAAATTTGAAACATGTACTGTATAAACATATCGTCCTAGGTGGAAACTATTTTTTGTTAAAACTTTTCCCTTTATGTCATTGTTTGTGTTATGTATTTATGTATGTGAAATAAATGAAATAATTAGCTTTAAATAGATATGTAAATGAATAGGCAATAAAGAATTTTAAATTGGAAATTGGAACTGGAATATAAAATTATGTATAGTTTATTTCAAACTTATTTGCAACATAAAAAACGTCAGTTTCTTTTTATCCTTTACCGTCGTCAAAGAAGCCGACATTTTTTATGTTACAAATAAGTTTGAAATAAACTATATGTATCGAAAGTTTATCGCAACATGACGGAAACAAGCTCCCATTTTAGACATGGTAACAGCCCAAGTAACATATGGTCATCTTATTACGCTTAAAACTTTATAAATAATATATTATGACAACTTATAGGACTATTTGGTTATATTGAAGATTTATTCAGCACTAAATTGCTTATTAAGCAATTGGGTGGAATAAGATTGCTGGTAAAAGGATCTCGCAGCTTAAATATAAAGCTACTTTATTAAACCGTCTTATACAGTTTTTTTTTACTTCATAAAAGGCTTAGTAAGATCTTTTATACAGATACAAACCACGTGGATTTATAACAGGTGTATAAACCTTTATATAACATTTATGCAACTGTTTTACAGCTTAGCTGTTTCATGATAGTGGCTATATGACATTAAGTTTTAAAGGCTTTTAAAGCAAAATTTCATAGCAATATAGTCTCCATCTAATATAGTTATTTAAATGCCACATATGTCAACCCTAATATAGATTGATTATACAGGCTTTCTACGTGTAGTAGAAAAAGTATTCTATAAGGTATTTATACAACTGAAATTCTCTCTTGGAGCTATGTAGCTTTAGTCTTCCACCTTTATAGAAGTCTCCAGTTTCATTGCGGAGACTAATACTGTGGTCAAGCAGCTCATCGCTTTCGTTCTTTGGCGTGATCTAAGTGATCTTTTAAGACGTTATGAGATGGAACAAGTTTAGCTGTAAAAGAATTCTATAAATGTGGAAGACCCCAGCTACAAAGCTCGAAAAGAGAATTTTAGTTGCATAAATATGTATAGAATACTTTTACTACACGTACAAAGCCTGTATAAATAATCTATATTGGTTGACATAGGTGGCATTTAGCTTAAATAACTATATTGCTATAAAATTTTGCTTTAAAAGCCTTTAAAACTCAATGTAATATAGCCACTATCGAGAAATTGCTAGGCTGTAAAACAGTTTCATACATATGTTATGTAATATATACACTTGTTATAATTTCACGTGGTTTGTATCTGTAAAAGATCTTACTAAGTATTTTATGAAATGAAAAAAAAAAAGATGTTTTAATAAAGTAGCTTCATATTTATGCTGTGAGATCGTTTTACCAGCAATCTTATTCCACCCAATTGCTTTATAAGCAATTTAGTGCTTCAATATAATCAATTATCCCGGATTCCAGACTAGGCAAGCATATTCCAATTTAGGTCTAACGAAAGTGTTAAAGAGTAACTCCAGTGTAGCAGTTTCCACAGGCTGCTTACTGTTGTTTATTATAAAACGACGATTTCTATAAGCACTCACTATCATGTCATTGATGTGGTCAGTAAAAGTTAATCTGCAGTCAAAGATTACTCCCAAATCTAAAACTTATAACATCTAGTTACATTAGCTTGGTTTATTGAATACGTGAATTCAATTGATTGCAGTTTTCTCATAAAACTCATGCAATTGCACTTACTAATATTTAGAGGTAATAAATTTCTTTTGCACCAAAGGTTCAATTTATTTAAATAATAGAACTAAGTTCATAGACGATACCATTTATGAAAATAATGAACAAAAGAGGCCCTAGAACGGATCCTTGCGGAACTCCTGATGTTGCTGTCATTTCAACAGACTTAAATCACTGGTACCGCACATAAAGGCTTCTGTTGTTCAAATAGAAAAAAAAAAGCTTGATGGATCCATTACCAAGTTCTGCATCGCATAGATTATGCAGCAATAATCCATGGTCAGGTCTGTCGAATGCTTTTGAAAAGTCCGTATAAATGACATCACCCTGCCCACCCCCGATCTAAAAGTCTCAGCTAGAAACTGTATGACACTTATTAAATTTGTGGTAGTAGATCTACCCTGTAGAAATCCGTGCTAGTTAGAGGAAATTTGAACTTTTAAATGACTAAATAATATTTTCATATAAAATTACATCGAACAGCTTGCCGAAATTGCACAAAATAGTAATTGGCCTATGACTCTCTATAGAGGTTTTATTTCTATTTATGAAAAACTGCTTTTGTATTTACAATAAAAGATCGACACCTGCATAACTTCTTCAAATTATGTGTATAATATGATGCAGAGTATAAAGTGTACAAGTGATGTGTATCAAATTGGGATGTGTAGATTTAAGAGAATGGCCAACTTGAAGCATGATTGAAACATAACCGGTACAAACTGGGACCTGGGTGGAAATGAAATAACGGTTCCGATTCGGTTCTAATTTTAAGTAAACCTAAGGTAACGGTATACGGTATACGTTTGAATACAAATAACATACGTTAAATTACATATTCAAAATAAAATCCAGAAAGTCGTTAGATGCCCTACCCTACCTCTATCAGACGCACCGGAGTGGCAGCGCGATTTGGTAGTTCTTTTGTTTTTAAATGTATTATCTTCCCTCTATAAATTGATTTTAAAGGTGGTTGCGAAATCTATTCTTCATGTGACCCCCTTTTTTTTAGAAATAGTACTGCAGCTCATGTAGCAATGAGAAAAATAGCCGTGTCTTTGGCAGATTCGCAAGATTTAAGGGTTATTTTGTCTGTCCTGTATACAATCACTGAAGTTATACGTAACGAATTGGCCTCAGAATCAACCGAATATGAAAGTGATGTGAAAGCCTTCTGCTGTGAGATAGGTACCTAATTGCAGTAAAAAATATATTTGCAATATAAATTTAATTGTAAAGCTTTGTTTTATTTCCATTTTTTGTTTTAGCCAATTCAAGTGGTGATGATTTACTGGTAGTAAAGTTATTGAGCATGGTCACAAGATTTTGCAGCGGATCAGCTCCGCATTTTCCTATGAAAAAAGTACTCTTACTTTTGTGGAAGTTAATTTTGGTCTCATTAGGAGGCATGACTGCATTAAAGGAATTAAAAATGGAAAGACGAAAAAAAACGGGACTCCCTCCACAAGATGAAGATACAATGGAAATAACTAAAACAATGAGATCATCTTCGCCACCCGCCAGTGCATCTGATCTTCTTGAGGCACAGAATCAAAAAAGAAATACTAGACCCTTTAGAAGAGTAAGTAGCTTCTATGTAACATTGTTATTCTTACAACTAATTTCTCTCGTCTTTTTCTAGAGTCTGATGAAACAGAGTAGCTTAGATGATCATGAATCTTTAGGTGGTATAGAACTGGATTCTACCATTGGAGGTGAAAATGGAGATGACGAATTATCTGAATATGACGAAAGACGCCCAGTAAATGAAAATGGTGATCAAATGTATCGTAATAACCATGAAAGTTATAGGCCTATGTCCCCTCCTACACAAAACTCATTAATGATCCCTCGAGGTTTACCATGGAAACCAAAAGTTCGCCAAAAAGATATTGATATGTTTCTAGATGGTGCTCGGTTGAAATTTTTGGGTTATAGTTTACCTGGTGACCAAACCACTCTGTTTGGTCTACCAGAACCTATACACGAAGGAGTGAAGACACTAAAAGAGGTAAATAGTCACACTTTTTAAATAACGAGATAACCATGTGTTTTGCAGCATGTATATACTTCATTAGCCGAATTGCAAATACAAAAAGAAGAAGATATAGCGAGAAATCCTATATCAACAAGTGAGGGTGAAATTGATATGACTCCAACGGAAATTCTGTATCAGGCAATGCTGACAAATTTGCCGCAATATATGATTGCATTGCTTAAAATATTACTTGCTGCTGCGCCTACCTCAAAAGCCAAAACGGACTCTATCAATATTATGGCGGATGTTCTCCCAGAAGAAATGCCGTAAGTATAATTTTGAATATTATGATAATTTCTCACTTTTTTTTTCTGTTTTTAGTATGACTGTACTTCAATCAATGAAATTAGGAATTGATGTAAATAGACACAAAGAAATAATCGTTAAGGCTGTGTCTGCAATTTTATTACTTTTGTTAAAACATTTCAAATTAAATCATATCTATCAGTTCGAATTCATGTCACAACATTTGGTTTTTGCAAACTGTATTCCGTTGGTCCTAAAATTCTTCAATCAAAATATTATGGCCTATGTTGGAGCTAAGAATGTGTAAGTAGTATTAATTTTAAATGCAGTTTTAGGGTTTGAGAGGTTAGTTTTTGTTGATTGGGGCAAAATGAACGTAAAATAGAAATTTTTTTTAAAGAAATTGGCGCAGCAGTCGCACAAATTTGTGACACTTTACAAAATGGACTAACATTGCTAGTTTTAATTGTATCATGATTTTATTATAATCTTCAACAACTCTAGAAACTTGCGAATCTAAAAGTTAAAGGAGAGTAAACATTTACTCCGCCTGAATTGAAAATAATAATAAATGTGGGAAGTTTAAGTTAAAATATTATATATCGTTTTTAGGATCCCCATCTTAGACTTCCCTTCTTGTGTTATTGGTGATCAACCTGAACTAACCGCAGACAGCCTAGAAATAGGTGATTCTGCATCTTTTTCTTGGAGGAATATGTTTTCATGTATTAATTTACTTCGAATATTAAACAAATTAACAAAATGGAAGCATTCTAGAATCATGGTACGAAAGCTTGTGTAACGTTACTTGCCAGGTTAATTGTGATCTCTTTTAGATGCTGGTTGTATTTAAGTCTGCTCCTATTTTAAAGCGAACTTTAAAAGTTCGACATGCTATGACTCAGCTTTATGTTTTAAAATTACTTAAAATGCAAACTAAATATTTAGGAAGGCAGTGGAGGAAATCGAATATGAAAACTATTAGTGCAATTTATCAAAAAGTAAGGCATCGACTGAACGATGATTGGGCATTTGGAAATGGTAATGTCCGTTGTTGTGTGAAATACTTTAATTCTAACATAAATCACTGTTTTTGTAGATTTAGATGCGAGGCCCTGGGATTTTCAAGCTGAGGAATGTGCACTAAGAGCATCTGTTGATAGATTTAATAATCGTAGATATACTCAACTTAACGTAAGTTTTAATTGTTTTTATTTAATTTATACTGCGAACGACAGTTATGACGTCTAGTAAGGATGTGAATACTCCTGTCCCTACTTCCACTTCCATAATTCCACTTGATTTGAGGAGTCTTTTATATGTGTACAGGGTGTAACCGTTTTAAATAGAGAAAATTGAGTAAACGGTAGATTTTTTTAAAAATAGGTGTTTTTGTTTTTTGTGTCATGAACTTTTTTTCATAAGTGCTAGTTTCTGAGATACAGGGTGTTGATATTTTTATTTCATAAATGTTTTTGTCGCATAACTTTTGCTTTTTTTAATACATTTGTTCCACATTTGTCGGCCATTTATGTTAGGTGGAATCTGAAAAAGTGGCGAAAAATGTGTGTTAGAAATATGACCACTGGCCTCTTTTTTTCTTTAAAATTCTACGCCTATGGATATTTAAAAAATATATATGTTTTTTAATTATTCCACATTCCTTTTGAAAAAACATCTCATGCAAGTTTTTGATATTTTTGACAGTCTTGCGTAAATTGAGTCCAAGTGTTTCGTTGGATAACTTGTTCTACATTTTTTAATAGGTGGCTTTGAATAGAGATATAATTGTATTTGTTAGAATTGTCAAACACAATAAAAATACTATTTGTAACGTGATTTGACAGTTCTAACAACTATGATTACTAATCTATTCAAAACCACCTGTTTTGTCTACATGCATTTATTTTTATTCTAAATGTACGATGTAATAAATATACACTTTTATTTTGTTATCCCGCGAATTCTCATACTATTTATTTTGTATTAAACATTATGAAGTTTTTGCGTCTTCCTGACTGTCCTTGGGCAGGAAAATAAAGTAGACTTTCATGATTTTTGATGAGGAGTAATATCTCACGATTTGCAGTTATCAAAGTAAATTTTTGTAGTTAGATATCGCTAATATAGTTTTAGACTAGAATTTTTGTTATCAACACTTTATTTAGTGTTTCGTCATTAATTAACCCTTTAGTTATTAAAATTGTGGACTTGCCTGTAAAATTAAGTGTTATCTGAAGAATTGCCAGTTATCCTGATTGCAAGCCCTCATTTAATCAGGTGGTTTTAGAGAGCTCTCGCAACAAAACCACCCGACTTCAAGAACTGCAGTTGGGGTTAAGAAGTGCATTACTTTTCTTAACTAACCGGGCAACGCCGTCTACAGTCCATTATCTAACTATTTGAAGCATTATTTTTGTGGTCTCGCTTACACCACATATTAAGAAATGTGAAACACTTGTACGCAATTTACCAGAAAACTCGAAAATATCAAAAACTTGCAAGAGACCTTTTCTTCAACAGAAATTTGGAGTAATTCAAAAATGATTTAATTTCTTTTAAATATCCGTAGGCGTAGAAGTTTTAAAGAAAAAAGGGGTTCATGTCCCATCTATCTACGCCAGTGATCATATTTCACACGTTTTTCATCATTTTTTTCAGATTCCACCTAACAAATGCCTGCCAAATGTGGAATAAATGTTAGGAAATGCCAAAGTTATGTGACGAAAACAACTATCAAATAAAAATATCATAGCCCTTTACCTCAAAAAACACTTAGTATTCAAAAATCTATCGACTACTCAATTTTCTGTATTTAAAACGGTTATACCCTGTATATATACATAAATTTAATCCTTTTGGTGTGTATTGTTCCAGAACCTATGCGCGATAAATTTGCCGCTTGCGAGTATACTCGTCTAGATAGTGTAATCCATTTTAATCATTTTTTTTTGCAAAAAAAAGGTTTTGTATCTATAAATATTGTTACATTTTGATAACAAAATGCAATCAAACAATGAAGTAAAATATTTACAAAATATATTTCAAAAGTACAGATATGAAATTCGAATTTTCTGCAAACATAATGACATAACTAACCATGTACATTTTAAAAAAACAAATCATAAACTCAAAACATTTTAAAAAACATCATTTAACTCAAAAACAATAAAATAGTTTTGCCTGTGCGATATATCTGAAAGCACAGAAATATGCACAGGAACTGTCACATCCACAAATTTTTTGTTGTCACCGCCCCCGCCAAATCCGTGTTAACCTACGCTAGCGAGTATAGTCGGTTTGAGCGGTCTGTGCCAGATTAAAAATGCGGCGCGAGTTAACTCGTATGAACGAGTATTCTCGTGTCGAGCAGCAAAAGTATTAAATAGCTCGTCAAAAGACAAGCAATAAGGTAGAGACCACTACCAGTAGCATATCTTCTGGTCTCCAGGGGTATTGAATTACCCTGAATACACCCTGTATATGATTCTGCATTGTATACATATGTAATCATTATTTATAACATGTAACATTTTTCAGCAGTTCTAAAAACATGTATGTAATTTCAGCGCGAAACTAGTCTGATGATGTCAGAAGACTAAGAATCAAAACATTTATTTACCATTTTAACTAGCAAAAAAAATTAGCGCCTCTAATTATCATATATATTATCGAATAAACAAATAACAAAAATTGTGGGAAATATCCTTAAGTTACTACATTTTGTCCATGGAATCGGACACCTGGTACACGGATAAAATCGGGTTTTACCCGGAACCGCGTATTTTGCAAGCAAATTTAAAACTTCCTTAGAATTCCTCAAGACTTCCTTGTACCTTGCTTATGAAACTCCTGCAGTTTACCTCTTCCTTGATTGAATAAAAATAAATTATTGAATTTGTTTTTTTTTGCCAGCTTACTTTCAAGATGTTTCTTGGCCCTCTAATGGTCATAAGTAAAGCAGTACCTTTATTTTGTGATTTGTGTAGCTCGCTTGATTTCCTAGTTTTATTTTCGAACTAGGGAAAAAAATAAAAATGGAGGTAGTTTTTTTTCCCTAGAGAGTCTGAACATGGAAATAGATGAATTGATTATTTGCTAAAGCATGTATTGTCAGAAAAAAGGCTGCACTCTTGAGAGCAACTTGTTATTTTGAATGGAACACCCTGTATGATATTTCAGTATTGGAACAAGCATTAAATTCTGATTAAATTAAAGGGATATATTTGTACGCACTTTCTTTGGGTTTCAAGCCACTGTCCTACAAATTATTCAAACGTTTGTTAAAAAACCTCGGCGCCAAAAGGCCTGATTAGAGGTTGGTTTGCTGAAAACATGTTTTTGCCTGTCTAGAGATCCGTTTTTTCCAATAGTCTAATAATATACAGGGCGTATAATTTAAAATAAGCATGGCGCTCTCATTTTCGGTTAAACCGGAAGGAACCTTGCACTCTGGATTCTTATGTGATATAGTATTGATATTCCAAATTTCTTATCTATCTGTAATGGCTTAGCTGTTATAGCTTTTAGAAAGATAAAGGAATAACCCTGTATATTGCTGAATTCAGAAATAGATTATTTATCGAGACATGGAAAAAGTTTATTTGAATCATGGAGAAACAAGCAAATGTGACGTTATCGATTAAACCGAAAGAAACAAATGGTTTTAATATACAGGGTGTCCCACTTTTAAGTACCAAGACTTGGACAATCGATGGAGAAAAAAAGCTTCATTACACATACGTCGTATTTCATTTGGTTTCAGGGATACAGGGTGTTGAATATGTATTTTTAACACGCTTTTATTAGCTTCACTTGTATGTTTGTTTGTTTGTAATCGACTCTTTGGACTCGATTTTGACCCACTTTAAACGGACAGATTTAATTGAAACTTTGTACACTTACGAAGAACCGGTAACAATACAATAATTTGATAAGTTTATATCATTATCCTGATCAGGACCTCCAGTCCTTTCCTCACGTATCCTCTGCGTGAGAGCAAGAGGCTTAATATTGTAAGTATATTCCGTGATTCTCAGTTCGGTCGTTGGCCGAGCGGGCAAGTCTTAGTCGACGCGAAACGACGGAGGGCGTGAGTTCAATTCCCTTGGCAGAAATAAAAAAATATTTTTTTTTTCAGAAATATCTGTTGGATCGTAATATGTTATAATATCAGCATCAATAAGCAATATAAATATAGTTTAAAAAAACTACACTTTCATAGCACATCAAACTAAAAAGTGAAAAATAAATATAGTTTAAAAAAAACTAGAAAACACGCTTTCATAGCACATCAAACTAAAAAGTGAAAAATAAATATAGTTTAAAAAAAAACTAAAAAACACGCTTTTAAAGCACATAAAACTAAAAAGTGAAAAATAATTATTAATATAAACTGAAAACAATAATGAACGAAAAATACTAGTATTATTGTGAAAAAAAGCGTGGGGCGCTTTGTGCCATATTTTTCGTATATCGAGCAACCCACGCTTTTTTCACAATAATACTAGTATTTTTCGTTCATTATTGTTTGCAGTTTATATTAATAATTATTTTTCACTTTTTAGTTTGATGTGCTTTAAAAGCGTGTTTTTTAGTTTTTTTAAACTATATTTATTTAAGTACTGGGTCTTAGTTTTCAAGTTCATCTACCATTTAAACTCCTCAATCTCTTTTATACTACGCCATAGGTAATTCTTGAATAATGGTTTGAAATTTGTAGTCAGTTTGAACATTTTTTGTCAGTTGAAGATTTTCTTAGCTTTGCTCCATTTAGAAGTTATCTTAAGATCTATTGACAAAGCACCTTCCTGAGGTAGAATTATTTTCAGATTATTAAGTAATTTTATGCTTGTTTTTGAATTAATTGTGCAAATAACTTTTAAACGGAGCAACGTATTGAAAATCTTTAACTGACAAAAAAGTCCTTCTAAATAAATAATATGTGATAGTTTTTTTTTGGGGATTTCGGTCAGTTATAACTAATTTTTTTTTTTTTTTTCTAACGTTTAGGTTCATTACACCATCATCAGATAACTACAATTAATATAATTTAAAAACAGTTATGGCTATTTTACATTACAATTTACTTACACTATTAATTATTAGATATTTGTTTTAAATTTTGTTACATGTTATTGGATTGTTTGTTTTATCGCAACTGAGATATTAACATGATGTGTAGGCTGTTAAAGTTTTGTTTATGTTACAGAGATAACATTGGAAATGTATATTTACTGTAGGTGTTGTGCTTAAATAGTGAGTATATAATAAGATATTTTATTTCAAGAATTATTATTTTGTATCCGTAAGATGGAAAAATTGAATTCATGTTGTAATGTACCCCAATCATTTAATTAAGTTAAAATAGGTTTCGCTTAAATTTTCTATATCAGTGCGATTATTTATGCCGTTGGTATATCTTTTTATTTGCAGCATTTCATGTATGTTTCTTCGGTTATAGTTAGGTTATTTTTCTAATATTTGTGTGTTGTTAAAATTAAATCGGTTTTTTTTATGGCGTGTTTGGCTAGTGCTGTCATGTTTTGGTTTTGAGTTTTTATGCTATATTTGTGCGTGTATACTCTTTTATGTAGATATTGTTTTGATTGGCCTATATGGGTAACATTACAGTCGTTGCAGTCTATCTTGTATATAGTGTTAGTTTCGTCTTCGGGTTGGTAGTCAAGGTTTAAGTTTTGTGAAACATTTTTTTGTGGGATTGTATGGTTTATGGGCTATTTTTATATTATGTTGTTTAAATACGTTTGCTATTTTTTCGGATACTGTTGGTATGTATGGCATGGACACATATTATTACTATTATTTGGTGTCTAGGTTGTTTTATTATAGGTTTTGTGTATTATTTTTTTTATTATTGGTTCATAAAGGTGTTTGGGGTAGCAGTTTGCTTCTAGAACTTTTTTTTGATTTTTTTTCAGATTATATGGTCTGTATTTTGGATGTGAAAGTTGGATGGCACGATCTGTTAAGCTGTTGATGACGCTTTTTTTGTAGTTGTTTGGTGTGTGGGATTTAAAGTTTAAGTATCTTTGCGACCACACTTTTGTGTACCAGTTGGTTTCGATAATACCGTCCTTATTATATTTAACTGTTAAATCTAAGAAGTTTATGCTGTTGTTTTGTTCTATTTTCTTAGTGAATTGTAACCTTGAGTGATAATTATTGAAAATATTAACCGTATATTCTGTTTTGTCTTTTGGTAAGCAAATAATGCGGTCATCTACATATCTTTTGTAGAACTTTGGTTTATAGTTTAGTGATTTTAATACTTTATTTTCTAATTCTTCCATTACTAAATTTGCTATAGTGGCCGATATAGGTGACCCCATGGCGGTTCCGAAAATTTGTGAGAAGAATTGATTGTTGTGCGTGAAATATGTAGAGTTTAAACATAAGGTTATTATGCTTTGATAAATTCGTCTTGGGTAAGGGGTGAATATTTACTAATTTCAGACCATTTATTTTTTATACATTCTATTGTTAAATCTGTTGGAATATTAGTATATAGTGAGGTAACATCAAGTGAAATAATGATATGATCTCTGGGAACTGTCTGGTTTTTTATAAATTCACAAAATTGCCATGAGTCTTTAACAAAGGATTCAGTTTTTCCCAAAACGTTACTTAATATATTAGATAAAAACTGCGAAATATTATATGTGGGACTATTTATATTGCTTACTATTGGTCTTAATGGAATATTTTCCTTATGCAGTTTTGGTAGACCGTATATGAAGGGAGCATGGGCATTGTGACAAATAAGTTTATTTTTTTTGTTGTTCACTAATTAGCCATGACTTAATGAGGTCATTAAGCTTATTTTGAATTTTTTTTTGTCTGGTTGTGATTTTTTTTTGTATGTTGTTTCGTCATTAAGCATATTATTCATTTTTCTCTCATACTGTTTTATACAAAATAATAATAATAATAAACGTTATTTATTGGTTACCCCCAAAAGGCCATTGACCGAGGTCTTTCAGCCCATAATTTTTGTACAAAGTGCCTGTTACATTAAAAATATTTTATGTTTTGAAATGAGAAATTAATACATGATTTAGAAAAAAAAACTAAAGGCTGAAAAATTGAAAAATTTTAAAAGTTGGATACTATATATTATATATTTAATCAAAGATCTTCCTCGACCGAAGCCTGAATCTCCTCGTAAAGGGTCAGCTCTGGGAATTTCAGTTTAGATCTTGTCTGACTGTTTCGAATTCTGCAATGAGGTTGAATCAATTCGATGTTGTGGGGACGAGACACAAACATATTTGATAAATCTTGGAAACGAAGGTCTATTGGTTTTATATGTGTTCGAGTATAGAGAAATTCGTTTGATGGGTTGTGTAGAGGATTATCTGGATGCCTCATTTTGGTAATGGCTCTTAAGGATGCAGTTTCTGCTACTTTTAAGTTTTGTATTGCTGGTTTTCTGCAGGTCATAAATAAAACACTTGCATATTCTATAATTGGTCGACAAATGGATTTATAAATAATGGAAGCAGATTTTGTCGAAATTCCCTCCTTTTGAAATGTCAGTGCCCGGAAATATTTGCCAATATTGTTGGCTTTTAACATCATTAAGCAGTATGCATATTAAAATTTAGTTTATGGTCTAAGGTTATACCTAGATATTTGGATGACTGTGATGGACTGATCTGCTGGTTGCCGATGTTTATTGTTGGAGATGTATTGGTTACCGGGTGATTGAAAATTGTAAATTCTGTCTTGGAGGGGTTGGGTACTAGTCTCCATTTATTGAACCAATCCTCTGTCGCGTTAATTTTTTACTGTAAATTTTCAATTACTTTAGTAATTGTTTTGCCATGGGATATAATTGCCGGATCGTCCGCATACTGCAAAATATAGGTTTCGTTTTGACTTGCATTTTAATGTTGCGAGATGTCATAGCAATAGATATTGTAAAGTAACGGTGATAGCGGCGATCCTTGTGGTAATCCCTGAGTTGGGATGAAGCTGGTAGATTTTTCCTCATTGACTTTAACACATATTTGTCTGTTTTCTAAAAATTGCTGAGTAAAGTGCACCAAGTAATCGGGCGTGCCTATTTTCTTCATTTTATATAGTAGGCCTTTATGCCATACAGAGTCGAACGCTTTTTTAATATCTAGAAAGACTGCAGCTGATTTTAAGTTTTGGTGTCTAGCTGTTTGCACGTTAGATGTAACAATAGTTAAAGGATGTGTGGTGGCATGTTTTATACATAATTACTGTTTTATTACATTTGTCGGCTGTTAGTATAAAAATATTTGAATTTTTTTGTTACTTTAATGTAATGGTTTAATTGGTTTTTGGTTCTATTATTTGCATTTTTTAGTTTATTTTTATAATTTGTAAGTATATTACAGATTTTGTTTCTAATTTCGATTTTATTTTCGTTTTGTTAATATTTATTAAACCTATGTATACATTTCCAACGTTATCTCTGTAACATAAACAAAACTTTAAGAGCCTACACACCATGTTAAAATATCTTAGTTGCGTTAAAACAGATAATCCAATAACATGTAACAAAATTTAATACAAATACCTAATAATTAATAGTGTAAATAAATTGTAATGTAAAATAACCATAACTATGTTTTTCAAATATTATATTAATTGTAATTCTCTGATGATGGTGTAATAAACCGAAACGTTAGAAAAAAATAATAAAATTAGTTATACCTGATCGAAATCCCCCCAAAAAAAACTATAAGATATTATTTAATATTTTTATATCCACAAAATCTATTGAAACTGCTTCCTATTATCTTTTAGTTCCTGTCTATAAAGACCTTGATAGAGGAATGTACGTTATATCACTAATGTTTGACCTCTCTCGCGCATTTGATACTGTTAATGTTGAGTTTTTAGTAAGTAAATTATACAATACTGGAATACGGGGAACTTTACTGAAGTGGCTAGAGTCCTATATGTCCAACAGAAAATTGCTGGTAAAATATAATACTGCTATGTCAGATATGAGGGATGTGCACATGGGAGTTCCTCAGGGTTCTGTGTTGGGACCATTACTGTTTGCATTATATGTGAATGACTTACCAAAGCACATCACAAAAGGTAGAATTACAATGTTCGCAGATGACACTACCATTACAGTGACAGCACAGACCCCTGAGGAGTTAGCTGAAAATATAACTCATGTCTGCAATGAGCTTGATACCTGGTGTCAGCGTAATCAACTTATATTGAATGATAAAAAAACCGTCTTCATAAATTTTCATAATAGAAGAGGACTTACTCCAAACTTTCTACTGGCTAACAATATTAATGTGGTGTCAAATATAAAATTCTTAGGAACTTGGCTCGATGCTAAACTCTCTTGGGACAATCACATAGATTTTGTATGCAACAAATTAAGTTCTACGTTTTTTGCTGTTCTTCAAATGAAAACTGTACTTGATACTAATGGTTTGTTAAATATTTACTATGCCTTAGTCTACAGCCATTTGTCTATAAATATAGTCACATGGGGTGCAGGCGGAAATATAAACAGGGTACTAATTTCACAAAAAAGAATAATCAGACTTATTTTTAATTTAAAACCATTAGATAGCTGCAGAGGTGTTTTTTAAGAAAAATAAAATATTAACTGTAATTTGTATTTTTATTCTAAAATGTGTGTTATACATATAAAAATTTTACAAATTTTAATAAATTGGGAGATACACACTTTTACAATACTCGAAATAATAACAAATTGACAATACCGCCTCACTCTACCACTTTGTATAAACATTCGCCTAATTACAATGCCATCAATCTGTTTAATAAACTTCCTGACCATCTAAAAACTATAACAGGCTTTAACAAATTTAAGACAGCTGCAAAAAAATTACTTAATAGAAATGTCTTTTTATAGTGGTTTAGAGTTTTTGGCACAATAATTAATTAATTAATTTTCATACATGTTACTGTTTTGTTGTCTACTTTTCTTTTATTGTTTGTTTTATTTTTACTGTTTGTTTTATACACTGTACATAATTTATTTGACTTACCATATATACATGTTATGTATCACACAATGGTTAATAAAGGTATTATTATTATTATTATTATTATTATTGTTTATGAACTGTTCAATAAGTGTACTAAGTTTTATATCGAAATCTCAATCTGTTTGAGGTAACTAAAAAAAGAAACTTAAAAAAATGATATTAGTGCCCTGTATATCTGAAACCAAACGAAATATGATGTATGTTTATTGAGACTTTTTTTCCCCTTAAAATAGTGTCCTCTCAATAATTGTCGAAATCTTGGCACTCTCACACCTGAATAAAAAAAAATATTTTGAAAATTTTGTTTCTTTTGCCTTGTTTGCTTTAGTTGTTTGTCAATTGTTGTTCTGCTTACATATTTGAATTCCCTGGGGAAAAGAACTGTAGCCTCTGTTTTCGAATTTCCTCCTAGCTCAAGAAGGCAGGAAATTGAAGAGCCACTTAAAATAATCACCTGTACATTCTTATACAAATAAGGTGGCTTAACATTGTCTTGGATAGTTTTTCAGCAATTTGTCTAATATTTGTTTTCGTATTGTAGGATAGTGAATTTGAACCAGTGGATAATTGTTTGAATAGTGTTCTAGGCACCAGTCACGATCTTTCTGAAAGCTTTAAAAAACACTATAATTTGTGGTTAGAGCAGGAAGTGTTTGGTACTCCAATAGAATGGGATAATTTGTTAGTAAATGGAAATTTATAATTTTTCTTTTGTTAAACCGTATGATTATATGCAATAAAAGTCTAATAAAATTCCATAACTGTACATTACAGCAATATAACTAATTTTAAATACTATGTAGATATTTGACAATTATTGTTTTTTATTGCATATAATGTATATTTATTATCCACGCTCGTTATGATTTACATTTGTACCGGAGCAAGAATTATAATATATCATCCTTAGATGTAAAGCGCGTCTTATTTTTTGTTTTTCTATTTTGAGACAATAAATATTGACATAATTGACTTAATAAGTTATTTTCACCAACTTTCAGTTATTGTCTGCGAAAATGTGCATATAATTACAAATAAAATACCAACTTATGAAGTCTCTTATGTGTGCATTTTTTAGTTGGATAAATTCTTCATCATTTCTGTTACCAAGTGGCCTGAAAGACTAATTTTGTTAGTATTGAAAATCTTGGCTATAATTAAATGTTCCTGATATTAAAAAATAGGATTTATTATTTTTTAGATAATTAGGAAAATCATGTCCTCGATCTGAATTTTAAAATAACACGTGTTTTTGGCAACCTGGTATCTGTTTTCGCTATTTTTGCTCTGTTTTGAGCCGTTATACAACAAAGTTCACTAGTTGCCTATACTGTCTTGTATTTTAAAAATTGGGGTTTGCTATAAAATATAATTTAGATAAATATTTGTGCAACCAAATATTCTTTTGCGTATGAACAAAACTACCTCAATTATAAGTATTCACTATTCTAAACATTTTGTAATGAGTGATAATACCAACACCAGTTTTTCTTTGTTGTACATTTTGTATGTTGTTAATTTTAGTACATTTGTGGACTAAATTTAAAATTGAAAGTGGTAACAAAATATACATATACACATCTACTAAACCAGCCACATTCAATTTTATCGGCTTAACAAGTTTGTTTTAAGCTTATATACAATTTTATACTTTACTTTTACTATAAACTGTTGCCTGTAGATATGTACATTTAATTTTTTGTTTTTTCAATATACTTTTTAAATACCTGTTTGTAGTTGCTTATTGTAATTTCCGCACACTGAATATTTTGGCCTACAAAATTCGAATCGTCAACTAAAGTCCTATATAAATAATGGCTTCTCAATTCATGTACTTGCAAATAACACCGGCAAACAAAAAAAAAAGTTGTTTGTACATTTGACGCCACCTACCTCCTGACATGTATTTCGACCCGCTGAATCCGAATTTGAAGTCAGTTTGGACCGTACACCCTCAAATATCGAGTAAATTGAAAAACCGTAAAAAATAGCGAAAATTGGGTGTTTTGGTAATAAACAAAATTTTGTGCATCTAAACCAAGCGTAATTTTTATGTATTTCGATCCGCTGAATACGAATCTAAAGTATATTTAGACCATAAGCCGTTTTAAATATAAGTAAATTGTAAAAAACCCTCGAAAATTGCTAAAAATGGCAAAAAATTGTGATTGTTGATGAAAAAAATTTTGTAGACCCGGATCGAAGAGGATTTTTTATGTAATTTGATCTACTGAATCCGAATCTGAAATATATTTGGCCCATTAATCCCTCAAAATCGCAAAAAACCGATAAAATAGCAAAAAATTACAGTTGAAAAAATTGAAAAAAAATATGAAACACGATTAAATACGTTTCGTGTATTTTTTTATGCATAAAATACATGTTTAGAATCTGAAAATGTGAAAAATTGTAAAATTTATAAAAAATGACGTATAAACAGAATGAAAATTTTTTTCATCAACATAATCACAATTTTTTGCCATTTTTAGCAATTTTCGAGGGTTTTTTACAATTTACTTGGATTTAAAACGGCTGATGGTCTAAATATACTTTAGATTCGTATTCAGCGAATCGAAATACATAAAAATTAGGCTTTGTTTAGATCCACAAAATTTTTTTTATTACCGAAACACCCAATTTTCGCTATTTTTTACGGTTTTTCAATTTACTCGATATTTGAGGGTGTACGGTCCAAACTGACTTCAAATTCGGATTCAGCGGGTCGAAATACATGTCGGGAGGTAGGTGGCGTCAAATGTAGAAACAACTTTTTTTTTTTGTGTGCCGGTGTAATTAACACTTTCATTTTTAACTTTTAAAACCAATGAATTGCAATTAAAAAAAAAAACAAATTAGTCAACCTCCAAATCCAAAGCCGGAGCTGCACGGGTGGGTGTTAAACAGTGGAAAAAATGCAGACCACATCATCCTCTATTTGTATGTTTACTCAATTGCCGAATTCGGCATAAAGTGTTGAGGAGCTCGCTATATGCTCAGATCGCATTGTGGGTAAATCTCGTATCATTGTTTCTCTCACTGAATGAAACTTATACTGTAATACTCACCACGTGTTGTGGGCAAATTAACAAAATCCACTACAGGATGTGACGACGAAAATCGAAGATATACAAATTTTATTGTGTTATGGGTAACATATAGTGCCCATGATGCAAATTGCAAAGCCAATGGTTGGATTTCGACTCACTGGTCTGGGCATAATTACATTTTAAAGGTTATCATTTTAGGGTGGTAAGGAAAATTAAGGGGAATGACATCAATTTGAATGGTTATTGATTAAAAGAACACACAGAAAAAAGTTATATCACAAAAAATTATAAACCTTCAACCCCAAAACTACCCTTTCACACAGAAGGTTAGAGATGACGCTTAGGTATGTGAAAAGAGACCATGAGATATTTCTATCAAACTTCAAATAATTTGTCCACTTAATTTTCCTTACCCTAAAATGACCTTTAAAATGTCATTACGCTCAGACCCAGGAGATGGTTTTGGAATTAAATCACCAACACTAGTAATGTTTTTGGACCTAAGTAAGGCATTTGACTGTGTATCTGTGACCATTGTATTAGAGAAACTAGCTTTCTATGGTTTTCATGGAGTAACTCTTCAATTAATATCGTCCTACCTATCTGGAAGGCAACAGTGTGTATCTGGCAAAGACCTAATGAGCAATTTATTACCTATAGAGCATGGCGTTCCACAGGGTAGTGTATTAGGCCCAATATTATTTCTAATATATGTCAATGATCTACCAGAAGCCTTACCACTTTTTACGGTTTTATTTGCCGATGACACTACTTTTGCAAAACAGATTAAGGATAATAGTGAGGAAACCATTAAGGCTGAAAGAGAGGTAGTAAAAAATTCGTTTGACTGGTTTAATGCCAATATGTTATGCATTAACAAAAACAAAACTAATTCAATGGTATTCTCCACTAAACCAGCTGTGCCTGAAAGTATTAAATTCTTAGGTCTAACTCTAGACAAGCAACTTTCATGGCATTCACATATGGACATTCTATCAACTAAATTGTCAAAAAAAAATACATGCCATAAGGCAAATAAAATTAAAGTCAGTCTACAGTCAGCAATTGTCACATACCATGCCTTATTTCATAGTCTAATGACATATGGTCTAATAAACTGGGGTACCTCAAATCATGTCCAACAAGTTTTCATTATTCAAAAGAGGGCAATTAGAGCCTTAGCAGGAATAAGTCAGTTAGACAGTTTCAAAGCATGATTTATAGAATACAAAATAATGACACTGCCGTCATGCATAATATATTGTAATCTGGTTCACATAAAAGAGCACCTGCAGGAGTATTCCAGAAATTGCCACAACCATAATTACCTCACTCGTACTAGAAACGATATACAGATACCACAGCAACGACTAACTTATACAAAAAGAAACAATTTTGGGATAATATTATTCAACTCTCTTTCACTAACTTTAAGAGAGGCACTTTTAAACTTATTTAAAAAAAAATTGAAAACCCATCTTTTAGCCAAGGCCTACTATAGCACAGAATTTAATTACATGGATCATTGACATATTACACCGAATATTATACTGTTTAATTTAGGTACCTACTGACTAGGTTTAATATTTTTAATGTCATGTTTATACATCCACATCTTATTTATTAAGATTCCTTGTTTTGTCTGTTTTTACTTTATTGTAGTGACCAAGTTAAGATGTTATTGTACACACACATACACATATATTGTGATTGTCATATATACATTTTATTTTATTCTATTTTATACATTGTATATTTCTGACATGTCAAAACACTACGGTGCATTTAATGACCAATAAAATCTATCTATCTATCATGAGTGAAAATTCAACCGAAGTGTAGATCTAATACATGATTCTCTATACAGTTTTGTTATATCAAGTTCAATATCATTTTTAATTGGGACGCCACTGACCTAAGCTATTGTTCTTCCTTTTTCGACATTTAATGCACAAAAAAATTTTCTTATAATTTTTTGATATGATACGTTTCCGAGTTACACTCATAAAAATCAATCATCTCTTACTTATCAGATAGCTTTTAATTAAGAATCATTTAAGAAATTACATAGTTTTGCATTTTTCCATTAATATAATTTGGAATGGAGAGATAAAAACTATGGTTCAAAGTGTAATGTATGCAACTTGCACCTTCTAAATTTCATAACAATATATCAATTATTTCCAGGAAAACTAAGCATTTTTAGCTATAAGTTTATATGACAAATGAAATATATATTATTTTGACATGTTCTATCAATTCTTTAATATGTTTCCCAATTCAAATCTGGCCCAGCCAGTATGTGAAACTGTACTTCAATTGACATACAACAAAATGTGTTTGATTCTTTTTTTTCGTGTATTTCATAATAAAGATGATCTATACTTTGGCTATGCTGCCCTCCTAAGCCAACATGACAACTCAGAATTTACCCATTTCTTTACCATACTGCTTTAAAATATTCCTCAATCTTCCTAAATCAAACTCATTTCCTAAGCGAAGCAGACGAATATCATCTATTAAGCATTGAAAAGTTCTAATAAAATATAACATATCTCAATATTTCTTGAGAAACCTAACAGAATTAGACATAATTCGCTTTTAAGACGTCATTTTGACTTAGTAGGCAGTATGGCATCTGAAGGGAGCGTTTGGAATGTTGATCACTCTGTATTTCATGAGACACTGAGATTACACCCCAACATGTTTGTTTATATATTTGAAAAACTTCTTTCTCAAGGATTCCAAAAAATATATCGAGATATAGGGTGTTCCGTTTCAAAAAATAAGACCTGATTTGACCAGGGAAAATTTGAACATCCTGTATAAGTTTTGAAAACATTAATATGTAGTCTGATTATAATACAACAACTTTCATATTGACCTTTCTTCCGTATCTAAGATAATAAAGTTTTTATTTGGATCTACATCTTAAGTTGTACACCCGGTACATCCAGTAGACATAAAAAGTGCATTCATTTTAGAATTTTTGGGCTATATTCGGATATCATGCACAGGGTCAAGTAAGGGTTTTGTGGTTTTCTCTAAAACTAAGAGATAGGAAAAATTGTGTAGGTGTTCTGGGCCTGATTTTTGAGAAACAAGCTACAGCTATACCAAGATCATCCGTCTTTCTCCACTTCCGTACTATGGAGCGTTGTTGAAAAATTGGCACTTTTGACTGACCCATATTTCAATTACTAAGTGCTGGATCATAAAAAAAATATATTCTTAGGGCACGGAATTCATTGAGAAACGAAAACTTTCATGCATGCTTCAATTTTTCAGATATCTTGTTATTTAAAAGGAACACCCTTTAAATTATTTCACTATTTGATCACAATTTAAGTTTGTTCTGCAACGAGGAGTGTAGCGACCTTCTTTTTAAATTCTGATCTTCGAGTTTTTTGTGGGAATATAGGTCGAATGGGAAAATCAACAACACTTATTGAATTTACTGCCGTTTCAAAAAATTTATTTTTTCATTTTCAAGGCTCACTTCAATTTGTTTTTAACTTCTGTTCTATAGGATCGTGCTATGTTTTCGTAGTATATCATTTTCTCAGTCAATAGATGGGAAGTTGCCCAAATTCTGCTGTAAATAATACGGGATAATACCTATAATCCCACAAAAACTCGAAGATCAGAATTTAAAAAGAAGGTGCTACACTCCTGTATTATTTACAGCAGTGTTGGGGCAACTTCCCATCTATTGACTGGGAAAATGACATACTATGAAAACATAGAACGATCCTATGGAACAAAAGTTAAAAACAAATTGAAGCGAGCCTTGAAAATGAAAAAATGAATTTTTCGAAACGTTGGCATTAAATTCAATAAGTGTTGTTGATTTTCCCTTTCGACCTATATTCGCACAAAGACTTGAAGATCAGGATATAAAATATGTTATTTATTTTGAGAGAATCTGGTTCATTTTAAAAACAATTAAATATTTACTTAGGAAGCTGTGGATTTAAAAGCACAATTTTGGTAGAATTAGATAAGTACCTATCTATATATCGTTTAATGGATACAAATGGGATTAGATATTGTTTAATTCTTAGGAAACAATGGTCCTATTTTATGACCAGAGCCAGATCTTCAATCTAAACACTGCGGAGAGTGTTCTAATAACTTAGAAGAATGCAAAATAGAATCTCAGCTGTATTTTGCACAATAAGCCCTTGATTAAAAATGTGACATGTTAAGGTGGGCACAAGTCTATGAAATCTTTATTTTTGAAATAATTGACTGAATTTTTGTTGTTGTGAAGAGCATCAATATCTGGATTTTTTTTACTACTGCCGTACTCTAGGTACACATACATGGCCCACTACGATTTTTATTATACCCTCATAAAGGTAGTGATTTTTCTATCCAAAATCACTGAAGTGAATGAAACTGAGAGAATGATTGCTTTGGAGCTTAAAAATCATGAATAAACTTTTCATTTGTACAGTTAGGATATGGCTACTTTTATGTGTCCTGAAATGCTCCAGCCTGTGAACGAAAACTTCTTAAGAAGAGCCAGCACATGTCTAGATGCAAATGGGTAGAATTTTGAGCATTTTTTATAATGTATTGTATATTATTGTTAAAAATTGTGTCGGTAATTTATTAAACAGTGTTGATTTTTCTACTTTTAAATCGCTTATAGTGCCATAACCGACATTCTATACATCCCTTCTAGACGGTAGCCTACTTTTGGGACACACGGTTTATGAGCAGAAAAGAAATGCTGTAAATGGATAAACACATACAAACTTTTTACAGTAAAAATTTGCGTATGATGGAATTCCGTTTGAAATGTTCAAATTCTGTTAATTTTTAGTCAACCAATGAATGTACCCAAATACACGTAGCTGTAGAAGGAAACAAAATGAATATAAAGATGTCCACTTCTACATGGAATGCCAATTTACAAAATTAATAATTTTGTTTCGGGTACAATTAGTAGATCGCCTGGTTTTTGTTACTTTGAATTGCATCTTATATATTGTTTAGGATATAATGATTCCATATAAAATTCTGTATCTAATGGTGGACCAGTTGAATGTAAAAATTTGGTTTTATTTTCAAAAGTAAATCAGCAGCTATTAATACTTTAATTTTCATACGTTGTTGAATACAAGCTACATGATAAGTTGTACCAAACCTTTAATGAGCACTGTATGTATACACAGGGTGTTCTATAAATACCTGAGTCCTTGTTTTTGAATATATTAAAAGGACTGTCTGTCTGACGACTTACCTGAACATGATCAACATCCAGATTTGTAGTTCTCTTTGTTGCGCTTTGCAGTAATCTATCTGACAGTTTCTGCTAGTTTAGAAATAGTACTATCCGTTTATTATATTTTTATGTAGCTAAGGCTAAATTATTGTATTGTGCTGTGGCAATGATATCGTAGTTCCCCAGTTAATCGAACTACAATGGGATAATCCAAAATAGCATAGTCAAATTTTATAGAGCAAGCTATTTAGGAACTTATAAATATTTATTTGAGCATATTGTTTTGAGGTTAAAAAAAATTAAACGATTTCTCAAGCATATAGAATTTTTTTTTCTTTAAATATGTTAGGCTGATAATCCAATTATTGCTTACCATAAACTAACTCAAATATTCAATGAACTAGATTAATTATGAGGAATAGCCATTTGGAAATATGGGTTTTACTTTTAGCTGCATTTGACTACACTTCAGTGCTTTTTGTTTTCACTATGCGATACAAAGTGCTGTGTTGTCAGCATGTTGAAATCTTAAGGAAAATTGTACCTTACACCCTCACAAAAGCTCAGGAATATTGACTCGTCCATTTTAATGTGTATTATACATGTGTTGACTGATAAATAAATTGTTTTGCATACTTCTTTGCTTGTATTCAGAAATATTAACACCATCACCAAATCTTCCATATCCCTACCCCATTTTTGCAAAATCCTTATTGGTATATGTCTTCTTTAAATTAAAAAAGGCTACATTTCCCACCAGCTCTACTCAGTTGACTTTTTCTACTAATTTTCGTTGAAATCAATTGAAAATAAATGGATTTTTCATTATTTTATTTTACGTTTACTAGAAACAAGTACAAATACATTTTTACAAACAAAAACAAAAATAGATAACTTCAAACTTAAGAAAACAAACATAGCAAAGGCAGGTGTGAGAACATGAGATATTTAAGAAGTGTATGTATCGTCCTAGTCGGGGCATACTAGTATTTCATGCAGAACACGTGGAGGTATGTTGCCAAATACATAGAGAGCATAAACACCAATACGGATACTATCTAAAAATGAAACACGTTACATTAGCAACTGATAATATACTTAGGTTTGGAAAAGAAATTAAAAGTTTCACTAAATTAATTAGTTATTTGTATTTAGTTGGAGTAATTCAAACGTTTTGGTTAAGATTTTATAAAATATTACTAGACTGAGAATAAAATACATACCAACTTTTCGAATTCTTGTTGTCCATACCACATCATTATTAGATAATGTCATTATGCTGTAAAACAGATTAGTTTTGAAAATGCTTACTAAATTCGGTAAATAAGTGTTATAATATTACCCCTCAAAATTTAAAGTGCTACAGAGAATGATTCTTTCCGGGTTGTTCTTGAATTTCAAATATTTTTCGCAATTTTCACAACCTTCCCTGTAGAATTCATCAAAGGACTGAAAACATACAGTTGAATTAAGTAACACTGTTATAATAAGTAGTGGGTAACTTACTTTTAAACGGGAGCAATTTATACATGCTCTTAAATTTGCTAATTGACTAAAGTCCAAGAAACTCGCCATGATCAAATATTCTTTAAATAAAAACTCTATGTACGTTAAACAGCAATAACTTTTGAACTACAGAAGTCACAAATCCACTGTTACCAACAAAAATAAACATTCGCCTAACAAAAAAAAAAAACATGGCCTTGAGTAGAAGGGTAGGTCGCGTTCTTTTTCCAAAAGGTTTAACAAAAATAGGCACAGAAAAAAAAATCGAGAATTTTTATTGAAAACATATTTGCACTCTCCGCGATTTTATAACAGTTCACATAACTTTTGTTTCTTGAAAAATAGATGAGAAAAATTTAACAGAAGCGTCGCACATTTATGGCTATCAAGGGGTGCCTTAAAATATGAATTTACTTTTTCTGAAAAAAATCTAACAGGTAAGTATTCCGAAAATCTGAAAACTTTATAGATATTCAACATGTCACTTTAAGCACGTTCTAAATTCCGTGAGCATAACTTTTTGGATATAGAATATCCGGTGGAGAAACCTACATAAATATCACATTGGAACTACGAGATGCCGTGTAATATTTCAGAAAGATGTTAAAGGTAAGTATCCCTGAAAACCGGAAACTTTATACTAAACATCTTACTTTCGTAAGCACGATCTAAATTCCAGGAGCATAACTTTTTGGTTATAGCTCATCCGATGGAAGAACCTACACAAATATCACAACTTGGAACTGGAATGCCGTGTAACATTCCAGAAAGATGTTAAAGGTAAGTATTCCTAAAAACAGGAAACTTTAAACACCTTACTTTAGTAAGCACGATCTAAATTCCAGTAGCATAACTTTTTGGTTATAGCCAGAGCTGTCACAAGTACTCTTAGAAATTACTTGAAGTATAAGTATCAAGTATACAAATACCAAAAAATTACTTGAAGTATCCAGTACAGTTTTTCTTAAAACATACTTCAATTATTAAGTCCTCTTGAAAATTACTTAATTTATCGCCAAGTAATTTACTTGAAGTAGAACAACAGTACTTGAAGTATACTTCGTAATTCAAGTATATAGAATACTTAAAGTACATAAAATTATTTGAAGTATTACAAAAAAATTCATAAAAAACTAAGTAAAATTCAGTAACTTTCAATTTAAATACAATTTGTACTTTTGGAATGGATAAATGGTTTAATGGTTTCAGATTCTGATTAGATTTGTGTAAAAAATATAATTTGACATATTTGGTTATATGCTAAGCCTATGCGTGTAAATCACGCGGTGAAAATTAGTGATTATAAAAATAAATTTATTATATGTAAGTGTCACGTTTTAAAAATGTTACTTTGTTTTGTCCCCCTGCAATGGACCCGGTATATTATGAAATCAGTTATAAATTAGCAAAGTCTACACCAAAAAATCCTATTCTGAACCTTTAAGGTGGAGATCATTTTAATTGTTTCGGAGGAAAAAGGATGCAACATGTAACCGTATCGTAATAATAATTACATAATGATAATATTTTGTTTTGCTTAATTTCTTTTTTTCTACTATTAATTTACGAAAATAAGAAAAAAATAATGTTTAATAATTATGGTTACTTCGGAAACTGGCTTAATATTCTTGGCACTTGTTTCAGAGTGCAAGTATCACACAAATATGTACTTGAAGTAGCCCAAGAATACTTCAGGTACAATTTATTACTTGAATTTTGATGTAATACTTAAAGCATTGTTAAAATTACTTAAAGTAACTTACTTGACAATATCAAGTAAAAATTCAAGTTTTTTTATGTGAATAATGGAAATACAAGTACAAATATCTACTCAAATAACTGCTTAAAGTAAAGTACTTCAAGTATTAATAAATACTTGAAGTACAATTTCAAGTATTTTAGTTTAAGTATTGACAGCTCTGGCTATAGCTCATCCGATGGAAGAACCAACACAAATATCACAACTTGGAACTGGAATGTCGCGTAACATTCCAGAAAGATGTTAAAGGTAAGTATTCCTGAAAACTGGAAAGTTTAGGCTATACATGTCACATTTAGTGAGCACGATCTAAATTCCAGGAGCATAACTTTTTGAATATAGAACATCCTGGTGGAGGAACCTATACAAATATCACAACCTGATCTGGATTGGCCGTTAACATTCCAGAAAGATACTGCGAAAATTATCTAGCAGATATATTCATGTTAGACAACACTGGGCAAGGTATACAAGACATTTAGGAAATCGTTTACTGAAATTTGGATCGATATTTGCAGAGTCCATTCTAGCAACATGCTAGTCCAAGGTTGCATGTAGAAGACGAAATCTAGGAGCGACTTTTTGAGAATGAAAAAAATTGTTTACCTCAATTTTTGAGAGATTGTAAGTTATTATTTCAATATTTTTTGATACCTCTGCATTTCAGTGTCTAAGAACGGTCTTTGTTCGATACGTTGTCTATTTATTTAATACCTATATGTTCTAGACTTACATCTATGTGAATACGGGCTCTTGAAAGAGCGGAAGACGTTTAAAGATTTGTTCATGCCCGGCAAAAATTGATAAGTAAAAAATGCGCGCAAAGTTGAAAGTCAGTTTCTATTCAAATTGCCAAAAATAGTTTCACTGTGAGTACTTATAGGTATATTGCAATACAATATAATATGAGAAACAAAAGCCGAGCAAAAATTGAAAATGCTTGTGGAATACGGAAGAACAATAAATTTGCGTAATATATTGAGAAAATAAACAGATAAATAGACCCCAAGCGCCATGATATAAACTCTAAGTCAGTTGCTGGTTTTTTTATGTCTTGTGTCGGACTATACCTAAAAAACAAACGGGAGTGTACCTTACCAATAAAAAAAGCACTTTTGGAGCAACAACGTGAACTAAAATGGATTGAAAATTGGTGTATTTTTAGATGTAGATATGTTTTGCATTCTTGCAACTTTTTTGTTAATTTTTTCGTTCCAATTTTTTCTCTTATTTTTTTAGAAATTAACGAATTTTAACATTTGTAGTCACTATGAGAAATCATTCATTATTATTGACTTGCATTCTGCCGATTGTTTTAAGTGCTGGTAATTTTCGAAAATGCCCTTATCTTCGGAAGATTCCGCTAGAGCAGTTGCTCTAATTGATGCTGGCGTTAGCATCCGCGAAGTCGCTGAAAGATTGGGTTTTCCTCGATCCAGTGTCCACAGGACAGTTGTTCGCTTTCGAGAAACCAACGAATACCACATAATGCCGGAGGAAATCGAAGCACAACTCCTCGCGATGATCGATTCATACAGAAAAAAAGTGCCTGAAGAATGTAAAAGTTGTTTTTTCATAACTTTACAAACAACCAAGATATTGACATGTGTCTAAAACTCGAAAAATCGAACTTTTGTTTATAACTCGAAAACAAAAGACGATAGCAAATTTTGTTTTCGCCAGTAAATTTGCCTCAAAAAAAAGATCGAGAATGTGTCTTCCATTTTTTTTGTATCTCTTACAGTTGTCGAGTTAAGGGTAACTCGGTATGTTTCTATAGGGATACAAACATCGAAATTTGCCCACCCTGTAAAATTAGTAGTACAGTGCATTCAGCGATTAGTGATTTACAAAATTAAAAAGGTAGGTAGACAGCATATAATCTACGGCAAACATCACAGGGTAAATTAACGTATTACTTGCAAATATACGTTATATCAGTAAACCATTTACATAAATTATTACTTTCACATCACGTCACGTGAGTGGAAGTATTTTATCGACGGAGGAGCGTCTCACTGATGGCAACCGGAGTATAGGTATTTTTTCGAAAATAGAACGGCTATATAACTGCCAGCAGACGATTTATCATCTATATTTTTGGTTCGGTTAGTTGATATTATAATTCAACACATGGATATACCATAACTATCTTTGCTACTAAAATTCACAAAGAAATTTCGCCACCATTTTGGCAGAGAATAATTTGTGCTTTCGGCGTTGTTTTAACTGTTTACGCCAGCACGCTTCATACACTTTTTTGTTTCGCGGTAGGAACTACGAGTGGTGGTCGCTTTGAGAAAAAGATTTATAAGTTTTTTTAAATTCAAGATGACTATGTTATGTTATATCGGTGTGTTTAAGTTTCTCACATTCTTTGCCATTTTGGTAATCGACATTAGATGCGTTCTTTCGAACTGAGATCTCAGCTAATCTAAGTTGTTTTACAGTTACACTGCATCAATAAAGGCATTTCATTTGATGTAGCCTCCGTAACCGTAAAAAACTACTTAGATTAACTGAGATCTCAGTTAGAAAGAACGTACCTATTGTCGTAATCATAATATTCATAATTAAGCCTGGCCAAGGTCATTAATCCTACAGAGACGTACTGGGTATGCATCATATCATAATACTTGAATAAGTACAATAATAAAAACAAAAATATTTTATATATGGTGATGTATGTTTTTGTACTATTTCGTTCGCTTTAAATTCTTTTTTATGTATTTCCTTATATTTTGTAAGCTTAGTGCTGCACATTATTATTAAGCTGTTAAATGGCGTTCACACATGTACATTGTATATCTGAGTGATAACTAATAATAAATAAATAAATAAAATAAATGGAAATAAATTTTATTAATACTGGTACACTTTATAAAAATATTGTCGTTATCACAAACTGGAGCACTTCTTTAATAACCGTGTAGCATCAGATATGTTTTTACAGTTGTCGCAGTAAGCGATGTTCGCTGTGGTGAAAAAATATGTATTTTGAAAAAAGACCGTTCGACATCTACGGAAGTAATACAGGCATAAGTAAAATACTCTGTGAACTCACTTAACGCAGCTGTAGATGCACCATCACAAATTTGTCTTAATTTGGTAAAATCAGGAGCTTTCCGTAATACACTCTCGAATTTTTCAATAACGGGCTTATTCTTTGCGTCATTTATAGTCTGTAGCTGTGTATTTACGTCGTCCACTATTTGCAGCGATTGCACTAACGACAACGAAGTATTTTGCAATTTTTCTATTGCGTCGTGTAGTCCTCTATAATTGTTATAAATAGTTTTTAAATCAGTTTCAAGAGAAACATCTTGAAAGCTTGTCTGGCTTTCCTTAATAGCTGCAGCCTCATTAGGGTTGAATTGTAGTATCACAACTTTTATTTGTTGAAAATATTCATAATAAAAAGCTGCCTTGAACCACGTTCCCCAACGTGTAAGAATCGGCTCTGGTGGTTCCGGAATACCAGGACACAGTGTGTGAAATGCTCGAAGCCGTTTAGGAGATTTGAGAAATACTTTTTTTGTATTTGCTATTAATGCATCTACCTCTGGAAAACATTTTTGAATCGTTTCTGCTACAAGATGGAACGCATGCACTTTACACGTAACATGTAAAAACCTACAATCGTCTCTGAAGAAAACGGCCCACCAAACGCATTGTCGCAGCACCGTCGGTCACAAACATCAACACTTGACTTGTTGACAGTTCAAATTTTTCGAAAGTCTCCAACACCACCTGCGTAATTGTTTCGCTAGTACACGCACTTTCTTTTGCTAGCTAGTAAATGTGGAAATGTTGGTTTAACAGGGTCGAGTACACGTACTATAACATTTAAAATAGAATTTTTTTTACAATCTTTCGTCTCGTCAACACATAACTACAGCCGTGTATTTTTTAATGTACATGTAATCCTATTTACAATGTCTTCACGAACACTTGGTACATATCTACGTAACGATGAACGACTTGGTAAATTCACCTAGGGATTGTATTTATTCCAGAACTCCCGAAATACTGGTTAATCCAATATGCGCAGGGGAACATCACAGGCAATCAGCCTTAACAGTAAATCAAACATAAACTGAGGTTCCAAAGAAGACACGCCATTTTTTTTATTTTTATGCCGGTTACTATTGACATGAATTTTGCAGCCGTATTTATTCCAGCACATTAAGTCTTTATCACAAACTTTACAAATTATTTTACATCCATTATAGAATAAATCCGAAAATTCACCGATAAATTTATTCACTTTATCAGCGTACGGTCGTTTTTTTACTCTTTACGCTCAACATTATTTATTATTTATTAGTACTGTATGCATCGATCGACAGATAACAACTGAAGTGTGTTGTGTCATCGTCATCGTAAACAAGCGCGCGATGGCATTGGTATTGCGCCCGACCCTGAATCTACCATCGCTTGGCCAGGCTTATTCATAATATATGGTTAGGCCAGTGGTTAGGGTTGTTGTGCATTAAAGTGCCAAGAATATTAAGCCAGTTTCCGAAGTATCTATAACATTATTTTTTACTTATTTTTGTAAATTAATAGTAGAAAATAAGAAATAAAAGAAATTAAGCAAAACATATCATCATCATTATGTAATTATTATTACGATAAGGTTACATGTTGCATCCTTTTTCCTCCAAAACAATTAAAATGATCTCCATCTTAAAGGTTCAGAATAGGATTTTTTGGTGCAGACTTTGCTAATTTATAACTTATTTCATATATACCTGATCCGTTGAAGGGGGACAAAACAAAGTAACATTTTTTAAAACGCGACACCTACATATAATAAATTTAATTTTATATTCACTAATTTTCACCGTGTGATTTACACGCATAAGCTTAGCATATAACTAAATGTGTCAAATTGTATTTTTTACACAACTCTAATATAAATCTGACCACCATTAAACCATTTATCCATTCCAAAAATACAAATTGTATTTATATCGGAAGTTACTGGATTTTTATTTAGTTTTTTTATGAATTTTTTTGTAATACTTCAGTAATTTTATGTACTTTAAGTATTCTATATACTTAAATTATGCAGTGGCGGTTCGTGGGTCAAGCGATAGGGAGGTCAATTAGAAAATTTTACTGTATTACCTACCTTTTAAAGTGATTTAAATTCCAAGTCGATTCTCCGGTCTTTTTGAGATGCAAGGTGGTTAATTACTTTTTTAATTAAAGTCTTTTATCTTCTTTATTAATGCCTTTTCTATGGTAAGCATAGCTAAAGAAGATAACCTTTTCCTGACCCATGGTATTTCTTAAAAATGTCTTTATTCTTTTTAAGGTGGAAAAACAACGTTCACTTTCTACGGTAGTCATAGGGAGAGTACACAAGATTTTTAACAGTTTGACACTTTCAGAAAAAGTATTCCACAAATTATTGTTAATAAAAAGCTGTAACAAAGCAACTGCACCTTCACTATTGGAAAAATCTTCTCGGCTATATAATACTTCTAATTCAGTTTTAAGTTTCAAATGATTTATGACTGGATACTCCGTTTTAACTAATTTAAACATATCTTGAGGAAAGCTTTTTTTATAATCTTAAAAGCGATCTGCGTGAAATAACTGAGACACTGCTAAATGATTACTGAAGCCAAACCTGTTTTTGATCTCAGATGTAATTATATCACAAACTTCTAATGAAATTCTCCTTTTTGATTCTTCCGTTTTACATCTCTGGGCAGACGGCATGGATGTCTCCTCCAAACAGTTATTCAAAATTATATTTCTGATGTCTTCAATTTTACTATTAAAAACGCCAATACACTTATTTACTGTTATGACATCGATATTACATTTTTGTAACTGATTGAACAATATATCACAATGAGGCATAACTAAATAAAAAAATTTAACCAGTAAAGAAAATGTTCATTTTGTAAGTAGTTTTTTAAACCAATAGCTTGGTTTAGAGTGTTGTTTTCTGATTCATTATCAATGATTTTTTCTAAACAATCTAATAATTCTGTTCGATAGGTATAAACAGTCTCTATGCACTTTGTATTAAAATTCCATCGTGTTGGAGCCGCTTTAGGTAATTTCACCTTAACAACATTATCTAACACGGCTGTTCTTTTTGGCGATTTTCCAAAGAAGAAAAGCTATGTAAATTAGCAAACAAAATTGTTATGCTTTTATCCTGACTTGATGCTTTTTTGTAAAATTAAATTGATTATCCGTTTTACAATACATACAGTGAAAGAAATTTCTACTAACCATAAATAGAAATTGACTAGCCTCAAAAATGCATTAAATAGGCTCCAAATAGACAACTTTGTAATCGTAACAAAAACGATTTTGCTAAGACGCACTTATTTACCGTTAAAAAAAAATGTTCTAAATATTTATGTATTGCTGTAGGTTGATAACTGCTATCAGGACTCAGAACCTTTATAGGTTTTTTGTTACAGTTAAAAAGCTCGTATTTTTTACAGCATTACTACCTTGAAACGAGAAAAAAGTTCCTCGTGCCGCTAATAGATGACTTTGTAACCACTATTCAGCTTACACTGTATAAATAATAAATACCTAGTAATGACAGCAAATACTCCTTTTTGTTCTTGTATTCTCACTTTGTCAACATTGTTTAAATATACGGGTGTCGCACCAGGAACTGTATCGATCGATATAGGGAAAAGTACGCACTAGAAAATTTTGAAAATTTAGGGAATTACTAATGGCAGTGTCAATCCAACTAAAATAATTACAAGCATCTGGCTCATCCGGTTATACCGGAAGTCGATGCCAACTTGCTTATTTTAAATGGAACACCCTATATATTTTAGGGTTTTCCGAAAAGAGCGTACAGTTCTGAGTCAAGAACATGTAGGATACCCTATGCCTAAACCCAGCTGTTCCAGAGATATTTAACATTTTAAAAAAATTTTGACAGGTGTAATGGTTTACAATAACCTTTATAACTTTCTTCGTGTAAAAGATACTCATTTGCTTTTTGGCATGCAGAAAGACAATAAGGTGAGCTACGCTCTACAGTTTAAAGGAATTCAATAATAGTATACCAAGTGTTCCATTTTTGACGTTACATTTTGTAAATTCCTTTTTTTCTAAAACAAGCATTGTGGGGATTTAAGTTACAACTTGTTGAAATATTTGCGATTTTCTTAGAAATTCAAGAATTTTTAGTAAACATTTTATCAAATTAGCCATGATTAGAAACAATCAGTAATGTCAGTCATTCTCTTATGTCAAAAAATGTCACCGGATTTAAATTACACCCACGAAGACTTTTTGAATTTGTTTATTATTTATGGAGAATATGATAAAGTAATATCAAATGTTCAATGATATACATATAATAAGTTAATTAAATTTAAGAATCTATTCTATTTCTCCACTCTTTTAGCGGGCTAGCTTTGCGCGTTATCGAAAAGGTCAAGTACGGTGTCCTCTAGAATAATAACAATTTCAAACAATAAATATTTGGGCAAATGAAACTTCAACTTATTTACTTTTTGGCAGAGCTTTGCATGGAGCAGGACCATTGTGCGGCGGCGGCGTTTTGTTTTACAACTAAATACAAAGCGAGTTGACGAACAATGATACAATAAGTGCTAAATTTGTGCGACATTGTCTTTAATGTAGATAGAAGTGCAAATCTCACCGAATCAGTCGATAAAACTGATTTCATAAAATTTTTGTAAATATGAAAATGGATACAACCGATTTATTCGTTTTGTTTAAACAACTCTAGCGCCGTCCACCATTTTGATAATATGGCAGTAGTCTAGGAAGAGCAAAAATTAAAAAAGGATTATAATGAACCCAACACACAGAAATGTTTAAAAAATATTTGTTTAAAAACGGCCGATCGATTTGGTAATTTGGAATGAATGACACTATACAGGATGTCCCATTTTTAGGTACTAAGACTGCAACAATTCAGATCGGACCTCATTTTAAGAAAAAAGTTTCAGTAAACACACTCCGTATTTCGGAAAACTAAAATTAGAAACTAAAACACATACTTGGTAATACTGTTTATTACAAAAAGTTAATACTGTTAACAGAGATTTGTTTAGGAATATTGTCGGGGGTTTAAAGCTGTAGTACTGTCAGTTGGAGCTCTTCGCCAGGCAAAATCGAACACACCTTCACCCTCACCAAATTCTTCCCCGTCTTTTAAGGTAACTGGTAGAACTTTATTTAACGTTTCAGGTAGAAACAAACAAGCCACAGCTCCTAAAACTAGTAGAACTCCCAGTATAACTTCCGGAGCTGGCTTCCAAATATTAGCAAGGTAGAGAATTTGTGAACTAAAAAAACTAGCAGCATATCCAGCTACATGAATGGCGGATACTCCTTGTCCTCGTACTACCGTTGGAATTAATTCGACTGCATATTGTGCACCTGAGTTATACGCCACATTTATGCCCAGTCTCGCAATCACCGCTAAAGTGATTATTAAAATCGGTTCTGGAGTTTTTATACAGGCCTGTATTACTCCCGAGCAAGCTGTGAATATTCCACTGAGTAAAAGGGAACCGCTGGCTAATGTTTTTCTTCCAGCTCTGTCTTGCACAGCAAGAATAAATATACATGCCGGTAGTATAGTCGATGATGTCGCCGTAAAAACTACGAAAGGAGAATATTTTAAACCGTTGACGTTCTTTGAAATAGCGTCGTAACAGAGTGTCAGCACCATCCTGAAAATAATTATAAATACATTGCAATATACAGGGTGTCTCGGAAAGCCAAGGCCATATTTTACCGACGGTGTTAAAGTCTAAGAAAAACTTCTAGCTATATCTCTGAAACTAATGAACTGAGATTCTTGCAGCAAAAATTGCCTGAGTTGTTAAGTGAAGACTGTACTCACCAAACAAAACATGTCGTTTATGCCTGACGTTGCACCTTCACATTTTAGTGGAGATGTTCGTGAATTTTTGAATGAAACTTCCAATGAAAGGTCGGTTGGTAGAAGTGATCCATACGGTGACCTCTACGATCGCCTGACCTCACTCCTTGCGATTTTTACCTATGGGGGCACTTTAAAACGCAAATGTAAGCTAACGAAATTCTAACTAGAGATCAGTTGTGGCAACTTATTTAGGATGGGTGTAATTATATTCGAAACACGCCAGGGAAGTTACAGAGTATAACATTTTTGTTTTTGCGAAGACTTTATTTGTGTATCAGTGAAAATCGGGGCCATTTTGAACAATTTTCTGTAAATTTATATATTCTATCTTTTTAAATTTCATCCTTGTTAAAATATTAGTCCCTAAGGTTCTCTTACAGTTTCATTAGCAGATATCATTATTAAATGATGCAATTAATTATTTGTTCTTAATACTTAGAATGAAAATAATCTATTTTTCTGATACGGAACATAGTCAGAAACTTCAGAACAATATTTTCTTTTTTGGATTTAATTGGCTTTGACATACAACTAACTACCTATTAAACATACTGCCAAAAATGCATTTCAACATTATATATTGTTACGAATGATAGTAAACATAATAATATCGTCTCAATTACAGATGGACGTGTGAAACTATGCTAAATAACTTCAAAACAGTGCATTCTACAGAGTGTCCCAGATTTAAACGGGCATACTCTAGTGGAAGGTAGAGCACATTCAGCTGAGTTCAAAACACCCCTATACTTACCGTTGAATGTGAACCGTTTTTGAGATACGGGGTGTTTCATGGTTTTTGACCAGAAATTTAGTCCGCCATATTTTTGAAATGACTGCACATATTTAGATAAAATTTGGTATACATGTTATACTCTTTTTAGGTTAATAAATAGCTTAAGTAATTTTGGAAAAATTCCAGGACCGACCTCCATTTTTTTAGTATGGCTCTTAGGGTCTTTAACATCACACTGTATATTATTTTTTGGTAAATGTTAGTAAACTTTTAAAAAGCCTATGGACCGGTTTATGAAATAATGTCATAATATTTGATGGCACGTTTATGGTTATTCTTCAATAAATTTTCAAAAGTATTGAAAGACCAAATTTGACATTCTACAAGTAACACAATCCAGTTGCTAACATCATTATTTTATTAATTTCAGCTAAATACCCCGCAGAAGAGGTTGTTATTTGTTTTTGTTTTGACATTCAGTGTTTTCCATCCAAAATAAAGCACATTCCATTTATTTCACGAATAAAAAATAAGTAATAAAACGATGCGATTAACACATGACATTGTTGCATTAAAAATCCCATGTCAAAGGCACATGTCAAATGTGTAATTTTACAAATAAGAATTGCTGTTCGCTCTTAGTAATTATTAGAATAAGTGATAAAAAACCAGTTATAAAACTAAAAATTTTAAGATGCCGTTTCAATTTAGTAATGAAGATTATGCAGATATTATTTTTGTGTATGGCTTTTGCGACGAAATGGGAGAGCTGCAAAAAGAGAGTATCAAAGGCTTTTCCAAATCGCCGTGTACCAGATCATAAAACGTTTTCAGAGGTATACCAATTTAGTAGGGAACATGGACAATTTCCGTCAATGACAAAGCATGAACATGTTCCCAGAGCTTTTCCACAAGAAGAGCAAATATTACAGGTTGTGGAAAATAATCCATCCATAAGTGTTAGAAAAATAAGTAATGAGTTAGCAGTACCTTAGACAAGAGTATGGCGAACAACAAAGAAGGAATATTTGTATCCATTTCATGTTGAAACAGTTCAATGTCTAGAAGACGGCGCCGACGTTCCCCGCTTAACATTTTGTAGGTGGATTCTGGCTCACAGAAGAACAATATCGAGAGTTCTATTCACGGATCAAGTCCAATTCACATATGACGGAATTAACAACTATAGAAATCAGCATGTTTGGGCAAGCGAAAATCCACATGCAGTGATTCAGAAAGATTCCCAATACTGATTTAATATTAACGTGTGGTGTGGATTTTACAATAATCATCTAATAGGGCCCCACATTTTTGAAGAAAGGCTAACTGGTGAAGTTTATTTAAACTTCCTTAGAGATATCTTGCCAGATTTATTAGAAGGCATCAATACTAGGGTTTTGTGATTTCAGCACGATGGTGCTGGACTCCATTTTTCTGTACCGGTCCGGGATCATCTGAACCAGCATTACACCAACAGATGGATTGGTCGCGGAGGCCATCGAGATCTTCTGATCTTACACCTCTGGATTATTTTTTATGGGGTCATCTCAAGTCAGAGGTGTACAAAGAAGAGTTCAATACACGAGAACAGCTTCTAGAAAAAATTATTACTGTATGTGATAACATTAGAAATAACCCGGAAGTGATTGATAGGTCAGTGAAAAACATATTAAAACGTTCTCGAAAATATATTGAAGCTGGGGGCATTCATTTTCAAAACCTGTTATAGTTTTAATTATTTGCACAGTTTTTGATTTTTTTTTCAATTATTTAAAGTTCTAAATAAATTTATTTTGTCAAAATAAAATGGCAAACTTTTGTCTTTAATATTTTCAAGTTATTCTCAAAAGGTGTTTAATATTTTTTTAAATTGTGCTTGTTAATTCAAGCCTCTTCACTAACATTATTTTTCTTTCATGAAAGAAATGGAATGTTATTATTTTGGATGAAATTTAAACTAAAAAAAGTCTTAAAAACACCAATTGTCAAAACAAAAACAAATAACCTCTTCTGCGGGGTATTTAGCTAAAATTAATAAAATAATGATGTTAGCAACTGGATTGTGTTATTTGTAGAATGTCAAATTTGGTCTTTCAATACTTTTGAAAATTTATTGAAGAATAGCCATAAACTTGCCATCAAATATTATGACATTATTTCATAAACTGGTCCATAGGCTTTTTAAAAGTTTACTAACATTTACCAAAAAATAATATACAGTGTGATGTTAACGACCCTAAGAGCCATATTAAAAAAATGGAGGTCGGTCCCGGAATTTTTCCAAAATTACTTAAGCTATTTATTAACCTAAAAGAGTATAACATGTATACCAAATTTTATCTAAATATGTGCAGTCATTTCAAAAATATGGCGGACTAAAGTTCTGGTCAAAAGCCATAAAACACCCCGTATCTCAAAAACGGTTCACAGTCAACGGTAAGTATAGGGGTGTTTTGAACTCAGCTGAGTGTGCTCTACTTTCCATTAGAGTATGTCCGTTTACATCTGGGACACCCTGTATAACAAAAATGCAAGATACTTTTTTGCTTGCTTATTGCTGTAAAATCAAAATCCATTAGTTATATACATTAGTTATATTATAGTTATATTAGAAAGTAGTAGCGTACCTTTTTGCTTAAAGAAAGTGGACTGGTTGCACGCCACTGGTTTCTTAGATTGAACTGCCATTTTGTGCAGTAATAGAGTTCCAGACTAATGTGTTATGTCAAATTTGATAAAAATCGGTTTATTTTCAAAGATGAGTTTTTTTTAACTTTAATACTATAAATTTCCATAAGCAAACGTCTTAGGCATATTATGTCTGTTGCAAAGTAATCTTATTTTTCTAGTAGAATAAGTCGGTAACATATGGTTTAAGCTTTCCAGGACACCCTGTATATACTATCTATATGTCATGCTAATGTAAATGTATGTAAAAAGAAGAAAATTGATACTGCATAATTTTTAAGTATCAACAGTTCTATGTAAGTATCTATGTTACATAAACAAATAATATATGTGTCAAGTTTCACGCTTGACATATTCTAAAAAAAAATAAATAACTTTGAAAAAGGAAGCAGATTCGTTTTCCTAAACGGTAGGGAATTATATTATTATTTTTGTCTCATATTAGTTGTCAAAAAACACATTCTCTGACTAATCTCTTAACGTAAAGTCACAAGTGCAGAGGTTTATTTTTCCAGTAACATACTGGGTAACTAACTATATTTTTTAGATAATGAAGAATTATTCATATGGTAGTAAGTCCCAGAAATGAGAAAGAAAAAAGTACATAAAAAAGACCTACAACGTCAGAGAATTTGAATGCTTTTGCTAAAAGTATCAAAACTTGTGGATTTATTAATCAGTTTTAAAAAAATTAAACCATCCTCTTAAGCAATAAAGTTATCCTTGAAACTTTAAATTAATGTGGGTCTATAGTCACTTCAAATGACTAAAATTGGAAATAAAAAATACAAACATTAATAATACAGTTTTTAATAACCTCTATTTCTACATTCATTGATTCGCCTAGGTATACCCAAAGTTAAATGGTCAATATTTGTTCGTGGCATCTAATTCTAGATTACTTGTAACTGGTAGCAGAGTGTTAAGTTGTTGGTGGTCAAGCTAATAAACCTAATTTTCGCCCCATAATCCTACCCTTGCTCTACGAACGATAATCTCGAAGATACAATAGGAAGTGTATCAACGGTGTTGTTTTACAACACAATTTTTTGTATTCGGTATTTGTCATCTTGTGAAAAACAGGGACCCTATACAATGTCTGCGTAGTTTAAGTGCGATAGAACCATAGTTTCAGAAAGCAATATTTTGGTATTCGTGTCAAGATATTTTTTAAATGATTGTAACTGTTTTCAACAATAAAAAAGATTTTTTGCAAATAGTATTTACGTAAATTGAAAAGCTTAGTAAAGAATCAAAATAGATATCAAGATTTTTGACGCTATTGGCTGATGAAATGACTTCATTATTTACTAGATATATCAGCTGAATATCATGAGCATACATGTATGAGTTTTGATTGTAGCTGAAGTCTCGATATATCTGCAATAAATATATTAAAGAGAAGTGGTCACAAAATAGATCCTTGAGGAACGCCGGATTCAAATGATCTATATTGTGATATTTGTATCGAGTTTCCTGTATTCACACTAGTAAACTGTTATTTGCCATGGATATAGTTTTGAAACCAAGAAAAAGTACTTCCAGATATGGCCATAATAACTTTATTTCATATTTAAGCAATTAATATCTAAAGAATCAAAGGCTTTGGTCGTATCAAGTAATGTGAAAGAGGTAATTTGAGTGTTGTCAGTGGCTCGCAAAATTTCATCAGTTGTATTACTTAGCAGTGAGGAGGTACTGCGACCTTTTCGGAATCCAGATTGATTATTAGAAATTATTGAGTTTATAAGGTAATATTCAGAAAGTTGTTCATATATATATCTGATTCTGTGATTTTAAAAAGTATCGAAAGTAAGCTAATAGGACGCAGATCTTTAAGTTGTACAGGATTTTTTCTTGGGCATTGTGGAGGTAAATCACCTAGAATGACATATTAAACATTAGGCATTCACAATATACAGTTTTCAAATTTTAAGAAGAATTATTGTACGTATTTAAGTAATCAAATTGGAGAACTGGTATTACAGGGGGGGGGGGGGGTATATGCTCAATTTAATTAAAAATGAAAGGAAATTTACATGTTGATGATATGTGCTATAGTTCCCAAACAAAAATACGTTTTTTCTCAGCAGTTTGTTACCAGGGCTATTCGTAAATGCCCAATGTTTGTTCATCGCCATTACTTCTAATGTAAGGTCTGAACTTGAATCAGGAACGTGACATAATGCCTATATCTGACATGAATCGGAACGAAGATGTAAATATATATGTAAATATTTAATATTTTTTTATCGGCAAACTCATGGAAATTTGGCCCTGGAAATTAATCCATCTCTGGATCTTGTACGTGTCGATACACAAACAGCACAAAAAACCAAATACAAAAAATAAGCAGAGATAACAATCCCCTGAATCTTAGTATTTGAAAAAAAAACTAGCCGTTGATAAGAGAAGGGTATCAGTAAACAAGAGGAAAGCAATTACGACATACACTCGGTTTGAAAAAAATTGCACCACTATTTAGATATTATCTTTCAATTTAAAATATCAAAATAAACATGACAAATGTTCACATTTTGAATTATCTAATTTAAACATTTTTATAAATAATTTTCACGCAGTCTACCACCCGCAGTCTAGGAATTCAGAAGAATGAAAGTGGATATATATCGGACTAGGGGTTTTCATTTTTTTGTATTGTAACTGGAGGATATCATTTCTTGGGTGTGAAAATTTTCTTGTTTTGGTGAGTTAATATTTTTTCAATATCAATATTTTTTTGCTTCTAATACTGAGGACACTGTTATTTAATTCATCGCAGTTTTTGCTCCAATACTGAGTAGTTGTTTTAATAGTTCCTATGATAAAATGTATTGGAAGTGTTGTTTGTGATTCATTATATGCCTAAAACTTTATTTTAGCACATTCAGATACGAATGTCAGTATAAAATATAAAAATATATAGATATTTATTATTATTATCATGTTAGGTTTGAGAGAATGCTTTTGTAATTCCCAATAATTATTTTATTATTTTTTCTAGAAACAAATTTAAAATCGAACGATCAATATAATGATCAATTTTTAGAAATAAAATTTATAGATGGTATTATATTCACTTTCACATTTGTTGCTTTTAAAAAAAAAGTGAAGCTATCATAAATAAACAAAAAGCTAACACCAAATATTATTAATTTTAAATAAAAAGGGAAATATAGAGAACACCAAAGAGATCATAAATATAGTACAAGACATTGCAATAATTATAATTATCCAATACATAGGTTAAGTATATATGAAGAAGGTCCCTGCTATGCTAGTATGAAATTTTTCAATCTTCTACACAATAAAATAAAACATTGAAAATATAAAACATTTTAAAAGAGCAATTTTCAATCTGTTAGTTTGCGCATAGTCTTTAGCGCAGAGGTGCAGTACATGTTTTATTGTCACTCTTATTTTTTTAAGGAACTTGTATTTTGGTTCCTTATATCTTACACAGACCCATGACTCGAGTAATGTGACTCATAAATGAACATGTTTCAAGAAAGAGCTAGAAAGATCTATGATACAGAAACCCATATCCGCAATCTTATCTCCATTGAACAAGTCATTAAATATTTGTGGATTAGGCCTACTGGGGATACCACAATAAAAAAAACGCGCCGTTAACTTTACCTCAAGGGTGGTGTGGAAATAAGTTAATTATAAATAGCAATATTATGTCAGTTGTACTGAATGTATTATCTTTTTCAGGGGCGGATCCAGAAAAAATTAACGGGGGCACACAATAAAATCAACTCATATGGGATATGGAGGTAAATACAGAAGTCCAAGCCCAGGAGTGCCCCTCCCCCAGATGTCCTTACAATATGTATATAATACAGTAACGGTTAATATTGTTGTTAATTTTTGTTCAGTAAACAACAAATGCTTAAAGCTAGTGAGAAGTAATAAAAAATAACAAAAAATCAAGCAAACCAGTGTCCCAACCAAAAGTAGGCACCCTGAATAATTTTGGAGATAAAAATGTTTTGAAAAACTGGTGAAACACGTCGACCTTGTTTCCAAGGGGGACATATTTTAATGTAATACTTGTATACCTGTTATCATCCCTCTACCCTACACGGCCACCCCCTCAAAAAATTCAAATAGCAAGGGGGGTCGAGTGATACATCTTTTGAAAGTTCTTTCAATTCCCTATATAACTATGTATTTTCTTCAACTTTTATCGATTCGTTCTTAAGGAAAATAATTTTATTTTTGATGATTACACATAATCGAAATCGTTTAAAAAAATCTAAAATACACGGCACTGGGTATTGAAATTTATAAAAAAACTACATTTTTTAGTGCTCTCAAATCAACACGAGTTTTTTCGACAGAAAACACTTTCCTTGTCCGTTTAGTTTTAGAATAAAAAAAGACTCAAGTATTTGATAGTCCTTTGAACATTAATTTGTTCACAACCAATTTTAAATCGAGATACATGTTACCATAGTGAGTTCTCAAAATGGTTTATACCCTTCAGGAGAGAATAAAAATTGTCGGCATTTATTTTAAAAATTATCGTTTTTGTGCTAGAGCTACGAAGCGCATATTAAATAGAAATCACCCAGATAGAAGGGTTGCTTCTCAGTATGTTTTACAATTATTGACAAAATTTATGGAAACAGGTTCTGTAGGAAACAAAAAGCATGAACCTCAGCGACCGATTAGGAATGAAGCAGTCGAAGTGGCAGTTCTGGGTCATTTGCTGATGGATAATACTCAATCGATCAGGAAAGTAGCTGAGGCTTCCAATGTATCACGAAGCAGTGTTCATCGAATTGTAAAGGCCCACAATTTTTAGTGAACAATTAAACGGTAATGTCAATCTACTGTACAATACGTGTTTTTCTGATGAATCGACATTTCAGTTAAATGTGGAGGTAAACAGGCACAATTATAGGTATTGGAGTGAAACCAATCCACATTTGTTCATGGAAACTCATACCCAAAGGCCTCAGAAGTTAAATGTTTGGGCTGGATCACATTATCGGGCCGTTTTTTATTGCTGACAATTTAAATGGCGAACGGTACCTTGATCTGTTAGAAAATAACATCGACCCAATGACTACCCAAATCCTCGAAGAAGACGATAATCTTTTAGAGGGCGAACAGTTTTTTCAACAGGATGGGGCACCCCCACATTTTGCTATAGCAGTCCGTCAATTTTTGGATAATCGGTTTCCTGAGCGATGGATTGGAAGAAGAGGTCTTGTGGAGTGGCCCGCTAGGTCACCCGATTTAACTCCCTTGGATTTCTTTCTGTGGGGACATTTGAAATCGAAGGTATTTGCAACAAAACCCGCATCTCTGGAAGAGTTACGTGAAAAGAATTGTTAGAAAATGCCATTTATTGACTCCAGATGTGTTCAGAAATGTTCGTACAGAATTTCAAGACAGATTATACAACTGTATGAAAGTCGGTGGGGGTCATTTTGAACAATACATACGATAATTTAAACTGCTTCTTATATTTTTATTTCCCGAACCTAAAATAATGAAACAATTATTTCTCAGGAACGAATCGATAAAAGTTTAAAAAAAATACACAGTTATGTAGAGAATTGAAAGACCTTTCCAAAATATGTATCACTCGACCCCTTTGCAATTTGAATTTTTTGAGGGGGTGGCCGTGTAGGGTAGAGGGATGATGATAGGTATACAAGTATTACATTAAAATATGTCCCCCTTGGAAACAAGGTCGACGTGTTTCACCAATTTTTCAAAAAAATTTTGATCTCCAAAGTTATTCAGGGTGCCTACTTTTGGTTGGGACACCCTGTATAAATTCCAACTGAAGTTTTCACGCATGGAGATACTCTCAAGAAATACACTGGAACACCTTTACTGATATTCAGCAAACCCAAACCATTTAGTCTCTCCTACACTTTGTGTACTAGGTAATCTTTTCTGACGCGGTCTATGTAGAGTGTATAATTTCCCATGTTCAACGCAGAAACACTGTTGCAGCGCTGCCTTCAAATGTTCATAGTTGTAAAATCATATATGCTCGAAATTGAAATTAAATATAAAAATAGAACTTTTGTAAACCGGTTTTTTTGTCAGGTAAATGACAGGAGGGCATGTACCCCTGTGTCCCCTCGTTGAATCCGCTCCTAATCTTTTTTTACAATTCAATAGGTTCTCTACGTGGCAAAGAGCCACGTATTTATTTAAAAAAGATGTGTTTTCTGTAAAAGTATGGAAAATAATAGCAATTTTATGTTGTTTTTTAATTATTAAAAGTAAAGAAACTTTTTGCTTTTAAATATTTCAAAAATATTTTATTTAAACTCTACACGTGTTCGGCTTTTTAAGACTTCTCAAGAGTACAGATGACACCTGTATATAGTTTTACGAAAGCATGGCCAATAATTAAAAACTATAAATTTAAAGAAAGAGTTCATTAAAGATTTTCAATATATTAATTTCAAATCCAAAATTCTCTCGCAAACTAAAAATAATACGGGTTGTGGCCTCAGTTGCTTAAACGAAAGGTGCCATTTGTGTAATATACCGAAAGGTCACGGACAATTACGTACAATCAAGAGGCGTAATATATTTCTTAACATTTCTTATAAATTGTCAGAAAGACGCATTCACTACATAGATCACGCCTCTAGGTGTTACAAGGTCTCTAATAGCTCTCATAAAAAAATAGATTATTTCGATAGAAATGTTTATTTTTTGCAAAATTGCAAAATTTTCTAGAATTCGTCCTTTGTTTAAGAAAAAAGTATCAAAACGTCCTTTCGTAGGGAATTTAGTTTTTGATTGTATTAAGCGGCCTAGTCGGGAAAAAGCTTCGGATAGCTGTGTCACTCTCTAGAAAGTTTTTATACATGCGCCGCTGAATAATTTTGCTCTTGACTATACCTTCACTGGATATTTTATTCACAGACTTCATTGAGGTGCGATTCCCGATAGAGGTAACACTTCCTTGCTCCATTTGTAGTGACAAAGATACTTATTTAGAAAATTCATTTTAACCAAATAGTACGGAATAAAAGTTTGAAACTTGCTGAGCATAATTATGAAGATTCATTCTAGAAGACATGTCATGAACTTTACCTCGAATTTTACCGATTGATATCATAATTCAGGAGCTAATCACATTCAAATTTCACTTATATTTACAGTATAAATTTTCCCTACATAAAGTGAAAATTAATTAAAATAGATATACATGTACCCTCTAGCACACTTTCAACTACTGATCCTCCAAATTTGGTGTAATTTGACCAAACCGTATGGAGAAATAAATTTTGAAAAATTACCTTACAAACACTGGTTCGATTAGCCCTCTTAATCATTGTCACTAACGCTATGCATGTTTGCAATCTAACACTTATTGTATACCAAAATTCTGTGTGACGTTATGTTGCGAGCAAAATTTTTTGTTCGCCCGCAAGATATGATACCGCCGGGGGTGTAGGCATGCCGGCAATAAAAAACCACGGAAAAGCGAAGAGCGACAGAAAAGGCCACCCAGTCGATAGTGTCCATCAAACATTGACCAGGGGAGGTCTCTTGAAATCGTCTATACCGTCTACATTTGCAGGAGGGTAGACGAGGAAAATAGGCCCACCCTTACGAGGCTCCAGTCCGGATCTGCAGAGATGCATCAGGTGTAAAGCACAATAACTCTCCCTGTCATTCTTATGTCCTTAGGCCATTGGCAAAGCTCAGAATATTGGCACGTAAATAACCCTTTGAGAAAATTATGTCATATTATTGGATATTCGGCAGACCGGCGCATTCACCAAAAGCTCGTTAATTGTCATACAATGAGGATGGTTCACCACAATCAAAATTGGATTTTTTTAAATGTATGTGATTCTGCACTACATGTAATCGATATCGATAAGTTGTTACCATTCTAATATTTTTAGCATTACAAAAAATGTATGCAATTTGAAGATAAATTATAATTGCCGCTAATTAAACAACCAAGGGAATAATACTTGCTATTATATTTCTGGCCCGGCATTGTTATATTGCTATTGTCACTTCTGTATTTTAGTGGTTGAAAAGTGGTGTAGAAAAACTTGTAATTTTGAACCATTTCGAGAATATTTTAAATATATGAAGGAAATTTGCTTTTTAATGTTTCAAAATATTTTATTAGAAACTCTACACGTGTTTCTGCCTTTTTAGGCCTTTGTCAAGAGTACGGGAAATACTGAACAGTAAAATTTGGGTTCAATGCTTATATAACCACATCTGGTACCAGGAATAACAAAAAAATCTAATTTTCAGATTTTTTTTTCAGAAATCTCGGTAACGGAACAAAATATTGAGGATTTTTTTCCGTCATATTACTCAGCATAAAATTCCGCAACTTTGTCCTCATTTAACCTTCTTTTGTATCTCTAACGGTTTACGAAATCCTAATGATGATGCATGAATTTGACTAACCCTGATGGTACAAAGTGCAAGTACAATATTTTCAACTTAACCTATTAGTTGTGGTGACAGTAATAATAAATTTATTTGATATGAAACAAATACTTACGATTTAAATATGAGTATAAGAGTTTTCCTCCTTAGTTTAGAGGTTTTGAGTAATCCTAAAAACTTTCATGTGTTTGTTCACAAGAAACATGTTGGGAACAATATAGTTTTAATGCTTCAACTGCCTTATCACTGACGTTCCTTTTATTTATTTTGGCAATTCTTCTGAAACATTGAATAGCCTCTTCTGTTCTTCCTTTACTTATCAGCCATTGGGCACTTTCGGGCACCAAGAAATAAAATCCTAATATAAATAAATGAGGTACAGAAATAAACACCAGGAACATTCGCCAGTTTCCTAATAATACAGCCACCCAAGGAACTGCCATGCAAGATAAACAGTAGAATATTCCTATGCACAGATTCAAACCCAAAGTTCTTAAACTTGGCTTAATATACTCCATTACTGAAATAAAATATTTAATAAAATTTCATTTACATAGGGTGTTCCGAAATTAGCGTGCAATAATTCGCCAGCGAAGGGTGTTCCGAAATTAGCGTGCAATAATTCGCCAGCGAATTCTATGAACAAAAATGAGAAAAAAGTTCCCAAAAAATATGAGTCGAAAAATGTTTCCTAAGAAGCTACAGCCCCTAAAGGGGGAACCTCAGCGATGGATTGCTATAAATATCTCCAAAAGTGAAGGTAGAATTATAATTTGGTACATTAGATATTCACTAAATTTAATATCTAATTATTTAAAAACTGTTTAAGACATTTAATCATAGGCGTCCCAAACAGGGGGGTCAGTTGTACAATGTGCCTCAACTTATTTATGTATCAGTTTTTTAACATTTTGAAACAAATTTTAAAATATTAATGTTGTTTCCAAAACAAAGATATTCTTGTTTTACCTCGATAAAATGCTCCGATAAAATGCTCGATAAAATGCTATCTTCTACGACGGTTTATTTTTATTCTTTGTAGATTGAAGACTCGGACTCTGTTTTTTCTTTGATCACGTGCAAGTAGAACAAAAAAATTAAAATGTAACATCAGAGAATACATATTTTAATAAACTTGTGCAAAATTTCTTAATCTTAAGAAATAAACCAAATACATTATTAATCCTATAATCTCTACGTACCTTATCCGCTTAATTCACATCTACCATTAAACGTGTTGTCATTTTGTAATTTTTTTTAGTTACAGAAAGAGTTTTATCTACCGGAACATTTGTAAACAAACTAACCACATCAAAACTCGGCAACATCATAATCAATGATTATATTATTTAGTTTTTCAAACAAATTTGGAGTGCATTAAATAAAGTTTGCCTGGTACTACTTATTGATATTATCCATTTTTGGCATTTTTATTAATTTTAAGCTTGGCCAATAAGAAGTATCTGATTATACCGTTGCACTGTTGGTCACCGTGTTTTTGTCAAAAACCTGCCGGACGAGCATTATATTGTTTCGATTGTTTTAAAATAAATCAGTTTTTTATTATCAAGTTTGCAAATATTAGTAGATTTCATATTTTTATAAATATCATCAAAAATAATTCTTATTAATTTTTTTTTTAAATTTCAACAGTAATTCAAAACTTTGTAATATCAATGCTGTTTTACGTGTGAAAGAATATTCAAACGGATTAATGAAGAAAAATGATTGTTAACGGTTAACCGAGGTGCGAGCGTAGCACTGAATTTAAATCGTATCGAACTCTATACGAAAAGTAAAGCAACGGGTACGGAGGTTAGTAGTTGGAGGATAAAACCAGTCCATTGAAACATAACAGTCTCGCCCTCCTTCTAGCTGTTTGTATATTGGCTTAAAACGTAGAAACTATGCAATCTTAGGCGAGTATTGTATAGTGGATATACTGTCCTTCGGAGGGGATGTAAAGCAGATGGTCCCTTATCTATAATATGTTAATTAAGAGATCCGTACTCTTCGACAAAAAAAAATCGGCAAAATTTCCAGGTTGGAGTAGCTCGTCTCCTGGCGTCGGTGTTTGACTTTGGCAGCGGAAACAAGCTGACGTTAAATGTTTTCTTGAAAAAAAAAAAGTTTTCTTAACCGGCGCTCGTCACTGAAGTAACCCCGGAAAATCCCAAGATTCTGTGTTCAGTAAAGAGAAAGGAGGCCTTACAGTTTATTGTGGAGTCTGAACTACATCTAGAATATCGGCAAGTCCCTCTCTCATCTTCTTAGTCCGAAACAAATTGCAAATAAAATTTTTGACTTGCTCCACGATAGATGACTATGATGACTGTAAACACAGTTAGCCGTAAGAAGATGCATTCAACTATTCACAGTATTAATCTTGTCCCATAAGGCTCTGTTTGTGGGCCGATGCTGTTTACATTGTATGTATATGAACTTATAACAGGCATGTAATTATATTTGCGTTGACAATATCGAAAATAAATATATGAATATGTTCAGGTGAGAGTGGAATAAACTGTAATTGATTTAAGTAGGTATTAGCCGTGAGATAAATAAATTAACGAAAAGCTTCTTCACGTGGTGTTTACGACAGATGGGAAATTATAATTGTTACACTTGTTTGTTAGCATTTATAATTAAATACCCACTAAATACTTACGTACCTATAATATACATCATGAAAAAGTTTGAATCTGTAGCACATCCTGCAATAAATCTACTAGCAGCAAATAAACCTGCATTGCTTGAGAAAATTGTTGCTATATTTCCAGCAAATGCCAACAGATTCGCTGTGACTAAAACATGAAGTCGCCCTATTACATCACCTAAAACTCCTAGTGCAAGGCTACCTATTACAGAACCTATAAAAAAATACTGATTGGCCAAGGGTAGGTTTCCAGTAGTTCCCACACACCCAGTTTAACTGAAATTGAAAGAAAACAATTTTCACTTGAAATAGTTCATCACAAAATATGATTAAGACATGTTAGTTACTATAAGGTAATAACAATTTATAAGATACTGCCTCTTTCAGTCTTCAAATTTGGGTGAATATTTCTGAACTGAAAATTAAAAACGTGGTATTATGATATGTCATGTGGCTTATTTTGATTTATCAGAAATAATTAGGGCTTTAAAAACTAGACACTAATATTTCCATGTATGTTTACTTATAATGGAAGCTACAAAGCACCCGTTATGATGCTAAGTATCGGATCTATCATGTATACGGGATGCGTATGTAGAACATAACTAAAAATAATATAGATTTATTGCGGTCAAAATAAAATAAGAAGGTTTAGTGCCATATCCCCAAGATATGGCACTAAACCTTCTTATTTTATTTTGACCCCAATAAATCTATATTATTTTGTTTGTATTTGCCAAGTGAAAACGGGCAGTACACATAGAGCTCTGTGTGAAACGAAAACGGACCCAAGAATACTTGAACACAGATAACCAGGACACAATAAGCCGCCTTGGCTGTAGTGTCACCTTGACTGTATCAGGCAGGTGGACCTGAAAAGATTAAAAAAAGTCATCGAAAGAAAGTTATACTGTCTAGTAGTAGTTTTTCGACACGATTTATTGCTTTCTGGATGGAGCTCTCAATTTTTCCCAAAAAATTAGAGAAACCCCGCTCTCTTAATCTTCTATCACCAATTGTTTAATATTCATTCGTTACCTTCCACTTGTAGAAAATGTTGAAGAAATTCAAGGCAATTGAAAGATGACATTACATCAGGAATAGCACTGTTTATCGGTTGCTGTACCGATCATCAGTTATTTATCTAAACCATGAATTAAATATGTGTTAGAGACTAAATTTTATCTAGAAGCAATAACTCGCTTTAAAAATGATGGAATATTAGGGTGCCTCAGGACTCTAACTTGGGTCCATTGTTGTTCTCGTTATTTATTAATGATTTTCCAGATGACCTGTTCTAAAATTCTCCTTTTTGCTGATGCAACACTTTTAATGAACATCAATATATTTTCGGACTGCCTAAAACTATAAGAAAATCTTTGTCTTATGACAAACTTGTGTGTGGTTAACAAGTTATTCTTCAACTACTCTAAATGTGCAGTGTTAACAATTTCTGCGAAAAAGAACACAATAAGTTTTAATTATCAAATGAACGGTGAAAATATGTCAAGTGTATATAAAATTCTTTAATTTTATCTTAGATATTTATTTATATTGACTGAGTTATCATTCTTGTATCATATGAATGATATTGTAAATAATAGTTAAAACAAATTTGGTTTTATTCTTCGCAATTCTCAAGATTTTGCTGACATAACAAGTATAAAGAAACTTTATAACTGTCTACTAAGATCAAATCTTGAATACTGTAGTACTATATGGTTCTCATTCTAAGTTGTACATATAAATAATTTAGAAAAAGTCCAAAAGAAATTTTTAAAGTATTTAGACTTTAAAGGAACAAGTAGTTATCATTTATATGCACACTATGAAGTATTATTAGAACATTATTCTTATACAACTTTAGAGTCAAGAAGATCTAGATCAATAGTAATATATTTATATAAACTTTTACCTAATCGTATCGATAATATGTACATAATGTTCTTATTGCAGTTCCGAGTTCGAAGACTCTTTAATCTTAACCATATGTTTTACCTACCTTAACCTAAATCCAACATGTTTGAAATGTCTCCGGTACACCAACTGGGCTCTTTCGGTAATAAACTAAATAGGGCATTAGATATTTTAAATTGTACATTTGGTTAGTTATTGTTAAAACTGTATAATATTTATTTAGGTAGATTTAATAGTACCTAATTTAGTATTAGTTTCGCGAAAATAAATTGATTTTAATTCTTTATTGTAACCTAATTTAAATTTTATACTTTACTCTGCAATTGGCCATGCTCATTGGGTATTATAATAAATAAATAAATAAATAAATAAATAAATAAATAAATAAATGATTGAAATTTTAGACAACCTTTAAAAAACCAAATTTTTCATAGACATACTGGAAATCATTCGTACGTAATTTTCATGATTTTGTACAAATATTTTCCACAATGCATTTTTTAACTAGAATAAGTATATGTTTATACGTGGACGCAAAAGATTAGTTTTAAAAACCTTTAAAACAATGGTTACAATATATTTTTTTTAGAAATACCACACAAACATAATCAATTTGTATTTTCAAACTATTATTTATTCTAAAACTCTATATTGAAAAAGTAATCTACAAATTCTGAATGGACCTTTCACTTACTGTCACTAGATGGTATTAAGAAGCTAATAATATGAAGCGATAGGTTTTAATAATATTCTATAATGGCGTAATAATTATTTCCAGCAAAGCGATTCATATTTTTAAAACGAATGGTATTAAATGTTGTTCTGTATCATGCCTTAATCGAAGTATACAGAAGTACAGCTAAAATTTATATGTAATTTAAGAAAAAGTGGAATATTACATTAATTATTATTAAACAATTACATCTACACAAGATGCCTGATCACGTACCGGAAATATTTGATATGGCCTTGCATGAGAAATATAGGATTCTACGCGAGACATTTGCCCAAAACTTACTGTAAATATTTTTCTGCATCTTTTTGGCTCGGAAATGTCACTATTGAATGAAAGATGGTGCTATAAACTTCATTTTCATATAATCCTAAGTAATTATTTGTTACAATCTGTTTTTCGTTACTATTTGAAATCACAAACTAAAGAATATTTATTTTTATACCTTTCCATCGTCTGTTTAATGAGTAAAAATATACTACACTGACAGGCACAAAAAGTGGGAGAGCAAAAAGAATTGGTATATTTTAATTAAAATTTTTCTCAATGTACACAAAATATGTAGAATCATTTGTTTTGCATGCTTGTGCTTTTTTGTTCATATTTTCATTCCAATTGCATTCTTCCGATTGTTTTAGATGCTGGCAATTTTCGAAAATGTCCATATCTTCAGAACATTCCGCTAGGGCACATGCTTTAATTGATGCTGGCTTTAACATCCGCGAAGTCACTGAAAGATTGGGTTTTCCTCGATCCAGTGTCCACAAGGCAGTTGTTCGCTTTCGAGAAACCGGTGAATACCGCAGAAAGCCGGGATTTGGAATAAATCGAAGCACAAGTCCTCTCGATGATCGATTTGTTGTGATTTTTATCCTGCGAGAGCGACATACGACTGCCGTTCAAGTAAGGAATGAACTGCAAGAAGTGCGCCAGGGAAGTGTCAACGATAAAACTGTTAGAAAAAGGCTAGTTGAAGCAAATTTATCTGCTAGAAAACCAGCACCGAGCTTCTCCGGAATGATCGTGTGACCAAATTCAATTTCGAATGCCAATATCTCGATTGAAATATCGTGCAATGGAGCAACCTTCTGTTCTCCGATGAGTCCCAATTTGCTCTGAGGTCTCGAGATGGATGAAGGAGACTGTGGAAAAGGAGATGAGAAGGATATGCGCAATGCAACTCTAGTGAGAGCGTGAGCTTCTGTGGGTCTGTAATGGTGTGGAATGGCATATCTTACGTTGCTCACACAGAGCTTGTATTCATGCTTTAACGGTTATAAGGCATATTTATGACATTTTGGAAGAGCATGTGGTGGCTTTTGCGAAGTTTATTGGTGAGTAATTTCTTTTAATGCATGATAATGCACATCCACACATGGCCAGAGTTGTTAGGAACTACCTACATGACATCGTTATTGAAGCCCTAGACTGGCCAGCACGAAGTCATGACTTAAATTCCATAGAACACGTATGGTATAAGCTAGGAGAACGGATCGGGCAATGTCGTGGACAGTTGTTAACTAAAGCAACTTAGAGATGCACTACAAGATGAGAGGAATAACATTCCTCAAGAAGCCATCCAAGACGTAGATAATTGAAGACATGCAACGTAGACTTGAGAGTGTAATCAGAGGTATATTCGTTATTAAATAAAGATGTTTTTTTTTATAATCGCATATTCTTTGTCCATGATGTGTACCCAAATTCTCGTCGGACACCTTTTATCCTAAAAATTTAAGTTGTCCTTCTAAAATAACTATCCTTTTAAGCAAAAAAGTTTAGAAATGACACACAATTTTACATGCTTTATTTACACTAAGAAAAATTTTAATTAAGAATGTACCAATTTTTCTTACTACAAATTTTTGTGTCGGTCAGTGTATATCAGTAATTTTTATACTGAAGTATACTTTACGGAGGCATATGGTTCTAGATACAAATGCAAGTGATAATTAATTTTATTATAATTCCTACAAATTTGTGTAAATTTAAACCATTTTGCACGTATCATGTCAGTGAAATACTGGATTATTTCGTTCCATACGTTCTACATATAAAAGTGGAAATAAAGTGACTTCTTGAGATTATAATCTAAAATTCGTTCTCCTGTAAAAATATTAAATTGCTACTTATAATCATGTTGAAAGGCCTGGAGAAGGTGCTGGACGGATATATCAGGGGGAACATCCTGAATCATCACCCCCTCAATATCCATCAGTACGCCTATTAGACATGAAGATCAACAGAACTAGCACTCAATAACCTAGTCGAGAAGATCACCCAATCCCTTCAAATGAAGGAAATTGTGGTGGGAGCCTTTCTCGACATTGAGGGAGCATTTAATAATGCTCTGCCCGACTCCTTATATGCAGCAGTGACTGCCAGAGGAATTGAGCCTACTATAGGCGACTGGATTTGTGCTATGCTATCAAACAGAACCATAACAACGTCTCTACAGGGAGAAACAGTTAGGTTTAGAGCCACGAGAGGATGCCTGCATGGTGGGGTTCTCTCCCCCCCTTTTGTGATCACTTCTTGTGGACGACCTACTGGCTATTCTCACACTGTGGGAGGTTGAGGTTCTAGCATATGCAGATGATCTAGTCATACTAGTCATAGGAAACTCTGAAGGAGTAATATCAAATACCCTTCAAGAGACACTGGATGCAGTGAGTAACTGGTGTGACAGGGAACAGATGTCTGTAAACCCTCAAAAAACAGTAATAGTACCATTTACCCGGAAGAGGAAGCTGGAGGACTTAAGACCTCCCACCCTAATGGGTGAAACTATTCCATTTGAAGAGAAGGTGAAATATCTAGGAATCACTCTGGATAGATCACTTAATTGGAACTCCCATTTGGAAAAGGTAATCCACAAAGCAAAGCTGTCCTTATGGACATGCCGTCGTATTTGTGGCAATTCCTGGGGCATGGGTCCCCAACAAATTTACTGGATCTATATCACGGTCATCAGACCAATGATAACATACGGATCCATTGTTTGGTGGCCAAAAGGATCATAACGGATGGCTAAATCCAAACTCTCTGGACTGCAGAGATTAGCATGCATGACCGTAACGGGAGCAATTAGCACCACACTGTCAGCTGCAATGGAACTCCTCCTGGATTTACTCCCTCTTCATATACATCTGGAGAGAGAAGCCAGGCGGGCAACCTACAGACTGCAACAAGCGGCCATTAATATGCCGCAGACTAGTGTCATGGAGCGAAACAGGTTGCTGGATGACATAGAGAATCACAGCATCCTGGGAATGCCCTCGGATACTATGCCTACCATGACCAACTACGAGCTGACCTTCAACATCCCTTCTCCAGAAAGAGATGCGTGGGATCGGAATAAAGCCGACCTACTGAAGGCAGACAGTTGTTGGTTTAGAGACGGCTCCAAAACTCCCGAGGGAACAGGAGCCGGAGTACATAGCTACAGACTAAGGGTGAGGATATTCTCAAGCCTAGGTGCTCATGCAACTGTTTTTCAGGCTGAGGTTCATGCCATTGAACTGTGTGTACGAAGGCTGGAATATATGCATCTCACACGCATATCAATACAAATTTTCTCAGATAGCTAAGCAGCTATAAAAGCTCATGGCTCATACCGGTGTAACTCCAAAATGGTATGGAATTGTCAGAAAGCTCTAAATCATTTGAGCAAAAACGACAAAGTGACTCTGGTCTGGATACTCGGCCACTCTGGTATGGAAGGTAACGAAATAGCGGACTCCTTAGCCAGAAAAGGCATATCCTCAAGTACTGCCAAGATGGCTATCTTAACCTGGGCTAAAAGGAAAACTTTCCAGAATTGGCAAGAGTTACTAGGATTAGTTCATTCGAAGGCGTTTATAAAATACCCTTTGAAATCAAGAACTAAGAAACTTTTAGAAGTTGATCACGTCTTATGCACCTGTCCCGCTGTGGAGAGGATCCGATTCTCAATATTTGGCAAAGGGCAACTGCTGCCAGAGGATCTGGACACATTCTCACCCAATAAAGTTATCAGTTTCACTAAGAGACTGAACTTATTGGGTGAAATATAATTAGGCGTGAGCCACAATAGGCCTGCTGATGGCCGCAGTGGAGGGTCTACTGACACCCACTCACAACAAACCTAACCTAACCTAACCTATAATCATGTAGTTCTCATGCGATGATGGGAATTGAGGAGTGTATTTAAATGCAAATACTATACAGGGTTATGCAAATGAATGGAACGTACACTACTTATATTTCCACAAATAATAATCAAAAAATTATTTTTTAAACATTTTGCTGTAAACGTATTTTTACTGACATAATTGGCGTTAAATATACAAACAGAGCAAAATTCAATTTGGGTATTTTACATTTAACAATGAGCGCGAGGAAGATGATACAATGCTGATAATTGTTAGTATAAAATAAGGATAGAAACGACCACGCCCTTCGCCAATTCAGAAGTGTGTGGGTCGTGCACATGTCTCACCCATGATTTCATGACCGTTTCTATAGTCATTTAATATTGGTAAATTGTCAGCAGTGTGGTGTCTTTCTTGCGCTCATTGCAAAGGTAAGATACCAAAATGAAAATATACTCAATCTGTGTGACGCCATCGAAGCCATTTTTTTCAGAACTTGCCTTTTTTTATGAAATAAAATAAAATAAAAATTTTAAAACATGATTCAACAAACCTGTACACACCTCTTCGATTATGCTTATAAAGCCGTAAGTATTATTCTTATCAAATTTCCATCCGGTGGTGCATGGTTCATCAATATATGTGTCATTTACTAAAATAGATATGTGACATTCTCTTGCAATAGTAATATTTTGATCGTAGATGTCGATGTCGCATTCATAGTCAGGAACGATACTTATGAATGTTTGACCAAAATAATGGAAAGCAGAAAATGCATTTATTACACTAAATAAAAGCATTAAAATAATCTGAAAACGCCCAAAATCGCCGACGTGGTTTAGCATCGTGTCGATGTCCATCATTTCTTCACCCATTTCGGAATCTCCTAAAAAAGTACAGATACAGCAGTCGTGCTAGAAGCAAACAATCACTTTCGTAACAAAATACAAATGTTAAAACATATTTTTAATCGGTTGGCAATCTGGTATAGATTTTTTATTAATTATCCTAAGCAACACAGGGTGGTATAATAAACATTAAACTAGTTATTAATATTTATTTAATTTAAAACAATTTAAAATGTCCGCCTCGGAAACTTATTATACTATGATATAAAGCAGGAGCACTAGAAACCTATAATAAAAGTTACAAACAAATTGTATTTTCCAGATATAAATATGTATAATATTATTCTAAAATACAAATTTTTTTCTAAAGGTATTGAATTATAAATTTTTGCAATCTGATATGAAAATGAGCGTTTAAATAAGGCATACTTATGTAAAATTATGGAGTAATATTTTATTTCGAGTAGAAAAGTTATGAATATTCTTTTGGAAGTTTATTTCCTTATACAGATACGTTGGTGTTTTATTAATTATAATACTATGATATAATGTGCAACAATGCAATTTTCTTCTTTCTGTCATGTTAAGCCAGTTGATGCCCTTAATTTTCTGACTAATAGATTGACATTTACCAAACATTAATCTTATACATGAATTTTGTATTAACTGAATTCTATTTGAATCATGCACTGAGACAAGAGTTAAACAAAGTGTCGCCACCAAAGCTGAAATGAGACAGTACCAGAGAATCACATAGAAGGTTCTTAGTTTCAAAAGTCAAAAGATTTCTGTTTCCATAAATAAGCTTTAAATTACAAAAAGGTCTTTTAATACACAAATTATTATGGTTATAAATTCTATGAACGAATCCATAATTATGCCCAGATTTCTAGTCGAATTGCAGATATCTACTTTGTTATTATTAATACAAATATTTAAATTATTTTCTACTTCTGTTCTTATTGGGACAAATAAAATAACATGCGATTTTTTAGGATGTTGTGTCAAACTGTGATTTTAAGATGCTACAAATAGAAGAACATTTAAATCTCTGTTAATAATATAATTATCATTTGGCACTTCAGTTTCCTTGAATGAATACCATAATTGCGTGTCATCTGCATAACAATGGACTTTGCGGTTATGTACACTCGAGATTAAATTAGAAATGTAAATACAATAGAGAAGGGGGCTCAAAATAGATCCTTGTGGTACGCCATTCAAAATATCTAGTGGTTCTGATAAGGTATCCTTGAGTTTAATAATTTGTTTGCGATTTGAAACATAGTTTTCTATTAATTTGATAGCAAAGTCATCAAACCTTATATAATGCAGTATTGCTAGAAGTAACTGATGATTAATACGGTCAAACGCTTTGGAGAAGTCTAATAAATTTAGAATTGTAAGATAACCCTGATCATATCTTGACAATACATCATTAGCAACCTCCAGCAATGCAGTAGTGCAGCTATGCATTGGCCTGAAACCGGATTGATTTGTAGGTAGTAAGTTATTTTCATGCAAAAAAGAGTCTCATATGTTTGTCAAGAATTTTTTCTATAATTTTAGACATTGTGGGCAGAATACTAATGGATCTCAGATTAATTCATTTAACATTTACATTTGTATACAGTGCGAACAGAGGGCTGTAAGACGCTCCAAATTAAAAGTTCCCGTATCACATGCGGTCAAATTCCTCGGACTGGTCAACCTTATTTTTTTAACGCACATAAGTTGTCAATTTTTTTTACTCTCACCCCTTTCTGCAATAACATCATCGCCTTTTTTTCTCTAATAAAAACCCCCACTATTTTTGAGGATTCTGATTCTCCTTGAAATTATGCATACAGCAATATGCGGTTGTGTCATGTGAACAAAAAAATCGAGAAAGTTGCGGAATTTGTATCAATATATTTGTAATTTTTCGATTAATAACAAATAATATTTTTTTAATTTATAATTATTGTCCTTTGTAAATATAATTATTATGTTTAAAATTGAAATAGATGAAGTAGGTTTTATTTCTTCACATCAGTGATTCTAATCCACTGAAAAAACAAAATGTGAGAAAGCAAAATTTTAAAAAAGATTAACTTTCTTATGTCATATATATTTGCCTAACATAATATCTATGTTTGTCTGTTGAAGGGATTATATATGTGAAATGAAGCTGTGGGTCAACCTCGTTTTCACTTTCTTTGGGACACAAGATATATTTAATAGGTATCCTAATATCACGCTTCCAGCTATTGTGACTATCGACAAGTAGTGATACCGCATTGGGGTTTCCGCTTCAGGGCTATCTACGTAGCGAATAAATGTGCCCTACTTTATCTTAGATGATAGATCCAGTAGGACATTAGGCCGTTCCTTTTAATTTATGTTTTTCAGCGTCAGTGTTCATTCAGATGCTTAAATAACCTAATTGGCTTAGGAAAAATTACTGTTCTAAATACACTTCACATAAGTATTGCGGCAAAGTATCGATATGGTATCTTATGGTTCATTGCAGAGATATAAGAAATATAAAAAAACGCCAATAAATTATCCGACAAAGGTGTCTCTATACGTGATAAAATTGAGGAAATGATAGAAAATGAATTATCTGAGGTTCGAAAATAGTTATGTAAAGTTTGAAATGAAAACGAAAAATTGCAGTTTGAGAATAGAATAAAATTGTCGTAAAAATTCGGTAATAATTATTGGCATACTGAAAAAAGTATTGAATATTTTCAGTAATAAAATGAATTTAAATAAAAAGAAGATTCCATTAAGGAATGCCATATTACTGGTCTACAACATGAATTTCTTGGACGTGGTAGGCCTTACCCAAGTAATTGACAATCGAACTCGAGTATCTAAACCGTCTTTAAACACCACACCATTAACACTACATAATGTCGACAATCTCCAAGTCCAGATCCGGAGCTGCACTGGTTGGGGCTACACGCGGATGCACAACCATTCTTTCGACTTTGTCAGGGCCGAAGGCGGGATTTGAACCCGGGTGTTAACAAACAGTAAAGCCAGCTACGTTTGTCATTTAAAGCTCCGACGCACTGTGCTACCGATCCCGGTTTATCATTGATCAGATTTATTTATTTTTAATTTCAGATAATGCTGTAATTTTAAATAAAGACCTTGTAGATTGTGACTTATCAGATGAGAACTTAATTTACTGCATAACTTCTTTAGTTAATCCAAATAAAATAGTAAATATTGATTTTGGTAGAGATTTTCTCGTGTTAGATTATAATATTCCTCAGAGCTTTGTGCTCGATACCGTGGCTTTTAATATTTGTTATCGAATGTGTTAAGGATAAGATCAATTTTGTCAATGAAAATTAAATTTTATTTTATATGCCGGGTGGCTATTAAAAAACGAATCCTGTTTGAATCTCCTCCATAACTCCGGAGTATAGTACGAGAAATCGGTATAGTGACGGGACGTGCGGGGTTAAGCACTACATGAGGACGGGAAATGTCTAACACATGACATCTTCCATCTTTTACACCGCGTACATTAAAGCGAGAAAACTGATTGTTGTTTTTGTTGGCACGCGACCGAGGCGTAGTTTCACTTACATTCTGTGATAGTTCAGGTCCGCACTTAATTTTGTTACCGATTTGTTTAGCATAATTATTTTATATCTGTTTATTTGCTGGTGTGTTTTTGAAAATAATTTAAAAGGGTTATCGTGTTGCAGCGAGTAAAATATGGTAAGGGTAATAACATAAGTAATAATTACTTTATATCTGTTTATTTGCTGGTGTGTTTGAAAATAATTGAAGAAGGTTATCGTATTTAATGTAAAAACGTTTCGACCGTGGGAGGCCTCTATGTCTACATCTTATTGTGTTTGCAAAAATATAGTGATAGCGATTACAGTGTTAAAGAAAATTAAAGTTCATCAGTGTTTTCAGTAAGACAAAATCGACTACATCTGAACGAGCAAACGCACCAAATTTGTTTAAATGTTTACAACAATCTTTTGAAGCGACGAGCTAACGACCCTAATTTGTATGATTTAGATGCACTAGGTGAAACGGCATATCTGACTAACTTTCTCCATCCCACAATACACAAACTGGTGAAAGAAGGTGCCCTTCTAAGAAAACAACGATCCGACATCGGTCAATCGAGAAAACTCTGGATCCATCGTTAGCAAAACTTTCAAGAACTTTAGTTTACGACGCGTATCAGAAAAATTAAATCCCAGCTATTGACGTGGTAGACAGAAAACGAAAGTAAATGGATTATCATCTAAAATATACCAAAGGAACTTTAGGAACTTGGCTGAGGAAAATTGGATTTAAATATCAAACTTTTAATAAACGCATAACGATTATGGAAAGCAGACGAAAAGTGGATTGGCGAGATTCATATCTAGAAGAGATAAAATAACTCAAAAGGGAAAATAGACCAATTTATTATCTAGATGAAATTTGGTATGATACTCATGACACCGTAAAAAAAGGATGGACTGACGGATCTAGGAAGTGTCAACCAATCTCATTGCCCCCTAATAACGGTTATTATATTACACTGTGGATCAGTTGATGGATGGGTAGATAATGCATTGAAACTGTGCGGAAAAAGCATGGAAGACTGTGGATTACCACAAGAACATGGAGGGAGATATTTGAGGAATGGTTTGAAAATACCCTTATTCCAAAATTAAAACCGAATAGCATTATTGTTCTTGACAATGCGAAGTACCATTCGAGACAACTGTATAAAATTCCTAACAAGAGTTCTGCTAAGCTAGAGTTACCAATTTTTTTAATGGAACATGATCTCTATTGATGAGAAAACTAGGCAAGTTGCAAAGACTTGCATGTCTAGGGATCACGGGAGCAATGTCAACAACGCCGACCGCAGCTTTGGAAATACTGCCAGGCCTACCTCTACTACACCTACTGATGGAGAATGAGACACTAATGGCAGCATATAGGCTGAAAACAACTGGGCATGGGACCACCCCAAGGAGAGGATACCATACTGAAGTATTCCAACATGTAGGGAAAAATCGGCTACTCGATATGCAGTCAGACATAATCAGCACAACCTACAACTTCACAAAAACTTTCAGGGTAAAAATACCTGAAAGGGATGGAGAAGGAGGCAGGATGCAGAGACAACCAAATGATACCATCTGGTATACTGACGGATCAAAAACGTCAAGCAGTACCGGAGCAGGAGTTGCGGGAGAACAACCAGGGACAGACATCAGCCTGAACCTTGGAAGTATCGCAACAGTGTTCCAAGCCGATATCACAGCAATAGACGTCTGTGCACAAGAAATGATACGGAGGGCTTACAAAAATAAGAGAATCCGCATCATCACTGACAGCCAAGCAGCTCTCAGAGCTCTGGAAGCAGTAGAAATACGATCTAAAACAGTAAAGACTGCCTGGAGTCCCTGGAGAAACTTACAGAACACAACAGTGTACAACTGGAGTGGACACGAGGACACCAGGGAAATATGGAAAACGAAAAAGCAGACATGCTAGCCAGAAAAGACGATAAATCAATTCTAACAGGTTCCGAACCGACCTGCGGGGTATCTTATAGCACCGCGAAAGGATCGGTAAAGGAACTATTAAGACAGAAACACTACTCACACTGGATAGAGATACCGGGAATGAGGCAGTCACGCTTGTTCATCGGAGAAATATCTAGAGCAAGGACCAACGAAATGCTAAAGCTGAGCAGAAAACAGCTGAGGTGTAGTGGGAATATTAACAGGACACTGCACACTAAACAAAACCTAACCAATATGAGGATGAAAGACAATCCAGATTGTAGGATGTGTGGTGAAGAGGAAGAAACTCCCCACCACATCTTATGCGAATGCCCAGCCCTAACGGCAATGAGATTAACACACTTCGAGGGACCACTTTTAACCCCGGAAGAGATAGCCAGAGCTCCCATAAACTGTATACGCGCCTTCTGGAATAGAACGGGTCTTATGGAGTAATGAGACTATGGGGTACAATAAGCTTAAGCTTCAGTACAGCGGGTAGTCAAACCGCAACCCGTAAGGAAAAAGAAAACTGTGCGGAGAAAGCATGGAAGACTGTAACGTGGATTACCACAAGAACATGGAGGGAGATATTTGAGGAATGGTTTGAAAATACCCTAATTCCAAAATTAAAACCGAAAGGCATTATTGTTCTTGACAATGCGAAGTACCATTCGAGACAACTGTATAAAATTCCTAACAAGAGTTCTACTAAGCTGGAGTTACCAATTTTTTTTAATGATCTCTATTATGAGGAAAATTATAAAAAAGCTCTTGGAAGTCCTGCAAACGAAAAATTATTAGAAGAAGTATGTTATAGACACTGTAGCGGGGAGATACGGTTACAAAGTGTTGAGATTATCGCCATATTTTTGTATTTTCGACGATGTGGAGCTTCAAACAAGACTTGTTTTTTAATAGCCACCTGGTATACACAACAATGAAATAATTTATGGCATATATTAAAAAAAAACATGGATAACCCACTATCAGAGGACAGAAAAGGGCATACTTAGAATATCTGTAAGTCCAACGAAACTGAGAATTGTGTACACAACGGTATTGCATAGAAATGGACATCGAAATAGTAGCAGTATTGTATAATGAAAATATTTGTATTGCTAATATTTATAAGTCACCAAAAAGGAATTTTAATAATTTCCTACTGCATTTGTCCTTGTTATTAGCAGATTGTACAAACGAATTTAAGTGTGTAGTATTAACAGCAGATTTTAACGTAGACAAATTAACAAACACTCGTGAAAATAGATCATTATCTGACATAATTGCCTCCTTCTCATTAAGATCCTTAGTAAATGAACCGACAAGAATTGATTCACGAGTAGGCTTTAATTCATGTACAGCTATAGATTATGTCATTACAAATTTAACGGAAAATTATAACCTTTCATTAATAGATTCCCACGTATTCGACCATAAAGCGCAATTGTTTAATTATAGTTTAACGGGAAATGTCTGTACCAACCCTCTTTTACATGGAGTCAGGGAGTATAGAGTTTTTCTGAGCAAAACATGTTTCATTTTGCTAACCACTTTTATAATAATTTTGACTTATTTACTAAAGAATATGACAATATCAACGATCATTATAGTGAATTTTTAGCATACTTTCAGTGGTGTCTGGATAGAGTTGTCAAAAGAAAGTTAAACAACTTAAATTATCTCTATCATATTGCTAAAACTTCCGATTGTCCTGAACTAATGGTATCATTCAGATCCCATAAAAAATATTAATAACAAAATATCTAATATTAGAAAAGAAATTAATACAAACATAATCGAAAACTCGGAGAATAAAAATGAAACTTTGTGGCAAATTGTTAATAACAAATTAAGGAAACAAAAACAAAAAACGAAAACTAGCATAAAAGTAAATGATGAAATTATAGATGATCAAAAAGAAATATGCTAACTACTTTTTGAGTTGTGTAAAAGATAAACTAGATAATCATTTTGGAAATAACACATCAAATAAATGCACAACAGCCGGAACAATGAACACATCAATTTCTTTTGAACCTATAACAGGAGATGAAGTTATCAATATAATAGACAACATAAAAAACAAATTTTTCATCTGGTGTTGACGAAATACCTATTAGACTTTTAAAGTTTTGTAAACATGTTCTAGCAGATTCTATTGCATACCTCATGAACTTATCAGTAAATCTTGGACAGTTCCCGGATATTTTAAAATTAGGTAAAATAATCCCATTGTATAAAAAGGAGGATCCGCAATTAATTCAGAACCATAGACCCATAACCCTACTGAGCTGCTTATCTAAAATTCCTGAAATCATAGTTGCTAATAGAGTATATGAGTATTTGGAATCTAATAATCTTTTTACTGAAAGCCAATTTGGTTACGGAGCCAATAAATCAACTGAAATAGCAACCATTGAATTTATACAAAAAATCTACGATTACCTTGATAAAGGTAGAAAAGTAGCCAGTCTCTTTTTTGATCTAACTGTGGCTTTCGATTCGCTTAATCCGAAATTTCTGGAAACTATATTACAAGCAATAGGAATCAGTAGCAATATTCTAAAATGGTTAATCTCTTATCTAGAAAATAGAAAAATAATTATCTCAATGAACTCGGAAACTTCTAATATCGCAGACATGGAAATTGGTGTAGCTCAAGGCTCTATTATAGGTCCGCTTTTATTTCTGATTTTCATAAACGATTTACCGAAGTATATTACTGAAGGAGAAGTATTCATATACGTCGATGACACATCTGTTATAATTCACAATGCTCCCGTAGCCGAGCTAGAGAATGTAACAATTAGAGTCATTAAAAGATTTGAGAAATGGTGCCACAGGAATTCTTTAATCATATATCACGAACCCTAATATTATTCCCAAAATAGATTATGTTGATACAAGTGAGAAAGTAACATTCTCAGGCTCTCTGATATACTCAACTTTAACCCCCAAATAGAGAGGCTTTGTTCTAAGTTAGCAAGAACAACTCTTGCCATTTTAAATTTGAAATATTAGTGGATTAATAACATGTTACTATTCTTTAGCATACTCAGTTATTAGCTATAACATCGGCATATGGGGATAATCCGTTGAGACAAACGGGATTTTTGTAATGCAAAAAAAGAATTATTCGGATATTGTTTAATCTGAGCTATAGAGAGTCATGCAGGACCACATTTAAAAAATAACAATAATAATAATGACTGTTACTTCCATTTATATATTTAAAGTTTCTTGTTTTTACACAAAAATTTGCATAAACTTAGTACTACTAATAGCATTCATAATTATCACACCAGAACAGCACAAGAAATACATATTTAAAATTTTAATCTTAGCAAAAATCACCTTATGCTGCTGGTAGTTATATATACAATAAAATTCCTCTAGAAATAAAATCAGAAAATTCATTCAAATTATTTAGAAATAAACTGAATATTTCTGACTGAACACTGTTTCTATGACATGACCGAGTTTCTTAATTTTATGTAATTTTATGTTTTACTCTGTATTTTATGTTGTCATGTATCTTACCTATTATAGAATAGAATAAAATAGAAGAGAATTTTATTGCGTAACGGTGACAAAAATCTTACAATTTAAGTGTGTTACATGTCCAAAATTCTAGAGAAGATAAAAATACAGGTAAAAACAAAAAATAAAAATGTAAGATGCTTAAAAACTACTACTACTAATTAAAAAAAACAAAAATACAACTTAAAATTTAAAACTTTAAAGAGCGATACAATCTTACTTAAAAGTTGTTTCATTCACTTCCTCTAAAGAATAGGGTTCTGCAGATATTAACTGGTTTTTTTTATGGTGTTTTTTTATAGATGTAATATTTTTCAGTTCGGTAGGTAACATATTGTAAAAATGCAGACATTTATAAAAACATCCTTTTTCTAAGACGGTTGTAGTGTGTATTGGGTAAGAGAGAGTATCTTTGTGTCTTGTTTCATAATTATGATCTCTCATGTTGCATTTAAACTCTCTCATATGCTTGAAAACAAAACAAAGACATTCATAAATAAAAAAGAGCCGGAACTGTTAATAGTTTTACTGCTTTAAAATGTTGACGACACTATTCACTTACTTTTAAATCGGATAAGATTCGTATTGCCCTTTTTTGAACTGTGAATATATTTTGAATGTGAGAACCACCCCAGAATATTATTCCATATGACATTAAGCTGTAAAAATGTCCATACCATAATAAGCTGTAAGAAGCGTATTGTGATTCACTACCTTCTTCAGTTCTTTTAATATAATTAAATTATAATGATATAAATATTTCTGTATACCTTTGATTTGTTTTATACACTTTTAGTTTTATTGTGACAAAACCAATATATTGCTCTTGTAACAAGATTTATGGTTAATAAATTTATTTCTAATTCTATTTCTATTTCTATCAGACTTCATATTGTAGTAAATTGAGTGGTATATGGAAATATAAACTGAAATCATAAATAAAACTAAAAATAATGTTATTGTAGATAACTTACAGAATGTGAGTAAACTAAATAATTTTTGTGGATCATGAACTAATAATAATTTCTCATTTGATACATTAATAATTACGAATTTTACAAAGAAAAATTTATAAATAACATTAAGACAAATGCTACTGGGCAATTGTTAAAATTATGTTGTCCTCATATAGTTCACATTGTAAATTTTTGTTTTTCCTGAAATATGGAAAAATATATTGGTGACACCACTGCCAAAATAATTGATAGATTCTAAAGAATTAAAAGATCTTCGCCCGATAAGTATACTGTGTAATATGTCCGAGATTATATAAATAGTTAAACGAATTAAAGATTTCTTAAAAAATATTACTCTTACCTGAAACGCGATTGGGATTTCGATCCGACTACAATACCACATTTCTCGACATGACAGATGATATATTTAGAGCTACAGATGATAATAAGTTAACGGCACTAATCCTATTGGATTTTTCAAAAGCCTTTGATACCATAAACTATAAAATCTTTTTATCAATCTTGTCATTTGTTGGATTTTATATCAAAGCTACTAGTTCAATGGAAAATTACCTTTTTAATAGATCACATAGAGTAAAATATCAAGAATTATCTAACTCTTTAGAAGTAAAGCAAGGCATTCCACAAGGATCTATGTTAGGTCCACTATTATTTTCAATAACACTTGTAACATTAATTCTTGTATAAAACATTGTAAATTTCATATGTATGCTGATGGCACCCAAATTCCCATGTGATCATTCAAATAAAAATTTAATAAAATCAGATTTCGAGAATCTTGTGTATTATAGTAAAAACTATGTACTAAATATAAATCCTTCAAAATGATCTGTCACGTTGTTTGGGAAAAACTAAAATGTCTGCAGGCATCTACTTAAATTTATTTAATCAAACATAAAAAAGGAATGATGTACTCACAAATTAGAATTTCTTAGTAGATACCCTTTCAAATATTTTTCACGATAAAAGAAAAACTAAATGATCCACATTGAACACAAGAACTAACACGCACAATATTTTTGTAGGGCTCTTACAGCACTTTACTAAAATCTAATCAAATCAAATCCAAATAGACAATAATTGTAAGTTTTTATGGAAAAAAATCGTGAAAAGACTTTATAAAGAAATATCAAGTTGAAAAATGATATTAGGCTATGCACTGGTATCTTCTATAAGATCATAGAAATACTGGGTTTATCGACCAGGTTGACATTTGGCTTTTAAGGTCAGCTGTGCTTAAGTCGGAGATCAAAGGATTCATTATAGTCTGTCAGGATGGTGTTAGCAACACCTTAGAGTTTTCTTATATCAACTGCAGGATCTGCAGTCAGGCGCCCGATTCGCTCATGCCTTTACTTTTTGCATACCTCACATATGCAATTTCGGCCTACATCCACGACTACTCGTTCTCGACGGTCAGGCTAATCCAAGCCAATAGAACTGACAACGTCCTCCTTGACTATCAAACCAAGGTGGTGTATGTTATCGAATTCTCAGCCCCTGTCGAAAAAAACATCACCTTGAAGGTGGAGGAAAAGCAGAAAAAAATCGCGATATCCGGTATGAACTTCATGTGCTATATACAGACTACTCGGTCAAGATGGTCGTCCTTCGGTGTGCTGGGAGGAATAAATCCTATGCTGCTCTCGGAACTAAAGACTGTACGAACCTGCCAAAAATCAGACCAGTGGCTGGCTGGCAAAATTTTGGTTTCTCTTAATCTTCTTAGTGCACATGATTGTGGGATCTACGGGCATTAACCCTGCGGGATGCGAGAAGTACCTGTAGGTAATTTGCTGGCGCTCCTCCCGTGAGATTTGAAGACCACGGAAGGAGTATCCAGCGTTGGATAAAACCGAAAATTATAATAATAAAAAAAGTATTCAAAAGGCGAAGTCTAGCCACCTCATCCTTATCATTTTCGAGATATGGCTCAAAATTTGATCTTTTAATTGTACGGCAATTTTATTACTGATGCTGAAAAATACAAACAAAAAGGTCTGTTTTTTTTGTTTCTTTGGAAACAGAAAATAAGTTGTTTATGTGCAAATGTAAAATACACAGGTTATTATTTCAGCAGAAGATATGTATATTATTCCTCCAAATTCACGAAACAAAGATAAAGATCTTGTTCTCTTATTTTTCAATAAAGTAGTATATTAATATTTGCAAAAAAACTAGAAACAAATTTTACTACACCAAATGTAAATACTAGATTCATATTTGTACTATCAAAAAAACAAACTTCTGATTAGCTTGTAATCTGATATACTAAATCTGAATTTCTTGTAAAATGATATCACTGTTTTCGCTTTTGGTGATCATCGATAGAAAAATATTTTAAGAGCCATTTACAGGTTTATGCTGGATAAGTTTTTTTAATAGAATGACCAGTTCTAGATTCATCCATTGAATGCGCATGTGCTACGTGTCTTTGATATCTTTCGGGTGAGAGTGAGACACATCTAAATTGATCCGTATATTTAAAAATTTTTCCCAGGCCTTAATATCTGCACGCACAAATAAATATACAGGGTGTCTCATAAGTAACGCCCCATATGCAAAATATAGGTTTGTATGGGTAAAATAAGTCGAAATGAAAGAATAAAAAATTTTCGATTTCACTGTAAGATTGACTAAACGATGTAATTAAACGCCGGTTAGTTCACTATGTCTTTATTCATTTGTGTACCATAAAATACTGACTATATATGTTAAGTATCAAATCCTTGGTCTCCTCGTAGACCAAACATTTGCTCATTTAGGCGCCGGTGTTGCTGACTCCGCAAAATTGCTTATATTAGGCCATCCTGTATCAGTTCGGCGTCCTCGCCCAACGATTCCATCCTTAAAACATTTCGGCCCAGTCGGCCTTTGACCACTTTGGTCTTTGACAGCCGCCTTTGCTCATCAATACTTTGGCCCCGTCGGCCCTTGACTACTTCGGTCCTCAAAGGTCATGGCCCAGTCGGCCCTGGCTATATTCTGGTCGGGTATTCCCCCAATTATGGCATCAACTAGGTGTTCTTCTGGTATATTCAACTGCACGGCTCGTAGTTTCTCTTTTTTGACTAAACAGTACTCTGCTAAATCCTGCCCGGCTGTTGCTTCATATAAAGCGGCATCCTTTAGGAATTTCGCAAATGGCATTGGCTTATGAAATTGCCCCACTAAGAGCTTCTTCATTTGGTTCCAGGTCTTCGTCAGGCCTTGCGAATCGTGCCACCTCCTTGCCATACCTGACAGTCGAGTAGCGGCTAACTTAACTACAGTTGAGGAATGCCAGCGGTAATGTTCCGCCAGTTCTTCTACTCGCAAAATCCATTGCTCTACCGACTGTTTATCTTGCTGGGGGTCAAATATCGGAATCACCTTCTCATCGACGCCAGGAAAATACATGGGCCTGTCTCCTTTGTGGTTGGGACGTTTTTCCGGCGCCTTAAGTGTCGTCTTCTTCTTGTTCTTGTGGGTTCTTTTTCTCTTTTTACGTGTGCCAGAGCTACTGGAGGAACTCGAAGTGGAGGAACTTGAAGTCGATGAACTTGATAAAATGGTGCTTGAATCTCTTCGCCTCATTCGTTTCAGAGTAAACCGACGACTCCCTGACGTGGACAGCTCACCCTCCGGGGTGTTTCGCATGTCGGCGACGTCACTCATCACTAATTCACTCTAAGTTACTAATATTACTGGGGTAAGAGAATGGGCGCTACTGGGTAATATCCCACTGGCTGAATTGTAAGATTGACTAAACTATGTAATTAAACGCCGATTAGTTCACTATATCTTTATTCATTTGTGTACCATAAAATACGGACTATATATTTTAAGCATCAAATCCTTGGTCTCCTCGTAGACCAAACATTTGCTCATTTAGGCGCCGGTGTTGCTGACTCCGCAAAATTGCTTATATCACCTTCGTTATCGAGTTATTTTCAAAATAATCACAATTCTTTGGTCCGCTTTGCTTGAATGAGAAAACACTATCTCACTGTCAACGTAAGTTATAATCTCTAACTGTCAATGTGAGTTATTAATCGTGGCAATTAATTTAGAATTTACCTTTAATCTAATTATCAAATGGATAGATATTATACAAATCGTAAATATACTGATATGTTGAAATCACTACTATGTGATTAAGTTAAATCCAGGAAACTGGTTTTATTATCTTTTTCTGCCTCAACTCCAAATATAATATTCGAATAAAGAGTGTATATAATTTAAAAAAGTTTTTTGACTGTCTACAGGTCCCTGTTTTTTGCTAAATGGGAATTTGTTATGTTTTCTTCTCAATGTGACACAAAAATATTTACTAAAAGGGTACGGAATGGAGACCCCATTACCAATCCCATGTTCTGTGTGTAATATTTATGTTATGTTATGTTATTGACAATAATTTTGACTTAGGCATAAATCTAGGCTTATGTTATTTATTTATTTTTATCACGGCGTTTACGTGTGATTTGTCTAGATGATCCAGTATAAATAACTTACATTCTTCAGTAGGAATATTTGAAAACATTAGTTTTGTTACTTAAATTGTGTGTACGATTGATAAATGATACAACCTGTCGTATGGGAGCATTTTCTTTAAGGTTTTTAATAAAACCATAAATTTTGGGTGGACGAGGATTCATATTGATTACCTAATTTGTATTTATCATCGCCATTGGCACGTTAAGTGCTGAAACTTCAGTAACGCAAAGTTACAATAAAATAGCGATATAAAACAAAGTAAAATGTGTTTTTAACTTCCCTAAGAAAATTGAAAATTTTCAGAAATCGGGAAGTTATTGGTTTCACCCCGATTTTGGAAAATCGAGTTTTTGTCAGATCTCGACGTTTTGAGGTCCTAAGAAGCTATGCTGACTATTCCCACGATGGTGTCTGTATGGCTGTATGTATTTCCTGAGAATTAGAACCGAATCGGCCTGGTAGATTTTGAGAAATCTCAAAAATAAAATTTTCAAAAATTTGTTTTTTTGGAATATCTTTTAGACTACTGAACCGATCAATTCCAAAATCTAACAGCTCTTTTCCTTATAAAACACCATCGATCGTCGCAAACCGCATCAAAATCGGTTGATTCTTTCGAGAGATATCGATTACGAAAAATTCGCAAAAAAGTGTTTTTTTGAAATAACATTCAAGATTCCTATCGGACCGATTTTTGGTACTAAGATAACTTTTTGTACTTAAAAGACTACGTTGAATGCCGTCAACCGCATCAAAATCGGTTGATTCGTTCAAAAGTGTTTTTTTGAAATAACATTAAAAATTTTTGTCGGATCGATTTTTCGTATAAACATAACTATTTGTACTTGAAAAACTGTGTTGAATGCTGCAAACTGCATCTCGATTGGTTAATTTGTTCAAAAGATATCGCAGTTGAAAAATTACAAAAAAAAGTTTTTTTTTTTAATATAACTTCGAGATTTTTCACCTAATCGTAGAGCTCAAAAATGTATGTGTATTATATTTTGAGCTCGGAGAGCTGAAAAATTAACTAATACGTATATTTTTGAGCACTTTACGCTCGAATATAGCGGGAATTTTCAGGGATGGCCTGCGTTTCAACCGATTTTCAGATTTTTTCTTGTTATATTACATTAATAAAGTTCCAAATTATTAACTAATTTTAATTTTACCCTCAAAAACTCATATTCTTTTACCATTTTGACAATAACTCGCAAACGAGGCAAAATCGAAAATTTTTTATTCTCTCATTTCAACTAATTTTACCCGTATAAATCAATATTTTGCGGATGGAGCGTTCCTTATGATATATCCTGTATAATTAAAATAGTAATATGCTTACCTAATAATATATTAGAGGGATAGCTCATTATGATGTATCGACCACTGATGGAACCAAATTTAAAACAATTTATAAAATTACGAGTTTCAGAATTAAAATTGTGGCTAAAACACTTTGTAAGGCCAAAAAGCAAAAGATAAAAAAAATAAAAAAGAATTAAAATCAAATGTCTTATCTAATTGAACAAGATATCGCCCCAAATTCTTTTTTTATTTTTTGGTTTATGTTTAATATACACTGTGCACAAAAATTACGGATATTGGAATAATCATACTTGGATGCGTCCTTGCAAAATTTGCTTTCCGTGTATATGCTTCAGCATAGTTTTTAGATGTCCAGAATAAAAAAGTTATGTCTCTTTCATCGCATTCTTGTTTTCTTTGATTTTCGAATAGATACAGTTAATTCTCATTCTTTAGTTAATTGCGTTCAAGTGTGTTTGAAACGTATTTTGTGGAGGTTTTGAACAAATATGGAAGTAAGACATCATTTTCACCACCTGATACTAATGGAGCCATTGGTTTGCCTCAAGCCGGCTTGCGTCATGTCGATGTTGCTACAGAATTAGGAATAAGCCAAAGCATCATTAGTACGCTTTGGAATTGGTTTTTGGAAACTGGTTCTGTGTGACCGAGAAGTGGGTGGCCCCTGTCCACAGCACCGCGACAAGATCGTTATCTTCGACTTAAAATAAGAAGGAATCCTACCTTTTACGCTTAGCAAGTAAGAAGCACCTTACTTGCAGCACATGGGGTTACAGTAAGTATCCAATCAGTACGTAATGGATTCAGGGAGTTTGGCGTGTCAAGTCTTCCTTCATATCGAGCCTCTCGCTTAAGTCCAGACAACCATGCAACTCGTCTAAGGTTGACAAGGGATAATCAAAACTAGGACATTGAATGGGGTTCAGTTTTATTTAGCAATGAGTTCCATTTCGGCTTGCACAGCGATAGCAGACGTCAACGAGTTTGGAGAATATCAGGGGAAAGATACAGTCAATTCATCCAACCCATAGTAATTTTTAGAGGAGGCAGTGTTTTGATATGAAGAGGACAATGTGTTGGAGGACGCATCGATCTGTATATGCCAATGATATTTTCAGTAATATTGTGACAACTTTTCAAGCTGTTATTAGCGGACATTTTATTTTTATTGATAATAATGCTCGTCCCTATCGTGCTCAGCAAGTATTCAATGCCTCTGAAACTCACGGAATTGGTCACATTGAACATGTGTGGGATTTATTGGTTAGGACACTTCAAAATCTTTAACCAGATCCAAAGAATGTTAGGCAACTGTAAGATATTCTTCCCATTTTATGGGCACAAATCCCATAGGATATGATAGACCACATCATCAGAAGCATGCCTAGATGTACATTTGAAGTAATTAAAGTGAGGGAATACGAGGTATTGATGATAGGTTTAGAACATTGTCGGTTTCCCACGGCTAAACATTTCTTGAACTAAACTTATTTTTCATCGTTTCTTCATAACCAAAATATGCGAAAAGCTTAATAGAGAAGTTGTCAATCCCCCCATAATGAATTTTCTTTAGTCCAATCCTTTGATAAAACTTCTGCGGACAGTGTATTAAAGATACTACTATTTATTCGGCGATCTTTTAGACAAAGATCTTTAATATCTGAAATGTTTACCTTCACAGATTAATAAAATAAAAAAAGAGTTATAAACCAGTTATACAAATTGATAAAAAAAATACTCACACTCGTACTCATTTATTTAACTACATTATATAAATCTTAAATATACAGTAGGTTAGAGTCACTTATCAAAGAGATGATGAAATAGTAAATATAAATGAATGAATTTCTGCTATTCAAACACGGAATAGTCTATGTGTACCATTAGATTCCGTTAAGTCGGTAGCGACCGGTAAATATTATCTCTTTACGATTAAGTAAATAAAAACGGTCCAAAATTTATTTATATATTGATAAAAATACTGAATTCTAAAATAAATTTTACAGTGTATAACTAAGGCAAAATCTTATTGCTCTCATTATAAAACAAATTATGTTGAAAACAAACATATTTAATCGTAAACTCTCTAATATTGTATACAAAGTGCAGTGAACCTTCTTCTGATAGATTTATGCAAATGTGTCTATCTCTACAGAATTTTCAAAAATTTCACCCGTAAATAGAATTGAATCATTTTTAGTCGAAATCAAAAATGCTCAATGTAACCTGAAATAGGCAAAAAGCTGCAACAATGTAAGGTATATTTAAGAAATAACTACCCATTAATATTTATAATATCTTGTGATAACTAAACGAGTTTAGTGCTAAGGTCATGTCCTGGACTGTTCTAGTTCTAATTTTGAGGAGGCTGATGCTTAGTAAGTAGGCTACAAGCGGGCCATTTTCGCCAATCGTCTAGTGTCCCTTCGCCCGTTCACCTTACTTGCTCCCTCTTCAAATCTCCTTGATCTTCTGATGGAAGTGAGGATGTCACTTTATGAAAGGGAATTCACTTCTTACTTCAGAAGTGTCTCGTTGCCAAAAATTTCTTGCGTCAGTCACCCAAACGCCTCACACTGCACTAAGAAATGGTAGTATGACCTATTTGTGCCTAGCAAGTTCTTCTAGAGCGTCCCAGCATTCCTGGCCTAGGACTTATCTTGTCTAAGGAGAGCAGATTTCATTCAGAGACGATTGACTGTCGGAATGTATGTATATTTGCTCCGCACTATTTCTTATTTCTTCCTTACATACCACTGCTGATATGGCAAATGCCTCTATCTGAACTATCATGATGAGTAATTCTCTTGCATTCCTCTGCCTTCCAGATGTATTCCTACTCCCAAAGACAGTCTATGAGCTACACAAGAGCCATCTGTGCAGCACACCAGAACGAAATTTATTATTTTCCTTCTACCTTCTCTGTTTGGAAGATTGAGAGAGTACGATCTCTGTAACTTCAATCAATCTTTTGCTTCTATTATATTGAAGATGGAGATAAGAATTTTGCTCTTGGCCGGTCCTGCAATTGCTGTGTGACCTTCGGAGTAACTCTTTGTTCAAAAATTGATAATTTAACAGAAAATTTTCGTTTTCGTTGTACATGTATACTTAGAAAAATATAATTGTGCCCTTCTACAAAGTTTATTATAGGATCTAAAAAAAAATGACAAATTTAACTTGGTTTAGAAACTTTTATATTTAAGTATGCTTTCTTTGTTCGTCAGTATTATTATTTTAACCCTACGGGGAATTTCCATTGTACAATTATTATTATTCTGTTCTCTGAAGCTATTAATATTTATTACATTAAGATTACTAAGTAACTTTCGGAGCTGTCAAAGATGTCGTACTGACGATGCAGAGATGCAGAAACACGTTTTAAAGTTTTGAAGTGATTGTTGAATTGGTGTATACTTTTGTTTTATTTATTTTTGGTTTTACTGAACAGAGTAGTTAGAATTAAAAATAACAATATTGTGTCAGTCGTACTGAACATAATGTGTATATTGTCTTTTTTATAATCCAAATTTCAGCGTTTGGCAAATAGCTGGGAAAGCAATTGTTTAAAAAGATATGTATTATATTAATCTGTGATAAGTTTTTTTAAAATTTAGATAACAATAATTAGCAAAACAATTTTTAACATTATTATATTTCCATTTCATTCCATCTTTTATTAGAACTTTTACCAAGAAGGATAACTAATTCGTTCTGAATTAAATTTATTTAATTACATGTAACCTGCATGAAACAATTTATATTTATGTTTTTTTTTTTAGTAACAAGAATTTCTTTTTTATAATATAAAACTTAAAAAAATAATATAATATTCTAGTGTATCATTTCGGTTCTATCAGGAATAGTAGCACGTTCTTCCACCCATACCGTCCGGGTTTAAATCGAAGAGTCAGTTGTAAAGTTTTGAACACAGGTTGAACCAAGGAGTTGCAATTGTTGTCAGAATTGTAACCAAACTTGGTTCTAAGTTGACTCACCTTATCCAACTTGCCCAAAGCTAGACCATGTCGATGAAGTATAATGAATGAGCGGACCTGGTTGCATCACCATCTTTTGTAAAGGCCAAACCTCCACTTTGTAGTGAAGGTTTGGCAAAATTTACATAGAGATTGAGCACATTTTCACTTTGGTATCTTGCCTTTACCAGTGAATGTGAGGAAGACACCACAACATCGACAATTGTAGGTATGGGACAAGGATAGAAACGGTCACGACCTACACATTTCTAAATTGGCGGAGGGCGTGATGGTTTCTGTTCTTATTTTATACTTGTTGTATCGTCTTCCTCGCACTTGTTGTTTAATGCAGGATACCAGAATTGAATTTTGCTCAATCTGTATATGTCAAGAACAGAAATAAATATTCATTATGTATACCGTTCTTATAAATGTATTACCTTAAGTTCTTATAATTGTGTTACCTTAAGTCTAAAATAAAGACTTTTTTTCGAAATATCCGATGCCGGACAGTCCTCCCGTGGCCTCCGACGTCTCACGGGAGCCGCGCCGGCGCATTAACTGCAGCCACTCCTCACATCCCGCAGGGTTAATAACTGTATATATCAGAATCGTGTGCCCTAAGCAGGCGGAGAGAACCCAGAATGACCACTTTCTGCATTTATTACTATTATTATTATTATTACTATTATTATTATTTTTCGGAATACCGATGCCGGACAGTCCTTGCGTGACCTCCGACGTCATACGGGAGTCGCGAGGAGGACTATGTCAGGCTTGTTGGCTTGAATTAACCTGACCGTCGGGAACGAGTAGTTCTAGTAAATCCGGCATTTCTCGTTCTCGACAACGGACTCAATATCTCCGGGGACGTACGGCAGCCCTGGTGTCTGATCTACCCCGTACGAATGCCTTAGATGGTAGTATAGCACCCGTAACGCCGCGTTATGTCGGTGGATGTAGGCCGAAATCGCGTATATGGGGCATGCAGATAGTAAGTGCATGAGCGATTCCGGCGCCTGATGGCAGGTCCTGCAGTTGATATCAGGAACCTCTACACGCCACACGCGGCTACGGTAGACCACGGTGTTAATAACACCATCCTGACAGGCCATAATGAATCCCTCGGTCTCTGAATTAAGCCCGGCTGACCTTAGAAAAGCGAATGTCAGCCTGGTCGATAAACCCAGTGTTTCTATATTCTTATAGAAGACGCCATGCTGGGGTTTATCGACGTGCTGCCAAAACAGATTTTCCTGTTCGGCAGTTCTAATTCGGGCTTTCAGGTGATTTGGCTGAAGTTCAGTGACTGACTCTACATCAACACCTCGCCGGCCATCTCGCCTGGTGTCGAATGCGAGACCGAGTTCACGTGCTGCTCTTTTTGCTGCCTTGAACAATCCTACTCCCACTCCTACAGTTTCGTGATGTTTTACAAACTCCAAGAGGGGATCTGAGCTCCTGAGGATGTTACATGCCATACTCAGTACTAGTCTGCCATGTGTACACATCAGGCTCAAGAGTCAAGAGTAATTATTATTATTATTATTATTATTATTAATAATAATAATAACATATTCTTTATTTAAGTAGGCATGCATTACATGTATATAAAAGTCTTCAATATACAGATATAAAGAGCTATCAAACAAAAGATGATTTGATAACCAAGTCAACATAAAGTGTAAGTTCAACGAAAAACAGATTAATAAAACACATAGTTATATATAAAAGATAAAAAAAAAATAAAAAAAAAATACTGTATATACACCAAACTTAAAAGGTCATGTCAAAAAATTCTTGCAAGGAATAAATCGCTTCTTGTAGCAATATTTCTTTTAATTTTATTTTGAACAATTTTAAGCTAGTAACTTCCTTAAGGCAACGAGGGAGATGATTGTATATCTTAATGGGCATAACTGTGACTCCATTACTGACAACGGAGAGTTTATGTTTTGGTACCAAAACATTGTTCGTATGTCTTAAGCTATAGTGTATATTGCGATCAGAGAACTGGGTAAATTGTTGGTTTGGTATGTTGGTTTTGACAAAGAGGCAACATGATAAAATGTATAATGCAGGCACTGTAAGTATTCCAAGTACAACAAACAATTCTCTGCATGAATGCGTTGAATGTTTGAACTGCATAGTGCTAATTATTTTTTTTGCATAATAAAAAGATCATTGATTTTGCTAGAGTATCCCCAGCAGAGAATACCATAATTTAACAGTGACTGTACATGTACAAAGTAATACATTTTAAGTACTTCTAGGCTAACACAAGAACGAAGTTGCCAGACAACGTAGCATCTAGCAGACATTTTTTTTGTCAAGTCTTCAATGTGTCCAAACCAATTTAATCTACCGTCAATAATTAACCCTAACAATTTTGTAGAGTGACTATTTCTTATTGATGAGTTATCAATCTTTACAAATAAACTGAGATCGGGAGTGTTGTTAGTAAACATCAACATTTACGTTTTAGTCCCATTAAGTTTCAATCCGAATTTGCTGCAGTAATTGGTCATTAGTGAAGTACACATGTTAGCCTTACTTGACAGCTCATGCATATTATCTGCCATCGAAGCAACTGCCACATCATCAGCAAATTGTGTAACATGGAAGTCCTCTGTTACTATTAAATGACTTTGCAGATCATTTATGAAAATTAAAAAAAGAAGAGGTCCCAAGGTGCTACCTTGAGGAACTCCAGTTGGTACCAACTTAGCATCTGACTGATACACTTTGCCACCTACATCTAGTGTAACCCTCTGCGTTATTATTATATACTTGTGTCTATGCATATTATCTGTTTATTTATTATAATAATAATTAACCTGAAATTTACAACCGCATACCTATTTCAATTTTTTTCCTGTTAGACAGCTCATAAACTTATTTATGCGAGGACCGAAATATTGCATAATACGAAGCATAATTACACCGTTTTATGAATTATCCTTATCTTTTCAGCTTAATGGTTAACAACTTTGCAGTATCAGTGAAATCGTTCTATATTTTCTCAATTAATTTTAAAAAATGCTAATATGTAAGTAAATAGTCTGCATATTCAATGTAAATATTGTTACTATAATCAAAGTCGACAAGAGGGCAGGACAGGAGGGGACGTTCCCCAAGGTCCGGATGTTCAGGGGGCCGATGGGTTTCCTAAAATGCCATAGGTATGGATTAAAACGGCGCACAGTGGACGGAAACGCCAAAAAGCTGGCCAAAATTAAAAAAATGAAGATTTTTTTTTAAATGGAAACGTTTTAAATCGTTGTATTGGTACCCCTAGCATTAGAAACGACCGTTAATACCGGTCCGGGTTCACTACCTGATCGAGGAAATTACATATTGTGCACCATGCAGCGCGTCACTTCAGCAGTTCGCAAAGCTTCAAAAATCGATAAATTTTGTCTGCAGCGTAAAAATTCTCAAAGTGCAGTTTTCTGTGTCATAAAAATGGATTCTGCACCAGAAAGTAAGTACAATTAAAATATCTCAGTATCAGATCAGGTTATTTATATGGTAATTAGTAAATAATTATCGAAGTGGAGTGCATTTTTGTACATGCAACGATTCATAAACTCCACAAAAAAAGCCATAAGTTACGCAGTTGGTGATGGTTGGTCTTGAAACTTATTGGAATGTGTTCAATGAACATTTTTTCGAAAGTGTATAAAAAATTAGCTGCATCTTTTTGCATCTTTGCGAGATATTGACCAAATTGTGCGCGAATGCACGGATGCATGCACATTCGTGCACCATAAAGTGGGCTCCTTTTGAATTCGTTTTCATGAAATGAGAACGTCATGCATTCTCAACTCATGCGTTCAAAGTCATTACACATTTTTATTCCATTAACCAGATCCTAATTTTCCCGAAACAAATGAAACACATGAATTCGCTTCAATTCAATAATAATTTTTGAACTATGTATATATTTTTGACCGTAATTTTTTTTGAAATTCTATATGGGATTCTTCATCAGCGACCCAAAAAAACTGTATACAAAGTTTTGTAAAAATGCAGCGATAATTGGCAATTTTTGGTATGTTTTGGGGGGATTTCATGGCCGTCATTTTGTTTTTTTCAAAATTCAACTTCGGATTCTTGATCAGCGACACAAAAAAACCTTGTATGCACAATTTCAGTAAAATAGCTCCATGCCTTTATATTTTGGCCAGCTTTTCGGCGTTTCCGTCCACTGTGCGGCGGGACCCTGATCAGTCTCCAACATTACAATTTACAGGTGTTTTGAAAATCAACATTATTTGTATTTTTTTAGTAATAAAATAAAACCAAGTTGAACTATACCCAAAACCAATATTTATAAATTTCTTCAAAATACAATATTTATTTTCATATGAAAATGGTCTATGTAAATGATTCTTCTAGGAGTCTAAGCTATCTTAGCAGTTCTAGCTATAATTTCCAGGTTTGTGGAAAACCCGTCAAAATATGAAGTAAATAATAAGGCGCTAAGACAATAACTGTTGAAAGTTGCGTTGGCAAATAATTCAAAGTAACAAATTCAGTAATAAATATGTATTTTGATCAAGGTCTTGTAGAAGTTCTTCACAAAATAAACCAAACATTTGTAGTTCAAAGTCATAGTATCCAATAATTCTCTCCATAAAGAAAGTAAGAACTAATAAAAATATAAGTATTTGTCACTATTTGTTAATATTATTTGTCCTATATAGATATGTTCATAAATATGTTGAAATATATATTTGTTCATTTATATATATTTGAATTTGTGTACAATATAGTACTTACTTTTAAAAATGCCGAATAAGTATATAACACTTTGTCACTCTGTCACAAACAGCTCGGTTACTACAAAACAAATACAGAATGAAACAATCATTCATTTGTTAAATTATTGGAAATGTTAGGTTATTAAGAATTACATTTTAACGCTCGTCAGATTGGTACAATGTACATGATAACTCTAATAAAATTTAAAAATAATATCAATTTAAAATATGGTAATTTTATACCTTATCATAAAAAATAAACAATTATTTAAGATTGTCCAGGAAAACAATAGTTAAGTTAAATAAATATGTGTATACTGGGAAAAACAATAGCTGAACATTGCGGGTGATGGACACATGTTTTTACAAAATTTGTCTCCCTTTTAATTTCTAATTTATTATAGCTAACAATAAGAGATAAAACAGTATGTAACATAATTTATGCAGTCTGACAAATGGGCTTTACTTCGAATTTTTATTGTAGAAATGTTTGATTTATACCATACTTACTATCTTGATTATTTTAATAATAACAGCAGCAATATACATTTATACAACGTTGTTGCGTCCTTATTAAATCATCCTGTAGTACTGTTTTTTACACGACTGTACAGTTGTGTCAGAAAGACTACTACAGGGTGATCTAATAAGGATGCAACAACTAGTATAATTGAGTATTCCTTACAGGTAAGTCGTTTAATCTCAAAATATTGTGCATAACATATTAATATCATTTTAAAAAATGTGACATTCAATTTGCTTCGCATTTATGCATTTCAAAAAAAATAATAATAATTACTGGGTATTACATAAGCATCCTTTCATACCTAAACAATAATAAATATCTATAGTTTTTTAAATTTTATACTATCATTCTTATCTGAATGAGGTCCCGAAACAATGAAGATAAACTCATATATAACAGGTTAAAATGAAAATTACATAACATACTAGCGGAAGCAAGAAACGCTTCATTTGAACATTATATCACCACACTTGCTAAGGATGATCACACGATCTGGAGGGCAACAAAAAAAGTTCAAACGACCTCAAATTACAATATCACCTATTAGAAAACCTGACGGAAGTTGGGCCAGAAGTGACCCAGAAAAGGCAAACACCTTCGCTGAACATCTTGCTCAAGTTTTCACCCCACTGGGGCCGATTATTAATCACGACGACAGGCAGATTTAGGACTTCTTAGATACGCCATGTTAAATGTCACTACCAATCAGAGAATTCACACCAAAAGAAATAATGCAAGAAATTAAAATCCTAAATCCGCACAAAGCACCTGGACTTGACCTTATAACAGGCAAAATATTAAAACATTTGCCAAGGAAAGCAATAGTCCTCCTAACAACACTGTACAACAGCATACTCAGGCTATCTTATTACCCGGTAATATGGAAATTCGCGCAAATTATAATGGTACCCAAACCAGGCAAACCAGTAAATGAAATTACCTCGCATCGCCCGATTAGTCTACTTCCTACCCCATCAAAAAATGTTTGAAAAACTGCTAATGGGTAGAATTAAAATCGACTTAGAACTATCAACCATAATTCCTGACTACCAGTTTGGTTTTAGAGAACATCATTCAACCACACAACAAATACACAGAATAGTCAACCAAATTAATAAAAGCCTTGAAGAAAAATCGTTATGTACATCAGTATTTCTAGACGTTGCACAGGCATTTGATAAAGTCTGGCACATCGGACTCTTATATAAAATCAAAAGCATTTTTCCAAGCCCGTACTACCTACTACTTAAATCATACATGTCTGAGAGGTACTTCCAGATTAAGTATAACTCCACATACTCCAGTTACCATCAAGTAAACTCAGGAGTACCTCAAGGGGGCGTATTGGCTCCGCTATTGTTCCTAATTTATACCATACACCAACTACAATTGACACAACCATCGCAACATTCGCGGATGATACAGCGGTGTTATCAATAAATAACGACCCAATAGTGGCATCACAGCAACTACAACATCACCTAAATATCCTGCAAACCTGGTTTAGCAAATGGAAAATAAATATCAATAAAACGAAATCTGTACAAGTAACATTTACCACAAGACGCACAACATGTCCACCAATATTATTGAGCAATACCCAAATTCCAGTTCAAATTGAAGTGAAGTACCTAGGGCTACACTTAGACCAAAAAACTCACTTGGCAAAAACATATTAAAATGAAACGCCAACAACTAAACTTAAAATTTAGACAAATGTCATGGTTATTGGGACGAAAATCCAAATTATCGCTAGAAAACAAGATTCTCTTATACAAATGTATAATAAAGCCCATTTGGACGTATGGCATTCAACTGTGGGGATGCACAAAACCATCCAATACAAAAATTATACAAGGAATACAATCCAAGATTCTACGTTCCATAATCAATGCACCCTGGTACGTATCTAACTACACCACACATAATGACCTGCAAATACCATTTGTCACTGATGAGATCAAGAGACTTACAACCCACTATATAGAAACTTTAGAAGGGCATGAAAATAACCTGGTTGAAGAAATAAAAAACCCACCAAACGTAACACGGAGGCTCAGAAGACAGTGACCCACAGACCTACAGCTGATGAATGAGATTAATTAGCTCCTGTCAAATATAACCCGGAAGTGGTACTTACAAGAGAATGGTCATTGGACGATCTCTCTTACCCTGTCATTCATGATCATAACATTTAGTTATTACTTCAGTAATGTAAGTAGATTGTAAATAAAAAAAAAAATTCTTATCTGAATGCGTTAGTATAGAAGTTTTAAGTAGATAGTGAATCAAACACAACACTTAAAATACATTTTATCGTAGAAACTATTAAAACAACTACCCAATCTAGAAGCAAGAATTGCATTGAATTATATAACAGTATTCTTAGCATTAGAACCAAAAAAATTATGAGATTAAAAACATATTGGTACCAAAAAAAATTTTCATTGCTTAAGTGTAAACATTTTTTCTTTTTGGCGAGTCAATATTTTTTAATCTTAATATTTTTGCTTCTAATACTACGAATTTAATTCAATGCAAATCTTGCTTCTAGATTGAGTGGTTGTTCTAATAGTTTCTACGATAATATATATTGGAAGTGTTGTGTTTGATTCACTATCTAACTAAAACTTTTATGCTAGCGCGTGGAAATATTTATTATAATAAAAAGCCTTGTGCAATAAATAGCATAAGACTTTTTAAACGACGTAGCTGCTTTAAACATATGCGCAGCTCCGTCTATCACTAATATTAAAATTCTATTTTTATGTATCCAAAATTTTTCAAGAGCTTGCATTACTAGCTATTGAATTGCTTCAACGTTGTTTTTTTATAATCTTTGACCTATGATTAAATACGACATCGTTACTTGATTAAGTGTTAAAATGTGTAATAAAACATAACACACTTTGGTGTTTTTTGTATCTGTGCTTTCATCAACAATTATCCAGAGTTGTCTATCACATAACTCCGACTGCCATTTTGTATAGATGAAAATTTATTTTGTGAAATATTCTTTGGGTACCTGTTGCAGATAAATTCTACTGCCCGTGTCGTCAAACTAATCGATTTGGGCTACGTAAAATTGATAGTCTCCCCCGTTCTTCATTTTCTAAAATGCATGCAGATCGAATCATCCGGGTTGATTTTCTTCTCCCAACTGACCCATTATTTCGCCATTTTTTCGCCTAGTATGAAAAATCATGTCAAGCCGGAGCATCACTAAGATTAAAATACAGTCAAAATAAAGGTTGGATTTGAATGATTTGAATTATATTTAACAAATTTTTCAACACAAATTATGCGTTGCTGTAAATTCCAACGCACCATTTTCCAAACTATCAAAATATTTCCAAGGCCCCCTCATCCTTCGATTATTATCAGTAATTTAGTGATTGATAGAATACATTTTTTGTTATTGTGTATTAAAAATGATCAAATCATTTTGGCTCTCAGTAGAGATGGCCAACCAATACTGGAACTGAGCGGGTAGGTTGGACTAATAGAACAGATCCCAACTGATAATTAAATCAGGTACGAGTCCAGTCAGCGACCGATACAGTTCTATGACGCGGACGGTACGAATACGGACTCTTCCATCTCTTGGACTATGGCAGGATCAATAAGAGACCTCGTATTGTTCGAACTATTGCACTAAACAAAATCGAGACGCTGACGCTGAACGAGTACCAACCAATCCTCACTAGCTGCTAAAAAAGGAGACTTTTGGACTAGGCATTTTCCTGGTCTGGATCAGGTTGGAACTGATCCATGAAAATATTTGGATCAGCAATTTTCTCTTACTGTATATACCCATTATCGATTTTCTCCTTATTTATCACAAATTTTGTGACATTTACAGTACATATAAGAGAAAAAACTGCTTATTTTTTTGTATTCTTAAAAAAATTATTTATATATATATATATATATATATATATATATATATATATATATATATATATATATATATGATTTGAAGGAAACAACTACTCAGCGGGCAAATTCCCCGACCTGCATTGAATTACACCTTCAAATCATGACAGATCGATAGCCAATATCATTTGTCAATTCCTAACCAGACACAGATCGATTTCGAACTTATTTGTTCTCTTCAGTATGCCATAGGTTATGGAACAGACAAATGACAGTGGCCAACCTGCTAGTTATATACCAACTAAGGTGAAGTGAATAGTAGTGAGAGGTATGAAACTTCTCATATGGTCTGAATGCTACTATCCGACCGACATCCTAGATGTCTCTGTGGCGGATAGCGACTTGCATCACAGCAAGTACCGAGAGCGGCGACCCCTAGCCCAGGTGGACTAAACTAATGTGATTAAATATGATTTGAAGGAAACAACTACTCAGCGGGCAAATACCCCGACCTGCATTGAATTACATCTTCAAATCATGACAGATCGATAGCCAATATCATTTGTCAATTCCTAACCAGACACAGATCGATTTCGAACTTATTTGTTCTCTTCAGTATGCCATAGGTTATGGAACAGACAAATGACAGTGGCCAACCTGCTAGTTATATACCAACTAAGGTGAAGTGAATAGTGGTGAGAGGTATGAAACTTCTCATATGGTCATATATATATATATATATATATATATATATATATATATATATATATATATATATATATATATATATATATATATAGAGCAATATAATCTAATAAAATTTTTTTTTTAATTCTAAACAATATTTTTTGTTCAGATTTTTCTATATTTCTGAGCCAAATTTTAATTTCAATTATTTAATTTCCTAATTTAATGTGTTGGAAGCTGTTTGGGTTTCACTAAAACAGACAAATTTATCAAGAATATATACTTTTTTTAAATCAGTAAGCAAAAAAATTTCTTATGTATTGTGTACTCTTTGTATAAATATTTAATTTATTAATTTACATTACAGTTGGCATAATCAAGAATAATGAAAAAGAAACAAACATATTCCTACAATGTCTGCCTTTGTCGTTGAGGTTTGAGTTTTTTATTAACAATGAATTTTTTTGTTGTAGTTGAATGTATGATTAAATTACAAAGATATTTATGTTGAATAAAGAACATAGCAAATGTAATTAAAAGTTCGGCCTTTTTTTCGCACGCCCTGTAATGTATATTCAAATGAAATAAAAAATGTAATAACACTTGTGTACGATGATAAAAAAAAAATTCGACTTAGGTTAAAACGTTATGGAAATTTTCAATTTACACTAATGGGTTATTTCTTTTCGAGGGTTTGTAAGTTTTTATGCGATAAAATATATTTTTATTATTAATAATAAACTTATATTCTTTTCCCGGTTTATACAGATAAAAAATAGCTCTAGTGGTAGACATTTAAAATAAAAAAAAAAAAAGAATTTATACTTACTCGATTTTGCCATTTTTTGATAATTTGGTAATGTTTCATCATATTACATTTAAACATAAATATATTATTGGTGTCAAAAAAACAAAATGTCTTGTGTTTTGATTTAATTTTTACCATATAAAAATCATCAACTATTCAGTAATCACTAACCGCGTCTGCATTAAATAATTTTCGGATATCAAAATATTAAATTAAATGTGTTGGAAAACATGAAATCTTCCTTATTATTTGTTAGTCTAAATAAATTAAAGAAATATGTAACCTCTTATCAAACATTGTGGTATTTATAACTTAATGGCAAGATATACTTTTTTAATAACAATTTATTAGACTGATTTCTTTGCTCTGTTTCTCAGCCTTAAGGCCGTTTTGGATGAGAGCAAATCTTGCTCCAGGATTCACAGGACACCAGTATAATCTGGTGTACTTGTCGTTGTCAGCCATTTCGCTGACAACTTTAAACAATAACGTGTGTTCCCACGCACCAATATCCTTGGCTCTGACGATGACCTTGGATGGCTATCGCATCGCTGTAGGTCTGGACCAACTTCGTAATGGGTGGGCCTGCTCCACAGGTAACCCCTCCGCAAATGCGACCGGTGTGGTCGTTTTAGTAGACCTCTTCTGGAACTGTCATGCTGAACTCCGCCAACTGACGCATTTCTCTTTTAACGCTTTTCTTTCTTCGTGTCTGTTCTTCGTCAGCTGTTGGCTCCCGGGAGAGTAATCGTATCGAGGGCCACTGTTGCCACCCCTGCACAGGGTTTTGTGTTTTCACTGGATAGCGGATAATTTGGCTGAATTATACAAAAATATTTTATGGACAGATTAGCTGCAAAATCTGGACCGAGATTTGCCCTCATTAAATCAGTCGCAAACTGAATAAAACCCATTTTATGGAACGATTAACCACTTCATAATAAATATTTGTGACCCAAACCGCCCATCCACCAAAAAAATGCTTCGAAGAACGTTTGCGAATGCTTGCAGTCGTTTGCAAATATTTTGTGTGCATGTGTTTTCACTGAACACATATTCGCGAAGAAGAAAAGGTTTGCGAGCATTTGTTATTGTTCCGTGGGTGCGAGTAGTTTTCATCGAGATTTTTATAATATATATGGCTCCCAGCAAAAAACTTGCCTTAAGTACAGCATGTTTCGTAGTTATATTAACAAAACACGAACGATAACGTCATATCTGCAAGCCTGGTAATTTTTGTAGGCGCTAGGTTGCTAGGCGTCTGCACATAACGCGCACTAACAGCGAATTTGGTTGATGTTACCGACAAACTTTCACATGTTAAATCGTGCATACTTGACGTTCCCACTAAAAATATAAAAAAATATAATTGCCTAGTCTTAAGCCTTGACAGCATATATACAACAGTATTGAATATGGCATACATCATCGCGAGCTAGAATCCTCTTTTTGTGATTAGTAAGGGACAGTAAGACAATAACAGGCATGGAAGTCTGGGTAGTGTGGTGCCCATGTAGCTTTGCTCATTGAGCAGTAGAGATGGGCAAAGTGACTCTATTTAATGAGTTAACTCATCGATTCTCATTGTCATTAAAGAGTTGACTCAGCGAGCTGACTCAAGAAGAGTTGAATAATTTTAGAATTCACGTACAAGTTGTAAAGAAGCACTGGCAATTGTGACCAGTCCAGCTATTCGCTTCACGCGTTAAAAAGAGTCGACCGACTCCAATGATTACAAGATCCATTTTATGGCAAAACAAACATTAGCGATCGAGTACCAACTTCAGTCCACCGACTGCCGAGTAGGATCGACTCGTTTAAGTTTCTACGTGCCAAGATATGCCACCGGCTTGATGGCATAGGTGGCAATTGTGACTATAAATCTATCTATCGCAGCTGCGGGTTCGAATCCTGCTACTCGCAATTGGGGAATGCTTGTATGTCCCCGTTTTTCTAAGTGTAACCCCTTCTAGACAACTGCGACTTTGGATTTCGGAAGTTGTCTAATTTCTCAGGTGTCTAGAAGCAAATCTGCGAAACATACTGCCAGCGAGTAGGGTATAGTTCAAAAGGGCCAAGAGTCGTGCAAATAAAATGGAATCAGCTAGCTGAGTGATTCATCTTATTAAGTCAACTCTTCAAAAGTTATCACACTCATGAGTTACTGACCTCTATTGAGCAGGAGCCAATTCGATTCAAAGATTAAATTCCCAACGGAGAAATCTGTTCAGGTAACATGTTAATAAGTCCTTATATAGTAATTTCTAAGACAATATTTGGGTCAATCATCAAATTGCCAAAATGGTGTAATCAGCAGCCCTACCATGAGCGAGTGATGGATGCAGCTAGAAGCTCCTGATACCGACTGGGCCGTCAGGTGGCAATTTAATCATGCGGGGCCGTTTCAGTTCACATAGACCAATACAAAGAGTACTATATTATGATTTATCGCACTGGTACAAGGTGGGGTGAGAATCCAGTGGGTCCTATTCGTCCGTTATTGAGAACGAAAACTGTCGAATTCATTGGGACTACTCGTTACATACCGTTTGGCAAATTTTCGCAACAAAGACTAACATATTCCTCCACTATCACAAGACCAAAGATAATGTATGTATTTAATCAAGTTTCGGTATACGCCGAGACCAGGAAAAGTAGATCGAATATTGTAATCACCAGTATAAGCTCCAACTACTGTATCCAGGTTATAAACTCTGAATGATCCGGTTAATTATAAAGTGATATGAATTATATGCTGATCTCAGAATTGAAGAGTATACCGACCTGCCGAAAATCATGCGGGTTGTTGGCAGGTCAAATGCGGAAGACAATCATCCTCCATCTACTTAGGGCATATCATTTCGGTGTCTGCAGCTATTACTTAGCAAGATATGGGAATGGATGATCGATACCTCGTTTAACAGTTGGTAGGCTTTCAACAAAGTCTAACCCGGAAGGCCCGCTAGCAAGCGTTGGAAGAAACCCACCCAGGACGCTTGTCATTCTGCCAGCCGTGCAGACCGAGTGGGTTAGTTGGCAGCCGAGAACCGTGGTTCAGAGTCCACGCTAAACTGTAGGTCCCTAGGTAAAAAGAGTAGCTTAGTTGCCTAGTAAGACAAGTAGCTACTACCTGCTATTAGCGAGATATGGAGATTTAGAAAGTTAATAATAAAAATATAATGTTTTCGTTTTGACACTCACGAAGTGAATGAGCAGACCTGGTCGCGTCATCATTTCTCGAAAGAGAAATTGGTTGCAATGTGTCTGCGATGTGAGCACGTAAACATGTAATATTGTCAGGGTAGGTGTACCAGTGTTGACACAGGTACCAATGAGCTTATCTCCTAGAGTCGGTGATTGGTCGTGGTAGAGGAGAGACATTCGATATTAAATAGGTGATTAAAAGCGTTTGTTTGATACTAAAACATTTTCAATGCATTTGTCTTGGTTATATTTTAATAATTTAATATATTTTTTAATAAATAGTTACAAATAATTTGTTTTCAAATAATGATAAAACACGTGCAAAAAAATGAAGAATTCATTGCAATTTTGTTACTGAGTATATATGCATGCATATGTATATATAGGAAGTACTTTTATTAGTTAATGTGTGTCATTTATAATTTTACTAGGCAATTTTCGCATGAGTTGCGTGTAGTTGATCCTTGTAATTTTAATTTAATTTTTCTCATGCATCATTAGCAGTTGTTTTTATTTTGCATATTATGCATTTAATATACATTTTTAACTGTTGAACTGTTTATTGATTTCGTCGTCAGATAAATGTAATAAAACCGCCCAGAGAGTTAATAATCATCTCAGCAAAATTTGAAAACATCTTAAACGTAAAGACTAGAAAAATATGCCCGCGTCTGTCGGCATTTTGAACATATTTATTTGTCAATGAATTGTTTATATGAAAAATAATTCTAGAGTAAAATATTCAATATACCTACCTAATTTTGTTACTTAAGCAAACTATGCTTTAAGTTGCTTAAGGAATTTATTTACGTGTTTAAATTGAAATATCACTTGAACGTGAAAATTTAAGCATTTTTACGTATTGTCGGGGTACAGTTTGCAAAATATAGTCGATGAGGATTAATCCTTGTAAAGATCTTCTCCTAAAAGTTCATCAAAAAGTTCAGCATTAATTAAAAATCCTATTGTGGTTAATCTCATTGCCCCTAATATCCCAAACAAACAGTATAGTGATGGAATTCATTAATGCATGTATGTTTCCCTTCCATCGGACTCTTAAAGCGAATTAAATAATCATATACTATATTTAATCACCGGCTCAGAGTCGTAGTTGACTAGAGTGCGCGATGGAAAGTGTGACTAGAAATCTATCGTAGCTGCAGGTTCGAATCCCACCACCAGCACTGGCAATGTCGGTGGGAATGGTTGTATGTCCACGTTTCAGGAATTGCACGTGCGGGGGGTTACACTATTGAAAATCGCGCACACACAACCTCTTCCGTCGACTTTGTCAGGATTGAAACCGGGATTTGAACACGAGAGTCAGCAGACAGTAAGACCAGCAATGTCGTCACTCAACGCTCTAACCCACTGCGTTACCGAACACGGCGTATATGTACATAAAAATAACACACACCGACAAATTATATCAAAGCAAATACACTGACTTATTAAATGCAAAGAATTACATAAGACATGCTATTCTTCAGAGTCGCCACGCACTAGCGGCCAGGTTGCGGCAGCCATGGCAGTCGCGACAAGAAAATACACGACCAAGAACGTACCAACCTAACGCGGCCAGCAAGTGTGTACAGTCAGTAAGGGCAGAGCTACAAATTTTATTTGTAATTTGCTTCGGATTAAGATGGGAGTGAACTGTCGATACCCTAGATGTGGTTCGGACTCCACAATAAACTGTAGGGCCTCGTCTCTAGTTAACACAAAATCCTAGGGTTTTCTGGCAGTCACTTCGATGACTTGAGAAGAGGTTAAGAAAACATGATAAGAAAACATTATAAGGAATAAATGATAAACGCACGCCACACCTCATAAGTGTGTTTCAGCATCACGAATTTTCCGAAATTGTACAATGTCTGCTATTGATTTTTTTACTAATTACGTCAATATGAGTCTGTCATCTCGTCTTTGCATCAATGTGTACTCCCCATTTGCATTGCAGTGGTGGATAGTAATAGTTTTTTTTACTAAAAAGATACATGCACACAGTTTTATTCATATTTACCAGTAATTTATTTTTTGTGTGACCAGTAAATTAAGTAGACACGATGTTTAATTTTGCCTCGAGCTCTTCATGTTTTATGTCAAATACTGATACTGTTTACTATAATAAACAAACATAAATACATAGTCCTAACTAATTTCAAGTTCTAGGTCATTGTTACATAGTAAGTATATCAACGGGCCCAAAACTGATCCTTGTGGAACTCCTTGATCAATATGAGTTAGGCTAGATGTACTGTTCAAGCGGCGAAAGAAGGTCTACGCGGCAAGCGAGAGTATTAGCGATAAGTCGCCAGCTTTCTGCGAAACCACTCACTAGGAATATAATATCTCTCCTAATGAGTAGGTGCGGATGCAAACGATCAGAATAAATTGCCATGCACTAATTAATTTATTTCATTTATGTTTAATTGTGAATGGAATGCAGAAATCACATTCTTTCCGCGAGTCTTCTTTCCCCGACCAGACAGTACTGTTGTTAGTATCAACATATATTTTTCGATTGTGCAGGTAAGATATTAGCCAGTTTATAGTACTATTAAAACCAAAGAGTTCTGGTTTATGCTTAACGAGGCTTAGGTCTAAACAGTTGAAGGCTTTTGACGAATCAAAGAGCAATGCACCTATGTAGTGTCTTTTATCTGAGGTAGAAGATGCATAGTTAACAAATTTGTAAGCAGCACTTTTTGTTGATCTACTAGGTCATGCTGTCCAACTAATTTTTTATTACCTTTTCCAAATTTTCTCGTTTTAAACGAGTGGCGCCCGACATCATTCAACAACTCCATTTCTGTATCTCCGGCGACATCTCTAGCTGGTAGAATCCAATCAACGTTTTGTGTTTCTTCGACGACACATGTTTTGTCACAGCGGATTTGCTAATAGTTAGCAGGCTTTACGTATGACAATCTAACGCCCCACACTATACATAACAACACACAAAACGTTACTCTTTCTAAAGCCGTGGACTTCCTCGCGTTTACTAGCGCACTACAATAAACAGAAGATATTGAATAAATAAAAAATGTATACTCACCGTACATACAACAGATCCCTAGACTGTTTTCGAACTGAACTTATTACAACCTGTATAGATCAAGGATGTAAACTAAATAGAAGGTCAATAAGCAGGCAGTCGCCTAGGAAGGCAAACGATATTCGATATTTCACGCATACATAATATAATTCTCAGTCGCTTATCGGTGCTGATATAATTCTCGGCGGTGGCCTATCGATCATCGTTACCTGCTTTACATGTAAAAGCTAATTAATTAATTTAATCAATGTGTAAGTACACTGTCAACAATTACAGTTTAATTTATTACTATTTTATCACGCGTTTTTATGAATGTAGTATTAGGTTTAAAATCCGTCTCTGGGATGTCATCCAAACTCCCTAAGAAGAATGATGATTGAACTATCGTTTATAAAAATTGATCTTAAGACACATACCAGTTGCATAAACTTAAATAATTAATTTTCAGTATGATAAATATAACGTCGAGAGAAAAATAAATAAATTGCTATGAAAATATCTAACCATAACTTCTCATCCTAATAAAATTATCTCACTTTAAACTCATAAACACAACATGCATCAGCTAACTTTCATAATATCCCGGGGAAGCTGTTTAATATTCTTTTCTTTCCTCTCTCGGTTTTTATACTAAAACGCCTTTTAGATACAAAAGTGTAGCACTTTCAGAAAGAAATAACGCTGAAAGATTTTTTCTTTCAGGAGATATAAGGAAGGACAAAAAATACATAACCCTTCAACAATAGGTACTTTAGGCGTCAAGGATTGAAAAATTGAAGGGAGAAGCAAATATTTTATTAGCTAAACTAATAATTGATAAGATAGAATAACCCAAAGAATCGGGCTTATTGTAAAGGCAGCATTTTAAGGATTTTTTAAAAATATCCATGCTTAATCTTAATACTTTTATATAATAATTAAATCCGTAAAAGTAATACGAATATTGTAAAAATGTGTTTAAAATAACACAGTAGGTACCGTCTTATACGAATTAGAATCAAATTAATAATAATCTTTATTTATATACCTTATTACCTTATAATAAATGCAATAAGTACCAAGACTTCGACAATTGAGAGAACCCCATTAAAAAAAAAAAATCTTATTGGACAGTTCATAAGCAATATTCAGTAGATATTTTAATAATTTAGATATATTGGGTCTCTTAGTTTTCGAGTTCATCTACCGTTTCAACCTCTCAATCTCTTTTGTAGTACGTAAGTAATTGTGTGCATATTTTTGAATTAATTACTGAGCAAAAAAAAGATACTGCTCTAAATGTCGTAGCCTTTGGATAATTAGGACTTTGCATGAGTATATATTCCACGGTTTCCGCTTCATCTATACAGATGCGACATAATATGTCTCTTTCAGCTTTGGCCATTTCTTGAGATGGTATCTCAAGGGTCATCCTCACTGTTAGACATGACGATTCGCAAAAATCCACAAAACTGGTTAAAAATTGGTCTAGATGAGACTGTCAGCTAACATTTTTTAAAAACAGTTGTTCGTCAACACTGGTCACGAACATTTTGTTAGCTAGCAAAATGTTAGCTAACAATGTTCGTGACGGTGTGGATCTGGCATAAGAAGGCCTGTTAGTATCAGGACACAATACCACGCTGTCGTTGTGCAGAGTGGTGCACGACGTCATCTGCGGCTTCAATAAAAAGCATAACACAAAAAATGCTTTCGTTAGACATAGAAAAGGCATTTGACACTGTTTGGCATGAGGGTCTGCTGTCCAAATTACAAAATTTATACAAACTACCCATGTATTACATAACTTTCATTAAATCCGATTTAATAAATACGCAATTTAAGGTAAAAATAAATAACTCAACAACGGATACTAACGATATACAGGCGGGCGTACCGCAGGGCACGGTACTTTCGCCCACGTTGTTCAACCTCTACCTTGCCGATCTCACGAAAATTAATACAAATAAATAGGGCTGTCAAAAATGTTCCGTGGGACAGTGGCGTACGTGAAACTAACTAATATGAGAAACAATAAACTGTTACAATTTATAACAATGTATGTAAAACTTACCCTCTTAACTAGCTTGATGAACTAGCTTACTTATCACGAACTGGAGAAGATGTGTAGCCATTTTGCAGCATCAGCTATGTTTCTATGGTTGTCTCCATGAGTGATGTTCGCTTTGGTGAAAATATGTTCTTATATTTTGAAAATCATCTTTCGACATCTACTTCGTCCACTATTTGCAGTGACTCCGGTAACAACAACGCACTGTTTTTTAATTATTTTATGCTTTCATGTAATGGTTTATAGTTCTTCGCAGTACTTTTTAAAGCTGTTTCAATGGGAATATCTTCGAATATTGTCTGGCTTTCCTTAATAGCTGCAGCCTCATCTGGATTGAATTGCTGTATCATAGCTTTTATTTGTTGGAAATATTGAGCATAATAAAAAGCTGCCTGCAACCATGTTCCCCAACGTGTAAGAATCGGCTGTGGTGGTTCAGGAATATCGGGACACTTGCTATGAAATGCACGGAGACGTTTAGGAGATTTAAGAAACACTTTTTTTGTATTTGCCATTAATGCATCCACCTCTGGAAAAGCTTTTTGAATAGTCTTTGCCACAAGATGTAAAGCATGTACTTTACACGTAACATGTATAAACGTACAACCTTGTTCTTGCAAAGAACGGCCTACCGAACGCATTGTCACGGCGCCATCAGTCACAAACATCAACACTTGACTTTTTGACAGTTCAAATTTTTCTAACGTCTCCAGCACCACCCTGGTAATTGTTTCGCTAGTACACTGACTTAGTCTTTTGCTAGCTAGTAACAGTGGAACTGTCGGTTTAAGAGTGTCCATTACTCGTACTATAACATTTAAAATAGAATTTTTTTTACAATCTATTGTCTCATCAACAGATAACCACAGCCGTGTATTTTTTAATTCACATTTCATCTTATTCACCATGTCTACGTGTAGAGTTGGTAGATAGTTACATAATGTTGTGCGACTTGGTAACTTCACCTGGGCATTGTATTTATTCTAGAATTCTCGAAATGGTTGTTTATCGAGTATGTGCAGCGGAACATCACAGGCAATCAGCATTAATAGTAATTCAAACATAAACTGTGTTGTCGAAGGCACGCCTTTTTTTATTATTTTTTATGGTGTACACTATTTACGTGCAGTCCACAATCACGCTTATCCCAGCACTTCAAATCTTTCTCGCACACTTTACAAATTATTTTAGCACCATCATAGAATAAATCCGGGAATTCACCTATGAATTTATTCACTTTGTCACCAAATGGCCGTTTTCTACCCCTGCGTACGTCTGCCATGCTTTATTATTAAATTAATATTAACAATATAGTCCAACAAATAAAACAAAAACACAAAAACAATATGCAATACGCCCAAGTGACTTAACGTGTACACAACTCGAAAGCTAATAATAGACTGGACTGGAGAAAGAGTTTCGCGGTCAAAGTGAATGCCGGCGACAGTAAGTACATCTGTACTCTACGACCATGATACACAGAAACGATTTTCAGCTTTACAAATAAATTTAAAACATGCATTTTGGATCCGTTGTAATTTGTATTTGTTTGCTTCATTTATGTAATTGTAATACAGTACAACAGTATTCTATTTTTGGATATACTAACGTTTTCACTATTTTTAATTTGAGTTGCTCAGGAAGATAAATTTAAATTGGCATATTGATAATAATATCATAAAGCATTTTTTGTATACATTATTTAAATGTAAATTAAAACTTAAAGAAATGTTTATAATTAGGCCTAAATTTTTTGCATGATTTACAATTTCAATTTTTACTTCTTCAATAAAGATTTCTATGTCTATGTCGAAATTTCTTAATAATCTTTCACTACCAATGCATAGTGCTACGGACTTATTTGGGTTGATACTTAAACCGTTTTTAGAACACTATATTGTAACATTCTTAATTTTCTTATTTAACGACGCGACGTAATATTTTCTATAATATTTTCTATCTTTGAACCTATATTTGTACGTCATCAGCACTTTTTAAAAATATTGGGTAAATCTAATAAAAACACTGATAACAATATAATCCCTAGGATACTGCCCTAAAGAACTCCACTCTTAATAAAAAGTTTATCTGAAATCTTATTATCAAACTTTACAACTTCAGATATACCTTCTAAATAGTTTTTAAACCGTAATAATTTTATGCCTCATATTAATAAAATGCAGTTTTGATAATAAAAGTTAAAAATCCACTATATCAAATGCTTTGCTTTGATCAAGAAGAACTATAAATATTAACTTTGGGTCACCCATATTATACGAGATATCATTAGGAACTTTCACAAGGGCTGTACTGGTGCTATATCCTTTTCTAAATCCTGACTGAAACTTGGGTAAAATATTATGTTCATGTGAATAAACTTTTAATTGCTTTGCAACTGTTTTTTCGAGTAATTTTGAAAAAATTTAAAGAATATTAATTGGCCTTAGATTTTTACCAGTAAATAATGAATTTGTACCAGTAAATAATGACTTATTTATTATTTTTTTACTACCTTTATACAAAGAGGAAAGACATATCAATAAGCCTGGCCAAGCGATGGTAGATTCAGGGTCGGGCGCAATACCAATGCCATCGCGCACTTGTTTACGATGACGATGACACGACACACTTCAGTTGTTATCTGTCGGTCGATGCATAGAGTACTAATAAATAATAAATAATGTTGAGCGTAAAGAGTAGAAAACGACCGTACGCTGATAAAGTGAATAAATTTATCGATGAATTTCCGGATTTATTCTATGATGGATGTAAAATAATTTGTAAAGTTTGTGATCAAGACTTAATGTGCTGGAATAAATACGGCTGCAAAATTCATGTCAATAGTAACCGGCATAAAAATAAAAAAAATGGCGTGTCTTCTTTAGAACCTCAGTTTATGTTTGATTTATTGTTAATGCTGATTGCCTGTGATGTTCTCCTGCGCATATTGGATAAATCAGCATTTCGGGAGTTTTGGAATAAATACAATCCCCAGGTGAATTTACCAAGTCGTTCATCGTTACGTAGATATGTACCAAGTGTTCGTGAAGACATTGTAAATAGGATTAAATGTGCATTAAAAAATACACGGCTGTGGTTATGTGTTGACGAGACGACAGATTGTAAAAAAAAATCTATTTTAAATGTTATAGTACATGTACCCGACCCTGTTAAACCAATATTTCCACTTTTACTAGCTAGCAAAAGACTAACTGCGTGTATTGGCGAAACAATTACGCGGGTGGTGTTAGAGACTTTCAAAAAATTTGAACTGTCAACAAGTCAAGTGTTGATGTTTGTTACCGACGGTGCTGTGACAATGCGTTTGGTGGGCCGTTTTCTTCAAAGAGACGATTGTAGGTTTTTACATGTTACGTGTAAAGTGCATGCGTTCCATCTTGTAGCAGAAACGATTCGAAAATGTTTTCCAGAGGTAGATGCATTAATAGCAAATACAAAAAAAGTATTCCTCAAATCTCCTAAACGGCTTCGAGCATTTCACACACTATGTCCTGGTATTCCGGAACCACCAGAGCCGATTCTTATACGTTGGGGAATGTGGTTGAAGGCAGCTTTTTATTATGTTGAATATTTTCAACAAATAAAAGATGTGATACTACAGTTCAACCCTAACGTGGGTGCAGCTATTAAGGAAAGCCAGACAAGTTTTCAAGATGTTTCCCTTAAAACAGATTTAAAAACTATTTATAACCATTATAGAGGACTACCCAACGTAATACAAAAATTGCAAAATACTTCGTTGTCGTTAGTGGAATCGCTGCAAATAGTGGACGACGTAAATACACAGCTACAGACTATAAATGACGCAAAAAATAAGCCCGTTATTGAAAAATTCGAGAGTGTATTACGGAAAGATCCTGATTTTACCAAATTAAGACAAATTTGTGATGGTGCATCTACAGCTGCGTTAAGTGAGTTCACAGAGTGTTTTACTTATGCCTGTATTACTTCCGTAGATGTCGAACGGTCTTTTTCAAAATACAAACATATTTTTTCACCACAGCGAACATCGCTTACTGAGACAACTGTAGAAACATATCTGGTGCTACACAGTTATTATAGAAGTGCTCCAGTTTGTGATAATGACAACCAAGCTACTTCATAAATCTGCTTAAGAAGGTGAGTTTTGTACACATTTTTATAAAGTGTACCAGTATTAATAAAATTTATTTCCATTTATTTTATTTATTTATTATTAGTTATCACTTAGATATACAATGTACATGTGTGAACGTCATTTAACAGTTTAATAATAATGTGCAGCACTAAGCTTACAAAATATAAGGAAATACATAAAAAAAGAATTTAAAGCGAACGAAATAGTACAAAAACATACATCACAATATATAAAATATTTTTGTTTCTATTATTGTACTTATTCAAGTATTATGATAATATGATGCATACCCAGTACGTCTCTGTAGGATTAATTACCTTAGCCAGGCTTACATATCAAGCATTTTTAAATTAATATGATCCACACATAGGAATTTGATTTTATAGAATTTATATGTTTATATATTTCTTCCTTTTGTATTTGCTGAAAATGATATTTGAGTGCCATTAAAAAACTATTGTTATTAAAATAGTGCTTCATTGTCAATATTTGATGACATTGCCACATTTACAAAATAATTGTTAATGAGATTTACGTCATTAATATCATCGGGTAAATGACGAAATATTTTCTTACATGGATATTTCAAGATGTTAAACTATCATAGCAACTGTTGATTATTTTTTGATTTTTTATGTATACAGGGTGTTTCCGTTTTAATGAGCAGGACTTTACTAGCGTATAGAGAAGGCTATCTTAAGCAAAATATTCTCAATGAACATACTCTTCAAACCTATCCGTTTTTGAGAAACACGATGTTGAAGTGTCTAAAAAAAAATCGTTTTTTCCGATTATCTTGTGAATGGAAAGAAAGAATAATTTTTTGCGTGGGGGAAATATTTGTTGAATTGCTTTCGACACATTTTCACGTTGATAGATTCTCCAGTGGCATACTTACTGGGTGAATTTTGCTATTTTCTTAAAAAAAATAATGACACGCCAATTTCTTAATGGCAATATTCCACCATATTTGGGATCCTCAGATATTTTAAGAAAAAACTATTCCTTAATTTTTTCCGAGGTCACATGGCTTTCGGGTAAAATTTAATAGCTTTGCTGTATCTGCTACAATAGATGATATTAGAGTAGATTATGGGTCCTTTTTTTGGACGATATTAAAATGGCTGAAAAAGAAATTCGATACGAAACTAGGGCAAAATAGTCGAATTTAGCCCATTAAAGAAGATGTTCAAAGTGAGACCCATTTTCTTGAATACAAACTTGGCATCGTTTTATAATCGACTGCCGAAATCTTAATAATTGATTTCGTCGAATTTCATTACAGGCAGTTTCTATTCTCTCAATTAAATTTTCCCGGCTGCCAACTGGGGTAGAATAAACTTTATCTTTTATGAAATCTCAAAGTAAAAAATCGGGAGGAGTGCGATCTGGAGAACGGGGCGTACATGAAACTGGTCCGCCACGTCCGATCCATCGATTCGGATAAGTTACATTAAGCCATTCTCCAACTATTCGTCCGTAATGAGCCGGACAGCCGTCAAGTTGAAACCAAGCATTTCGCCTTGAACCAAGATCAAAATTATCCCACATATCTGCATGTGTTCTTTCAAGAAATTCCAGAGATAATGCTGATGTTAATCTGGGAGGTAGAAAATAGGGGCCAATAATATTGTTTCCCCATAAACAAGCCATACATTTACGCTGAACTCATTCTGGAAACTTCTTGGCCTGATAGTATGTAGATTTTTGTGGTCTCAAACATGCAGTTTGTGGAAATTAACTACTCCCCTTCTGGTGAAGCAGGATTCATCAGTCCACAATATTTTCTTCAAAAAATTTGGATTATTTCACACAGAATTCAACATGAAAGGACAAAAATTTAAACGGTGTTCACTATTACCTGGGATGTAAACCTTGAACAGGCTGCGAAAGCTATGCACATCACTGGTCTTTTCGTAAAGTGTTCCATACAAAAGTAACAGGATGCGAAGAATTCTTGAGGCTCCTCGAATACTCTATCAAAGATTCGAAGGATCGTCCTGTTTCTGTTCCTCACAACATTATTCAAATTTCTGTTTTTGCTCCTGTCTTCTTGCAAGTCCATTTGTTCTAAAAATCTGATCGACTCCGAAAAACGCCTCGATGTGGATGTCTTGTATTCGGGAATCGCCTACGGTATTTCACTGCAGCTTCGGCAGAATTTCCATCACAGAATCCATACACGTAATGAGTATTTGCGTACTCTTCATTGGTAAATCGAAATGGCATTTTAAAAATTAACAAAATAACTAAATGAGTTACAAAAATTGCCAAAGAGTTTTTAAAATTATTGAAATAGTCAACGAAAAAACACTAGTGACTTCTGTCAAATGATTGACAATCTAAATATTTTGTAGCCAAAGCCACCTAATATTAATGAAATTTTGTTGGAGATTAAATAAGTGCAGTGTGCATTGATGTTCCCAATATAACTACTCGAAAACCGTGCAACCTAGGAGAAAAATTAAAGAATAGTTTTTCTTCTTAAAATATCTGTGGAATATTGCCATTAAGATATTGGCGTGTCTTTATTTTTTTTTAAGATAATAGTAAGTAAGTATGCCACTAGTGAATCTATCAACGTGAAAATTGGCACACATGTAGAAAGTAATGCAACAAATATTCTTTCTTTCCATTCACAAGATGATCGGAAAAAATATTTTTTTTTATATAAACTTCAACACCCTATATCTCGAAAACAGAGGTTTGAAAAGTATGTTCATTGAGAATATTTTGATTAAAATAACCTTCTCTATATGCTGGTGAAGTTTTGCTTATTAAAATGGTAACATCCTGTATATTCCACATAGGCCTTTTTTCTTTTTTTATTACATAATTTTGTAAATCCACATAATATTCTTTATCATTTTCAACTTTTGTTTTCTGGTATTTCTTAAGTGTTTCGTTTGTTGTTTTTACATTTCTTTTTCATTTTCAGTGATGTAAAATTTACTTTTTTTTATTAATTACTTTAATAAAAGGCGCGTGTCTAACAAATAGTTGCAATATGTTATAATTAAGTAACTTGTAAATTCATATTAACTATATTATTAATAATAGCTTGCCAGTTTATGTTCTATTCATCTGTTGTAAATGCATTTGCATCAAAATTTTTAAAGCTTCATACATAGTGATTTGAATATTTTGAGCTGGACATTATACAGGGTGAGGCAATAGTGTGTCCGACTTCGATATGTCGAGTTCTATGATAGCTAGAAACTTGATTTAAAAACATAAATAAACTAGACAAAAAAATCTATAACCGAGAATTATTGTCGAATATACAGGTTGAGCCAAGACGATTCTACAGGGTCAACTAACATTTTTTTAAATGGAATGCCATGTATATCAGAACATTTTTTGATATCTCTTTGTGGTCTACTTCCACTCCTGTATTATTTTGACTTACACGTGTATATTAAAAAAATCACTACGTCAGATTTATCGATTTTAAGAAAAAAATATGTTAGTACCAGTTATGAGACATCTGTGTGATGACACTCAGCCATTTTCACTTCGTAATAGTATACATTGAAAAACGAACATTTGCTGTACGTACATCCCTATGGCTATTTGTAACATTTTCGATTTGTAATAGCCATAGGAATGTACGTACAAAAAAATGTTTGTTTTTCAATCCTATATCACATCGTCTAAAGGTATACAGGGTATTACATTTGAAAAATTACAACTTACAAGTAAAGAAACTTAAAACTTAGATTTTGCCATTGATGAAACTCATTTATACAGATGTCCACTCCTGGTTTGAATTTCCGTATAGATTGCAATATTTAAGCGCCGATCGCTGCTTAGTTCTTTACATGATTATGTGAAGGAAGCAGATCAAGCATTATTGCTGTTAAACAGGTTCTCATTGCTAGTGCGATTCCCAGACACGCTAACCGTGGCGCTTTTAGCAACTTGTTTTATATTGTTTTATCTTTTGTTTTTTCACCATACTAGTGATGCATAGGTGACAATGGTTCTGAATGATGATACTGAGTGCAATTATACGCATTATTTGCATCCTATCCATGCTTGCCACTTATCATAATGACTAGGTCATCAGCGTATCCTTGGATGACAAATCCAGAGTCGCTTAATTTAGTGAGAAGTTCTTCAATAGTTATAGACAAGGGTAATATGACCCTCCTTGTGAGTATTCCTTGATGGCTGTTACTGTTACTGAATCCCCACTAAACGAGATACAATTATGTTTATTGAAACTTTTTTCTTAAAATGAGATTATCTCTTGATTGTCGAAGTCATGGTTCTTAAAAGCGACACACCCTGTATAAAGTACATGTATAACAAATAATTTTGTGAGTTGGCAATGAATGGATAGCATCGTATGAGATTGAACTTGAAACATTTGAAGAGGGTATTCTGTGGACCTTTCATTATCAAACCATATGAAGAGGCGTTGTAGGTCTATTGTCATACTCATCAAAAGTCAAATCAGACATTTCACGTATTGTATTTAATTATAAAATTTTGCTTATGAAATGTTAAATCGAACCGTTTTTTTTTTAGATACAATCAAGTATTAAACAATATTACATTTAATATGTATCTAATCAAGTAATGAGGACTCCCATATTAGTTAGAGTTCCTGGGATTGTTTCTTTAGCTGGAAGGTGGAATTTTTTCCAGTAAGTTTCGTATAGGGTTTTTTAATGACATGTGAGATTATTAAGCCTGGCCAAGGTCATTAATCCTACAGAGACGTACTGGGTATGCATCATATCATAATACTTGAATAAAAACAAAAATATTTTATATATTGTGATGTATGTTTTTGTACTATTTCGTTCGCTTTAAATTCTTTTTTATGTATTTCCTTAAATTTTGTAAGCTTAGTGCTGCACATTATTATTAAACTGTTAAATGACGTTCACACATGTACATTGTATATCTAAGTGATAACTAATAATAAATAAATAAATAAATAAATAAAATAAGTGGAATTAAATTTTATTAATACTGGTACACTTTATAAAAATATGTACAAAACTCACCTTCTTAAGCAGATTTATGAAGCTTGGTTGTCGTTATCACATAATAACTGTGTAGCATCAGATATGTTTCTAGAGTTGTCTCAGTAAGCGATGTTCGCTGTGGTGAAAAAATAAGTTTGTATTTTGAAAAAGACCGTTCGACATCTACGGAAGTAATACAGGCATAAGTAAAACACTCTGTGAACTTACTTAACGCAGCTGTAGATGCACCATCACAAATTTGTCCTAATTTGGTAAAATCAAGATCTTTCCGAAATACACTCTCGAATTTTTCAATAACGGGCTTATTTTTTGCTTCATTTATAGTCTGTAGCTGTGTATTTACATCGTTCACTATTTGCAGCGATTCCACTAACGACAACGAAGTATTTTGCAATTTTTCTATTGCGTCGTGTAGTCCTCTATAATTGTTATAAATAGTTTATAAATCTGTTTCAAGGGAAACATCTTGAAGGCTTGTCTGGCTTTCCTTAATATCTGCAGCCTCGTTACGGTTGAACTGTAGTATCACAGCATTTATTTGTTGAAAATATTCAGCATAATAAAATGCTGCCTTCAACCACGTTCCCCAACGTGTAAGAATCGGCTCTGGTGGTTCCGGAATACCAGGACACAGTATGAGAAATGCTCGAAACCGTTTAGGAGATTTGAGAAATACTTTTTTTGTATTTGCTATTAATGCATCTACCTCTGGAAAATATTTTCGAATCGTTTCTGCTACAAGATGGAACGCATGCACTTTACACGTAACATGTAAAAACCTACAATCGTCTCTTTGAGGAAAGCGGCCCACCAAATGCATTGTCGCAGCACCGTCGGTCACAAACATCAACACTTGACTTGTTGACAGTTCAAATTTTTCGAAAGTCTTCAACACCACCCGCGTAATTGTTTCGCCAGTACACGCAGTTAGTCTTTTGCTAGCTAGTAAAAGTGGAAATGTTGGTTTAACAGGGTCGAGTACACGTACTATAACATTTAAAATAGAATTTTTTTTACAATCTGTTGTCTCGTCAACACATAACCACAGCCGTGTATTTTTTAATGCACATTTAATCCTATTTACAATGTCTTCACGAACACTTGGTACATATCTACGTAGCGATGAACGACTTGGTAAATTCACCTGGGGATTGTATTTATTCCAGAACTCCCGAAATGCTGGTTTATCCAATCTGCGCAGGGGAACATCACAGGCAATCAGCATTAACAGTAAATCAAACATAAACTGAGGTTCCAAAGAAGACACGCCATTTTTTTTATTTTTATGCCGGTTACTATTGACATGAATTTTGCAGCCGTATTTAATCCAATACATTAAGTCTTGACCACAAACTTTACAAATTATTTTACATCCATCATAGAATAAATCCGGAAATTCACCGATAAATATATTCACTTTATCAGCGTACGGTCGTTTTCTACTCTTTACGCTCAACATTATTTATTATTTATTAGTACTCTATGCATCGACCGACAGATAACAACTGAAGTGTGTCGTGTCATCGTCATCGTAAACAAGCGCGCGATGGCATTGGTATTGCGCCCGACCCTGAATCTACCATCGCTTGGCCAGGCTTAGAGATTATAATTTGTGTACAAGTTAACGCGGTTATCTCGGTTGTTTTAAAAAAAGTCTTGTAATTGCAGAAAAAATTGTATAAATATTTAATTTCCACAGAATTCTTAGTACTTAAGCAGTAAATAAATTACTGGTGGTGAAATAAACGAAAATAACTATTCTGTGGGAATCAAATATAAAATTGATTTTTTGCGTTCAGTTGTCATACGAGTTTTCATTAAGGAAGGTCGAATCAATTAACTAAGCCTTATAATGATAGATAATAAAATATTAGATCTGTCAGAAGTTTAATCGAGGAGAATTAATATAGTACATTTAATCATGGTAAGTCTTTATATAAGCAGAGATAAAATAAATGTATATGAAATTGGCAGGGGCGTAGCTGGCGATGAGTAGGCTCTTGTACCAAACAGTGTCAAGTGGGCCCCTGTAATAAAAAATCAGTGACCGAGGATAGAAAGAGGGCTATATATTTTTTATTTTAAACGTAAAACCAAAACGATAAAAAAAATTGAGATACGATAGAAAAATAAAAATGGAACTGTGATTTCATCGATTTATAGGATATATTCGAAAAAAAAAACAACGCAAGTGAATATGAATTATTTTACAAAGAGGTATTTAAAGTTTATTTCAAACTTATTTTCAACATAAAAAATGTCGGCACTTTTGACGGTGGTAAAGGGATCAAAGTCGCCGACGCTTTTTATGTTGCAAATAAATTTGAACTCAACTTTACGTCCTATGTATTTCATCAGCGTCTTCTAACGTAAACGTTCGAATTTGGGTCGCTATGCAGGCCAGTGTTATTTTACAATTTTCATGTACTCGGTCAAACACTTCTGGATGTTGTCGAATTGTTTCTGCTGCATTTTAAACACTGACATACAAATATTTCAATGTATTTATAGGAGTAGCATGCACTGTTTCAATAGTTGAATAATTAACCATTTTCACACGACACAGTAACTAAATAGTCACGAATTAATACGTTAACAGGTTAATGTAACCCATTTTCATTTCACTCCTTTAATTAAAATCGTCCTACTAGGTTAGGTTAGGTTTTTGTGAGTGGGTCCTTGTGTGCTCTCCACTGCGAGCATCTGCAGGCCTATTGTGACTCACTCCTACTTATAGTTCTCCCAATAAGTTCAGCATATTAATGAAGAATATAACTATATTGGGTGTGAGTATGTCCAGATTCTCTGGCAGCAATTGCCCTTTGCCAAATATTGAAAATCTGATCCTATCCAGAGTGGGACAGGTGCACAAGACGTGGCCGTCTTCTCATCATTTCCAGGCATAGACGCACTCGGCGTTTTTCGCAAGGCCGAGTTGATGCAGATGATGGTATAGTGGGCGACAGTGTTCATTATACAGGCCTGTTAGGGTTTTCAGGTTAATTCCCCCTTTAGTTAAAAGCGCCTTATTAGGTTAAGTTAAATTTTTATGAGTGAATCGTTATGTACCCTCCACTGTGGCCATCAGCAGACTTATTGTGGCTCACTCCTACTTATATTTCACCCAATAAGTTCAGCATGTTAATGAAGCATATAACTTTATTTGGTGAGTCAGTAATTGCCCTTGGCCAATTATTGACAATTGGATCATTTCCACAGCGGTACAGATGTACAAGACGTGGTCGCCTTCTCGTCATCCTCCAGGCATAGGCGGCACTCGTCGTTTTCCGCAAAGCCGAGTTTATGCAAATGATAGTTTAGTCGGCAGTGTCCAGTATATAGGCCTGTTAGGGTTTTTAGGTTTACCCTGTCTTAACTCCAAAAGATTCTTAGTTCTTTATTTCAAAGGGTATTTTATAAACGCCTTCGAGTGAACTAATCCTGGTAACTCTTGTCAATGCTGTAGAGTTTTACTTTCAGTCTAGGTTAAGATAATCATCTTGCTAATATTTGAGATCGCTCTATTACGAAAATGCTAAATTCCGGAAAACATTGCAGTGCTTACTTGTAGATATTAAACTCGATTGAAGCAAGCATCTGTTTGCTATACGTATAAAATTCTGTTAGTATTACAGTTTCGCCAGCTGTTTAACGTGAAATTTTAAATAGCTATTAAATTGTTTGTGTTGTTTTTAAACCAAAATAAAAGTCAGGCTCGTTGTTTAGAAATGACCCGAATGTTTTACTCTGTTAATAAAATTAAAATCAGTCTCGTTAGTTTGAAATTACCCAAATGTTTTATTCTTTTAATAAAATGTGGATCAAGAAATCTAATTATTGCACTCAATGTGGCAACACTGCTTTGAACCAATAAATCATTAGTAGATGCGTTAGAGACATATATATATATATATATATATATATATATATATATATATATATATATATATATATATATATATACATATATATAGTGGTGAGAGGTATGAAACTTCTCATATGGTCTGAATGCTACTATCCGACCGACATCCTCGATGTCTCTGTGGCGGATAGCGACTTGCATCACAGCAAGTACCGAGAGCGGCGACCCCTAGCCCAGGTGGACTAAACTAATGTGATTAAATATGATTTGAAGGAAACAACTACTCAGCGGGCAAATACCCCGACCTGCATTGAATTACACCTTCAAATCATGATAGATCGATAGCCAATATCATTTGTCAATTCCTAACCAGACATAGATCGATTTCGAACTTATTTGTTCTCTTCAGTATGCCGTAGGTTATGGAACAGACAAATGATAGTGGCCAACCTGCTAGTTATATACTAACTATGGTGAAGTGAATAGTGGTGAGAGGTATGAAACTTCTCATATGGTCTGAATGCTACTATCCGACCGACATCCTCGATGTCTCTGTGGCGGATAGCGACTTGCATTACAGCAAGTACCGAGAGCGGCGACCCCTAGCCCAGGTGGACTAAACTAATGTGATTAAATATGATTTGAAGGAAACAACTACTCAGCGGGCAAATACCCCGACCTGAATTGAATTACACCTTCAAATCATGATAGATCGATAGCCAATATCATTTGTCAATTCCTAACCAGACATAGATCGATTTCGAACTTATTTGTTCTCTTCAGTATGCCATAGGTTATGGAACAGAGAAATGATAGTGGCCAACCTGCTAGTTATATACTAACTATGGTGAAGTGAATAGTGGTGAGAGGTATGAAACTTCTCATATGGTCTGAATGCTACTATCCGACCGACATCCTCGATGTCTCTTTGGCGGATAGCGACTTGCATCACAGCAAGTACCGAGAGCGGCGACCCCTAGCCCAGGTGGACTAAACTAATGTGATTAAATATGATTTCGGTCAGATAGTAGCATTCAGACCATATGAGAAGTTTCATACCTCTCACCACTATTCACTTCACCATAGTTAGTATATAACTAGCAGGTTGGCCACTATCATTTGTCTGTTCCATAACCTATGGCATACTGAAGAGAACAAATAAGTTCGAAATCGATCTATGTCTGGTTAGGAATTGACAAATGATATTGGCTATCAATCTATCATGATTTGAAGGTGTAATTCAATGCAGGTCGGGGTATTTGCCCGCTGAGTAGTTGTTTCCTATCAAATCATATATAATATATATATATATATATATATATATATATATATATATATATATATATATATATATATATATATATATATATATATATATATATATGTATGTATATATATAGGTATATATAATCTTCGCAGATACTAGACAAGACAAGTATTTAAAGTTACATTTAATATAAATCTTAATTTCCTCAGTTGGTGAAATATCAGATTTAGCAATGTGTAATATTATATCTTATGAAATAATCACATTTCCAACGGGAATTAAAACGTAGCGGTTGGAGCAAAATGAACATTTATCTAGATTTATATACGCATTTTATATGTTTTTAGGTCTGGGATAAATGTTGCAGTAGACGAACTACTTGATTTTTTTTAAAGATCTATGGCTGAAGTTGATGACGGCTTGAAACGGTCATAAAATAAAACTACAATGGATGTCACTTATGCAAAATACTTGTAGAATAATTTTATATCCATGGTGAAGGGTTATATATTTTATGATATACCCCAAGACATCTCGCTTCCATAAATTATAAAATATGCTTATATTGTAGTAAAGTGTAAGTCTATGTCATTTTGAAATAATGCTTAATACTTCTATATAAATGAGAAAATTAATGAATAACTCTACTTTTCAATGAAAACCTCCAATTCAGTTAATGAATTCCTCAGTCAGTTTTTAAAGAGGTTGTTAAAATTAGTTGAAAAAATTCAGTTGTGTTTCTATTTTTATTTACTTCTTTTATATAAAATTTACAGTATACAGAATATAAATATTTGTTTGAAAATAAAAAATATTTGTTAAATCTAATAATGATTTACTTAGAGCTCAGATAAAAAATCTACTTTTGCTAACAAAATATTACTCAACATCAAGGAAATCGATTGTCCGAATTGAAACATATATTTCTTTAACCTCCATAAACTGTATTCACTGTGTAGTAAATTGCGTAAATTCAAGAATTGTTTTTTTTTTATTTTGGGCACATATATTAAAACTGCACCTTGTGGTACTCTAAGAAATTATTCAATTGTGATAAAGTATACAGGTATAATTGACTTCCTCAATATCGTGAAATCATTAAGAAACGATGATGCCTCTAAGAGGCAACGAAATTCAGGAGACGTGCATATAAAGTGGACCAGAGTCCAGGACCGGTAGCTACCACTTCCTCATGGTTAATATAAGGACATATGTTGACAAATAAGAGCAAAGGTATAAAATAAATAATGAAATACATGCCTCTTGATACAATATATTATTCATAATGATTGAAGTCAGCCATCGCATTGCATTTGTGGTTGTTAAATTTGAACGATTTGGTCTGTACATGTGTTTGTATAAGGAAAACGAACGTTCCAAATCTACCGAGGTTAATGGTGCAAATTGTAAGTAGTTCACATGGGCGGGTAGTGCAGGTACTGACAAACCGTGCGTATAATTTTCACGAATTTTACACATGGTTTTGTATCCCAGGTTCCTGTTAAAATTTGCGAAAAAGTTGCCAAAATTATGTGCTTCACGAGGTTATTTTTTACATCATTTGTACAATATTTGCAAAATATTTTTTTTCAGAATCTGGTGGAAAATACATCAACAAATTTTATCAAAAAATATTGTTTTTTATAAAGTTACATCTTTTTGAAATTTGCACGGTGAGAAATGAATCTAAAATAAAATTTCGAAACGTGTAACTTAAAAAAAAGGTACTTTTTTATGAAATTACAAATCTCTACATATTTTCCACTTAATTCGAAAAAGAAATACTCTATAAATATTTTACAAATTGTTTAAAAAATAACGGGAGAGGCACACAATTTATTCTACTTTTTTCGCAAATTTCAAACGCATATTTTTCTGGAAAACTTCTTTATTTAATCTTGATAGTTACACCGTAAAGGTTCGCTTGGGTCCCATGCTCCAACACTAAGGTATAACCAAATGTCACCAGCCGCCACTGGTACATTATTATTTTGAACACATACTGGATAATGCATGTGTCAATATTCTACAACGTGTGCTGTGGCTTGTTGTACTCGTTTGCTAGCTATTAATATCTGAAACAAAACTTTTTGAACACTCAAAATTCTTAGTCTACTATTAACTACCTTATTACATGTGTTTCATCCACTGTCACACACAAAAATTTATTTCATACGTCGTCTATAATATTGCTCAAAACATTTTTATACACACTTGGTAAATATATTTTACGCAATGTATGGCTACTAGGTAAATGAAAACTTGGTACGTATTTTGCAAAGAAACCTCTAAAGTTCGCATTGTCGACAATTTCCAAGACAGACTACATTCACAAATATAGCACACAAATCAACGAAAAATCCCTCTTTTGTAACTGTGCCGGTAATATTGATAAGAGCATTTTATGCGAGAATGTTAGCAGACCATATGCTAAACACCGTTCCGTACACGATCGTGTTGCTAAACTGAGGAATAAGAGCCGAGTTACCTATAATATTATATACTTGTATCACGGTTTCCTGCCTCAATACTGTTTATACTGGTTGCATACATTTCAGGTATATAAATAAACACACCACATACATTTTTATGAGGTGTGTTTATTTATATATTTGTAATAAGATTTTTTAATTAGCTGTCGTCCCTGAAAAATGGCAGATATATCCGCTGCCTAATAATGATGTATTAGTCCGTCCATATCATGAAATAAATGATTTATATTCATGTCTGATTCCCAAAATGAAAATGCCATTAATAAAATAAAGACAACATAAAATGACTAAAATAAAATATTTCTTCTACGATCATGCAAAACATAGGCTTTTATTTACTTACTTTCAGTATTAAAAGTGACTCTTTATTGCACTAGTGCAATAAAAACTTTGTTTCACTCTCCTATCATCTTAACAGATGGAACCTAATTGAAGACACTGAATGTCATTGTTATTAATGTTTTATTTAACTTGTCATTAGTTCACAGCATAGATTTTTCGTTTTGTACATAATCGTAGAAAAACTAGTACGCAAACTTGTCCAAAAAATGTTATTGCACTTAACGTGTTGTCCAACTTGTGTAAACATTCATTTTATGCATTTGTTGCATAAATAATTATTTTATTTCCAGAATACCCAGCGAATTTCTCCGAAATGTGCGAGAACGTCTGACAAACGAAATGAGTTTGTTTTTACAAGTTATTATCAGTATGACTTACATCACGAATATAACATGTTTTATTTTATCAACTCAACGAAGTTAAATACATAGGTATGTTTTAACCGGCCTTTATCTTTATCTGTCTGTCCATATGACTTATGTGTGTGTTTACACTTATATTTATGTTTTCTCTATCGACCGTTTTTTTATAAACATCATTTTGTTAGTCTTAAATTTTTTGGCAAAAATTTAGTAGATATGTATGAGTATGAACATTACAGAGTGTGTTACCTGAAGGTGGACTTTTAGCTAACTCTTACTAGAAGTCAAACCACTCGAGTATAGTTGTCAAACTATAATTACTATTAATTAAAAGATAATATCCACGAAGACCGCTGTTGTAATGATTGTCTTGTACGTTATCTTTTAGTTAAAGTTAACTACGTATTGATATGAAATAAGTCCCTGTCAAAACTCGCTATTAAAATGCTGCCCATGGCTACTCTAACCAATACACTACGAGGGGGCTGCAATCAAGTTAAAAGATAAAAGTCAATCCTACACCCACCAAACAAAATACCTTAAATACTGTTTTTTCTAGAACTTTAAAGCTGGTCTAAGTTTGCTGAACCCGCTACAGAATCTTTAATACAATTTTGTTCAAAGATGGGACAAGAATTATTTGCGTTGAATATTTCTGTTCGATTTATGTAAACTAACTGCTAGAATTTGTAAACTTATTCGTATACCTCCAAAGGATGTAAACTGAATATAATTATCTCGCAAAGTATTGGGATAATTATTTGTTAAATCTTTTCTACAATCAGTACATTAGAACGTTTACCATTTCTACAATCACTTTTCTGTAAAGTAATACGTATGGAGAGACTGCGATGTTTAACCTATATATTTCATTTCGCAGTTATGACATGGAATACCATTCGATTTTTTTTTAAATTATCCTCTTTGCACTCTATTTTAGTGTAAATAGTGTTAATTGGGTTCTTTGGTCAGTTTTTCGAAAGCTTAGTGAAAAATAGTATTCTTTATTTGTGTTTATATATGATATATATATATATATATATATATATATATATATATATATATATATATATATATATATATATATATATATATATATATATATATATATATATATATATATATATTATACATTCTCTGTAAATTGTGTGCTGTGCGGCTTTCTTTATGGTTTAAATTAGGTGATCAAAGGACATTTACAATCACCTAAATTAGCCTTAAATAGAGCTTCGGGCTTTGTTGTTCAGAATGCTCACTGAATGGTTGATGTTAATTTTGTTTATGGTCATTGTTGTTCTCCAGCGGATGTATTTATTTTAATACGGGATGGCAAATGGTCAAGTTGACATGAAGATAATATAAACACGATATAGACCACAAATCAAAACGTAAACTATCTAATTGTGTGGATAAACTATCATTTTCTAATCCGGACAGTTTATCCTTTTCAGGGACCGAGAACAAAGGATTTACTGAAACATATCACTATAAATATGACACAAATTATGAAAATATATTTAGTAACTAATCATTTGTTCCTTTTTTTCTTAAAATTAATTTATGGAATAATAGTGCCTCGTGTAATTAATTGGTTAATTTGAACTAGTAACCACCATAAATGACAAAAAAAATCTTTTCTCTATGTGTCCGTATTTGTGTAATATTTTAAATTTGGCAGATATAACACGTGAAATATGCAATATTTTAAATTTCGCTTTCATTTTAAATTTAACCATATTTATAAGAAATAAACAACATGCATGCATATAGTCAAACTTATATATGTAAATGTGAGAATATGAAAATTGTTCAGAATAACTCTCTTGATCTAATTATAGTAAGTGAAAATTTAAATATTTCAGATCATAGGGTCGCCGATCATAACACTGTATTCTGTGCTGTAGATACAAACCGTGAAAATGCTAACATAGCAGAAATTTTCCGATCCTTCTCAAATTTCATCTTAATCTAATTAGCATCGATTAGCATAACATCTATACAATCACTGATGGAAATGAAAAGATATCTTTTTTCAATGCTCAACTTATAGCACTTTTTGACATCCATGCCCCACTCATAACTAAAACTATAAGCAACAAAAAAACCCATGAACCTTGGTTTACTGACGCTCTACGGGCCATGAAGAAAATCAAAACTTAGGCTTGGAATAGGTTTAAAAGCAGTAGAAGACCTGTAGATAGATAATACTACCGTGAGATGCGAAACATCTACCACACTTTGAAAAATGAACAAAAAAGCCTTTCTTAATTTCCATATTAATCAAAATATCAAAAATACAAAAAATGTATGGTCTACTTTAAAATCTAACGGTCATTAAATCTAAGCAAAATTTTGCGTCGCTTCCTGAAAACCCCCCGCGATAAAAGCAATATCAACAATTTCTTTATTGATTCGGTAGAGAATCAATAGCATTCTCAAAATTATCTATTGCAATTCGAGTATAACCGTTATTCACATATAAGCCTCGAATTACAATATGCCTCAGTAGAAGTTAGTCACAACTTAATTTTAAAACAAGAACCTTAGACAGTTGGATATGACGGTATTTCAGGCAAAATGCTACAATTAAGCTTACACACAGCGGAACCTCTAACACATATTATAAATTTTTCATTTGAAACCGGAACAGTCCCCCTAATCTGGCAACAGGTATTAGTTAAACCAATACCTAAAAATAGCAGGATAAGCACCATCACGGAACCTAGTTTACTTTCAGTTCCCTCAAAAATAGCGGAGTCTCTTATTCATGGTCAACTAATAAGACCATAGTGTAATTCCCAAAATACAGTCGAGTTTTCAAAAGAATCACGGAACATCCACGGCCTTGACCATTAGTCTCGATGATGTTTTGACGTCAATTAATTCTAATATGGTAACTTTCTTGACATGTCAAAAGCTTTTGACTCCTTAAACATCGAACTGCTATTAAAAAAGTTAAAATTATACGGGATAGAGATTAATATCTTAATATGGCTCACGTCTTACTAAATCGTTTTCAATATACTTGTCTTGATACGATAAGTGGAAGAAGACTCTCTGACGAACGCTTGTTATTCTCGGGAGTGACCCAAGGCTAGATTTTGGGGCCTTGCTTTTTAACATCTACACCGCAAACTTGCCTCAAGTCACGAAATATTGTTCCCTGCAAATGTACGCTGATTATGTACAATTTTACTTTGCTTTTGATGTGATGAAGTCTGAGGAAGTCCAAACTACAATTAATCATGATTTGAATGAAATAAAAAAATTAGACCCTTCAGAATTCAATTAAATCCAAATAAAAGTAAAAATACAATCTTTGGCACTGCAAATAAATTAAGAGTTCTCACTCACTTTCGACTGTCAATTGACAATATAGTTATAGAACAAGTGGTCAAGGTGAAAAATTTGGGGCTAACCTTTGATTAAAATTTAAACTTTATTTCTCATATATCAGAAGTCCTTAAAAATTGTTTCTGCTCTTTTAAACAGATTTCAAGCTTAAATATGAAACATTTCGATCATCTTTTACTTACTTGACTTATGTCTACAATAATCTACCTCCACAGTTACACAACAAATCAACAAATGTATTAAAACGTTAACTTAAGACTGACTTTGAATGACGAATTAAAAAATAAATTTATAATTGTTTTAGACGGTTATAAAAACATATGCTAGACGTCATACTGTTCTGTTAGATATTATACATATATACATATACTGTAGATATACATAAACTAGATATGCGTTAGATATATTGTAATATTAGATATTGTAATATTAGATATTATATACTGTACTATCATATATTGGATAAAATCATATATTAGATATTATATACTGTACAAACACTACATCAATGGTATCCTATGTTAATAGTTTTGATATCAGTATATACTGTGCCAGTAACCTTTTGTGTTAAATTGCTTTTATTTTACACAATAAAAACATTTATTACCATTATTATAATATAAGTTGGAAGACGACGATTTGTTCTGAATTCTCACTGTAATAAGAAGGAAGAGCCTGGATTTCATCGCAATTATAAAAACGTTTTAGAATATTTTGATATACGTGAAGATCCGCTGTCTTTGAGACTGCCACATTTTCTATAGATCTGTTATTTTTTTCACCTTTTACTGGTATACGGTGCTAGAGAAGTTAAGCTCAGCGAAGTGGTATTTCTGAAACTGGAAGACTGTAATATCTGGATATGTATAATTCTGTTTATGTATTCCTTCTGGCTAGGTGAGCTGGAAGATTTTTACGACTGAGTTACTTTAAGTTTCCATATTTATACAGATATTTAAATGATACTGAGGGAAATTACAATAAAAATAAATTACATGTACAGGGCGTTCAAAAAATGAGATAAGGTACAGTTTCATATGCAAACTAGATAGATTAAAGTTAACATCCGTGGTGTGAATGACAGTGGTGCGTGCTTCCACCCGATTCGCCCGGAGCACCAAGTCGATGAGTGAATCCGCCCGCGCTATCCTTTTTCGAAAGGAATGTAAAACTGTAGATTCCGTGTATATAATAATAATAATAATAATAATAAGGTTTATTAAAATCCAACAGACAAAACTGTCCATAAATAGGATACAAAAACATAGCAAATTACAGTATTTCATTAAGAAATATAATTTAGTGCAACAAAAATCTATAGCTAAACATTAAAAGAAATAGAAAATAGAAAATAGAAGTGCGACAGACACAGCTGTCCAAATACAGGTTATGCTCAAAGGACTTAGTTAAGTCCATGACATTACACAAAAAAATAAAAGCTAATATTTAACAAAAGTTTATGTAAAAAAAAAACATTAAATGATGGAGATACGAATAATATTAAATAACATACATGAACGGCATAATCAACAATAGTCAAGGTCAAAATGCAGAATTAGTTAAAACAGCTTCTTTAAGCGAACGAGAAAAATGCGTAAAATTATCACAAAATATATCAACAAAATTCTGCAATTCATTGTATTGTCTATACATAGAAAGTAATGGTGAATTCATGTAATCAGCACATGTGTGGGGTGTATCATAAATAAAGATTGAAGGCTGTCTAGTACCAAATCTAGGTATATTAATATGCACCTGATCTAAGAATTGAGGGTTATCAATTTGACCATGGATAATTTTGTACAAGTATGTAATGTTCGTTACTTTACGCCGCACGAATAATGGCTCGATTTCAAATTCATTTAATAAAGCCCTATAGCTATAATTCTGCTCGGGGTATCTTTTATGCTTTATGAAATACAAGTATTTGCAAAACTTACGTTGTATACGCTCGAGCATCATAATATGAACATTATAGTACGGAGATCAAGCAACACTACAGTACTCCAATCGAATTCTGACAAAGGAGAAATATAATATCTTGAGACATTCAATACTTGTGAACTGTTTAGTATTCCTGATTATAAAACCTAACATTTTTAGGCAATGACTATTAATATATTCATAGTGGGGAATAAACGATAATTCAGGGTCTAATATTATACCTAGATCTTTTTTTCTGATGACAGCGTTGCAGAATAGAGTTACCTATTTTGTAATTATATTCTAACGTTTTTTTTCCTTGAGAACGTCTTTGTTTCACACTTATTAATGTTCAAACCTAATTTATTCTGTGAACACCAAGCGTACAGGGAATCAATGTCATCCTGTAATGTATGGCAATCTTGCTCACTATTACTCTCACTATTTTCAAATCATCAGCATAGAGAAACATATGAGAATTTATAGACTTCTCAATGTCGTTGACAAACATTAAAAACATAAGCGGACCTAAGTTGGATCCCTGCGTTACCCCGCTTGTCGCACAATATATATCAGATTTGAAACCTTTGTATTCTACATAGTTTTTTCTATCAGTTAACAGGAAATAAAACAATTGTGTTAAATTTTCACATAATCCAAGCTGTCGAAGTTTATTTATGATAATACCATGGTGTACCTGATCAAATGCCTCAGTGAAATCGGTGAAAATTACGTCAACTTGAAATCTATCATCAAGAGCTTGTGACACAAATTGGACAATGTTGCCTATATTTGTCAAGGTAGACCGACCTCTAATGAAACCATGTTGACTAAGGCATATCTGTCTGCAAATATGGTTATAGACAACAAATGACAAAATGCACTCAATGCGATGTAAGCACGTAAAAGATTCTTTCCGGGCGATAAAATAGGGGTTCGGCATAATTTCCAGGCTATGAATGCAAATGCCTATACACAAAACAGGTGGTGTAATTTTATAATTCTACCCTAAATTGTTCAATGACGAACGTCCTGGAGTTGATCTGCTCCCTTTATATATGCATATAATAAAGGAAGCACAGCCCTTAGCGCTCAAAGACTACAAAACAGGAAATTCAAAACAGGAGATCTGGATGGACATCTGAGTATTCTGAATGAATTTTAGTTAGTCTCGATAACCAAACCTACCGACACTATGCCAGAGCGACTCGAATTTAAACGGATATTTGAAATGGCAATAACTAATCGACAAATATGGAGCTCTGGAGAACCCAAATTATAAAACGGATCCCGTATCTGATATACAGATGGAGGAAGGAGTAGGGATAGGAGTATATGGGCCCAGATGTAGGCTATCAAAAGCCTTAGGCCAAACTCTCACCATCTTTCAGGCGGAAATCATGCCATAGAAATCTGCGCCAGAGAATGTATTAAAATGAACCTATATCCTTTCAGAGAGCCAGGCAGCACTTAAAGCTTTAAGTTCCTTTACTTGTAAGTTTAACATAGTCTGGGAATGTTTACAAACCGCCGTACTAGAACAAGGGTGAGATAACTTAAAAAGTACTGTTTCGAGATATAAGGCATTTAGTTATTCAGAATGATGTATTTCAATTATTTATATTTGTGGAAAAAAATCGCTATTATGATAGAGGTACAGAATTCCCTTTTTATAAATGAATAACAAATTGTGAAATATGGACAAGTCCATTAAATAGTAAAAAAATTAAAGATGTCTTACTCTTTCAGTGAGATAAATTTATAGTTCCATCAGTTGTCTTTTTCACATGATTATGTGGTCTGTGTATTTCACTGAATAGTTATTAAAATTTTTAAAGGTGTTTTTTTTTAATTTGTCCGAGTGTGAAACCAGTTTCAGTTATAATTTTAGTGGAATGTTGTTTTTTATCATTACTTTATACAAGATATCCTAGTATATCTACAACACTGAAGCAAGTTAGAAATTTTATTTCAATTTGTTTGGGACAAAGTTGGGAGAAGTAATTTTCGATGCCTTAGATGTAGTTCGGACTCATAAACTGTAGGGCATTGACTCTTTTTATTTGTAAAAATTTTTTACGATCAGCTTTTTCTGAAATTACATTTGTTGTGAAGAAAATTCATAACTGAAATATATGTTATTTTATATTATTTGAAGTTGTTTTAAATCCTGGCTTAACGGCTAGAAATTGAATGTGGATTAAAAACAAAAGTATGTATCAAATAAACTGCATACTTGTCTCATGTGGATCTATTATTTGCACGACTATACATACGACACTTTCAAATGTAGGAGTATGTGTACTGTGTATATTGCCCAAGATGACTACATTAGGACTGGTTGTTGATTAAATAAATTATGGTTTTCCGTTGGTTTCAGTAGATGGAACGATAATTTAATGGTAGAACTTTAAAAACTTTATTTTTACAGTGACATTCATCTTTCAGATTTCATAATATTGATGTTGATCATGTAGTACAATGATCTTTGGTGTTTCGATGGTGCACTTCCGTCTGAGTAACAATAAATTTTGGTCAAACTTCATTCAATTCAACAATTTACAAGTGCACACAACACACACAGTATTGTCAATTAGTCAGAAATTCTCTCTCAAAAATGCAATTTCTTTGACTCAGCGGGTCAGTTTTTAATTCCATTAATAAGTCCGTCAAATACGTTGTTATTTAAACTGTTACCAAAGCGGTATATTACGAGATAGAAGACATGCACATGATCCATCGATAAAAATAAAAACTCGCCAAAACGAACGTGTCGCAAGACATATGATATTCCTCACATCTGAAAGAGCTTCTGCATTATTTGGACGTTGTGTAAATTATGTGGTGTTTTAAATAAACAAAGAAAATTTGCTTTTAAATGTTTCAAAATTGTATTTTCACTCTACACGTGTTTCGGCTTTTTAGGCCCTTTTCAAGAGTACAGGTACTCTTGAAAAGGGCCTAAAAAGCCGAAACACGTGTAGAGTGAAAAATACAATTTTGAAACATTTAAAAGCAAATTTTCTTTTGTTTATTTAAAATATTTAATAATGTTTCACAAGGAGCCAACCGCAGAATCAGTACAATGTATAATTATGTGGTGTGTTCATATTTAAATACAAAATTTTTGAAAATACTATGCCTGATAACACGGGTATTAAAAAATAATCTCCCAAGTTCTTATATCTCAATTACCCATTTTATTGCTACACAACTCTGCCCGGATTATTCGTACAAACCTTGAGGTTTTTTAACTGAAAATATTTAATAAACATTTGCATTACGACGGTCCATAGGGGAATATTCGTAATCCGATTTAGTAAATTAAACAGGAGATTAAAAGACAATTTTGTATATAAATATCTGTGTATATTTTGTTGTTTTAATACATTATTGGTAATATTGAAACACATAAGTGCTTTACTGAAATATAAATGCGACAAAAATGCATATTATTTTCGATTTCTTTCACTGAAGCTTGTAGCTAAAAGAATATTAAAACCAATAAAACAGAATTAGATTAAAAAAATTGCCATATTTTTGTATTAATATATCTAGGATGTTTTACTATCTCTGCTAAATAAAGACTGGCTCAAAGTCATAATAAAATTTGAACTAACACGGAGAATACGTTGTACACATTTTTTCCAGAATTACAGAGATAATAATATTATTCAATGTAAAAAGTATGTGTATTCAATAAATCAAAGTTCGATAGAGAACAAGTTAAATGAGAAACTACTTATTATATTTTTCAGAAAGACCAGACCAGACCAGATATATTATATAAAGAAAAATGAAATCACATTGGTAAAGAGACTTTTTATTCTGGTGTACTCCAAGTCTCGTCTTTGTACTGTTAACCAATGGTATAGTAAATAATACTAAGAAGGTTTAGTGCCATATTCCCCAAAAAGAAACAATTATGCAGCTACGGACACGTGTTTCGGAGTTATTGCCCCTCATCAGCGTAGCGTAGCTAAGGAATTGGATCTACGATGGGGTAGATCAGGAACAAGAACTAAAATATGGCTGGAAAGTACAGTACACAGTACTCAATTACTTCATGTAATTTATATATAAGGCCATATCCTTAGGCCACTCGTCTTTGTACTGTTAACCAATGTCATAATAAATAAACCTCATGTAAATTATATGCTATACGCTGTTATATTATTAGATTTTTATATGAGATTGAGAAAGAGAATTAATTTAACCATTTATTACACTTAATTTTTTTTAATATGTAAGGATGACATAACAGAAAAATAAAAGTTGAATATCGTTATCACAAACTAGCTCTCATAAAATTAGAAGTGAAATACCAAGTTTGAAATGTCTACTGTCAATACAGAAAAGTTATTATAAATATAAAAAATATGTGACCAATCGGTTTTTACGCTACGGTACGGAATATCCTAAGTTTCTTTGCAGTTCCTAGCGAACGTTAAATTGACCAACTTTTTACTAACTTATTCAACTTTGTTTCACTTACCGTTCCCTTCCGACGTATCTGCATCTTGACGAAGCCCTTTTGGGCGGATGGAAGGGCTTGAGTGCATCAAGGAGTCAGAGAGCTATGCCGGCGGTAGCTTTGCTACTGTTAGGGTCACCCATGCCGGATTGGTCTCTGATGAGGTGCCAGACAAAGACGGATACATCCCAAGTCTAGGTTGAACAGCAAACGCCAAAGATTGCGTGGCTAAGTGGGAGTTTGGTCGTAAGCGAACTCAGGATGTTTGGCAATCTCTTGTTTAAAGAAAGTCTCTTGTCTGTGGTATACAAAGCTCTGCCATAGGTACCTCATTTCTTTAGCTATTCATGGGACCTTCATAGAAAAGGAAAGTAAAAAAATATCGCCACACGTATGGTGCATCTAGATAAACCTTCATCACGGAAGAGCTGTCTCTGACGTGCTTAGCAGAAGGTTCATCAGGAAAAATTTTGAAATAGCGTTAATTCAAGAGCCTTGGACCCATGGCAGTCTAATAAAAGGACTCCCAACCAACACATCTCAAGTAGCACTTAGAGTTGTAATTTGGTCGCGCCAACGTTGTGATAGCTGTCACAACGTTGGCGTGACCAAAATTACATGTCGAAATGCTTCTTGGGATGTAAGTTAATTTATTCAAACGAACAAGATCAGCAATGCTGTTTAGTAACAAAATAAACTTTGTGTCTGTTTCAGAGTTCACATTAAGGGATTTAGTGGTAGTAGTCGCAGAGATGCCAATAGAAAAGGGTAAGCAAGACGTAATTTTTGCTTGGGTACTTTCCTGGAGATACGGTCAATCCACCTCAGATGAAGTTGTATAGTCTTACAACTATCAACTATTGCAAACGAAGAGACTAACACCACATAATAGGCTGTGATGCAAATTTACACCATACCATTTGGTGGAACATTGACATCAACAAACAAGGTGAGTACCTATTTGATAATTTGTCTGCAAATAACATATACATTATCAATAAGGGTAATGATCCCACATTTATGAATACTTTGCGAAAAGAGGTATTAGATCTGACTTCAGCTAGTTCATTCGCACAATTCGTCAATCAAGTTGGCGCACGATTAAAACTAAGTTGTGATGTATACCTCCAGATGATGCCTAATTTGCTGGCGAAACGAAAATCGATAATGATTATAATTAAGTTTTAACGGCTGTGTGTGTTTTAAACTGTGTTTTTAGTGTTAGTTAATCTACAGAGTTTTCAAAATATGCATACTCGAACTTATTCATGAATTTAATACTTAGCATATGAAACTTTGGCGATTATTGATTAACTAAAATTTTTTGTTAGGCATACAAAATATAATGTACAAAATTTTTTTACCAGGACCTTTCCTAGGATTAAACAAACTTTTAGAATCCAAGTAAGATATGAGATATACCAGATGAAAATATCGAAGGTAATCGCATTCGGCAACGCCCGATCGTACTTAGTTATTACAACTAGCGTTATTTCTAATCAGACTTGTATAACTTGAAATAATGTTATAGATTATGATGATTATATTTATTAGAGCAAAATATCTAACATTATAATTGATTATTATTTATTATTATTATTATTGTTATTAATATTTGATATTTACGAAGTTTCTTCCTGAAAATTTAAGCATTTTTAGTAATTAATTACTTTATCAAAGATTTTTTAAATAGATTGAAAAATAACTGAATGAGCACGAAGTCACGTTTTTGACGGTAACTCCAAAATTTTAAAATGAAAAATTATGAAAAATAGGCAGTGTGTGAAAAAAAAACTGTATTTTATCGATACCTAAAATTTTATTTACATAGGATGTATATTTTCTAAGATTTAACGGATTAAAAGCTGGGTATGGTCAAAATATTCCTAAAAAAATTAGACATTTTTTTAACACAACTCTGCAAATCTTCAAAACTGTTCAATGTAAATTATTCAAACTTGAAGGGGTGGTTTACAATATACACATAATGAATACACGATTTTTTCAATTTTTTCCACTGGGTCGTTTTTAAGATATTTTCAATTAAATTCAGGGTTCAATACATTTGAATAGTAGGTATGCGTATATTAGTAGGCTTTGCGCGAAATGCATGTCACACTAGAAAACAATGCATAGCGTCTGCCAGTTTGAAATAAGACGATATCATATTGATTGTACATTAATTTTGTTATTGAATATGTTTTGTGATATATGGTTATTGTGTTTTGCTGTTACATAAACTCGAAAAACGAACGAAATGTTTCCTAAAGGTACGTGGCTACAACAATTCATGACTTTATTTTCTAACTGGTTTTAATCTGTTCATAACCTATGAAATTACATTAAACTTTACTTTTCACTTCAAAAAGTCGTTATTTATGTAAAGACGCGATGTATACATAGTTTTTTCCTGGCTGCTTGAAAACCTATCACATTTAATGTAACTATTTCATCGGCTATCTTTAAAGTTATTGACCATCTATATATTAGGTTTCGCAGTTTAAGTAAAAATTTGTTTGGGTTTTTGCCATTTCGTCCCTTTCGGTATGCGTGGCTCGAAAGTAACGCTCAAAAAAGTTTATTTTTGCGATAACTAATAGGAAAAGCAACATGTAATTTAGCTTCGTTATAATTTAATACGTGATAAACATGATATTATTTATTTATGACTTCTTGTATACGGCGCTTTTATCTTTTTATCTAATATTTGTGGTCGTAAATTTTTTATTCTTCACTTTTCGAATCAAGTTGTACTTTTATTGCATACTGATAATATTAATAATGCCACCGTTTTTGTCACCGATTAGGAAAGGAAAATCAAAAATAAATGTCTTAATTAAAAACCAAATAATTGATTTTTTATATAGCTTTTTATAATTTATTATGCATTTTCGCCGGTAATCAAATCTGGGACAAATAAAGCGACATAACGTACACTTGGAGAATTTGAAATATTTCTATAAAACTTAAAAACGAAACCAATAAATTAAAAATCGTATGATTTGACATGTCCAACAAGTCACAACGAAATGGGCGTTGCCTATCACACCGCCTGACAATCTAGAAAACAAAAAACGAACATTACAATAGTGAAAGAAGCATCAGTTGGCAGTGTTTGTGAATTATTTAATGCCATTGGCACAAAATTATATTGTATTTAGTAATATAGTTATTTTACCACAGGAAGTTATAAAAAATAGGATAAATTATTTATTTCAGTTCTAATGAGTAAGACATATTCTCTTGTATTTTTAATAAAATTTAATTATACATTAAAAAAAAAATAAACGGGTAATAAATACAACCCATTGTATCCATAAAGTAACTTTGTGTTCTCGAATGCATTATACATTTTGAAGATAACGGACACACCCCACAAGTATCCTGAGATTAATTTCATCTTTCGAAAAAGTCGCAGCTTTTCGGCCGGGAATCGAACACGGGACTCAAGTGCCGCTTGCCTCTCACTCCGTAGTTCCGGGTTCGATCGCCGGTCGGGGGCTGGCATTTTTTCTAAAGCAGAAATTAATCCTAGTATACTAGGATACTGGGTGTGTGTTTGTTGTCTCTATATTTGTAACCTATTCCCGCACAAGGACCGTTGGGGATGTAGAAGTTGTTTATTACCTATGGCGTTAAAGTGTTTAAAAAATTTATGAGAACTCTCATAGAACGTTTTTTGTGCATTTTTGTAATAATAACACGCTTACAACATTTTAGGTACATTTATCGGAATATGGGATTTTATTGTTATGTAATATAGAAAAATCATTTTACGCCAACACTAGCAAATAAATTTATTAATGAAAAACATTTACTGTTTATCTTTTTTTGCAATGCTCAGTGTTTTTGCTGGCATTCTTTATATCGACTGAAAAACAACGATTGCGTATATTATTACTGAAACAATGAAATTATTTTTAACGAATATATTAGAAAAATATAGAATTATATATAATTGATATTATACGGTATGTTTCACTTAAGATGGATACACCTCAATAACTGTTTTATATTTCAGTGAATTTAATAAATAATTTTTCGTATATATGAAGCTTGTAAAGCTCTATTAAATAGATACTACATTTTAGCTTCATTAAAAAACTAGCCTACTATATTAAGAATTAACCCAAAAAATGCAAAACATTAGTATTTTTTTTACCAAAAAATTTTATAAGAAGAGTTATTCAATATCGTCCCAGTAGGTCGATTTTTAAAATTGGTGAAAAAAAAGAGTTATTTTTTCAATTGTTGACGACATTTTTTATTTTTTTTGTTTTTAACCTAGTTTTGAATTTCACAATAAAATTTGATAAAAAAATGCCTAATGCTTTTTGCATTTCTTGCGTTCATTTTCGATCGTAGTAGGCTAGTTTTTTTCCTGAGGCTAAAATTTTAAAGTTTTACAAACTTTATATACAGAGTGTTGGGCTTTAATTTTCCCAATATAGAAATCCCGCTTATCTTGCGAGTTACAACATTGGTTAAATTAGAGAAAAGTTGCGTGATGTTGTTGGAATCAATAGAACTTCATTATCTGATTTGGTTTTTCAGATGTCTGGAAAAATTGAAAAATTCGTATTTTATTTTACTCCCATATGTTGCTTATATGATTTCTATAAAATAAAGCATTAAAACCTTTCCTTCATCAACTTAATTTTTTCTTATGGCAGCCATATGGAAATTTCGTATCAGAAAATAACATTTTTTTTTTCTGATAACATTGGTCTAACATTATCCTATATTAAAATTTCATTTAAGCCTCGAACTATTCAAATAAGCAACATATGAGAGAAAACCAAATACGAAATTTTCAGTTCATTTTCAGATATCTGGAAACTAAGGAATATAATGTCGGTCGTAGGGTCTTAGTAAGGAAATCACGCAACTTTTCTCTAATTTAGCCTATGTTGTCACTGGCAAGATAAGCGAGATATCTATGTTGGGAAAGTTACAGCTGAACACTGTATACGAAAAAAAAAAAATTATCAAATTCACTGAAAAACAAAAAACTCAAGAATGTACCCTGGTTTTAATGTTTTACATATTCACAATGTATCAGAGATATATTTTTCACATCCAGTTTAACTGGAAATTGCTTTTTTAATTTTTAACATTACACCCTGTATATTCAACTAAGTTTAAAGAAAATTTCTTTCGAATCCAGGAACATGTAATACGTTATCACTTTATTTCATATTTAATAACATACGGGGGTTAAGTTTAAAATAGCACATCTTTAAAAACAAAGTCATCTATAAATAAAATCATAAAAGGCCACTTTTTAAAAACAGCATGTGTTAGAATCAAATTAAAGGGGCAGCAGTCCCCAAGAAAAACCCCTTTCAAAAATAATGAATTATATTAAAAATAATAAAAAGAACGTTGTTACACAATATATCGTCAACTATAGACTACTGACTGACTCTAACTTCTATTTTTCCTACGTGCTAAATTATATCCACAATATAATAATAATATAAACAATATTTATATTCTCTCGCTTTCGTCCACTGAGGAAATGCCGACTGGCGCCTTCTATTACCATGGGCGTCGGGTGCTCACAACATTCGGCCATCCTACAATTACACTTTCTGTCCTCAGAAATGGAACATTAATCTGGAAAAACATTTATTGAGAAACTTCCCCCCTTTCGCTTAACATTTAACGTTTATTATCATGCCGTATGCAATAATATCTCATGCCATATGCAACATGACGATTCCACCATTTTAATTTATCACCTGATTATGTTAATCATTTATTAACCGTAATACTATGAGTAATTTTCTTTTGCGGGCAATATACTAACCACTTGCACTTCTGGTCATACACCAAACTTTTCAAAATATTTACTTTTCATACTGACAGATCATTCATCAATTTTTTTTTCAAAATTTTGTATTGCTAATCGTTTACCAACGTTCATGAAATGTTAGTCATATACCAACCTTTTTGAAATGTTAGTCGTTAACCAAACTTTTTTGAAATGTTAGGCATATACCAACCTTTTTGGAATGTTAGTCGTTTACCAACCTTTTTGGAATGTTAGTCGTTTACCAACCTTTTTGGAATGTTAGTCGTTTACCAACCTTTCTGGAATGTTAGTCGTTTACCAACCTTCTTGAAATATTCGTCGTGTACTAACTATTTTGCTGACGTTGGTCATATACCAACCGTTTTGGTGTTGTTGGTCTTGCGCCAACCGTTTTGGTGTCGTTGGTCATATACCAACCATGTTGATGTTGTTGGTCTTGTACCAGTCGTCTTGGTTTGTTGGTCATATACCAACCATGTTGATGTTGTTGGTCTTGTACCAGCCGTCTTGGTGTTGTTGGTCATATACCAACCATGTTGATGTTGTTTGTCTTGTACCAGCCGTCTTGGTGTTGTTGGTCGTGTACCAACCGTTTTAATATTGTTGGTCGTATACCAACCGTTTTGGCGTTGTTGGTCGTATACCAACCTTTTTGGTGTTGTTGGTCGTATACCAACCGTATTTGTTTTTGTTGGTCGTATACCAACCGTATTTTTTTTGGGTTGTTGGTCGTGTACCAACCGTTAACTGTTAATTAAAACACCTACCTCAAAATTATCCAGGGTATGAAACCGCGATTACGGTTCTTGTATTTTTTGTGACCTTTTCGCAAATGTTTACTCATTGACTAACATTTTAGTACCTTGAGAGGCCCATTGAACTTCGACAGCAACTTTTCCACCCTCCTCTAGCTGGTAAAACATTCAATACTCTATCTAGGTCACCTGCTTATTTCGTGGCTTAATTCAAACATTTGCTTCGTGCGTTAGCCTTGCGCTAACCCTGATTTGTGTACTAGCTTTTGCTAGTCTCAGCTTGCATGTTATCCTTGTGCTAACCTTATCTTGTATGTTAGCCTTATACTAACCTTGGATTGTGTGTTAGTCTTGTGCTAACCCTGGTGCATGTGATAGCCATGTGCTAACGTTAGCTTATGTTAGCATTGTACTAATCTTTGTGTGTTAGCCTTGTACTAACCTTAGCTTGTGTTACTAATCTTCATTCATTTTCTGCGCCATACCTTTGAGCAGTTTCTTTAAATCAACTCGGTTTGAGTTATCTTGACTTTTAAATTTTGGCTTCCGCTACGTATCGACTTTTACATCCTGTCAAAGCCTCTAAGGGTAAGACTCGTTACACAAGTCTTGTCAAAATGCATCTTTTGTTCTCTTTGATTTTTACTAATTCATTTCTTAATATTTTTAATTCACCAAGATTTACGTGACTAGAATGATCCTGAATTTTATTCAAGATACAAAAATCAGCTACATGACACAGTTTGTATTCTGCTAGTTCCTCAATTGATGACACAACAATGGTCCTTTTCCATGTACAATTAATCGCATTCTGAACATATCTAACCAACGTGTCCCATTTATCTTCTCGACTTTGACGTTCAATTACCACAAACTTAGTAATTGCATCTACAACAACCCACAAACATTTTCTTCCTCTGCTGCTAAGCACGAATGGACCCACATAATCCACATGTAGCCTGTGGAACGGTACAGCTACCTTTTCTATTGGGTGCAGCATACCTTATTTCTTACTAGACAGATTTATAGTACTGGCATTTTAAACAAGATTTCATATATTTTTACCAACGTCACATTCCTACAAAGCAATAGTTTGCCTGAATTTTGAGGAGAATTTTTCTCCAATATATCTTTTTCAAACGCCGCCATTCGGTAAGGTCTATATATAACAGGTTCATTTGTTGTGCAATTAATAACCATTTCGACGGTATTTGTTTTACCCAGGTCACTCAGAGTAAAAGGAATACAGTCCCTGTACTCTTGAAGTAAATAGAATATTGCCATTTGTTGACTTTCCAACATTTCTCCCCCAAAATTTATCATACTTAACGTCACATCGGATGCGCCTTTTTCTTCAACTCCAATATTGTTAACGTTTAGCGGCGGTAAATTCCTGAGTGTAAGTTTATTTTTTGACTTATTTAGCAATATATTTTCATTACACAAATAATCCCGCCCAATAAATAAATCATGCCACTGAACGTACCGATCTTCCAGGACTATTACTGAAACGTCAGCAACAGCTTCTTCAATCATAATCGTGACATCACTTTTTTTAAATTGCTACAAATTACATTGTCAATAAAACTTTTTAACGACACATAGTTAGTTCTCTAATTCTTGTATAACTAAGTCCACCTTTTTAGCAACCGACAATTTTACAATTGTGCAATCACTTCCGCTATCTAACAAACATTTTATTTTGTGTCCTGCAGTTTTCTGAAATATGTTTTGTATATCGTCAATAACCATAATTTCGTTCATAGCACGTTTGTTTTGTTTTTATAACACTGAACTTGAGTGTGACCTAATTTATTGCAAAGTTTACATTCTAACCGTGGTTTTGTACAGTCTCGCACACGATGATTTTCCCCACAATTAAAACATGAAATTTTTCGTGCCACGTGATGGGTATTGTTTTTATCCCCTGTATTACTGTAATTTGATATTTTACTGGTACTTGGTTTGGTGAATTTTGCTGTCGCAGCCAGCGGGCTTGACTTCGACGCAGAAATGCCACTCAAATAATTGGCTAAGCTACCAACGGTTTGGAAATTAGCAGCTTTCGCGGGTAATGAAATCGCTTCGTCCTTGATCCCTTCTATTATGCTGTCTATAACATAATCTTCAGGAATTGACAGATTTAACTTGTTAAGTTTAGCCGCCTTTTCATAACAATAATTACCCAAATTTTGACCCACGGTGGGGTTGTAACACGCCGCTTGGACAAGTAATTTTCCAAATCGTATCGGTGTTGGAAAATTTTGAATAAGTAAATTTTTCATTTCTTGCCAATCAAGACACGGATTTGACAACGAATCATACCATTTACGAGCATTACCACGCAGCCTATTCGTAGCTAATTTTAAGGTCGCCTGCCGCGGCCACTTGTGAAATGTACCCAATTCATCAATTTTACGTACCCAATCAACCGCACTCTGGGTATTTTCAACACCGGGATCAAATAATGGTATAATAGTCTCATCTATATTAACATTGGAACGTGTACTTACAGTTTGTCTCAGCTCAATTAGTTCTTTTTGTAAGGCTTTAATTTTCTTACGTGCAGCACTGTCGCATGGGGGCGGCGTCAGACTAGGTGATGAACTACTAGAACGCCTTGATTCTGACCTGTGCGAATGGGAACGGTGTTTTCTTTTTCCTGATTTCCCCATTGTTAGAAATCACTATCAACACCCAAACGAGCGCAACAGACACCGCACTGAGGGAACCACTTTGTTTAGGCCAAAAGGGCGCTAACACTTGGGGTAAATCCCACACTTCTGACTTTGTTAGAATCAAATTAAAGGGGCAGCAGTCCCCAAGAAAAACCCCTTTCAAAAATAATGAATTATATTAAAAATAATAAAAAGAACGTTGTTACACAATATATCGTCAACTATAGACTACTGACTGACTCTAACTTCTATTTTTCCTACGTGCTAAATTATATCCACAATATAATAATAATATAAACAATATTTATATTCTCTCGCTTTCGTCCACTGAGGAAATGCCGACTGGCGCCTTCTATTACCATGGGCGTCGGGTGCTCACAACACATGTTATGGAAAAATATAATAATTAAAGCAAAATCAAGCTGAAGCAATATTTTCAGAAATAAGTATACTTAAATTAAAAATTCAACAGGAAATAGATGTTATTAATAACAACCCCATTATTTTAACGAAATCGAGGTCGAGGCAATTTGATCAAACGCCCTCGTATCTGTTCGCAGCAAATGAGTATGAACATTTGTTCTAAATAAAATATGTATACAGAATTACTTTAAGTATTGAAATAAATTAATTATTTAAATGTTTTTATTTGCTTTCATAGACGATTTTGTTTTAGACAATGTTTGTGTTATTTTAAAAAACCTCTGCATCTTATGAAATTTGAAAGATAATCATAATATATTATACAGGGTGTCCCATAATTAAGTACCTGCCTTCAAGGGGTGATAGAACTAGGAAAAATAAGTTGAGTTTTGTATATAAACATCTGCCTTAAATCAGTTCATAAGAGAGCTACAACCCCTTACTGGGGGTAAGTACAACATATCCAATAAATTCGGAACATCTTATGCCACAAAAATTAAATTTGGACCATTTATTAATTTCATAACTTTACATATTTTGTCAAATTTTTATCTAAATCTTATGATTTGTTGGGGTAGTTACAGAGGGTGAATTTTCGACACCATTTTTTTGTCTTATTATTTTTTAGACATTTAAAACGGAAAAAGACACCATGTTAAAAGCGGCATAAAGAATGCGCTCTTACTAAATTTCGATAGGAGCGATCATTTTGGAGTTATTTGTATTTTAATATTGCAATACAGGATAGGTATACAATGATGGGATATGTAGCTACATAGGTACCTCTACAAATCCAATAATTCTACAATATTTTCAGCTATTGTTTTGTACAGCATTTTAAAAAGCGCTTTACGCAATGAAGCATGTAATTTAAGGAGAAAAGAAAAATTTTTTTATTTACAATAACTTTACTTTTAATATTATTTTAAGCTTATGACATAAGTTCAGAAGATGTACAAGAATAAAAAAATAAGTTGGTTATATATAAACATTTGCTAAGGAATTTGGCGCTATTTGCTAATAAATGCGAAACAACATAAGTTTAAAAACTAAAGTTTTATCAATTAATTACTCTAGCTTTAATCGTCGAAACAAGTTAAAATATATCCTCTCCAATATTTCTTGAATTTCGCAATATTAAATGAATATTCGTTAAATTATTATAAATTTCAACAATATTTCACTATCAAATTACGATAATAATATAATACAAAGACAACTGCTATAAAAGAATTTGCCAAACCGACAGCTAAATTTCTTTTCTATCATGGCTTACTATATTAGGGAATATACTACATTGCAATATTTAAATACAAATAACTCCAAAACGATAACTCCTATTGAAAATTAGTAAAAGCACATTTTTTATGCAGTTTTTAACATCGGTCCTTACTTCCGTTTTAAATGCCTATAAAAAGTTACAACAAAAAACAGTGTAAATTCACATTTATCCCCAACAAACTTTGACACTTTGATAAAAAGTTAACAAAACATGTAACATTATGAAATTAATAAATGGTCCAAATTTAATTTTTGTAACTTAAGACGTTTCGAATTTATCGGTAAATAACTATGTTCTACTTACCCCCATTAAGGGGTTGTAGCTCCCTTATGAACTGATTTAATATACAAAACCTAACTTATTTTTTTCTATTCTATCACCCCCTTGAAGGAAAGTATTTATTCACGAGACACTCTGTATATTGCTGGATTCAGAAACTGAGCTGATTATACGTGGTGTATCACTTAAAATAAAAAAGTTTAAGCAACTTCTGGTTAAACCGGAGTTGTAAAATATATATGTGAAGCGCATTTGTAATCAGTAGAATGTCATATGTCCAGTTTCATATTAATATACTGGGTGTCTTTTTTAGTTTTCCGGTCATATTTTTTTTATTTGACATTCAATTGTTTTTTCTTTTTGAAATCAGATTCCTCAGAAAAAAATGCGTAAGTGCAGTTTTGGTGAACACTTATGCAATAAAATCGAGTGAGGCATTTAAAATGATCACCCTGTACAATAATATATTAAATATAATAAAATGATAATCTGAAAAAAAGAGTAGACGATGAAAGGTTTAGGGTGAACAAATTTGATTTTAAATTTTTATTTCTAGAAATTAATAATGGAATCAATTTGTTTGAAGTTCATGTAAAGTGACCATTGTAAATGTAAATAAATCTGATTTATCTGATTACTAATTTTGTACTAATAGTATATTTCTTCTTAAATTAATTGCTATATTGTGTGGCTCCGTGGTCGAGCGGTGAGGACAGTGGCCTCTCACCCTGGAATCTCTGGTTCGATCCCCCGGCCGAGGAGGTAGGATTTTTTCTAAACTAGAAATTAATTTTAACATACTCAGATATTGGGTGTGTGTCCATGGTCTCTAATGTGTAGCCCTCTCCGCACAAGGTACCTTGAGCTATCTTCAGGGATACAGGGGGTTTCATTACCTGTGGTGTTTAATAATATAATTTATTTATTTGCTATGCCAAATCAGTTCAATTATTTTCATCTAAATTGCCTATTTACATTATTTTTTGTATTTTCAGATTCGTTCGAGCAGCCACAGATGTCCATCAAATAGTGTATTGCAAGAAAGTTTATGTGTTAAAATTTGACAATATATAAGACAGGCTAACGCGTTTAAATTCTAGTGTGCTGGAAGCTAAAAGTAAGTGAACAATCCAAGAGCTACTGGAGTAGGCAGATTGAGGCCAGTAGTGGATTTAGTAACCAAAATTAGCCTAAGGCAAATCGTGTCATAGACCCTATCTACCGTGGATAGAACAACCCGTTACGTTAAATCAGAGTCGAGACCTAGACGAGTATCTTGTTAATATCTTAGTTATTTTATAATTTCTGAGATATTGCAAGTGTTAAGGCTAGAAATTGTATCGCGATTCTCTGGAGGCATAAGTCTCTGTGGAAGCAGTTTGTAGACTCTGGTTTTCGCGTGCGAGTGATAAACAAAATGGCCACCCAACCGATTTTGGACTACACGTAAGTGGTAAGTGATCATTTTTTAAATGTAACATAATATACATATATATTCAAAGTCGGCGACTTTTTTTACTTTTTCCACTCATTTCTGAACTGCAATAGCGATATAATACATGCATGTGCCATAGGATTATTAATGATATCAAAAAACTTTAAATATCAAAGATGTAAAGCAATTTGTGGATACATTAACAGCACTAAGAATACTTTTTTTTAAAACTCATTTCTGAAAATTAAAATTTTTGTTTTTGTTCAAATAAAACTGCATATTTTTTCATGTGCATTCCGTATTTTTTCTCATTTCAAAAACATATAATTTTGAAAAATTTTATTAATAGTTAGTTGACAGTCAAAGACCGTGGATCGGAGTCCACGCAAAACTGTAGGTCCCTAGGTAAAAAGGGCCTATTGTGGCCTACTTGCCTAGTAAAATAAGTAGCTACTACTAATAAACATCAGTCACAAAAGCTGTGAAATAAAACGGTAGCAATTTTGAAATTTTAAAGCTAAACTGCACAGTTGTTGAAACAAGTTATAATTTTTAGAAATGTCAAAATTACCACTGTTTAATTTCACAGCCTCTGTGACTGATAGAATAACTTTAATTTAAAAGTTATTCTAAATGTAAAAAACCGTTATTATTTGAGGAGCTACTGTGCAAAATGAGATAAATCCATTTTTTTTCTATTTTTCAGATGAAAATGGAAAGTTACTGTTATTGACCCAATCTATAATTTAAAATACCCAGCTCGATGATAATCCACAATCCTACAATAAAAGGCATGTAGCTTATTAATAAAAATACCTTTTGTTTTAAAATTATTGTATTTTTGAAATAAGAAAATAGGAATACAGTAATGGAAAAAATACAGTTTTATTTCAAAAAACAAAAATTTTCAAATTTTCAAAAAATGATTTATAATTTTTTTTCTTAATGCCGCTAAAATCCCCAAAACAAATTCTTTGGTATTTAAAGTTTTTAAATATCATTAATAAAAACGAATCCAGGGGGGTGTAAAGTTTACAAAGCCCACCCTGTATATCAGTTATTATTAACTTTGCTAGTGTAACAACTGGTTGTTTTTTTAAATAATATTTATACAGGGTGTTGCAGATTTAAAGTGACATATTATAATGGGAGGTAGACCATTTAGTAAAATTAATGACATAGTGACGTTAGACACGCTATTTGTAACATTTTAAATTTGGTCAATCAATTTTTGAAAATTAATTGAAGAATAACCAAACGTGCCATTAAATATTATGCACATAATTTTATACACTGGTCTACTAACATTTACCAAAAAATTATATACAGGGTGATGTTATCGGCACTCTCAATAATATTATAAAAATTGGTCTGGTCCTGGAATTTGTCTAAAATAAATTATGCTTTTGATTGGATTAAAAGGGTACAACATTTGTACCAAATTTTGTCCGATTATGTACAGCCATTACAAAAATATTCCGGACTACAGTTTTAGTCAAAAACCATAGAATGGTATCTCAAAAACGGTTAACATTCAATGGTAAGTTGGAGGGTTTTGAACTCGGTTAAGTGTGCTCTACCTCTGATACACTATGTCAATTTAAATCTGAAACACTCTGTGTATCTGTTCTTATTGTGAATCCAAAACAGTTTTCAAAAAGTATTTTTTAAACTTTTTCACCAAAATCAATGGAACTTCTGTTGGTTGGATTTCCTGTAATTACTGTCTGGTTAGGGAAAGAAGACCCGCGGAAGAATGTGATTTCTGCATTCCATTCACAAATAAGCGTAAGTGAAATAAATGATTTAGTGCATGGCAAATTTTTGTGATCGTGTGCATCCGCACCTACTCATTGGGGAATGATATTATATTCTTAGTATATGGTTTCGCAGGAATCTAGAGACTTATCGGGCAATATTCTCCTTTGCCGCGCGGGACTTCTTTCGCCGACTGGACAGTATTTTATTTGAAATGTGACTTCGGATCATTTGAAAAAATTTGTTTGATAATATTTTGCCTTCTTTTCATTTTAGGTAGGCAGTTCACAAGAAGGTGTATTGGGAAGATCCAGACATTTATGGTTTCATCTGATTTAGGAGTAGCAATAGGGACTGGTGTTAAAGGTAAATACTTATAAACATTTATTTAATAAGGTCTGTTATCAAACACGGGGGATTGACGAGGGTCAAGCCCGCCGCGCTAGGATATATTGGAATGAATTAGACTTGAAAATTGACGTTTTTTTTTTTCGGTGGAGGACCGGGGCAAATCGACATAATATTGTTAAGTAGACTATTATACGAAATGACGACCTCTTAGGCTGGTAACTTTTTTATTAATAAGAAAGTGATTAAAATCGCCAGTTTCCGAAAACGTGTATTTTAAAAAATGTAATGTAATATTTCGAAAACTGCTTGCAATTAACTTCATTTTTTTACTGTAAAAGCACATTATGGGAGCTCTTTACCACATTATCTTAACTTGCAGGTAGGAACATAATTTTGTTCATAATAAATCTGCAAATATGTAACTTTTTGCGACGCCTCGTACACACATGTGGAGTTACAATTATTATTGCGTACAAAGGATAGTTTGGTTATTTCAATTAAGGCAACAGATGTAGTGCATTGTTTGTGAGAAACTAGTAACTGGTGATGGTATCCTTGTAGTTCAGAATTTGAGTAAACCCGGATTACCAAAATTTTAATTCTTGTGTGAAAAAGGGGGAAGAGGGGTGGGAAAAGCAATTTTTTTTTCCCCCCCCCCGGGGGGAGAAACCCCGGGGGGGGGGGAAATGGTGGGGGTTGGGTGATAAGTTGCCAGCCTTCTGCGAAACCATAAATTCAGAATAGGTGCGATGAAAGGTCATAAAAATTTGCCATGCACTAACTCATTTATTTCATCTACGCTTAATTGTGAATGGAATGCAGAAATCTACGAAAACGTAGAAAGGCCACACTAGGTATTCATATAGTTTTTCTCCTGAAATTCACAATTGCATGTCAAATTCACAATTGTATCTCGGATTTCGCAATTGTTTCTCGGAATTCACAATTGTAAGTCGGAATTCACAATTTTAAGTCGGAATTCACAATTGTAAGTCAGAATTCACAATTGTATCTTGAAATTCACAACTGTATCTCGGAATTCACAATTGTATCTCGGAATTCACAACTGTATCTCGGAATTCAGAATTGTATCTCGAAATTCACAATTGTATCGCGGAATTCACAATTGTTATCCGAGATTTACAGCAACAATTTGTAAATCAGTCAGGACTGTACTTATTAATATACGTGTTTTAGGCAGTAATAAAGAGTGATTAAGGCCCAGTTGCACAGACTACCCATAAATCATAAACTTTGCCAAATGCCACCTATCTTTAAACTTTCCTTACTGTTAATTTACGTTGCACCAATTAAAGTTAGATTTTCCTTAACAAAGTTAGCCGCTTTGATTTGGGGATCACTGGAACTGTCCCATTACAAACTTCACATCTCTGATTTTGACAGGAAAGGATTGTTTACATAAATTAAACAGTAAATAATAGAAGAAGCCTAGAGAAAACAAATGTGATGTTAAGATCTAAAAGAGTTAGGCCTCGTTGCACAGAGTTTCCACAAGCGTTGTTAAATGCCACCTAACTTTGGGCCTTCATTATTATTAATTTACGTTGTACCAATCAAAGTTAGATTTTCCTTAACAAAGTTGGTAGCTTTTGTGTGGGGATTACTGGAACTATCCCATGACCAACTTCTGATCTCTGATTTTGACAGAAAAGTATGGTTATGATTCGATAAATTTGGCGGTTGACATTTGAAATGTCTAATTTAGTTACAAAAATGTCAACCTCAATTAACTAGGGTTATGATGTGTTAATTGCAATGTCATAATAAACAAATAATATTCAGTTAAATTATAGCTAACATAAAGATATTAAAAGAATGTCTAATATCTATTATTTCTTATTTCACGTAAAGAGTATAATAGGCTTTTGTCATTTTCATATTATGCTTTTCCTGTAAATCGTAATATGAAATTCAATTTCAAATATCCTAAAAGTTGCAGTGATTTGTTTAGATGTTTAGGATGTTATACACTGGTATAAGAAAGTTATGTGCTGACCACATCAGATATTTTATAATATGGTGCAACATCAACCAGCAAAATTTTGATACAAAATACTAATTTGCTAGGTTATAATCTTTTGCATAACTTCTTAAGCTCAAGAAAATCTGGGGCTTAATTTGTGGAGAGTTTTGACACTGTTTAAGAAACGTTTAACTTTGGTGTAACGCACCAAGTTTAAGCTTAGTCACGTTATGGTTTACCTTAACGGAGAGGGGACTCTGTGCAACCGGACCTTAAAGATCTTTAAAATTCTAGATTGGCATACCTTGACAGGTATTTCAGTGACTCGGTCATGATCTAACGATTTAATCTTTAGTTTTAAATACACAAATATTAGGTTCATTTATATTTTAAGTTGAAAAGTAAATAAATAATGGAAAATAGACGGAGCATTGGGAACAGTTTAAATGAGCCGAAGAGAGCCAACATGAGAAAGAGAAAGATATATGTAATCCATAAGAAAAAAAGGAAATGAATAACTAAACTCATATGACTTTATTCTCTACGAATAGAAAAATACATGGGTGTTATTCCAACTCTTTCTATAGATCTTGGCATCACATGCTCTCTAGGATTTATCCATTATCAGCTATTAAATATATGAAAACAATCGATACATAACCGTATTTTCTGTCAAAATTTGCGATCAATATAAACTTTAATTATGCAACGTAAACTAATAATAAGGAAGGCTTAAAGAAAGGTGGCACTTAGCAAAGATTATTATTTATGGAAAGTCTGTGCAACCGGGCCTTAACCACTATTGAACTACTGCCTAAAACACACCTAAAGCCCAATAACAACTGTGAATTCCGACTTACAATTGTGATTCCGACATAACAATTGTGAACACCGAGATACAATTGGATATTCTGAGATACAGTTGTGAATTCTGACTTACAATTGTGAATTTCGACATAACAATTGTGAATTCCGAGTTACAATTGTAAATTTCGACTTACAATTGTAAATTCCGACATAATAATTGTGAATTCTGACTTGTAATTGTGAATTTCACGTTAGAAAAAAATATATGAATAGTGTGGTCTCTCTACGCTTTTGTGGAAATAACATTCTTTCTGCGGGTCTTATTTCTCAGACTACACAGTACAGAGATTTGTTCTTACCAAATGACAGTAAAATTTCCTAGACTGGAAAAAAAATATACAGCCTATCAAAACATTCAGTCGAGTCTTAGATAATACGGCAGGTTTTTTTGATTTCTCACGTACAACTCAAGGAAGTACTGCTCCGTTTGATACATGCAGTATGTTTATATAATATAAGTTATAAAAGTTTTATAACATCGAACGCACATTACCCACAAACTTACCCCATCAATGGGCGTGGTGTCGACTCATCAGTCATTTTAATAAATTTAGATCGAGTCATTGAGAAATGAATGCTCACGTAAAGTGTAATCGCAGCGTCGCACTCTTCATGTCCATCTGGACCACTGCTACCCCATGTAGCGATGGCCCACTGGGAATTTCCCTGCGTCCCGCCAGGCTATACTTACCCAGACTAAGTATAGTAGTAGATAAATTAAAAGTAATATGCAGTATCAAAATTTTAAAGGTTATAATTTATCGTCGAATTTAAGGTACTGTAAACAAACAACGAACAACCTTGTATGTAGTTATTGCTTATATATTTCATTTCGAATTTCAGGTAAGTTCCGAACGAGAAAGGACATGGGTGAAAACATCAATAAGGTAGGATTCTATGTTGCTAAAATTACTATTCTACAAATTATTAACTTATGCGTCAATCCATATAAAGTGGTCCTGCATGGGTTGCTTGACCATTTAAGAAAATATATATTATTTGTGCGTCATGTTCCCTGTATGGTAGTTTAAATTTAATATTGTTTTTATTTTGTATTACCCCATTTAAAAGTGATAGTCATTTTTATCTTATGCTGCGGGTTAATTTTTTAATTTTTAGGGATTTGCGGAAATCTCCATATTTTAGTTTCGGTTAGTCGTGGACATCTGGAACAAAAACCTGTATTCTTGGCATGCTCTAGACTACATGTTTTGTTATGTTCATTGATTGGTCATTTTATTTCTTTGTGTCTGAAATTTCATCCCGAACTTGACACTTGCGTTTTTAAAAAGATAAAATTTCGAATAAAAAGTTTTTTGAGAGGGGTTAAATTATCAGACCTCATTTTTTGCAAATACCTATGTTGATATTGTTCCTCTTTTATTACAGGACTCGCAGTTCTATCCTCACAGTTTAGACTATACCTATATATAATAAATAAAATGGAAATGTTGGTTTAACAGGGTCGAGTACACGTACTATAACATTTAAAATAGAATTTTTTTTACAATCTCAACACATAACCACAGCCGTGTATTTTTTAATGCACATTTAATCCTATTTACAATGTCTTCACGAATACTTGGTACATATCTACGTAACGATGAACCACTTGGTAAATTCACCTGGGGATTGTATTTATTCCAGAACTCCCGAAATGCTGGTTTATCCAATATGCGCAGGGGAACATCACAGGCAATCAGCATTACAACAGTAAATCAAACATAAACTGAGGTTCCAAAGAAGACAAGCCATTTTTTTTTAAATTTTTATGCCGGTTACTATTGACATGAATTTTGCAGCCGTATTTATTTCAGCATATTAAGTCTTGGTCACAAACATTACAAATTATTTTACATCCATCATAGAATAAATCCGGAAATTCACCGATAAAATTATTCACTTTATCAGCGTACCGTCGTTTTCTACTCTTTACGCTCAACATTATTTATTATTTATTAGTACTCTATTCATCGACCGACAGATAACAACTCAAGTGTGTCGTGTCATCGTCATCGTAAACAAGCGCGCGATGGCATTGGTATTGCGCCCGACCCTGAATCTACCATCGCTTGGCCAGGCTTAATCATGACTGTATCAGACAGGCGGACCTGGAAGAAAGAAAACCCGAAAAAGTGGGCGTTCGCTATTGCCGCGCGATTATAAATGCTTCATCCGCGTGATTGACAGTCGACCATAACTCTAGAGTAAAATAGGTTTTCTTCTAAGCAGAATGGTATAAAAATTTTAATATTTTGGTATATATAGGGAAATCCCACAAGTTAAACTAATTTTAGGATCAAGTTGTAAACAAATCTTCGTTTGCCGTCCGCCAACTCTGATTGCAATTATTAGTTATTTTATAAGGCAAGTTTAATTGTGCATCTGTCATCTGCATCCGATGGAAATTTAATACTATACCCTATTGAACATCCTTGAGGATTCCCAATAGTGACGACGATTGTGCCACAACTGTTTTTCATTATGGAACGCAAACAGTATCCGATTTTCGACCTGATAATGTAGTCATTAGATGGCACTCAGTCGTTGTCGTTAAAGACAAATCCGAAGTTAATTGAACAGATCTTTCCGTGCTATCTTTGGTTAAGTCATCTCATCACGGTCCTTTTGCTTCCTTCCTTTGCGTTAACGGTAATGTTACTCGATTTCCATGTCTTAAATTTACAATTATTGTAAGAAGGGTCAAACCAAGATTACTTCGAAGGATAGTAAATTACAGACGTATACGATTTTCAGCTGAAACTAGTAACAAAGATCATTCGCCTGTCACCAGCTATTTATAAAATAGAAAAAAAAGCTTTTTAAGCAAAATAATTTTTTTTACAAGTATTGTGCTTATGAAAAAATTCAAATAAATCTGCAGAAATTGGTTTATGTATGTATATATTTATTTGAATATACCACCGAACAGCCAATGGGCCAATTATAAATTGAGAAGTTTAGAGCTAACTTTTTAACACGCTTTTATTAGCTTCACTTGTATGTTTGCTTGTTTGTTTGTATGTTTGTTTGTAACCGACTCTTTGGACTCGATTTTAACCCACTTTAAACGGACAGATTTAATTGAAACTTTGTACACTTATTAAGAACCGGTAACAATACAATAATTTGATAAGTTTATATCATTATCCTGTTCAGGATCGCCAATCCTTTCCTCACGTATCCCTGCGTGAAAGCAAAGGCTTAATATGTCAGTAGATTCCATAATTGTTAATTAGCCCGGTGGTCGAGTGGGTTAAGGCACTCGACGCGAAACGACAGACTCATCCGGCGTGAGTTCGAACCTCACGGCTGAAATAAAAATTTTTTTTTTTTTCAGAAATATCTGTTGGATCGTAATATGTTATAATATCAGCATCAATAAGCAATATAAATATAGTTTAAAACAACTAAAAAACACGCTTTCATAGCACATCAAACTAAAAAAGTTAAAAATAAATATAGTTTAAAAAAACTAAAAAACACGCTTTTAAAGCACATCAAACTAAAAAGTGAAAAATAATTATTAATATAAACTGAAAATAATAATGAACGAAAAAATACTAGTATTATTGTGAAAAAAGCGTGGGGTGCTCGATATACGAAAAATATTGCACAAAGCACCCCACGCTTTTTTCACAATAATACTAGTATTTTTCGTTCATTATTATTTTCAGTTTATATTAATAATTATTTTTCACTTTTTAGTTTGATGTGCTTTAAAAGCGTGTTTTTTAGTTTTTTTAAACTATATTTATTTAAAATGTAACAAACTAAATAATATGACAATGTACAAAGTGATCATTTTAAGTGCCTCATTCAATTTCTTTGCTTGATTTTTCACCTAGGAAAAAATTCCAAAACTATACTTATATATTTTTTCCTAAGGAGTCCGAATTCAAAAAGAAAAAATAATTGAGTCAGATAAAAAATTACCACCGAAAATATATATATATATATATATATATATATATATATATATATATATATATATATATATATATATATATATATATATATATATATATATATACAGGGTGTCCCAACCAAAAGTAGGCACCCTGAATAACTTTGGAGATAAAAATTTGTTGAAAAAATTGGTGAAACAAGTCGACCTTGTTTCCAAGGGGGACATATTTTAATGTAATACTACCCTACACGGCCACCCCCTCAAAAAATTCAAATGGCAAGGGGGTCGAGGGATATATATTTTGAAAGGTCTTTCAATTCCCTACATAACTGTGTATTTTTTTTAAACTTTTATCGATTCGGTCTTAAGGAAAATAACTTTATTTTTGATGATTACACACAATCGAAATCATTTAAAAAAATCTAAAATACACGGCACTGGGTATTGGAATTTATAAAAAAAGCTACATTTTTTTGTGCTCTCAAATCAACACGAGTTTTTTCGACAAAAAACACTTTCCTTGTTCGTTTAGTTTTAGAATAATAAAAGACTCATAAGTATTTGATAGTCCTTGAACATTAATTTGTTCACAACCAATTTTAAATCGAGATACATTTTATCAGAGTGAGTTCTCAAAATAGTTTATACCCTTCAGGAGATAATCGAAATTGTCAGCATTTATTTTAAAAACGGTAATTGTGCTAGAGCTACGGAGCGCATATTCAATAGAAATCACCCAGATAGAAGGGTTGGTTCTCAGTATGTTTTACAATTATTGACAAAATTTATGGAAACAGGTTCTGTAGGAAACAAAGAGCATGAACCTCAGCGACCGATTAGGAATGAAGCAATCGAAGTGGCAGTTCTGTGAGATTTTTAGTGAACAATTAAACGGTAATGCCAATCTACTGTACAATACGTGTTTTTCTGATAAATCGGCATTTCAGTAAAATGGGGAGGTAAACAGGCACAATTGTAGGTATTGGAGTGAAAACCAATCCACATTTGTTCATGGAAACTCATACCCAAAGGCCTCAGAAGTTAAATGTTTGGGCTGACATCTTAGGGGATCACATTATCGGGCCGTTTTTTATTCCTGACAATTTAAAAGGTGAAAGGTACCTCGATCTGTTAGAAAATAACATCGACCCAATAATTACCCAAATTCTCGAAGAAGACGATAATCTTTTAGAGGGCGAACTGTTTTTTCAACAGGATGGGGCACCCCACATTTTGCTATAGCAGTCCGTCAATTTTTGGATAATCTGTTTCCCTGAGTGATGGATTGGAAGAAGAGGTCCTGTGGAGTGTCCCGCTAGGTCACCCGATTTAACTCCCTTAGATTTCTTTCTGTGAGGACATTTGAAATCGAAGGTATTTGCAACAAAACCGGCATCTCTGGAAGAGTTACGTGAAAGAATTGTTCGAGAATTCCGTTTATTGACTACAGATATGTTCAGAAATGTTCGTACAGAATTTCAACACAGATTATACTACTGTATGGAAGTCGGTGGGGGTCATTTTGAACAATACATACGATAATTTAAACTGCTTCTTTTATATTTATTTCCCGAACCTAAAATAATGAAACAATTATTTCTCAGGAACGAATCGATAAAAGTTTAGAAAATACACAGTTTTGTAGAGAATTGAAAGATCTTTCAAAAGATGTACCACTCTACCACCTTTGCTATTTGAATTTTTTTAGGGGGTGGCCGTGTAGGGTAGAGGGATGGTGATAGGTATACAAGTATTACATTAAGATATGTCCCCCTTGGAAACAAGGTCGACGTGTTTCACCAATTTTTCAAAAAAATTTATCTCCAAAGTTATACAGGATGCCTACTTTTGGTTATGACACCCTGTATCTAAAATCAATCCGCATTAATACACAGACTGTCAATTTTTGAATTTTTTTTGGCCATAACTGTTTCATTTAATGTTCAAGTTTTTCTATTTTTTGAATTCTGATTCCTCAGAAAAAAATGTAATTATAGATCTGTAATTTTTTTCCTAGATGAAAATCAAACAATAAAATCCAGTAAGGCACTTAAAATGTTCACCCCGTATATTTATAAATCCAATACATACTAAGTACATATGTAACAAAAATGTTAACATTAAAATACATACATATGGTAAATTACAGAATTATGTAAATAACTTTCCAATAAATAGCCTTTTCCGAATAACTATATGTCGATTCTATCATGCAGGCTGTTATAGTTATTGCACATAACATAGAATGGAGAATATTTTAATAACTTCATTCGAGATGTTGGAAGATAAAAGATCTCAGATCTAGATTTTCGATTCTAGGCACACGAACACTTTGATAAAATTTCAGGACAACCATATTTATTATGTAATACCTTAAGGGCTTTATGTTTGCTTCTTTATTCTTTCTTGAAAACCTCAATAAAAATGACGCAGACCAGAACAAATTTTATACGTCTGATAATTGCAGGTAACTAGCGTATACCAGACGAATGCTTCTTGCATTGAGAAATATTTATAGGAAACTGCAATTAAACCAATTCTTTTTTATTTAAAAAAATGTCAGTGAACAATTAAGTACAGAAATGTCCGAAACCTTTTAAGCGTTTATTTTTGAGCCGATATAATCACAGTTTCAAAAAAATCGTTATATGTAAATTGTGATGATGTAAAACCCAAGTATTAAGAAACATTTTTTATACATCAAACTAACATATACTGCGACGTAAGAAATGCAACATCTAGTAATCATTCAAATGTTTTACTACATTTCTGTTAAACAATTGGGCTTAGAAATAGTATCAAAAGATTCAAATTTTATTCAGATTAGACAATGATACTTCACAGTGTTCCACTTTCAAACTCTGTTAGGCACGTTTTGATTAAAGTGCTCGATACCTTCTTGAGGTATTGTGTCCCAAGCTATCTGAACCTCTTGTTGTGAGCGCTGAAGATCCATTGGTGACACCTGTAATCCAACTAGCCGTCTGCGTATCATGTCCCATACATGTTCGATTGGTGAAAAGTTAGGTAATCTTGTGGGTCATAGAAGAACGTTAATATGGAATGGGGCATTATCCTGCTGGGAAAAAGGGTTTTCGAGCTTCTAGACTAACTATTGTACCTCATGCTATAAATCCTCAGGAAAATGTTCTCTTCCGTTTCATACAAAACCGAATATCTGACCTTTCTCCACTTCGACGGCGAACTCTTCTGTATTCATCGTGAGCCCACAAACAGAATCGGGATTCATCACTGAACACTATCCATTCTTCATTCTGCTAGCACGTTCTTAGTACCCCTCAAGCTTGCCTCCGAGTTACTGGTAAATTGAGACGGGGTCGATACGATCGAAGATTCTGGATTCTGAATTGTTAGGCGGGCGAGAGCTTTCATATACGCTTAGGCCTCTCAGGTGGTCCCATTCTTGCTAACGCAAGAAATGGCGGATATGCGCCCTGCTTTTTCATTCATTAAGCTAACTATCACCTATAATAAATCTGAGAATGGACCTCAGCGGAGTACTGCTCTGCTGGCCATACTGAGGCAGAATTCTCTCTGGAATGGATCGTCTACACCTGTGGTTGTCCACTTACTGTGGGTCTTGCATATCTAATCTACAGTGTCCTTTCAGTAGACAACGATTCCCAGGATGTTTCTGGACAGCTGGAGTGAGTGCTTGATTAACTTACGATTAGGTGTAGCTATGTGCGTGCTGCTGCTTAAAGTTAATTCACCAGTACTTAAGTATATGGTTCTTATTAGGGAATCATAGACTTGCTCACAGCCTTTGCGGGCTAATGCAATCATTTCCTCATTTCCTTGCTTTCTGTCGTACGCCACTATACTGTTTTGGGCGAATACATTTTCTGATTTACAGGCCAGCTTATTGTGCAATTACTCAGGACAAGCAAAGTACCTCGGCTGTCTGTAGATATACTCACTATTTTATTACTAATGTTTATCTTAGTAGTTTCTATTACCACCTACATAATACCCACCAATTCTGCTGTGAATATCGTGGTATATGTATCTAGCGGTATTTTCGAATGTAGATCTAGGTCTCCTGATTAAGGTGTGGTATATTATTGTGAGTGGCTTTATCAGACCTTCCACTGCGATCATTCAGTCTGTTGTGGCTCACACTAAATTATACCTCACCCAGTAACGTCAGACTTTTAGTAAATCTGATGACCTTATTTGGTGGGAGTATATCCAGATCTTTTGGTAGGAGTTGTCCTCTGCCAAATAGTGAGAATCGGATTCCTTCTGCAGCAGGGCAGATATGCAGTATAGGCATTTTGTTGTTCTTTGTATTCGTACTTTCATCAACAGTTATCCATAATTTTTTATCACGTGCGTAAGTATGATTGTATGTCATTTTTAATTTGTTCTTTTACATGAGGAACTTGACATCGTAATCTTTCCTTTGTAGGTAGTGGCGACTTAGGTACATATTTTTTCCAAAATAACCGAAAATGTGCGTTGTTAAGTACATGCGGCGGAATGTATACAAACTCAATGAGAAAATGAGACCATGCAGAAACACCAATTATAGAATCTGTAATTGGCGATTTTTTATGTGATGTTTGCTTTGAGTATGTCTTACAATTACTGGAAATTCGTCTTACGCTCAAAGCACTGTATTACAACTAGATAATTCAGGAAAACGTTTAGGAAATATGTGGATTTGAGCCACAAACGCCAAAGCTCCCGATTGGCATGACATTTTACAATACGTATATTACCAACACGCACCTTTGGACTGTTGTGTGACTACGCGGCATTCGTGTCGTGTATCCCCTACGCTGACGCTGCTACCTGCGGTAGAGAATTTAATCCCAATATTCCAGCTTCATCTGTTACAATAATTGGATTCAGTGGTTTATCTAAGAACGAAATCAAACGATCGTTTCTGTATCAATAGTATTGTGCTGGGTTAACCTGTAGAGATTAAAATATTCTAAGGCTGGTAGATTTCTGATGTAAATTTGTAGTTTATAAAATAGTTTTTATAATATTTCCTACTTAGTTTCCATGGCAACAAGTTTTTAGTTTATTACAAAATAGTACAAAGTATTTTATTTTCACCTGGGGACTGTGGGCCGTTCCTAAATATATGTTGTTTGCGCCTCACTTAAAACTTGGCACTATCAACGTCTTCTATTCCCTTGAGCTAAATCACAATGGCGCACATGCAGATATGGTCGAAATATTGTGCATGATTATTATGCTCCCGCCTATACAGGCTATTCCGAAATATATGTTATTCATACCTCACTTAAAACTTGGCACTATCTCTTCCTCTTATTCCCAAAAGCGTGTGACAAAACATGGACGCTATATTCTCCGCGATTATTATGATATATTAGTATATGGATTACCTGTATTAAAAAATACGTCGCACTTGGAAATATAGATATATTCTCATTCATTATTTTGAAATTATGCTCACATTTATATGTATGTCGGTTGCAAATATTAAATCTAATGAGAAACATATTACAAAAAGTAATTAAAATATAAAATATATGTGATTAAAGAAATCCAAATCATCTTCAGCTCCATTTCCTTTTTATCCAGTTTCTTCTTCTATTCCTTTATTTTGTTTTTAAATTCACATTCCATAACCTGAAACTTTAGAAAAATATGGAATGTAATTATAGTAATCTAGTTTCATTTTAATGTAATATTTTAAGTCACATTTATCAATAAAGTGAGAAAGTAAAAAATATCCGAATTTTGTGTAAAATTTAATGCACGAAGTCAATAAATAAAGACACTTTAAGAATATTTATTAGAGTTTTTAGATACTTTTGATGTATTTCCCACGGAATTGTACGAAAAACTGGAGAAATGAAAAAGTACTTAAACTTTTCTGAATCTTAATAGCCTAAAGCGTCGTGAGTCTTTTTAAGAGAGATAAAAAACACTATTTAAAAACGGACAACCTGACTTCATTTCATGTAAAGTAATTGTTATTTTTATCTGCCTCATGATACTCGTAAATTATTTTTTACATCTAATATTCATTTTTTGCGTTTTAAAAGAAATATTGTTATGTTTATTAGATAAGATCAAAAGTCTTATTTAAAATGTTTAATATCTTTCAGTGCTAAATAAAATTTTTAAATAATGATGTAAGACTCGTAATACCGGGTGTACAGGATCATGGAACACCCTTTTCTCCTTTAGTTTTGAAGATAATTGATTGAAGTGTGCCATGACGGTTCCTATTTATTCTAAATAACCCGTGTAATGCTAGAAAAATCGAAATCCCATCAAAAATATTCAAATGCGTGATTTATGAGCAAATAAAGTTCAACAAAATGGTTTTTGGGGCCAAGCTCAATTTTTCCAAATGGAACCTTTTTGGTACCGTGGTACCATTTATTAATACTATTAATAAGGAATTTATTCATATGTCGTATTAAAATGTGCGATAAATACAAACAAAATTACCCCCCCCGATTTGAATCCAATAGACCAAGTGCAGAGCAGACAGCTGACGTGGTGACTTTTTTATCCAGGTGTACTGGGTTAAGATAGAACTCTAATTTTAGGTTTTTATTATATTTAGTTTCTTGTAGAAAATGATTTTATCAGTTTTGTCCCAACATTGATAACTGCTGAGTCACCCTGTATACGCGATCCAGTTTCCTTTAAATATTTATTTCTTTTTGTTAATTTCACTTCGAATTAATGAAATTTTCTACATATTTTGCCGACATTTTTAATGTCATGATGCACACACACAAACACACCTATAAAAATAAATCACATAAATTAGACCTGAATGACAATATAGTTAGTAATATAAAACTATCTAAAACATTGTCCTTCAATAGCAAAACAGTAACAAAACTATGAACTTTTACACTTAAACAGTGTTTTCTTAAAACCAATCTTAAATAAATTGTTTTTTTTCTTACGAATAAAGTTGTTCGAATCTCACACCGGACTTTCAACTTAAAATTTTATTGTTTGTTTTTGATTTCTGCAACTTCCTTCTTTCCAATCAGCGTTTCCCATCTTTTGTCATGGTCTTTCTAAAACCTTTTAAACAATTGATCTCTGTCAGTTTCAATTAGAAAATTCACGACACTTGAGCTATCGCTTTTCTTGAAATAAATAACCCATTTATCATCGTTTGTCACCACTATTCGAATAAAAAAGATTTTTAAAATTAATCACCGCGTCTAACAAGTTAAACGGGAAAGTGAGAAACTGATCGAAACATACAAAAACAATAAATATTTTCTTCAAAACTCCTATTAACATCAACTGATACCAAGGGCGCGGTCATATAGTCTATTAGGAGGGGGAATACTGGAACTAACAAGATAGAAGAGCCCAAAAAAAAGGACATATTCCCATACTGACGAACTGATAAAAGTAAATATTTTTTATTTATTCACGTTTTTAAAAAGTCTGCCTATTTCAGTTATTAAAGCCAACCACCGATGTCAGGATAATATTATCAAGCACTAGGTACCATACAGCGATTAATCTTCAAAGTAAAATTATTATATATTCAAAAATATTTCTTTTCCTATTTTTTTTACAAAGACTAGCTAGTTGGGGCCATTGAAACCTATACGCACACATATACAATACAATAAATTACAATATCTTAATCAATCCAGTAGATCATACACAATACACAGCTTTTCCCACCATAAAAAAAAAGAATAACAAAAAAACAACAAAATAAAATGGTATACACCGGAACTAAAAAAAATTTAAGAATACTTTTTAACCGAATTTCATAAAAAAATTTCCTTCAGCAGAACTAAAATTAGAAATAAATCGTCTTCGTTCCTTATATAGAACTGATCTTACCTCGGCTAAAAAACAAGCAAACAAGAACTATATAGAAGAGTCCGAAAACAAACAAAAATCAGTGTGGAGGTTAATAAATGCAGAAAGAAAATATATAGATGAAAAAACGAATGTATGTGAAAACTTGACAGCAGATAATTTCAATAAATACTTTATAAATGTATCAGACCAAATAACAAAGCAACTTCAAACAATCAAAAATGTCAATGTTACTCAAAATCACTTAATAAACGTAAACAGTAGTTTTGAATTTAAAGAGGTCACATATAACGAGGTAAGAGATGCTATACATCAACTAAAAAATAAAAACTCCATGGACATATGTATATGGTATAAACTATAAAATGATAAAATACATAAAAGATCTTATTATAATTCCTCTTACTAAATTATTTAACTTTATTATAAACTCCTCTGTATACCCAGATAACTTTAAATTGACGAACATAATTCCTATCTATAAAAAAGGTGATGAAGAGGAACTAGCAAATTATAAACCCATTGCTCTACTATGCGTAATAACAAAAATTCTAGACATACTCTTAAAAAATAAATAGTACAATATTTTGAACACAACAATTTACTATGTCTCGAATAATTTGGTTTCCGGAAAAAAAATATACAGAACAAGCTACTCGTATTATGTCATTGGTGGAAATGAATGTTGAAGGATTTGAGAAAAAAATATATGTCGGCAGTTTGTTTTGTGACTTAAGTAAGGCCTTTGACTGCGTCTCACACAGCATTTTGTTAAACAAACTATCGGGGTACGGCTTTCTCTAAAAGAGTGTTTCGCTAATAAATTCCTATCTTAGCAACAGGCAGCAGACCTGCTACTATAATGAAATCTTTTCAGAAAGCCTTACTCTAAAAAGTGGCATTCCTCAGGGTTAAGTGCTGGGCCCCATACTGTTTCTAATTTACGTAAACGATCTTACCGCTTCACTCCCTTCAACTAAATTTGTGCTTTTTGCAGATGACGCAACTGCAACAAGCTCAAGTGATAACATGCACCAACTACTCATTCATATTGAAAATACCAAATCAGTCTTAGCGTCATGGTTTTCAAACCACAATCTTCTTTTGAATGAACACAAAACAAAACCAAATCATATTTACCAATAGAACTTACTTGGATATGAAAATCTGGAATCCACAAAATTTCTGGGTGTTGTTTTGGACCCAATCAAAAAAAATTTCAAGGTAAGATATTGTTTCATATGTGCATGCAAATCTGACACATAACCACCTAAAGCCAACCCTGATTTTACGTCATATCCGATTGGTAAATCCTACCTCTGGTGATCTAAAGTGGTGTTCCTCCAAACCATCACACTTTCTAAAATGGTGGGGTGACATTGCATTTCCGAACGTGTATATGATTAACCACGTGGTTGAGTGGTAAGGACACTTGCCTCCCGGGCTCAATTCCCATAGCTGAGATTTTTCTGAGAGCAGAAATTATAGAGCTCTTGAACCTGTCAAATAAAGTACTTCCATACATCTGATACTGCAGAGAAACCAGGTTTGTTTCTGGGCTAGAGGTCTGAAATTCAGTACCTGACTGGAGAATGGGGTTTTATTTGAAACGGTTAGTTTAAGTATATGCGGGCATAGTGTGTGCATAGGTGTGTAGTCCACTTTCAAAAAATATATCTTCAGGGGTGTATAGTTGTTGCTATTATATGTAGTACTTTAGAAAATTACGTAAATAAAGGGATAACGGTTCATATGGCTTATAGACTTGGGACAATGTACATAACAGTCTTCCTCTAATAAAGCTTTGTTTTACTACTAAACAACAATTCGTCAATTTTTTGATATTCATTTGTAACATGCCGGTTATCGGAGTCGCGAGGACAAGATCGAATGTTGTAAATGTTTTAAAATTATGATACATTAGATGCAAGATACAATTCGGTTATGATATGTATATTTATACGGTAATTTATGCATATTTAAAAATCATAATTTGTAATAATCGTGTTCGACTAGAAATAATAAAAACAAAGAGTGTGAAATTAGCATAAACTGTGAATAGCATTTAAATGTGTTTGTTTAGCATTGCAGAACGTTTGCAAAGGGTAGTGGAATGGCTACAGCTGTTTATGATTCAACGTACTTCAAATACTAGCCGTAAAATGAATAAGCTTTTACCTCTTTGCCTTCAGTTATATTACTTTATGTGAATTGACTATTAATGACGGTACGTATCTATTATACATATATCCTAAATTTGTCTCTTCTGATACTACTGGAATAACAGCACAGGTGACCCATGAATTTTTTTTAAATACCTTCGTGGCAATAAATGGGCTGGAATTTAACAACGCTGCTGTAGTTATAGTAACTTTGCTTATAAATTTAAAATCTCTTACAACAAAATTATGGATATATATTGGGCGATTCGCATTGGTAAAATATGTAGCTTGTCAGTAAAGTAATTGTTCAGTTAAGATGTTTTGATGAAACACTCCAAAAAAAGGCATTTAGTTTTTCGCAAATAATTCAGAAACTATTAATAATTAAGAAATTTAAAAAAAAGATTCTTAAAGAGAACGAAATTTCCGATAAAAAAAGTCCTAACTCCCGGAACTATACCTCCATTATAAATAATTTTATTTTAATGGTGAAAATAGTGCTCCGCGCGGCGAGCGCGACGCTGCCGCAGGCCTCAGAATCCGACCGTAGCAATAAAAAAAATTTTTAGCTATGAAATATTAATTAAAAAATTTAAAAGAATTATCGGATCATCTAGTCATCCCGGGAACCATACCTTTTCATCCGATGGACAAGCCGCGCGCAGCTGCAATGCTGCGTCCTCTTTTATCGCACCGGATAGTTTGCTCGGACCTCTTTGTCGCCCATTTTCATTCTCACCAATATTTCGCTTTTTAAAGCTCGCCAACCGGAATTTAAACCAGACTTTTCGCAGACAACCCTATATCATTCTGTTCCCAATTTAATTACCTTTATTTTGATATAAGATTTATTCATTCAAACAGATGAATGTAAATTACTAGTATCGAATTACCTGTTTATACCTGCCAACCCAATAGTTACGCCAGGAAAAAAAATAGACAACCTAACGTTTGCATATTCTATAGGCTTCATAGTTTCGATTGGAATAAAATTTGTTCTTTAAACAAATGAGTGCAATGTTTAAAGAAAAGTTATTTTTGAATTTTTAATTAATCATAGTCTTGCCAGGAATTTTTTTAGCCAACCCACTCGCGATATATTTTATAATATATTAACCTTAGTATAAAATATTTTTCATCCTTTAAACGGATGGGTGAAGGTCGTTTTTAATTCGAATCCTCTACTATTGAAACTTAGGCTTCTATTGAAAATAACACATAGGCCTTTAATTACATTACATTTAGATATGTTGAGGAATAAGCAAATTCATCGACACCAGTTATTTACTTTATGTACGACCGGTCTTAATTAGTCACTTTATATGCCTGGTTTGAGAGCTTAAGAGTGCTCCGGAGTCACCAGGCAACCCACCAACACCTATCCCAATGTTTGTCCATAAATCTTGTAAATATAAATTCATGCAAAAATTTCCTATATTTTACAACTTCATTGCCATGTGGACAGATTATTTTAAAATCAAAATTACTTTTCATAAGAACGTAATTTTGTATTTGGCTGGAAATGAGGGGATATTGAAAATTCCGTTCTTATGAAACGTAATTTTGATTTTAAAATATACTGTCCACATAGCAATGAAGTTGTAAAATGTAAGTTCTGTCGATTTTTCATGAATTTATGTTTACAAGATTTATGGGCAAAAAATTGGGTTAGGTGTATGGTGGGTTACCTGGTGACTCCGGAGCTCTCTTAAGGTGTTATTTTATAACCCGTCTGGCTGTAAAATACTTTAAGGCCCGCCTTAGGCTTTTACTGTATTTTTCATACAACATTTTCGACTTCCGAAGCAACAAGTCTAACGTCACAGCCTCTGTCCCTTCGATAATTTCTAGTGGAATACAAGAACATAAATTTAATCCTCTTCCATTTCCAATTCAATTGAAAAACACAAAATACTTCGACAAAACGATTGTAAAACTGAAAACGATTATTGCAACAAAATTACAATATGACTACCTTTATTTATGTCGTTGCTTTCTAATTTGCATTTATTTTTAATTCAAATTCAAACTCAAATTCTTACCTATCAGTGTGACAGCAGGTTTTTTATTTTCATGGAATGTCAAAATTTAATAGATTGACAATTCTTATGGAGTATTTGCAACGTAGCCGACATATGTGGCATATTTTTTCGTTTTTAAATCAGTTTAAGTACAAGTGATTACAATTGGTTTGCTCAATTTGTTCAGATCAGTTAATACTTTTGTTTTTTCGACTATTTTTCCTGTACTTAGATGCGCCCTTCACACAAATTACAACAGTGACAATGGGCAAATTGTAAAGATATTAATGCAGAGTAATATAAATATAAAATAACCTACCCTTTTGGACCGTTATTATATTCTTCTTTTGTTACAAATAAGTTAAAAATATTGATTTTTATCATCTGCCAGCAAAAGTTCACAAAGTTCAAAACTTGTTTTTGATGTCTATGGAAATTCCATTTCAATTAAGGAATAAGAAAAGGTACTAAAGCACATTTATTAATGTAGATAACTGACATTTAACTAAGCACACATAATACATTATTTCTAAATGATGTTAAAATAAACATGAGCATAACCTTTTGTATATTTTCTTCTCCCCACTTTTTCTATGATTAAGCTTCTCATACTATTTTGTTGATCAGTTTGTTCAGTTACAACTGATTATAATCACTTAAAAAAAAAACACTCACTAAAGTTATTGTAATCAGAATACTCAGTTAAATCACTTAAAAAAATACGACTATCTTTATGTATTAAGGCTAGTCGTAGATAAAATTTTGTATACACCTTGGGCACAACCAGCGTTTGTGATTCTTTTCGCACCGCGGGCCATAACGCCTCTTTATGCCCTTGGTACATAAATAACTATTATTAACTTTACTTTAAAGCTTTTCACAATATATTTCATTTCTATTACAGAATAGAGTTTTAAGCCATCAGCATATATAAGCTTTGGACATCAAGGCCTTTCACAATATCATTAATAAAGATGATTAACATGAGCGGCCCCAACACAGATCCATGGGGAACTTCAAAACCAGCCGAGATGTCGATTTTCTCGGAAATGGCTGCCGCTATCTAATTATGGCAAGAGAACGGTTTTTCATTCTTATTCTTTGCGCAATCTGACCATGCAACTTGTTTTTCAAAATAATGAGTGAATAAAAGGGTATGACTAATAATTTAGTAACAATGGGCTATATATATATCTACGCCACTGGTGAAATAAGAAATTTGAAAATAAACCCAAAAAATGAACCTTGATCTAGGAACAGTATTTATCAAACTCCAGATTTTTATTTTTGGCAATCTAGTTTTATGGAAAATACTAGTTTTCTTCGGGCACTTCAAAGGATCGTAGCTCCCGTCGGAAGCATTTACGGACATAAGCTCATAGGGACATTTTTTCTTAGAATGGCCCTAGAAATTCTTCCTTTTAACACGTACTTAGGAAACACTGTATTTCATTAAAACTTGTGATTAAACGTTATTATTCACAAAATCGTTCATTATTAAGTAAGAAATTAGACTATCCACATCATATAAATATGTATAGTGGGTTGCTTAAAAAGTACATACATGTTTATACTTCGTTATACGAGTAAATACTTACTAATGTTTATGTTGTTTAAAAGCTTAGTTATACAGTGTAGAAATTAAGTAACGCATAAATTCAGTAATTCCGTTGATATTAATTTTTTGGAAAAAATCTCGAAGGGGTATAGTGATTTTCACTTCAGCAAATATTTTCAGTCTATTTTCAGTTTCTTATGTCATTTATTTTTTAAATTATGACGCCATCGACTTTTTTTTTAAATGACAACCTGTATTTTTTTATTACTGATTTTGGTAGTAGTTTTTATTCCGGTTCTGACCGATTAATATTTTCAATATGTTATATTTGAAAAAAAATCGAGAAAAACAGTCTTAAAGTTCAAATAACAAAAATTCATTAAATTGGGAAAATTTATCTAGTTGCCTAAGTTTGACGGAAAGTTATCGACGGCACATTCGTTTTTATTTTGAAATTATATAAATAGTTGAAAAATCGAACTAATGTGATACACCGGCAACTAGATAAATTTTACCAATTTAATGAATTTTTGTTATTTGAACTTTGTAACGCTTAAATTCAGTAATTCCGTTGATACTAATTTTTTTGGAAAAAAATCTCGAAGGGGTATAGCGATTTTAACTTCAGCAAATATTATCAGTCTATTTTCAGTTTCTTATGTCATTTATTTTTTAAATTATGACGTCATCGACTTTTTTTTTAAATGACAACCTTTATTTTTTATTACTGATTTTGGTAGTAGTTTTTATTCCGGTTCTGATCGATTAATATTTTCAATATGTTATATTTGAAAAAAATCGAGAAAAACAGTCTTAAAGTTAGTTCAAATAACAAAAATTCATTAAATTGGGAAAATTTATATAGTTGCCGGTGTATCACATTAGTTCGATTTTTCAACTATTTGTATAATTTCAAAATAATAACAAATGTGCCGTCGATAACTTTCCGTCAAACTTAGGCAACTAGATAAATTTTCCCAATTTAATGAATTTTTGTTATTTGAACTTTAAGACTGTTTTTCTTGATTTTTTTTCAAATATAATATATTGAAAATTTTATACGGTCAGAACCGGAATAAAAACTACTACTAGAATCAATAATAAAAAATATAGGTTGCCATTTAAAAAAAACGTCGTTGACGTCATAACTTAAAAAAATAAATGACACAAGAAACTGAAAATAGACTGAAAATATTTGCTGAAGTTAAAATCGCTATACCCCTTCGAGATTTTTTCCAAAAAATTAATATCAACGGAATTACTGAATTTATGCGTTACTTAATTTCCACACTGTATGTACATCCGCATGCTAGTTTATTTGTTTGTAAGTGCAAGCGATGCTAGAAATAAAGCATTTTCTGGCGAGAGTAGTGGCCTATTGTTAACTCGTATATACGAGTAATGCAAATACACCAAACAGATTCATGTTGATTTAAAATTAACAAATATAGGAATCGCTTTGCAGAGGAAAGAATACCAACCGCAATTTTTTTTCTATGTTATATTTAGGATGTTGGCGATTTCGAAGTGAAAATCATCAAACTGTAACGTCTAAGTTACGTTTTTAAATGAGTGGTATTGGAACTGTGTAAATTCGTTTTATGACTCATGAATAGTGGTGTGTCGAATCCGTATGATTCGTATAAATGATATGAATCAATTCGATGATTCGTATGGTACGGATCATCAATTTTAAAAAAGATTCATATCGAGCAGTATCTGACGTAACTCGATGGCACATAGCATTAGCAGCAAATACCGTGTCCGCCGCACATGTCAACTCGATACTTATAACACAGAGTACACTACCTATTTAATTACATAAAGGTCATAAGCGGCAGCGCGCTCGCCTAGTATTCACGCTCAGTACGTGTTCATATAGTCGTATACAGTGTACAGAAATCTTCGATTCGAATCCAAATGATACGAATCATTTGGTACGAATCTTTTTGTAAACGGATTCGAATGGTACGAATCCTTAAAAAAGATTCGAATCGCTCATCACTACTCATGAAAACATTAGTATTGCTTCACATGCATACTCGTCGTAGATCCAGCTGCTGCGTACAAAGACGTCAAATGTTTATTGCTGTAATTTGAGATATTGGCAGTTTCACTTTTATATTCCATTTTAGGTACTCATATTTGCCTTATTTTCTTTTACTTATATAATTTTCACTTGGTGTTTTTATGTACGAGACGACTCCGAGGAAGCACTGAATGACTAGCAGGTCCTGTAGGCAAACTCAAACTCGAGATTTTGTGCCGGCGGGGGGGAACAAGTTGAGGATCGGCCTAGTTACTGGACTGGAATAGAAAAACAGAATATTTTAATCGGAGTTTTGACAGTCCACTGCAGACTTAGGAGACATCTCTTATTGATAGGGGTTGAGGAAGACCGTACATCTCCAGGATGCGGGAGGGATGAAGAAACGTCTTACCACTTCCTGAAATAGTGTAAAGCGTTCGGGCGCCTGAGGCATAGCATCTTCGGTACTGAGGCGTTTCTAAAGGAGAAGATAAGCTCCCTCGCACTGAGTGACATCCTGACCTTCATTAAAAGATTGAAAGATTCAATGAGGAAGCAAGAGAAGTAGATGGCTGGGGGGTTGGTCTGCCGCCTACTTGCCAGGCGTCAGCCTCCCCCACCATTACCATTACCACTATAATTTCTTTTCCTCTTTTTCATAATATCATTGTTTTGTTGCCACTAGTGTCTGAGTTACTCCTAAAATAAGCATAACTTGCAATTTACTAAGAGAGATTTCGGTTGCAAAAGATATGATGTTAGATGCCAATTTTATTGGTGATAAGATATCCTTATGGTTTTCCGAATCACTTTTCCTTTACCGAATTTGAAGAATTTGTCAGAACTTCCAAATTGTTAAACAAGCTCTAGAAGAGACACTGCATTCCCTGTGGGAATATACTGGTTGATAAGGGTACTTAAATGTTTACAATCGTTTATTCAACATGACAAAGTTATATAAATGTTTAAACAACATGCATTGGGTTCCCTTTATTTTTGCCCATTCAAAGTTAGTCTTACTTAAGTGATTTGCAAACGAAGAGAGGAATACAGAAGTGTTTTTTTATTTTTTGTATCCTTAGAATACTGGGGTTTCCTATATCTCCAGCCACGTCTACTATCTAATGATCGGAGAGCGCCGGTATCTATGTCCATTTTCGCTGTCGTAGCAAGCTTATTATTGAAACAGACTAGCTCAAAGAGTATTATAAACATAAACATAAACACCTCGATAACCCCCGAAGCCTCACAGGCGAGGGTTACACTGATGAAGAAACGCGGACACACAATCATTCCTACCGACATTGTCAGTGCTGGTGGCGGGATTTAAACCCGTAGTTATGATAGAGAGATCATCTAGTCGCACCTGCCATCGCGCGCCCTAGACAATTGCTCCACCGAGCCGCTCAATTATAGTAATATAATTTTAATACCATTAGCTTAGTCCTCCATCGCCACAAATAACGTGGCTGCCAGCGCCCTCTGGTCATTTAAAGTACACGTAGCTATACAACATTAATGCAAGATTAATTTAAAATATATTTAACGACAACAAATGTGTGTATCAACATTGCTATTAAAAGTTACATTCTGCATATGAATTTTGTATTTTAAATAACACAAAAAAACATTTCATATTCCGAATGTCAGTCATAAATGCACTGCGAATGTATTTATTTTTAATGTTAAAATTTTGTAAATATTTTAGCGGAAACGTGCATCAAATATCCGTAAAAAATTTAATATGACAAAATATTCGAATAAGTTGGTAAAATTTTACATGAAATGTTTGGTGGGGTCGGGTTGATTTGAATGGAACATGCAGTTCGATGAGCAGCAGATCAAAGAAATCGAGTTTATTTTGTAATATTTTATATGGAGAGTACAATTCCACATATCTTCCCAACTTGTGGCGACTTGAAAATAAATCTATTGAGTAGTATTCATTATTAATTTCAGTAGGTCGACAAACATAATATTCCATATAGCATTAACAATTTTCTTTGGATTTTTGTTCTATGTGGTCGATAGGAATTGCATAGTGTGGGCTCTTAATTACATTGGTATATTTCAATTTGCTTCTAACAAACGAATTGACTAAAAACTCTAATGTATGAACACCTTTAAAATCTTTAAAGTTTCTGAATCTGCTTGAGAAATAGACTCAGAAGAACGTACGACTTACGAACCGGGAAAAAAGTCTCTCTGGAAAAACTTTCACGCCCAATAAGATTAAATGGGCTATCGGCACATTAAATCACTATAAATCACTTGGAGGGGGGTATCTTCCCGGCCCTCTTACAGCACGAAGTTGAGGGGGTGAATTCCACCCTGGTTCGAATGTTCAGAACAAGTTACAACTTGGGTTATATACCCCAAGCATGGAGCGATGTAAATGGAGTGTTTATACCGAAGGCGACCAAACGCCCAATCTAAATGGTATCGCCCTATACGTTAGGTTAGGTTATTGTGAGTGGGTCCACAAGGACATTAGCAGGTCTATTGTGGCTCACTCCTAATTATATTTCACCAAATAAGTTGTCTCTTAATGAAACTGATATTTTTCTTGGGTGAGATGTGTCCATATCCTCTGGCAGAAGTTGGCCTTTGCCAAATATTGAAAATCGGATCCTCTCCACAGCGGGACAGGTGCATAAGACGTTGTCTGCCTTCTCATCATCCTCCAAGCATAGACGGCACTCGGCGTTTTCCGCTAGGCCGAGTTTATGCAGATGATAATTTAGTCGGCAGTGCCCGGTATATAGGCCTGTTAGAGTTTTTAAGTTTACCCTGTTTAACCCTAAAAGTTTCTTATTTCTTGATTTCAAAGGGTATTTTATAAACGCCTTCGAATGAACTAATCCTGGTAACGCTTGCCAATACTGGAGAGTTTTCATTTCAGCCCAGGTTGAGATAGCCATATTAGAAGTACTTGAAGATATGCCAAGTATCGGTTCTGGTCCGATGATTCGTGATTCTGCTTCTTCTCTGGCCAAGGAGTCGGCTATTTCGTTATCTTCCATACTAGAGTGACCGGGTATCCAGATCAGAATCACTTTGTTGTTTTTGCTCAAATGATTTAGAGCCTTCTAACAGTTCCATATCGTTTTGGAGTTACAGCGGTAAAAGCCAAGAGCTTTTATAGCTGCTTGGCTATCTGAAAAATTTTTAATTGATCTGCGTGTGAGATGCATATATTCCAGCCTTCGCACACACAGTTCAATGGCATGAATCTCGGCCTGAGAAATAGTTGCATTAGTACCTAGGCTTGAGGATATTCTCACCCTTGGTCTGTAGCTATATACTCTGGCTCCCGTTCCCTCAGGAGTTTTGGAGCCGTCTGTAAACCAGCAACTGTCTGCCCTCAGTAGGTTGGTTTTATACGATCCCACTCATCTCTTTCCGGAAAAAGGATGTTGAAGGTCAACCCGTAGTTGGTCATGGTAGGCATAGTATCCGAGAGCTTTCCCAGGATGCTGTGACTCTTTGTGTCATCCAGCAACCTGTTCGGCTCCATGATACTAGTCTAGAGCATATTAATGGCCGCTTGTTGCAGTCTATATGTTGCCCGCCTGGCCTCTCTCTCCAAATATATATAAGAGGGGGGTAAGTCCAGGAAGATTTCCATTGCAGATGACGGTGTGGTGCTAATTGCCCCCATTACGGGTGAGCATGATAATCTCAATAATTCAGAGAGTTTGGCTTTGGCTGTCCATTGTAATCCTTTCGGCCACCAAACGATGGATCCTTATGTTATCATTGGTCTGATGACCGTGACATAGATCCACAAGCCCCTATAAGTCTAACCTAGTTTCTGGAAAATCTACAGAAACTACCTTATATAGTCTTGTAAATGGAAATGAAGATTTACAATTTAATAAAAGCAAAAAGTCACAAAAAGAATGCTAATAGCCCCAAAAATGTATGATGTACAAATTGACTTCTCTGATGAGGTGAAATATCTAGGTATAACAGTAGACTGAAAATTGAAATGGAACAAACACCTGACAAGGGTTACTGAAAATATAACAACGGACCTCTGGATGTGCAGCAGGCTTTTCAGTAAAACTTCGGGTCTAAAACCGGAAATGATCTATTAGTCATACTTAACAGTTGTCAAGCGCAGTGTCACCTATGCATCACTAGTATTGTGACAAAGAACAAAAGATAAAACAGCACAGAACAAGTTGCTAAAAGTGCAACGTTTATCGTGTCTGCGATTCACGAGAGCAATGAAAATCTGTCCAACTGCAAGAATGGAAGCCTTGCCTGATCTGCTCCTTTTACATATACATGTAAAGAACGAAGCATCCTTCAGCCGTCAAAGACTGAAGTCCATAAGGAAATTTAAACCAGAGATTTGGTTGGATATCTGAGTATTCTGAATGAATTTCGGTTAGTTTCAATGACCAAACCTATTGAGACAAAGCTCGAATTTGAGCGGATATTTGAAGTGATAATAACTGATCGCCAAATATGAAGCTCTGGAGGACCCAAATTTGAAAACGGATCCTTTATCTGGTATACAGATGGATCAGAGATGAAGAAAGAAGCAGGAGTAGGAGTATATGGGTCCAGAAAAACTAGGAGGAACACAAGTTCTCCTACTGGAAGTAAACTCCAGGTCAAGGACAAGCGAAGAAGTTTATAAACTGCTCTCAAAATACAGCTAGAGAGCTACTCGAACTCGCCAAACCAGAGTTAAGGATACTAACAGGCTTTCTAAAAGGTCGTCCACTGAGATACCATGTCAAAAGAATGGGCAAAGTTGAAAACAGCATGTCTAGGAAACCATGGAACACGTAATATCCTAGTTCACCAAAAGCTTCGACATTTGGGATAGGTACTCATAACACCTGACGAAGTGAGAACCACATTTCCCAAGAACGTTTTAGGCTTAGGTCTAAAAATTTATGGGTACACATAGAACATAAGCGTTATCACAAAAGGTGTCTTTAGGGCGTGAAGTGACGTCACTAAGGTTTTAATGACCCATTTGCAATCTATTCTAAATCAGATCGATGATGCGAAGGAGAGTGGCGCTTGCTTCTAGCCAATTCACCCGAGTTGAAAACTGGATGAGGTGTAGTGGATGAACGGATTTGCTCGCGTCACCATCTTTTGAAAGGGTTGTAAAATTATGGGTTTTGTGTATCTACGATGTGAATATATTAAATATCTCTACTCTATAGTGGGGGTTTTGCAATATTTCCAGGTTAGGGGTGACAGTGCCACAAGCACTTCTGACATCGGTGGTTTGCATGGGTAGCGAAAATAGGCCGACTTTATGTAAGTAATAAAAAAGAGTTTATAGTTAAGATTCTTAGTGATTTAAATGCTGAAGAAAGAATATCGTTTACATAATAAATGAATATCATTTTCCTATCAAGTACTTAAAACTAACAAACTGGTATATGGCACAATTATTTATTTCATATTTAATTATGACTTCACTATATCGAATGACATTATTCAGCATTTATAAATAGTTTATTTTTACACCAATTATCATTAATATGATTTTTATGTCATGAAGACAATATCAACTGTATTATAAATTTTTAAATCATCGGCATAAAGCGGATATTGATAACGTAGATCTATAAAATATCGTTGATAAAAACATTGAATAGAAGTGGGCAAAGTACTGATCTCTGGGAGACACCCGTACTTATAATCATAGTAATAAACATATTGTAATCATTGTACTGTCTAGACATGATTTTAAAAAATGCGATTCATTTTATTAACAAACTTGGCAGAAAATAGGAAATTAAAACAGATAGTATATTAAAATACGGTGTGACCCAAACTTAACTGATAGTTTTTATATCTAATTGAAAAAGTAACAAAATGAAAAAAATTAACTTTGTTTAAGATTAACGCATTCAGGAATCTTTTGCATTTATTGTAAGTATAAAATTTGTTAAACAGTTTTTAAAAACTAGAGCAAAATTATTACTTATAATAAATTAAAAAAGGTTCTTTATTGTGACAAGTTAATGGAATGTTTATTCCTCGGTATTGTTAAATTTCTAATTTAATATAAAGTCCATCAGCTACCTTTGGGGGACCCTGTATAATTAGTTACACTTTAGGTTGCATATTTACCTGAAATCCATTACTAAAACAGCACGTGTCCGCGTTGGGACAAGATGGACGTGAGTGTGTTAAATTATCACTAACCTACAAGGAATCGAACCGACACAAACAACGTTTAATCCATGCCTAACTTAAGACAGTTTAATCCATATACGTGCCAGGAATGTTATTTTTTCTTTAATATTTATGGACTTTTACTTTTCGATTTGTAATTTCAGAATTTATAACCTGGAGAAATAGGTACGAATAAGGACTTTCGAAACACAAAATGAATATCAATAATATTTATTGATAGTTTGTGGTTTAACAGAATGGAAAGAAGTAGGGCTTACGGAACTGCTCTTTGAGAAGCATTCTACATAATAAACAGGGTAGGCTATACGTACAAGTACAATTTCATAAAATGTTAAAAATATAACGACTGTTATCAAAAAATGTATGGAGTAATAGGTAAGTGTTCAAAATTTCTTATTTTTATTGATTCAGAAAGGCAGTTCATACGAAAGCGTAGAAAAAAAAATCTTATAATTGCCAGTTTGAATTAGCAATTAAAGATAATTGCCAGTTTAAACTGGTGATGATGTTTAAATTGACAATTAAGGACAACTGTCAATTTGAACTGGCATTTATCCTTAACTGCCAGCTTAAATTGGCAATTATATACAACTCTCAGTTTAAACTGCCAATTATATACGTATTACATTACATTACACGTAGGTTTCATAAGCTGTCGCCTAGAGGTGGGCTATTTTCAATACATTAAAAACAGGCGCTGATTTGCCCCTGCCTAAAATAAATGATCTACAAACTGTTTCTGATTTGCGCCCCATTATTCTGCTGCCAATCTTATCCGAAATAAAAAGAACAAATACACATTCAGATATTTATCAGCAAATACCATACTTACTGCCCACTAATCTGGTTTTCGCAAAGCACATATAATACTACCACATCAGTTCTCAACTTATCTGACAATATACCAAGGATTTATGAGAAAAAACTTGCGACATTAATGACAGTATTACTCTTTTCGAATTTTTCAAAGGCCTTTGATACCATTGATCGCGATATACTTTGTTCTAAATTAAGATTTTATGGGTTTGAGAAAATAGAAATAATGTTTTTAAAATCATATTTACTTCATCAACATAAGAGATCAAATGTTTACATCAGAAATAGTTGTTTCTGTAATGCCCCATGGGTCAATATTAGACCCACTTTTATTTTTGTTTTATAAAATCTGTAAAAACTGCAAATTTTCAATAAAATTTTGAGGCAACGGAAGTACAAACGATTTCATTACAAGTTAATGAAGAACTTGAGACTGTTTTTTCCTATTCAATAAAGCATACTTTTAAATCCAAACAAAACTAGTATGCTTCTAGTTTGTTGAGAGACTAAACAGGAAGGTATAAATCAATTATTATATCTTAATGTAAATAACGCACCCTTAACTTTGTCACATGATTTTAAAATATTACGACGATAACCTCGAATTTAAATCTCATGTTGGTAAAACTGCTTCAAAAGTCTTTTGAAAAAATGAAAGATTTATTTGCTTATAGACACTTAATAAACCGCAAATTTAAGAAAAACTCTGTGAGTTACTCGTGTTACCTATTTTCAATTACTGTGATTTATGATTTAGTATATTTTCCCTACTTGGATCAAGTGAAAAAAAAAACACATACAAAGAGTACAAAATATATGTTGCCGATTCATTTGCAACATAGAAGAAAGAAGAAAGAAATTTATTGAATAGAAATCACAGTGTTTACAATTAGCAGTGGCGGCTGGTGAAATTTAGGCTATGTCATATCTCAGTATTGGAGCATGGGACCCAAGCGATACTTAAAGGCGTAACTATCGGGACTAAATGAGGAAGTTTTGCAGAAAAAAAATTGCGCTTGAAATTTGCGAAAAAAAAGTTGGAAAAAATTTGTGCCCCCCCAGGTTATTTTTTAAACGATTTGTAAAATATTTGTGAAACATTTTTTTTCAGAATCAGGTGGAAAATATAAGTTCACATTTCAAATTTCATCGAAAAATATTGGTTTTCTATAAAGTTACACCGTTTTTGAAGTTTGCAAAGTGAAAAATGAATCTAAAATAAAATTTCAAAACGGTGTAACTTTATAGAAAACCAATATTTTTCGATGAAATTTGAAATGTGAACTTATATTTTCCACCTGATTCTGAAAAAAAATGTTTCACAAATATTTTACAAATCGTTTAAAAAATAAACTGGGGCACAAATTTTTTCCAACTTTTTTTCGCAAATTTCAAGCGCAATTTTTTTTTCTGCAAAACTTCCTCATTTAGTCCTGATAGTTACGCCTTTAAGTATCGCTTGGGTCCCATGCTCAATACTGAGATATGACATAGCCTAAATTTCACCAGCCGCCACTGATAATTAGATAACTGCACAAATAATTCATAAGGAAAATAATATGTTAAGCAACTCACCTAAGTTACATACGTAACTTGCGTTGTGAGAATGCTCACAAGAGTGATCTGTACTAATTGTAAAATTATCATGAATAGACATACATAATATTATTATACAAACAATGTTTAATGCAATTGAAAATTGATAAGATATAAGATATTAAATGTTGTTTGCGAAACAAATGAGGAGGAGGAACAGGTAGCAAGTAGGCTTAGGTGGTACATATATTTATCGATCATGTACGTACAGACATATATTTACGTATTAGTGAGAGAATGAAGAACTGAAGAGATGTTAGGTAAGTGATTTAAAATATTGTTAGTTTTTAAATATGTTTTGCAAGTTAATGTAATTCTCATTTATAAATTTTTTTAAGCATTTTTTGAAGATATGTAAACTTCTAATTTCTTTTATCATTACAGGTAGCAGATTATATAACTTCGGTCCATAGTAAAATATAAACCTTTGGGTATGAGATTTTCGATAAAGAGGTACCTGAACTGCCATTTCAGTCTGGCTCCTGGTTTGATAATCATGTTTGACAACGTCCGGCTGTAATTTGTGCACCCATAGCATAGTGTGGTATGTATATAGCTTTCTTACGTTAAACATATTTAATTCTGTGTAAAGAAGTGCTGATGGATATCGGTTGCTTTTTTTAAATAAGATTTTTAATAGTGTGTTTTGTATTACTTGCAAACTTTTTTTTTTTGTTCTCGTATAAGCCACCCCATATTGTTATGCAGTATCTTAGCGTAGACTCAGCCAAAGCCTAGTACACATTATACAGATTTTTTTTGTTAAGAGTGTCCCTTAGTTGATAGAATTTGTATGTTAATCTTCTGAGTTTTTTTTACGAGATAATCTACGTGTTCCCTCCACCGAAGATACTGATCAATCATCACTCCTAAGTATTTAACATGTTTTATTTTATCTAGTGTATCACACTTACAGTAAGCTGCATCATTACAATCATTTCTATGAATCTTTAGGTAGGATGTTTGTGGTTGATTAGTATCGATGGTTGTAAACGTTATAAATTTGGATTTGCCAATATTGAGACTCAGCAGACTCTCGTTTAGCCAACACTGTATGTGTTTCATAGAGTTTTCTGATTTTTCGTACACTGCATTCCAGGAATTATCCACAAATATTATTGCCGTATCGTCAGCGTAGGAAACTATATGTTCTTCTACATTTTTTAATAGTGCCAATTTGTTTATATAAATTAAGAACAAGATAGGGCCTAATATTGTTCCCTGCAGGACGCCTCTGGTAATTGTTAGTGGTTCACTTATGGTGTTGTTTATTTTTACTTTTTGCAGTCTATTCGTTAGATAACTCTGGAATAATTCAAGAACAACACCTCTAATGTTAATATCTTTTAACCTTTCTAATAATATTGTATGATCGACGGTGTCAAATGCTTTGGCCAAGTCCAGAAATACCGTTAGGCATTTATTGTTTTCATTTAAGGCATTTACAATTTTTTGAATAAAGTCTGTAACTGCGTCTTCAGTGCTGACTTTATTCCTAAAACCAAATTGGTTCTTAGTCAGAATATTAAATTTCTCTAAATAGCTAGATAATCGAGCTTTTAAGGAATTGTCAAAAATTTTCGCTATATTATTAATTACTGAGATTGGTCTATAATTTGTAAAAATGTGTTTATCACCTGCCTTGTAAATTGGGGTGGTTATAGTTTCCTTCCATAAAGTAGGTATTTGTCCGTTTAAAAAACATAGATTTATTAGATATACCAGAGGTTTAGTAATATATTTATGGATAGCTTTTATCGTTTGAACTGATATTCCATCGGGACCTGGAGCAGTATTATTTTTTAATTTATTTATGTATATTATAACTTCATTTTCTGTTACAGGTTGCAAAAATAAGCTGCCAGATTCTATATGATGTTCAATATTAGTTGGTTCAGGATGCTGAGAGTTTTTACTTATTTTATCTACCCTATATTTATAATAAAATCATTAAAGCGATCAGCCTTTTCTTTATCACTAGTTAACGGCTGTTTATTATTATCGATGATATTATATCCTTCTGTTTTTTTTCTGCCACAATTTGAGGCTTCATTAATTATTTGCCAAACTTTTTTTGTAATTTTGGTGAGCATCATTTAATTGATTCCTGTAATGATCATTTTTTTGTGCGGCTTATTAATTTATTTATATATATATATAAGATAATTAGATCACATTTTCGGTGCTTTTGTTAATCTTAACTGGTTAAATATGGAAAAAATGAGATACCACTAAGTATCATGTTTTTATTCAGAAACTTCTAATGACTTCGTCTCCTATCTATCTTAAAGAAAAGTTTGTGTTCAGAACTACCAAATACAATTTAAATATTAGATTTCCTAACACTTACAATGCTTTTACACAATACGGCTGTGTTCACCCGACCATTTAATTTCAATGCAGTACAAATCTACAACAGTACACCCAATAATTTTAAATACCTTTCTGTAAATTAGTTCAGGAAAAAATTAAGACATCTCTCAAATTAACAATATTGATTGTATGATAGTTGTGTATTGTTGTTAGTATCCTTGTACAGACCGTAAAGCTAAAAGTGTTACATTTTAAATAGTTTAATAGATGGCTTATACAGTGTGTTCCTAAAGTATGGAATAAATTCATTATTTCTTAAACTGAAAATATTTAGAAAAAATCCTCGGACACGTCGATTTTTAATTTCAGTTGTTCACCTTATCCTTAACTTTTTTTTTGTCATCACTGTTTCCGATATGACGTCATTGATATATTTTTTAAATGGAACACCCTGTATATTTCTCCATTTTTGGATTCTGCTTCAACAACTGATTCCAAATATGTATCACACTAAGGGTCTAAAATTGATAAGTTGGAAGATACGGCCATTAAAAAAGTAAACTGAACACATTTTTTATTAATTTTTGAAGTAGGCTAGTTTTTTGTTTGTTTTTATTGTTTTATGATTATCGTCTTTGACAGTGAATCACTTAATAATACTTTACCCCAGTAGTGGTTTCTCAATAATTGTTGTCGATTTATTTTCATTTATAAAATGAGTGTATCTGTAAAGCAGAGAATTGAAATTCTTACTAAATATCCAGAACGACCAACTCAATCGACAGTGAGTAAAATTTAAAAAATTTAAAGAGACTGTTACGGTGAAAGATTTACCCAAAACAGGTCGCCCAGGTGTTGATGAAGATACAAAATTAAATATTTTACTGGCTATTGAAGAAAATTAGAAAAAAGTTTGCGATAGTGAAGTAGGCTTCAGGGGAAATTGTAATTTTGTTTCGAGACAATTTTGGCGGCAGGAGCTACCCTCCAAGTCAATAAAACGATGCAACTGAACATTATGAATTATCCCACCTATTACTCAACTTCTCTTTCTCAAGTTTACTTTCAGTATATAGAGTTTTTTTCAGTTGCTTCTATGAGAGAGACAGAGAGGGAACGTGAGTTATGGAATAGTATGTCATGTGTTGCGACTAAGTCACCCTTAGTAATCACTAGGGCTGTCAAAATTGTTCCGTGGGACAGTGGTGTACGCGAAATTAACTAATACGAGAAACAATAAACTGTTACAATTTATAACAATGTATGTAAAACTTACCGTCTTAACTAACTTGATGAACTAGCTTGCTTACCACAAACTGGAGAAGATGTGTAGCCATTTTGCAGCAACAGATATGTTTCTATGGTTGTCTCCATGAGTGATGTTCGCTTTAGTGAAAATATATTCTTATATCTTGAAAACGACCGTTCGACATCTACTGATGTAATGCACATATACGTAAAATAGTCTTTGAACGCACTTAACGGATCTGGGGCTGCACCATCACATATTTGTCTTAATTTGGTAAAACCGGAGTCTTTATTTAACACACTTGCGAACTTTTCTTTAACGCGCTCATTTGTTGCGTCACCTATATCATGTAGCAGTAGATTTACTTCGTCCACTATTTGCAGTGACTTCGCTAACGACAACGCACTGTTTTCTAATTTTTTTATGCTTTCATGTAATGGTTTATAGTTCTTCGCAATATTTTTTAAAGCTGTTTCAACGGAAATATCTTCGAATTTTGTCCGACTTTCCTTAATAGCTGCAGCCTCATCTGGATTGAATTATAGTATCACAGCTTTTATTTGTTGGAAATATTCAGCATAATGAAAAGCTGCCTGCAACCATGTTGTCTAACGTGTAAGAATCGGCTGTGGTGGTTCAAAAATACCGGGACACTTGCTATGAAATGCACGGAGACGTTTAGTAGATTTAAGAAACACTTTTTTGTACTTGCTATTAATGCATCCACCTCTGGAAAACCTTTTCGAATAGTTTCTGCCAAAAGATGTAAAGCATGCACTTTACACGTAACATGTATAAACGTACAACCTTGTTCTTGCAAAGAACGGGCTACCGAACGTATTGTCACGGCGCCATCAGTCACAAACATCAACACTTGACTTTTTGACAGTTAAAAATTTTTCTAACGTCTCCAGCACCACCCTGGTAATTGTTTCGCTAATACACTGACTTAGTCTTTTGCTAGCTAGTAACAGTGGAAATGTCAGTTTAAGAGGGTCCAGTACTCGTACTATAACATTTAAAATAGAATTTTTTTTACAATCTGTTGTCTCATCAACAGAAAACCACAGCCGTGTATTTTTTAATTCACATTTAATCTTATTTACCATGTCCACGTGTACAGTTGGTAGATAGCTGGGCATTGTATTTATTCCAGAACTCTCGAAATGGTTGTTTATCGAGTATGTGCAGAGGAACATCACAGACATTCAGCATTAATAGTAAATCAAACATAAACTGTGTTGTCGAGGGCACGCCATTTTTTTTATTATTATGGTGTACACTATTTATGTGAAGTCCACAACCACGCTTATCCCAGCACATCAGATCTTTCTCACACACTTTATAAATTATTTTAGCACCATCATAGAATAAATCCGGGAATTCACCTATGAATTTATTCACTGTGTCAGTAAATAGCTGTTTTCTACCCCTGCGTACGTCTGCCGTGCTTTATTATTAAATTAATGTCAACAATACAGTACAACAAATAAAATAAAAACACAAAAACAATATGCAATACGCCCAAGTGACTTAACGTGTACACAACTCGAAAGCTAATAATAGACTAGGCTGGAGAAAGAGTTTCGCGGTCAAGGTGAATGCCGGCGACAGTAAGTACATCTGTACTCTACGACCATGATACACAGAAACGATTTGCAGTTTTAGTAATCACTAATTATTATTGCTAAGTATATTGAAAGCAGAAACGTATGAATAATGATCTGATTTTAGTTTAAGAGGGTGAAATTGTCCAGTGTGATTATTTTAGAGTAAAAAGTTTATTGTGGTGGGAAGTTTTTCTGTGTCATTTGATTTCTCCGGCACCCGTATTTGCGTATGATAGATCGAAATTTATCTACGCATCTACGTTACTAATATTTATAAAAATCTTTCTGTATAATACAAGAGTGACTCTCTATGAGGTACATGAGTTTTTCAAATTTGAATAAAATAACTGAAGGCTGGAAAGTATGGTACACAATACTCAATCATGTTACCATGTGCCAAATTGGGGTCTCGATGAGCGCAGTCCATACTGCACTGCTTTTGGGGATATGGCATTAAATCTTCTTTGTTTTATTTTGAACCCCAATAGCTTTGTTTTGTTTGTAGGAGCCAGGTCGGAACGGGCAGTGCACATAGCTTTATGTGTCGACTGTGCTCATTGAGACCCCAAATGTGGTACATGGGAATATGAGGGCACTTATAGAGTACTGTGTATTGCACTTTCTAGCCTTAAGTTAGTTTTTGTTCCTGATATATCCCATCGTAGATCCAATTCCTTAGCTACGCTACACCGATGAGGGGCAATAACTACGAAACACGTGTCCGTAGCTGCATAGTTTTTTTTTGGGGATTCTTTGCATTATATTGAATATCAATAGCTCTATGTTTGCTTTGAATAAAATATCTTAAACCGTATAAAGTTTAAAAAAAAAGACAAACGTTTTTAACAATTTTTAACACCGCATCTTTTGGAAACTAAACCATTTTGGACCTATGTATGTTCATAGAACTTTATCAAATCCAAATGATCAACCCTTAAATATTCTAAAGTACTTAACGACCAGCCGTCAAAAATAAATAGTCAATTTTCTATTTTTATTTCCACTATTGAAAGAGATTTCTATTCTCTTAGAATTTGTTTGTATTTTATCTTTACAAGATAATGTTTGGTTCCTAAAAAGAAGCACTAATTTTCCCGATCTCTCTCGAGGGTTTACAGTTAGTTGACAAAGGATAAAGTTACCTTTATATATTAAGGGTAAGTCTTCCCTGGAGATCCTGGAGGCCTTCCACTTTCAAGAAAAAGTAATTTAACAGGAATAAAAATTTAATAAACATTAATTTAGAAACGGGTAATAATAACGGTAATTTGATATAAAAATATAATGTGTCAGGTAAAATGGCAGTTTCATTTAATTTGCAACTAACATTTTATAAAAAGAATTGTTTGACATATTTTAATTATTACATCAGCCTGTACTTATTGAAGTTGCCATTATGCCATTTAATTTCACATTTTAAAATTTATAATTATTTTTGTAAATTGAGTTTCACGATTTCTTTTTTGTTTTACTTAACTGTGGAATAATACGGCGACTGACTAATTAGTAGGGCTGTCAAAAATGTTCCGTGGGACAGTGGCGTACGCGAAATTAACTAATACGAGAAACAATAAACTGGTATGTTTCTATGGTTGTCTCCATGAGTGATGTTCGCTTTGGTGAAAATATATTCTTATATTTTGAAAACGACCGTTCGACATCTACTGATATAATACACGCATACGTTCTTTAAACGCACTTTACGGATCTGGCGCTGCACCACCACATATTTGTCTTAATTTGGTAAAACCGGTGTCTTTATTTAACACACTTCCGAACTTTTCTTTAACGCGCTCATTTGTTGCATCACCTATAGCGTGTAGCAGTAGATTTAGTTCATCCACTATTTGTAGTGACTCCGCTAACGACAACGCACTGTTTTTTAATTTTTTTATGCTTTCATGTAATGGTTTATAGTTCTTCGCAATATTTTTTATAGCTGTTTCAACGGAAATATCCTCGAATTTTGTCTGGCTTTCCTTAATAGCTGCAGCCTCATCTGGACTGAATTGTAGTATCACAGCTTTTATTTGTTGGAAATATTCAGCATAATAAAAAGCTGCCTGCAACCATGTTCCCCAACGTGTAAGAATCGGCTGTGGTGGTTCAGGAATACCGGGATACTTGCTATGAAATGCACGGAGACGTTTAGGAGATTTAAGAAACACTTTTTTTGTACTTGCTATTAATGTATCCACCTCTGGAAAACCTTTTCGAATAGTTTCTGCCATAAGATGTAAAGCATGCACTTTACACGTAACATGTATAAACGTACAACCTTGTTCTTGCAAAGAACGGCCTACCGAACGCATTGTCACGGTGCCATCAGTCACAAACATCAACACTGGACTTTTTGACAGTTCAAATTTTTCTAACGTCTCCAGCGCCACCCTGGTAATTGTTTCGCTAGTACACTGACTTAGTCTTTTGCTAGCTAGTAAGAGTGGAACTGTCGGTTTAAGAGGGTCCAGTACTCATACTATAACATTTAAAATATAATTTTTTTACAATCTGTTGTCTCATCAACAGATAACCACAGCCGTGTATTTTTTAATTCACATTTCATCTTATTTACCATGTCTACGTGCTCAGTTGGTAGATAGTTACATAACTTTGTACGACTTGGTAACTTCACCTGTATTATGGCCCTTGGCGTGTAATAGCCCTCGGCTAAAGCCTCGGGCTATTATCTTCACACCGTGGGCCCTAAACACTTACTTTACGCCCTTGATACATAAATAACTATTTTTTGTCTTTGCATTTCTGTATTTAATTAGATAGATATATATTGCCGGCACCGTAAAGGAATTTATTTTCTTCAATATTATTGGCCTGATCAGAATAGGACTTGGAAAACCATGAGCGAAAAATGAATTCCACAACTTTGATATCGTTTTTAAATAAAGATGAACAAATCTGTACTCAAAAGAAGTTGTGTAGATTCTCTATTAGAGCTTCTAATTAATTTTCAGGACGAGTTAGGTCACCATTGTATGTATGAAGCTTATTCTTCCACAGCACCCTTGTAGACATCAAAATGTACAGATACTTCTGCATATATGCATGTATTACAAATATTGTTTGTTTAATATTTTACTAAATGTTTATGTGCGGGTAAATGCAGGCTTCTGATTCTGACAGCTGTCAGCTGGCTGATTAAAATTTGTGTCACTGAAATTATTTGTGAAATAACTAGTTCAAGAGTCTGTTATGAAACAAACAGGCACTAACGATAATTGATTTGGTTGAGAGATCGCATTTCCGAGAGCGTAATATTATAATTTTCCTGAAAGTGAAAGATAGTGTGTCAAAACTAAATATTGCGACTAAGACCAGAGTGCATCATAACTAAAAATTAAAGTCTAGAATAAATTAAAAATACTATTTCTGTGAACTAAAAAGAATGTGAGCTTTTCACATTTTAGAATAAAGATCTAAAATAGGGCTTCCTCTTCAAAATCTTCAAAAAATGACCAGGTTTTTTCGACTACAAAATAAAATAAAAATATTTCTTTTTCTTTTTTGGGACTTACTACCATATGAATAATTCTTCGTTATCTAAAAAATATCTATCTATCTTGAAATAATGAAGACGATAATTCATTAGATACAATAACTACTGTCCATTAAATTCACCAGATCTGAATCTTCTATATAACTTTATACGAGAAAATTTATTTTCAGAGGAGAGAACTGGTCGGAGATTGTGCAATATAATAGAAGGCATTTATGGCCACTCAGAATCTCATATCGATATCTTTATCCACTTGAAGGTCATCATTATAAGTAAAGACCGCATCTCAGGTGGTAATTTTGTGAATTACAGGGACAGACTCTGCTCTTGTGCGTATGCATCAATATTTTCAGGTGCAAAAATGATGTGCAATACAAAATAGACAATATCTTACCTTATACTTTTGACGGGTGATTTTTGTAATGTCTAAAATTAGATGAATGCTGGTCATTTAACACAAAAAATATTGCACTGTAACATTTATTTTTTGGCACAAGAATAAAAGTATATTATTAATAATTGAAAGGGTGGATGGATAAAGATGTTAATTAGCAAATTGCTAATTTGCCGGAAAAACGTTTTTAACACCTTTATTCACCAGAGACACGGAGTTATGTTGTTTCTTAGCTCCTTTATCCATTGAGTAACTAAGCATCTAGTCATAGAAACATAACGAAACATTGGTGATAAGTTGTAACATTACAACATCTTAATCGAATAGAACGTTCCAATTTTTTAACCAATATCAGCTAATACCTTTATCCATCCCTTTAATTGTTCTAAATGATTTGGAGTTAGATTTTGGCGCCTGTCATTAAAAATCCATTTGTAGTTTCAAAAGGACCGTTCCACGTCCGTCTATAGACGAAACTGCAGCGTATTTTAAATACTCAAAGTTTTAAAACGTTCGATTCTCATACACACAAGATAACTTTTTTATAACATTTGCAATAAAGTTCTGTGCCATTAGACTCTAGTTCCGGGTTATTTTGTATCAACCGGTACACGGTATTTCGCGGAGGAACCCGTCGAGACATGTTTTCACAATAACACAATCAAATATCTAAGACTCTATCGATCAAAATGCTAATCGTCGGGCTACAAGCTCACACGTGTCTTCAATTACGATTTATGTAGGTGGTGGAGATTCTACCGTACACGTATGTCTGCTTGTATATTTATTTGAACTACGACATATTATAGGCTGGATAAGTTATACAGGGTGAGTTCTAACTTATTTTATTAAATTTAAAGGATGGTAGATCCCTTCATGGTATGTTCATATAAAAACAAATAAAAAATCTGTGCTATAGTTTCCGAGAAAAAAAATTACTCCAACATTTGAGATTCTATTAACTGACCTGTCTCAACCGAAAAGAAATTAAGATAGGTTCAGTGACTACGACGTTGACCTTATTTTTTACAATAATTGATTCACCACTTTCTGCCACTTGTCTCTGATGGCATTTTTTAACATAATCCCTTCAAACGCGCCGACTGTTGATCTCGACGTAAATGAAAGTCGGCACCGTTTGTGCTACCGCACACTATGACGAATAGGGAGGGGATGAAGTTATACTGCAGGAGCTTTTTACTAAACATTCAGTAACGTTATTGTTAGTGATTGAAAAGGTTACTATTTTTTCATTTAATTTTTGAGAATGTACGTAGAAATTGGATAAGAAGGGATCAACTTATTTATTGTAATATGGCTACTCTTGTGACTACCTAATAAATTAAAAAAATTGTTAAGTGTTAATAAATTATGAAACTAATTAAATTAAAATAAGTTTTGTAAATTGTTAGTGAAAATAATTGCTATTGTGAATCGTGAGACCTGAATACCCCTCTGTCTCCATATTCATACGTGGTCGAATATTAAAGCCCGCCGAATAGCCGCTTTCACGCTTTTTGTGAAGTTTTTTTTTAATGATTTATCATTTGAACTAAAAAACTGGAATAGGATAACTTTGTGGGTGATTTTCTAACGTTTTTTGTATCTTTGCAATTTACAACGAACTTAGATAAACAAATCATGTTGTTCGCGTCATAAGTGGGTCAGATGAGCAATGCAGCGGTCCACAAAAGTTTAACAGTATTTTAGGTAAGGTAGGTCAGTTTTTCAACTTTCTTTTTTATTTTTTTTTTTTGCAATTCGTGTTATTAATATCAACAGGAACCTCTCCTAAAATTACACAGTTAAGTTGGCGTTCACCCTGTATAAGGCTATATAAGGATGACACGCAAAATCGTGTTTGGTTATGGTGCTTTTAGATCATTACTTTTTAAAATGAAACTCATCGAAAATTCCTTCTGTGATAGTGATGGAAATGTTGGAGATATTAACCATTTGCTATTTCATTGCAATTATAAATCAGTTTCCATAAATTTTCAGGCAAATAAATTCATAGAGAATGGAATACTTCTACCTTTAGATAGCATTTCTTTGTTATATTTAGTGAATGGAAATGTAGAATGTAAACACATATTCTGGAAATTTATTAAGTTATATCTTGTAAAAATTGAGGTGTTGATAAGTGCCTCTGTTCTTACCCATTATTGAATTGCCCTCTCACCGTTGTTGTCTTGTGTCTATGTTAAAGATAAAGCCGTCATGAAGGGTACCTTGACGTGAAATATGTGTCCCTGTCCAATAGTCCCTGTGTTGTAGAATTTAGTTGACGGTATTGTTTTTATTCGTATTAGGTTAGTAGGTGTTAGGTTTAGGGTTCTATATCTTGAGAATGTTTTGTTTATTTTTACTCGTTATAGTAGATATGCGGTTTGTGTTTAACATAAAATAACAGCGTGGCTGTATGGAGATATTCAAAGCCATTAAAAAAAAGTTATAACAGATCTCTTGCGATCGTAAAAGAACTTACATTTAATTTAGTTATTTAGTACAGTTTATTGCAAACTTATTTGCAACATAAAAAAATGTCGGCTCCTTTGATCCCTTTATCACCGTCTAAGTAACCGACGATTTTTATGTTGCAAATAAATTTGAAATAAACTATACATAACAATGTTATATTTTGCAAGACATTAGTAATATACAATAAAATAACATGAGAGAAGATTATTAATTAATTCTTAAAAAAAAATGTGACCATTGCATTTTACAATACTTAATCTCATTTTGTCACTTGTACGTGAGTTGTACGTAAACCCGTAACTGGAATGACTACCTGTGATGCGGCCTTTAGTCATAAGCTTCTAAACAGAATTTTCTTGTCCCACCCGGTTGTTTCTCTTCTATCTGTACAGTACAATAAAATCGTATCAATACAGACGTGTACAAAATAGATAATTTTCAATTTACCACCTGAATGAATGAAAATATGTAAGTAACTCAAGGTGAAATATGATTTTCACTTGTCTTTGTGTTAAGATAGATGCGAGACCATTTTACAAAATAAGTTTTCCCTGTGAAGTGATAACAATCGTCCGCTAAGTTTAGGTGTTGAGTGTTGAAGTAGGCTTATTACAATGTGCGATATAGCTCCTCTACATGATGTATACATGTACTTCACAATGAACTACCTATTATTGTGTCGACACTCATTCAAAGTCTTGCGCGAAGCTTCCCTTCTGGCCTGTCGCCAGATAGATAGATAGCTGCTATACACACCCAAATATAGCCCATTCTGTGGCTTTTCTAAACACTTCACCTCAAACTCCTACTTTTCTCAGCCCCTGCCTTCTTTAACTTTCCTTTATAACTCTTCCAATTTTATACAATAATAAAATATTATGTGCCATACCTACCACATCGTTCACTATGCTCTCTCTACATTATTATCGCCCTGAATATTTTATTCTGTTCATACAGAGTTCTATCACATCACACAGATAACGAAATATTATTCTATTTTGTGCCACCTTACTCTGTATGCATTCAAAATGCCGGATTTATGATTTACTTGCACAGCAAATATTGTGCGAACACTGTGAACTCAGTTTTATTTCTGCAAGTACAGGGAGTGGATTCGCAATGGGTTAATTGAAAATATTGATAATATAGAAGAAAGGAAACTCTTATTAACGCCTATTAAATAGTATTTTCCTCAAAATTTGGTAACAGGTATACCTAGTTTTAAAAAATATATGATGATATCACAGCCCCACAAAAAAAAAAAATTTTCTGACCTAGCAATGAGACGAGTATATCCTTATGTATTTTTGGTCGCTGAATCCGGTGCAAAAAAAGTCGTACACCCCCAAAAAAAAATTTTAGAGCCAAAAAACACCCCCTGAATCGTTTTGTTTAATATTTTCGGGAAAAATTGAATGTATTACGATAAAAATAAAGGTGAATTGCAGCGGTCACCCTATCGGTATAAAACGCACCCCCATCGAGGGTGAGAACCACCCTCATCTGCCATCAAACCAATTGATAACGACAATGACTTAAAAACATCTAAAAATATTTAAGTTTCGTTAGGTTTGCAATAAACTGACGTAGAATTCACGTAATACCCCAAAACTACCCCTATAGCGTTATGAAAAACAACCCTTAACTTCAATTACAGAAAAAAAGAAAGGAAAAAACATAAAATTTGGTAACGATTTTATTATATGGATGTTCTTATTTACAGAGATCCTTATGGCTAGGATATTAGCAGTCATTTGTCACCAATCTTAACACCATTTGGGTATAAAATGCATCCCTGAAGGGGGTGAGAAGTACTTTTACGTTAGTAGCTTTTAATTCGTCTCTTTTTAATCTTTTTTTTTATGGTATCTTTTAACTTTATTTTCAAACGATCTTCTTACTGACTGTCGTTTGTGTTGTTCTTTCGTGTCTCTTTTCAGAGACCAACACTAGTCTGCTATCATGTGATCGTCCCATCTTTCTTGATATCGTTTTTCCATTTCGGCTATGTCCTGGTGGAAACGTTCCCCTTGTTCTTCACAATAGTCACCTAAATTTTCCGGGAAATGATCAAGATGGGAATCAAGAAAATGAATTTTCAAACTCATATTACACCCTAGATTCTTGAAATTTTTTATCATTTCTTCGACAAATTCCTTGTACTTTTCAGCTTTTTTATTTCCCAGAAAATTTTCCGTTACTTTCTTAAAACTTAGCCATGCTTTTTCTCTTTTGGTTTCATTTTAGTTATGAAAACATCATCCTTCATGATTTCATAACGCTATAGGGGTAGTTTTGGGGTATTACGTGAATTCTACGTCAGTTTATTGCAAACCTAACGAAACTTAAACATTTTTAAATGTTTTTCAGTCATTGTCGTTATCAATTGGTTTGGTTGCAGATGAGGGTGGTTCTCACCCTCTATGGGGGTGCGTTTCATACCGATAGGGTGACCGCTGCAATTCACCTTTATTTTTATCGTAATACATTCAATTTTTCCCGAATATTAAACAAAACGATTGATTAAAATGATAACATCATTTTCAGAGCGTTATCTCATACTCTATTCAGGGAGTGTTTTTTTGGCTCTAAAATTTTTTTTTTGGGGGTATACGACTTTTTTTGACCCCGGATTCGGAATCAGCGATCAAAAATACATAAGGATATACTCGTCTCGTTGCTAGGTCAGAAAACTTTTTTTTTTTGTGGGGCTGTGTATTCTATTGAAACATTAATTTAGCTTTTTTATATATTTTTTTGCAAACTTCCTGACTTTTTTCTCACTCAGACAGCATTTATACATTATTTAACATTTTACTAACAAATAATAATAATATTGCGCAGAATAGTAACTAGATGTATGTATTTGTATCAGCAATCAGCATAGGTACACATACGATATACGATGTCGGTAGGATACGCTGCTTGTACCTACCGAGTAAAGTAACGATTACTTTTAAAAGCAGGTATTCGGTACTTCGGGTATTTGCGAGTAACGAATACAAAGTAACGAATACTCTATTACCCGCCCAACACTAGTCACTGAGTTTTAGCCGAACGGCTTGTTAGAATTGTGTCATTATCACGTTGGTCTATCATAGCCGCATGCGGGGTGTAGATTCTTGATACAAAATGCAGGATCTGCCATACAGGCATCGGAATCTCTCATATTTGTCCAGTTAGTTCGTTTACAACGTTACGTGAACTGTACAAAAGCACAGTCGTTATGAAGTGGATAATTTTTATGTTATGTTAGATAATTTCATGAAGTGGATAAACTGATTTTCCATTTCACGAACTGGATAGAAGTGTCCAGACTGTGAAAAAAATGTGATTACACGATCAAACTCCAGTTCTCGAAGTGTATGTCCATTTCACGCAATGGAAATTATGCAAAGTGGGTACAACATATATAAACACACATATATTCTAATTTATAATTTCCCCTTTCATAGACCATGGGTATATGTTAAAGTGCGCCACTGTTGATTGCTTTATGCGCCCATATATTTTCTAATCTTTCATCGAATACCCTCTCAAAGGAATCAACACTTTTTTGCGGTACACGCTCTATTATTATTATGTTACAATGTAGTCGACAAAGTACGATTTAATCTTTCTAGGGTTCGTGTTGGGCTCTGACTTATTTCCAGATAAGTGGGAATGGAAAAAGTAAACACTTTTTCTTAATATTTATTTTTCCCACAAACAGCGAGTTTCGAATAGTATTGAATTTAAGGAAATTAAAATTACTTCTCTTGCCCACTGCGCTACCGAGCTCGGTAGCGCAGTGGGCCAGAGTGTTAAGTGACAAACGTAGCTGGTTTAGTGCCTATCAACTACCGGGTTCAAATCTCGGTTTCGATTCTGGGAAAGTCAAAGTGTTTGGTTGTGTGTCTGCGTTTTTTTCAACTATGTAACCCCTGTCCGAGCAGTTTCGGCTTTGGTTTGAGGGTTATCTAATTTATGTGGTGTGTTTTATGTTTACATTGTATTCATGTTTCTTTTCTTTATAAATTAATTCACAAAAGAGCGTAGCGTCAAGGTCCCGAGGGTATTAGTTATCCTAATGTAGTTCCGAGAGGTTGAGCCCTTTATGAGGCCGTAGTAGTTTAAACAACTTTTTGTAGATCACATCTGTCATATTCGGGTTCTTGCACACAACTGACAGTTGCAGCTGCTCGTGCTCATCAATATAGATTATTAGAAATAATCTGATGAAAAATATAAATGCGAAATGCCACTTGCACAAGGAAATTAACGTGCATTTAATAATAACAACAATAATAATAAATCATCTTTCCAGCTCCGAAAGATTTGGTCTTCTGAACTTTTGGGGAAGAACAAGGTGTCTGCGACTAACATGTTTGTTTTTCCGGTTCCATTTTACAGCATCGTCTTAAACATCCAACAATTTCTAAGGGTTGTCTACGATGGACGTGTTAATCAGAATCCTTACGGTGTTGGGTGTACCGGAGTCCTACTTCTTTTGTGTTCTTCTGACAAGCTACTCAATGAGACTACTCAGTTCACCCCAATGTCTTCACCATATCCTTCTTCAATAGAGTGATCTTGAAAAAGATGCACGATGCATTTGTACATTGAATGGATTAACTAGAACATGAAAGTTCCTTGATTTGTCTAAAATTTTAAAAAATACGTCGGAATTACTATAATTTAAATCATAATTATCTTCGATAGATTGACTGACTGACAAATCCTACCGACTGCGCCACTGAAATAACTTCAATTCTGAACTTGGTTTTTAAAAAACTATTATTCTCTATAATTAAACCAAAAGTACACCAAAAGTACAAAAAATTAGTTGAATAATGTACAAGTAAACTGGCAGCGATCTGCTTTACAGAAACAGAAGAAGATAATAACTGAATAATTACAATTTGTTATGGTATATTCAAAATAGTGCTGATTACAGCAAGCGCTGATCCTAGTAAAGATCATTCATTGTCCTTATATTACTCGTGTGATTCGGAGGCCACGGGAGGACTGTGCGGCATCGGTTCTCCCAAAAATTAAAAACATATCGTGTTTATTATATTAATGTTCTGGTGGAGTTTAGCAAAGTTATTGCACCATTCAGCCACGAATTAAAAAAACATAAAACACACCACATAAATTAGAATAAATGTTTACTGAAGCAAATGTAATCATTTGATGATATGGAAAATGAATAAAAGTATCAATTTAAACGATCGAAATGTTCGCCTTTAGCTTCAATAGAATAATCAGTTCGACGATTTTTGAAAATATCATTCATATTTCGTCAATGTCGTACTGTTGAAAATGAACAAAGGGTGCTTTTAAAATAAAACATTCAGGAGTGGGTTGCAACCTTTGATGTAAAGATAACACTGACATAGTTTTCCACGAAACGCCAAAAACACTATACACTACACTCGACGCACGTTTCGTCAACCAAGTTGGCATCGTCGAGATGATTAAAACTAACTTTTGCTAACAATGTATCCTATTTATACCTAAATTATTGTCACGGTTCGGTGAACCCATTAACCAATAAAGCGGGCTATTTGGGATAGGATAATACGAATACTGACAGTATTCGTATTATTTTTACACTTTGTTATTTCCAAGTTTTCAAATGTATCCAGCTGACTAGTATTTGTTACATTCCTAATTAATTTTAAATTGCTAATATCTAATTTATGGTTGTTCTCAAACGCATGTTGGGCAACACTAGATTTATCTGTTCTTCCATATTTAAGATGGGCCATATGCTCTCCGAATCTAGTTTGAATTAATTGTCCAGTTTATCCAACATACTTTTGATTACAGTCCTTACAGCTAATTTCGTAAATCCCGGACTTTTCATTTGTTTCAATTTTGTCTTTTGGATTGCCTAAAAGTAGTTGTAGTTTATTTCCCGATGAATTAACCACTGTCATATCTACATCTTTAAAATCTTACCAATACCATGGGTGAATTGAGGATCGAATGGAATCGATACAAATGTCGGATTTACTCTTTTATTTTGAAAGGTCGTGGAATTTCGAAGTGTCTCTTTAAATTTTCGTTTCCTAATTATTTTATCAATTAATTTTACAGAATATCCATGACTCGCAGTTATATCCGTAATCAATGCCATTTCATTTTCAAACCTCTCCTTATTGAGGGGGAAGCTTAATAGACGATGGACTAGAAAATTAAAACTCGCCATTTTGGTGAGAGTCCTTAGAGATATATCAAAGGGGGACATATTTCAAAGTAATACTTGTATACCTATCATCATCCCTCTACCCTACAAGGCTACCCCCTCAAAAAATTGAAATGGCAAGGGGGGTCGAGTGATATATCTTTTGAAAGGCCTTTCAATTCCCTACATAACTGTGTATTTTTTAACTTTTATCGATTCGTTCTTAAGGAAAATAATTTTATTTTTGATGATTATACACAATCGAAATCGTTTAAAATATCTAAAATACACGGCACTGGGTATTAGAATTTATAAAAAAAACTACATTTTTTAGTGCTCTCAAATCAACACGAGTTTTTTCGACAAAAAACACTTTTCTTGTCAGTTTAGTTTTAGAATAATAAAAGACTCATCATAAATATTTGATAGTACTTGAACATTAATTTGTTCACAACCAATTTTAAATCGAGATACATTTTACCAGAGTGAGTTCTCAAAATGGTTTATACCCTTCAGGAGAGAATAGAAATTGTCAGCATTTATTTTAAAAACGATAATTGTGCTAGAGCTACGGAGCGCATATTCAGTAGAAATCACCTAGATAGAAGGGTTGGTTCTCAGTATGTTTTACAATTATTGACAGAATTTATGGGAACAGGATCTGCATTAAGCAAAAAGCATGAACCTCAGCGACCGATTAGGAATAAAGCAGTCGAAGTGGCAGTTCTGGGTCATTTGCAGATGGATAATACTCAATCGATCAGGAAAGTAGCTGAGGCTTCTGGTGTATCACGAAGCAGTGTTCATCAAATTGTAAAGGCCCATAAATTTCATCCATATAAATTTAAATTGGTACACGAATTAAACGAAGATGATCCCGATCGTTGGCTTGAATTCTGTGAGATTTTTAGTGAACAATTAAACGGTAATGCCCATCTACTGTACAATACGTGTTCTTCTGATGAATCGACATTTCAGTTAAATGGGGAGGTAAACAGGCACAATTATTGTAGGTATTGGAATGAAACCAATCCACATTTGTTCATGGAAACTTATACCCAAAGGCCTCAGAAGTTAAATGTTTGGGCTGACATATTAGGGGCTCACATTGTCGGGCCGTTTTTTTATTCCTGACAATTTAAATTGCGAAAGGTACCTCGATCTGTTAGAAAATAATATCGACCCAATGATTACCCAAATCCTCGAAGAAGACGATAATCTTTTAGAGGGCGAACTGTTTTTTCAACAGAATGGGGCACCCCCACATTTTGCTATAGCAGTCCGTCAATTTTTGGATAATCGGTTTCCTGAGCGATGGATTGGAAGAAGGAGGTCTTGTGGAGTGGCCAGCAAGTCACCCGATTTAACTCATTTCTTTCTGTGGGGTCATTTGAAATCGAAGGTATTTGCAACAAAACTTGCATGTCTGGAAGAGTTACGTGAAAGAATTGTTCGAGAATGCTGTTTATTGACTCCAGATGTGTTCAGAAATGTTCGTACAGAATTTCAAGACAGATTATACTACTGTATGGAAGTCGGTGGGGGTCACTTTGAACAATACATACGATAATTTAAACTGCTTCTTTTATTTTTATTTCCCGAACCTAAAATAATGAAATAATTATTTCTCAGGAACGAATCGATAAAAGTTTAAAAAAATGCAGTTATGTATAGAATTGAAAGGCCTTTCAAAAGATGTATCACTCGACCTCCTTTGCTATTTGAATTTTTTGAGGGGGTGGCCGTGTAGGGTAGAGGGATGATGATAGGTATACAAGTATTACATCGAAATATGTCCACCATGGAAACAAGGTCGACGTGTTTCACCAATTTTTAAAAAATTTTTATCACAAAGTTATTCAGGGTGCCTCACTTTTGGTTTGGATACCCTGTGTATCAAATTCTATCTTATATTTATAGTATATCTAAAGTCAGTTGAAGCGCTATAAAAACGCCGACAAAGGAATTTAAACGTCCGACAAAGGGATTTACCCATTTAGTGGATAAAATCCTTTGTCGGCATTTTTATAGTGTTTCAACTGACTTTGGAAATACTTGTCAAAAGTATTCAATTGCAAATGTGATTTAACTGACGCAAAACGACTGTTTAATTTAGAAACTAAGTAATCTATATCAGCGATTTTTGTATCAAACACTGCAATAATATCATCCACATACCTAAACCAAACCCTGGGGAAATACTCGAATGCTTCTTTTGCTTCTGTCTCGAAACTGTTCATGAAGAGACTAGCAATGAATGGTGACAAAGAGTTACCCATTGCTTTTCCTTCTTGTTGTTCGAAGAAATTGTCGTTGAATCGAAAGCAATTTTGTTTTATGCAAAGTTTATTAAGTTGAAGATATTCTTTTACTACATCTTGATTGAGATTGTTTAATTTGCGTAGATCCTTAAGGTATTCCAAGGCCTGTGGCATCGGAACAATTGGAAATAATGAACAAACGTCAAAGGAGATCAAAATTTCACCTTCTTGCAACTGAATATTTTTCAGTAGGATACATTGTTAGCATAAGGTTAGTTTTAATCATCTCCAGATGATCTCAACTTAGTTGGCGAAACGCGCATCGAGTGCAGTGTATAGTGTTTTGGTGTTTCGTGGAAAACTACGCCAGTGTTATAAAACATTCAGTCAAACTTTTTTATTTTTCAAAATACGGTAGCTATGAGGATGAGAATACCATCCCCCAATAAAACAACAGTTTTATTTGCCTTTTCGAAATTAATACAAACAATGCGACTTCATTAAAAAATATGTGTTTTTGAAATATAGATTTTCCAGTAATTAAGCGTTCACCTTCCATCAAACGCTTCTACCATGCCTTATAAATTATCTGAGTATAGGTTTGGTGACGAAAATTTAATTACGTGTGCTTTCGCTTCGGCTGCGTTGTTTAGCCTCTGTTTTTAAGCTTGCAATATGCTTTGTTTAGTGAACATTACCCTTCTTGAGATTGATGTGCTTAAAGTAAAACAATCATTGCTTTAGGCCGGACTCAACTTTTACAAACTTATCAAATTAATTTTCTACGTTATTTTGCCTCGGGCTCATCTCAAAAATTATACTGCTTCTTTAAACCGCTTCTTTATCCTTCGTCTTTTATTGAACTCAATCTGTCACAACCGTCAGCTCTAACACTGAATTTCAGGAAATATAAAATACATAAAATTCGTAAAATATAAAAGAAACGGCGCATTTATTGCGCGACCGGTCCCTTCAAGCAATTGTCTATAAAATGTCAAGTTATTTGTATCAAAATGTGTTATGTTATGTTATAACTAGATCGCGCACAAAATTTGAAATATACACTATCAAGAAATAAATAAGTAAATAACACCACGGAAATTGCAAAGTATACAATAAGCAAAAAATAATTTATTACTTACAAAATATTTAAAAAACATCAATCCGTTAAATAAAAATAATGATCTGAACCATATTTGGCAGGTAGTTAGCTGGACCAGTCTAGTATTCAGTAATTATTGAGTCAATATTAGTTGTTTGCTAATGTGGTAAAATGTACTGCTGAAAAGTTATATTTTAAGCGTGCATTTTCACCAAGTATCCAACTTAATCTATAAATCCCCGTTAGTTAAAATTTTTCTGTTAGTAATACTTAAAAACGAAAACAAAGAGTTCTTCCTAATTATCATATAGATCTAATACATAAAATTACAAGTAATAGTGGAACGTATTTTTATTATTAATAAGAAATACGATTACTTAGTTTCATGACACCAAGTAAAATATACGTATTTCTTATTACTAAAAAAAAAATACGCATCTTTATACAGCGTATCCGTAAAGTATGGAATAAATTCTTTATTTCTTAAACCAAGTATATTTAGAAAAAATCCTGACACGTCGATTTTTAATTTCAATTGCGCACCTCATCCTTTGTATTTTTGGTTATGCCGTCATCACTGTTTCTGTAATGACGTCATCGACATTTTTTTAAATGGAACACCCTGTATATTACGTTTGGGATTTTTTCCGTCAGTTGATAAATTTCATATATTTTGCACATTATATTTACACTAATTTCTTTTACCTAGACAGGGTGATTCGCGAGCAATGTGCCATAGCCTAATGGCAGAGAGAGCACTTCAAGGCAAGTCTAGATCTACAAGGAAAACATTTTTTTGACCAAAGGTTAAGAAGATACAGGGTGTCTTATGCATTTGGTCTGACAATTCAAGTAGCTATTCTTTGCAACGGATTGGATGTAATCGAATGAAATTTACCAGTAACATTCCTCACCTGGGAATTGTTAGAATGGCGTACTTAGTTTTGAAAAATCCGGGGCCAGACTCGGTCAAAAACTTCCCTCTTCGTTTTTGACAAAAAAGTACACTTTTTTATCGCAATTCTGGAAAATTATTAGCGGATTCGGAAAGTTTAGAAAAAATTCTATCAGATTAGCGAATCAATTTTGACGGCACACCTAAACCGTTTCGACAAAAAAATCTCAAAACAATTTAGCGCATGACAACTACACTTTGACCGGGCATTAATTATGTAACAGTTTGATAGAGTCTATTCAAATGCTTCAGATCCATGTCCCTTCTAGACATAGCAAAAAACCTTCCTAACTAGTCGATATGAAGAAGCAAAAACAATACTATAAGAAAGATATATACACAGTTTTATTTTGAAATTGAAAAGTATAGTACCCTATATATTTGTCAATACTTTGACATTATTATTTTGTCTATTTGGTGTTCTAATTGTTCCGCGATTTCCTCGTGTTTCAAAGATGCCTAATCAGTTTACTAATGCCGAATTCGCTAATATCATTTATGTGTATTGGTTTTGCGATGGCAATGCAAGGGCTGCGAACATTTCTTGGTCGACGTACCGCGCCACACTTTCACCAGAGATTTCCAGTTCTCTTGGGAACATGGAAGATTTTCTGGAGCTCACGGAAATGTGGAACGAGCAGTTAGACCGGCCGAAGAAAACATTGTAGAAATTGCAGAGCAAAAACCCTTCGACAAGCACTAGAAGAATGGCACACGTGCTAGGTGTTCCGCAAACCCGTGTATGGAGGGCATTAAAAGCGGTTGCATCCTTACCACATCCAAAAGGTCCAGCGTCTCGAACCAGGTGATAAAGTCGCACGTCTTACATTCTGCCTTTGGATAATGCACCATCCAAGAACTTTGCCCAGAATCATTTTCACAGACGATGCCCAATTCATTTGCGACGGGGTGTGGAATTCTAGGAATTCACACCTTTGGGGTCACAACAATCCTCACGCCGTTGTCCAGAAAAACTCCCAGCACAAGTTCTCCCGTTATGTATGGTGTGGAGTGGTGAACGATGTATTGATAGGACCGCATTTTTTTGAAGGCCGATTGACTGGAGAAATCTACTTGGATTTCCTCTAAAATATTGTTCCCAATTTATTATTGGCGCAAAATATCGACAGGAGAGATCTTCATTCCAGCATGATGGGGGCACCGCCTCATTTTTCACTCCTTGTCCAGGAGCATATCAACAATGAGTTTCCTAACCGCTGGAGCGGTCGCGGAGGTCCTCAGGCTTGGCCAGCTAGGTCTCCTGACTTAGCTGTTCTTGATCACTATGTTTGGGGCCACATAAAACAATCAGTGTACAGTAGTACTTTCAAAAATATGAATACAACATTTATTGTTAGCAACATACAATAATTTGGCCAACTAGAGGTCTTCTGGAAGTTTTTTAGGTACGACAAAACCATCATGAAACGCAGTAACTACAAGTATTTCAAGATTATGTGGTTTTACCGTGCCTAAAAAATGTTTTATTTACTCCACAAGACATCTAGTAGGCGATCATGGTTTTGAAAAATGTTTTCTCTTAATAAAAGATAATAGCATAGGTAAGTATGTAATCAACGCATTTCGAATTTCTTAAACATCGATGCATGTGGTTCGGAATCCACAATAAACTATAGGGATTTTTTAAGAAAACATTTAAACATTTAAAAATGGAATCCATACATTGTATGTGTTTATTTAAAATAAGTCCATTTACAAATTTCTACCGCTTATAAATAACGAAATTATATAATAAGAAATTTTGTACTGAAATAAAAATGGATTATACACTAGTAGCAACTTGATTGTTGTTTGGGTAATGCAATTTCTTTATTCTCATGAGAAAAGCAAAAAAAAAACGTGACATTACTAAACAAAGGCATGAACGGTTTCTAATCTACTCAACCAAATTAATCCCAAGCGATCTCACTAGAGTTTTCTATAAAATAAGTTAATACGTTACGAAAATACTAATTTATCCATGAAATAATACTTGTGTACATATAACAGGGTGCTCCTTTGTTTTCAACACAATATATGTACATACAAACAGAAATGCATATATTGCAAGACAATATGTTGGCAGTCTCCTTTTGAAAATGAAAATTAAATTAAATTAGAATTTAATATACTGCAACCATTATTAAACGCATTTTTCTCATAAACGTGGCACTTTTGCGCTATTATAGCAAGTATATATCTACAAATAGAAAATTTCCGACCATATGAGGACTATTTGTTAGTTCATTCGTAACTCTAAAGGTTCAGTTATCGGACCATGGATTTCCGGTATTAACCGAAAGAGCCCAGTCGATTTGGAATAAAATCGGTTAACCGGAAGTGACGTTGTATATTCACAACTTTTAGATTTTTCGAACATTTAAAAAATTATGCAATTTTAGGAGAAATGTAAAGAAAGAAAACATCCAAATAAAATTTGCAATAATTCTTGCTCATTGCTTTTCTCTAGAATTTACTTTTTCAATTTTGTTGATCCTATTTACATACATCTAAATAACGACTTTTATGATAGTTCAGCATCCACTGGATGAATCAGACCTAAGCCAGATGCAGAGTAATGTAACAAATAAAACTACAGGTATTATTAGGTTTCTTGTGAGTGGGTCCCTGTGGACCCTCCACTGCGGCCTTCAGCAGACCTATTGTGGCTCACACCTAGTTATATTTCACCCAATAAGTTCAGTTTCTTAACGAAACTGATAACTTTATTGGGTGAGAATGTGTCCAGATCCTCTGGCAGTAGTTGCCCTTTGCCAAATATTGAGAATCGGATCCTCTCCACAGCACGACAGGTACATAGGATGTGGTCTGCCTTCTCATCAACTTCCAGGCATAGACGGCACTTGGCGTTTTCCGCTAGACCGAGTTCATGTAGATCGTAGTTTAGGCGGCAGTGCCCGGTATATAGGTCTGTTACAGTTTTCAGGTTTACCCTGTTTAACTTTCTTAGCTCTTGATTTCAAAGGGTATTTTATAAACGCCTTCGAATGAACTAATCCTGGTAACTCTTGCCACTACTGGATAGTTTTCCTTTTAGCCCAGGTTGAAATAGCCATCTTAGCAGTACTTAAATATATTCCAAGTATCGGTTTTGGTCCAATGATTCGCGATCCCGCTCCTTCTCTGGCCAAGGAGTTGGCTATTTCGTTACCTTCCATATCAGAGTGGCCTAGTAGACCAGAGTTACTTTATTGTTTTTGCTCAAATGATTTAGAGCCTTCTGACAATTCAATACCATTTTGGAGTTACACCGGTGGGAGCCAAGAGATTTTATAGCTACTTGGCTATCTGAGAAAATTTTTATCGATCTGCGTGTAAGATGCATGTATTCCAGCCTTCGCACACACAGTTCAATAGCATGAACCTCAGCCTGAAAAATAGTTGCATGAGTACCTAGGCTTGAAGATCCTCCGGCTCCTGTATCCTTGGGAGTTTTGGAGCCGTCTGTAAACCAGCAACTGTCTGCCCTCAGTAGGTCGGCTTTATTCCGATCCTACTCATCTCTTTCGGGAGGAAGAATGTTGAAGGTCAGCTCGTAATTGGTCATGGTAGGCATAGTATCCGAGGGCATTTTCAGGATGCTGTGATTCTCTATGGCATCCAGCAACATGTTCCGCTCCATGATACTAGTCTGCGGCATATTAATGACCGCTTGTTGCAGTCTGTAGGTTGCCCACCTGGCTTCTCTCTCCAAATATATATGAAGAGGGGGGTAAATCCAGGAGAATTTCCATTGCAGCTGACGGTGTGGTGCTAATTGCTCCCGTTACGGTCATGCATGCTAATCTCTGTAGTCCAGAGAGTTTGGCTTTGGCCGTCTGTTGTAATCCTTTCGGCCACCAAACAATCGATCCGTATGTTATTATAGGTCTGATGATCGTGATGTAGATCCAGTAAATTTGTTGGGGACCTATGCCCCAGGATTTGCCACAAATACGACGGCATGTCCATAAGGACAGCTTTGCTTTGTGGATTACCTTTACCAGATAGGAGTTACAATTAAGTGATCTATCTAAAACGATTCCTAGATATTTCACCTCCTCCACAAATGGAATAGTTTCACCCATTGAGGAGGGAGGTCTTAAGTTCTCCAGCTTCCTTTTCCGGGTGAATGGTACTATTACTGTTTTTTGAGGGCTTACAACCATCTGTTCCCTGTCACACCAGTTACTCACTGCATCCATTGTCTCTTGAAGGGTATTCGATATTATTCCTAGCCAGTAGGTCGCCACAAGAAATGACCACAAAATGGGGGAGAGAACCCCATCCTGCGGACATCCTCTTGTGGCTCTAAATCTAACTGTTTCTCCCTGTAGAGACGTTGTTATGGTCCTGTTTGATAGCATAGCACGAATCCAGTCGCCTATAGTAGGCTCAATTCCTCTGGCAGCTAAAACTACAACTTCTGTTCTTAAAATGTTGTGCCCATACATTTTTTTCTACTTACATATGTACAGGCTTCACTCTAAAAATAGTGGTAAATGCTTATAAAGGCCACTAATTGTGAGAATATGTCCAAAACTCCAATAGGAAAGTTAAAAACGAAGCGCAGATTTGTCCATTTAGTTTATTTTGTATTGTGATGGAAAACAAAACTGACTGTTAAGTTTTTGTATATGTCCTAATCACATTGCATAATCTCATTTTACTATTGTCCGGTCTAGTTTTGCACGACAATAAAATAAATTTCAATTGAAGGATTAAAATATGGCAGCCGAGGTTTGTCACCGATGCTCTGATAATTTTATCGTAAATTCAAAGATAATAAAGTGCGGAAATGGTAATAATTCCTACCATTTTAATTTTGCGAAAATAAAAGATTCGTTAGGAAAAGTTATGTGAAAATGTAAATTTGTTCTGGTTTTGTGATGAATATAAAAATAATTGGCAAGATAAAACACAAATTGTGGCAAATGTGACAATGCTAATAATTCCAATAGTGAAATGATAGTGCTTCAAGAGGAAATTAATTGCTTAACATGAGAAAAAGTATTGTTATCTGAATTGGAATATGTAAATAAATCACTGAACTTAATATTAAGTGAATATGAGCAAACCAGTGGACCTATAAAAAACCTAAATTCACTCTTTGTCAGAATCCGAAAAACATAGTATATCGACCTGATATAGTGGAGCTGTTAAACAGCTCCACTATCTGTTAAAAAACCTATAGATACAAAATCAGCTGTTCTCCTAATCAAAACAAAGAATAAATCAATTTCAAGTGATGCTGTGTTAAAAGATCTTACTCAATTTGCGGATCCCACGAAACTAAATATCTGCATAAACAGCACGAAAAAAATTAGGGATAGTATTGATGTCAATTACGATAATGAAAAGTCTTTAATTAAACTGAAAACCAGCTGAGAGAATAAACTTGGGATGAAATATCAAATAAATGAAGCAAAAAAAAATCCAGGAATGTTAATTAAAAAAGTTAAACTTAATGAGGATTTAATGACTGACAAACAAATTATTAATAATATTTTCTCGCTTAATGACTTTAGCGAATCTGAACAAACTGATCTCAAAATTATTACGCGGTTGAAATATTACACTGGTTTTAATATCGTTATTGAGATTACACCGCAATTAAGGAAATTGTTGGTATCTAGAGGCTATATATTTGTTGGATGGAAGACATCTACAGTAGTGGATCATCTGAGAATTATTCCTTGTTTTAAGTGGTCAAGCCTTGGTCATATTGAAAAGGACTGTAAATTTAATACTGTTTGTCCTAATTGTTGTGAAGACAAAAAAGAAAATTAGAAAATTGCAAATCTGATGACAAGAAATGTATGAATTATAATAAGCGTTTTAAGTACAATTTGACAATTGATCATTCAGTAAAAGACACTTGTCCTGTATATCAAAATTTCATTGATAAATTAAAAATAAGAATTAATTATGGTTAAAAGTACAAATAAAAAAATACTTAAATTTGGTCAAGTAAACATTAGATCGATCATACCTAGTTTTGCTGATTTTTTCATTACTTGTTACAAATGAATGTTTTGATGTTTTGGCAGTAACGGAAACATGGCTATCAGCTGATATTCCTACATATATTGTAGACATTCCTGGATACAAGTTTTATCGTAAAGACAGAGATGGTCGTGGGGTGGAGGAGGTATTTACGTAAATGCCGGACTTCACTGTGAAATATTTGACGAGTACCAATGTCATGATGACAATAATTTAGAATATATATTGCTAAAATTTAAGTTCGGAGAGATTAGCCTGGCTCTTGGGGTATTTTACCGTCCACCTCGTTGCAATTTTAATCAATCAGTTGAGTCTTTTGATAATATTTTATCTCAAATTATTCCTCTTCACGATTATGGAATGATTGTCGGTGATGTAAATGTTGATTTATATAACCATAATAAGTCAATGTTTTGACGCTTATGATATGGTACAAATTATTAATGAACCAACATGAGAAACATTTTTTTGTACTTGCTATTAATGCATCTACCTCTGGAAAACCTTGTCGAATTGTTTCTGCCACAAAATGTATAGCATGAACTTTACACGTAACATGTCCCAACCTACAACCGTGTTCTTGAAAACGCATTGTCGCGCGGCACCATCGGTCACAAACATCAACACTTGACTTATTGACAGGTCACATTTTTCTAAAGTCTCCAGCACCACCCGCGTAATTGTTTTGCCAATACATTCAGTTAGTCCTTTGCTGGCTGGTGTAGTGGAAATCGTCGCCACGATTGTTGCCATAGTGCAGCTACAGGCGCGCGATTGAAAACGAGTCGATTAATTTTAATGTAATGTAGTGCTTGGTGCGGTGCGACTAGAGACGCCAGGTTAGTGACACGAAGCTGGGGATACGACGCTAGTAACTTATGGCTGTGGCCGCTTCACCTGCGTGATTGACACTTTACCTTCAAACGTTTTGCAAAATGCCAATGCTTTGCGTTTGTTTGTCAAATTCATTATTAATTTAAAGTTGGAGCATGACTTATCATGTAGCCAGTATTTGTATATTTTTTAACCATTTTGTATTTAACTCAAATACAATCTAATTCGTTTTTACCATCATCCTGTGAAAACGCGGAATACAACTTATTTATTGGCACATATCAACTCATTGTACACCTATGTATGCGTCTATAGGTGTATTATAACCGTTCCCTTTGGAATTTCTACTCATCGCCCTATTATTTTACATGGCCGATGCTTATGTGCTGTGTGTAATTGTATATAGCGCGTCGGACTGTGCCTCCCAACAACTTAATCGACCTAATGAACACGGTTGTCGAATGGAACAGCGAACAAATCGTTTAATTATGGCATAGTCCAACGGATGCGGTCTGGCCGACATTCCAGCTCTTCCTATCGTCCTACTACTCCTGCTTTCGTCCCACCTCATGCTATGAGACCTGTGACTGCAGGACGTGAGTAGACACAAATCAGGACGCTTATAGGGTGGATTATAAAACTAGTGCAAGCTTTGAAAAGTGGGTACTTATTTAAAAGTAATGTGTACATTGTTATGATTCCTATACATTGATTATATGGGATTAAGGAAATGGCAAGATGCATTCGATATCGTAATATGAACAATTGTTGAGCTGTAAATACGTGATGTATATGGACGTCAATAAAAGTACAGATCACGTCCTTTACGAGAAGAAATAAAATTTAACTAGTTCAAGGGGAGCCGCCATATTATTTTTAAAGTAGAGATTGCAAACATTGCTGCAATATCTGGAATATTAACTACTTCATATTAAAGCAAAATAATCACTACTGATTTCTCCCATGAAGAAAAGCTCTCTACTATTTCCAATAGTTCAAATGTTATATTATTGATCTGATATGAAAACACAGGATATGTCAAAAAGTAATGTGGAAATCAAACAGTCATAGTAGTTTTATATTTATTTATGTTGAGTGACAGTTGGTTTTCATCAGACCAATTATATAATAGTAGTGGAGGGAGGTTGGTGCCTGACAATTAAACCCCAAATGGGTCATTTTACCGACCCCATACTGCCCGTTTAACCATTTTCTCTACTTGCTCCATTTTCAAACTTCTTGGAATTTCTGATGAAGGTCAGGATGTCGTTCCATGAAAGGGAGCCCACCTGTTATCGTAAAAGCACCTCGGCGCCAAATGTATCTCTCCTCAGTCGTTCGAACGCCAAGAAATGGAAGGACGTTTCCTCGTACTTTCCGCATCTTGGGCATGTAAGATCGTCTTCAATACCTATAAGTAACAGGTGTGTTCTAAGTTATCTAAGTGCCCTGTCAGAATTCCGTTTAGATGATTCAGAATTCTTTGACTCCGACTGAGTAACTAGGTCGACTGTAATTTGTTTAGTCCAGCATGTCTGTAGTCGCTGCTTAACCTCCAGCGCACCTTTATTGTCTCGTAAGCCCACTCATTGAGAGCCGTAGTGACTTGCCCTATTGTGATACCTAAAATAGGTTCAGGTCCAAGACAGGGCTCCTCGGTTTCATTCTAGCCATTACATCTACCTTCTCGTTCCCTGGAACTTCGGCATGTCTGGGAACTCACACAACTCTTATGTCTTTGTATATGGCAAGTTCTTCCAAAGCATTTCCATATGTTAGAAGAGCAGATTGCCTTCAGAACTGCCTGGCTGCCCGAACATAAATATATTATTTGCTCGTTGCCATTTCCTACTTCTTCCTTACATGCCAATTCTAGAATGGCAAATGCCTCTGCCCATGGTGTCTCCTTGCAATGTTCTGAAATATAGATTTCATTCATTACAGACATCATATTGTGGGATTATGGGCGGGTTTAGAGAAATCTGAGTAACGACATTACATCGTTGATTATAAGATACGGAAAATGAGACGACCTATATTGATTACTGAAGAATTCCTGTGTCTGTCACAAATGCAACTGATTTAACAGTCATATTCAATATCTCCATGATGCGAGCGTAATACCGACTATACTCGATACGAAAAATAAGACAACCGTTACTGAAGCTATAGTAGTGTTGAATTGGTAACCAGTCTAGTGGGGTATTCTCATGAGAGAAAGGCATAGTTAAGATGCTATTCATCAGCTGTAACTCACATTACTAGCATACGAACATTGAATCTCGTAATTGGTGTTTTTTTTTTAAAGTCGAAACTGAAGAAAATGTTGCATCAAAGTTTAGCAAAATAACTTAAGGCAGAACATTTAACAAAGCATACATTTATTCTGTGTTTCTCGACACATATTTATAATTTGTACACAGCGTAAACAATTTAAATGAAAGCTCATATTAAAAACATTGGTTTGAACGAGCGAATGACCAAAAGCCATATTTCCGTAGAGTAGATAGATATCTTACATTTGTTTAAACCGCCTTGTAGTAGATGAACAACAGAACAGTTGATTGAGGGTCCTGAGGTCAAACAAATTTTACTTCAAAGGAAGTACGTTGCACTGAACCGTGAAAATAATTTATAGTCGATCCAGATATTTTATCTGCTGACACATTTCGTAAATTGCCATTAATTGGACAGAGTAAAACGATTAAATGATAAGTGTACCCTTAACGTTTAAATTAGGTTGGTTAATTTAATTTTAGCTGATTTTTAAAAATTTAAATTAATGGATAAGGGCAGTGTTAATATATAAAATGTAAAATGCGTAAATAAATGTGTGTAAATAATATAAAAATGAGTGCTGTTCGCGGATATCCCGCTATGTCAGAGCGCACACTGCATGGAAAAATTTATCTAGTTGCCGGTGTATCACATTAGTTCGATTTTTCAACTATTTGTATAATTTCAAAATAAAGACGAATGTGCCGTCGATAACTTTCCGTCAAACTTAGGCAACTAGATAAATTTTCCCAATTTAATGAATTTTTGTTATTTGAACTTTAAGACTGTTTTTCTCGATATTTTCAAATAATAACATATTGAAAATTTTATACGGTCGGAACCAGAATGAAAACTACTACCAAAATCAATAATAAAAAATATAGGTTGTCATTTAAAAAAAAGTCGATGACATCATAACTTAAAAAATAAATGACATAAGACACCGAAAATATTTGCTGATATTAATATCGCTATACCCCTTCGAGATTTTTACAAAAAAAATTAATATCAACGGAATTACTGAATTTATGCGTTACTTAATTTCTACACTGTATATATATATATATATATATATATATATATATATATATATATATATATATATATATATATATATATATATATATATATATATATATATATATGTTATTAAATATGATTTGAAGGAAACAACTACTCAGCGGGCAAATACCCCGACCTGCATTGAATTACACCTTCAAATCATGATAGATGGAAAGCCAATATCATTTGTCAATTCCTAACCAGACATAGATCGATTTCGAACTTATTTGTTCTCTTCAGTATGCCATAGGTTATGGAACAGACAAATGATAGTGGCCAACCTGCTAGTTATATACTAACTAAGGTGAAGTGAATAGTGGTGAGAGGTATGAAACTTCTCATATGGTCTGAATGCTACTATCCGACCGACATCCTAGATGTCTCTGTGGCGGATAGCGACTTGCATCACAGCAAGTACCGAGAGCGGCGACCCCTAGCCCAGGTGGACTAAACTAATGTGTTATTAAATATGATTTGAAGGAAACAACTACTCAGCGGGCAAATACCCCGACCTGCATTGAATTACACCTTCAAATCATGATAGATGGAAAGCCAATATCATTTGTCAATTCCTAACCAGTTACGAACAGTAAAAATGTAGAAATTAATCGGGTATTCCCGCATAAAGAAAAAAATTGCAAGGTGGAAAAATGCAAAATTGCAAATGGCAGAAAGATGCAAACCGTGGACACTTGTTTCTGACTAATTGGTCTTCATCAGCACGGTGTAGCTGAGTTAAAATGATGAAAATAACTCAGAAAAGACACTAAAGGGAAAACCACTGACAGACAGCCAGTCGCAACCTTTGTGGCTTCCACCTGGAAGACTCTGGTATGAGAGCGATATCCAAGTTTCGCAACGTGGCGACTATAGCCAGCTGCGTGGGATTGCGGACCCAGGAAAATGAATAAGTACAGGGAAATAGCTAGACGCGGGTTAGTTACGAATATATATATATATATATATATATATATATATATATATATATATATATATATATATATATATATATATATATATATATATATATATATATATATATATATATATATATATATATTGTATTGCTATTTTTCTAAATAATGCTGATTATTACATGCCTGATATTATTACGTGACACTGAAATTGCAACACCCATATTACAGTTCATTTTTCGACCACATGACAATATTATTATAATTGAAGAGCTTTTTTCCAAAATTGATCTAAGTCCGAAATTTCGCAAAATAAGTTCTCAGCGGCAGCTGGTAGTTTTGGACGTAATCTTTCATTCACTATTATATTTTTTAGTAAAATTAATCTAAATTATAAATTTATAGCCAATTTCAACAATTTTTCCAAAGTTTAACTAAGGCTCTGATCGTTTCTAATTGCGTGCTCTAAGTCCTGATTATTCCTGCAAATCGGCAGTTCTTTCTGTTTTCAACTCAAAATTTTATTTTAAAATTTCAGAAAACGAATTTTTATTTACACAAAGGGTAAAAAAAACGTTGACATAAAATCTACCTACACAGGCTTTTCTTGCACTCATAGTATTTTGAAATAAATAACATTGTGGATCTAATGAAAGCAGTGAGGGCTCCTTGTGTGGCACAAGTATCATCAATAACGGCCGCTAAAAGGGGCTCTGTCTTGCATTTAATAAAACATTTAAGCAAGTATTGTAACATTTTTGTATAAAAAAAAACATAATACTAAGAGTACTTGTCTTTTAAAGTTGGGTGAAGAGGGAAATAGATTTCATGAAGAAGCCCTGAACGGCGGAAATATGACACAAGTTGATCACGAAGAACCAGAAAGGGTCTATGAACACGATCACTTCTTATAAATTCATAAATAAAAACTATAAATAAAATATCTGTGAAATAAACATGATTACGTGGTTATTTCAAGTTTAAAATTTTTTTCAAAGTTTCATAAGTCCACGGACTTAGCACAATTATGAAAAATAAACTCGCATTTTATCTCTAAAATGCCTAAATTAATCAGAATGTTGTTCATGTACACATAGCAATCAATAAATACAGTAAATATCTGCAATAAGTGTTAACCTACAATGCTTGAAATAAAAAAGACTATTTATCTCAAGATCGTTGAACTGCGCCTAGCCTAGTTTCAGGTATGGAGTCCTTATTCATAGATGTGTTGTTAGTTGCCCGATCTTTAAGTAAAAGCGACTGTAAATAATTAGTGAAGTTTTTATGCGCTGTAATGCTACTAATAAGTATTTGTGATATTTCTTCTTTTGTGTACATTTCTAGAAAGATTTACCTTCGAGCAACGATTAGAAAAGTTGAACGTTATGATTTTTATTGTGTTTAATAGAGTGAACCCAATTTTAAGTACTCTTTTTCGCGCGTTTGTATATTTGTGCCGATTTTTGAATGGGAAGGCTTCTTATGTTTTCGTGAGTGTCGATACTTTGCCACATAGTTTTCAGGAAATATATATCCGAGAGTCAGAGAATCTACTTTTAAGCCACCTAACAACTTTGAGGTGTAAAGAAATTCGCACTGTTTTATTTCTTTTTTTAACACGCTTTTATTATTAGCTTCACTTGTATGTTTGTTTGTTTGTAACCGACTCTTTGGACTCGATTTTGACCCACTTTAAACGGACAGATTTAATTGAAACTTTGTACACTTACGAAGAACCGGTAACAATACAATAATTTGATAAGTTTATATCATTATCCTGATCAGGATCGCCAGTCCTTTCCTCACGTATCCTCTGCGTGAGAGCAAGAGACTTAATATTGTAAGTATATTCCGTGATTCTCAGTTCGGTCGTTGGCCGAGCGGGCAAGTCTTAGTCGACGTGAAACGACGGACTCCTCGGTCGTGAGTTCAAATCCTATGGCTGAAATAAAAAAATAATTTTTTTTTTTCAGAAATATCTGTTATTGTTTTCAGTTTATATTAATAATTATTTTGACTTTTTAGTTTGATGTGCTTTAAAAGCGTGTTTTTTTAGTTTTTTTTAAACTATATTTATTATCATCTAGATTCTAAAATTACTTCATTTTTGTCACGGTCCGTATCAATTTTCTCAAATTTGATGGCCCACATCGTTGAAGAAGTCTTAATACTTGTAGTGTACTGGGATAATCATTTTAATGATAATTTGTTTGATTGATTAGTTATAATTTACTGTTGTCGATGTTAATCACCATCAGTTATGTTACAACACGTTTATTTGGATATTTTGGTTGTATGCATATATTTTACATCTTGTATTCATCGTTATTTAATTTTAAATTATTTACCAAAATTCATAAACAGATCAGTATTTTAATTGTGCGTGTATTGCACAGATTGGGAATAGAGTTTTTAATTTTTAAATAATTAAATTTGTTCACAATTTAATAACAATTTAATTTTTAGTATTTTAATGCAATGACTACTGCCCATTTCAAATTGTGGATCAGTAATGGTTATTAAAATATGTAATGCTGGTAGTTTAATAAATATAAATTATGGTAAATATAAAAAGATTATATCGTGTGATTATGAAGCGTAAAATTGATGTAACGGGAGGTTATATAAATCTGTCAATATACAAAATATAGGGATAGGATGAGCTGTTTATTTTGTTTGTTTATTTTGTGTAAATAATGGGGAGCATCGCAAGGGTTGAATTTTTATATATTTTGGAGGCTTAAAAAGAGCACTACATAGAACTGAGTTTGTAATGGCCATTAAGGCTAACAACTTCAGTTAAATAAATAAATCAGAAAAAAATCAACAGAAACATTTAGAAACAAACTCTATCGAAATATTTCAAAATAAATTACCGTAGACGTAAATATACACATACAGTAAATGTGTCGGACCATGTGTGGTAGAGGACAACGCCCATTCACGTTATTATGGGTATACAATATGTTGGACGATAGGTCTGTAGACAGTTGTATAACTAAACTAAACTAAAAATTTTTTTCTCAAAATGCTTTCTTAACCGCCTCTCAAGGCACCGAAACAACTCCCAGAAAATCCAAGGATTTTTGTTGACTAAAGAAAGATGAGGCCTTATAGTTTATTGTGGAGTCCAAACTACATCTAGGGTGTTGACAATTTCTTCTCTTATCTTAGTCCGAAACAAAACTAAAAGATCGAAGTTAATGGCTGTTGAGAGGTTACTTAGTTTTTCTGAAGCAGAAATTAGCCTCCGCTTACGTAGATATTGGATATGTGCGTTGTATCCAAATGTCCGAAAGGATTACAACGGATGGCCAAATCCAAACTTTCTGGATTGCAGAGATTAGCATGCATGACCGTAACGGGAGCAATTAGCACCACACTGTCAGCTGCAATGGAAATCCTCCTGGTTTACCCCCTCTTCATATATATCTGGAGAGAGAGGCCAGGTGGGCAACCTACAGATTGCAACAAGCGGCCATTAATATGCCGCAGACTAGTATCATGGAGCGGAACAGGTTGTTGAATGACATAGAGAATCACAGCATCCTGGGAATGCCCTCGGATACTATGCCTGCCATGACCAACTACGAGCTGACCTTCAACATCCTTTCTCCAGAAAGAGATGAGTGGGATCGGAATAAAGCCGACCTACTGAAGGCAGACAGTTGTTGGTTTACAGACGGCACCAAAACTCCCGAGGGAACAGGAGCCGGAGTACACAGCTACAGACCAAGGGTGAGGATAGTCTCAAACCTAGGTACTCATGCAAGTTTTTCAGGCTGAGGTTTATGCCATTGAGCTGTGTGTACGAAGGCTGGAATATATGCATCTTACACGCAGATCGATAAAAATTTTCGCAGATAGCCAAGCAGCTATAAAAGCTCTTGGCTCCTACCGGTGTAACTCCAAAACGGTATGGAACTGTCAGAAAGCTCTAAATCATTTGAGCAAGAACAACAAAGTGACTCTGGTCTGGATACCCGGCCACTCTGTTATAGAAGGTAACGAAATAGGGGACTCCTTAGCCAGAGAAGGAGCGGGATCACGATTGATCGGACCAGAACCAAGCATATCCTCAAGTACTGCCAAGATGGCTATCTCAACCTGGGCTGAAAGGAAAACTCTCCAGTATTGGCAAGAGTTACCAGGATTAGTTATTCGAAGGCGTTTATAAAATACCCTTTGAAATCAAGAGCTAAGAAACTTTTAGAGTTAAACAGGGTAAACCTGAAAACTCTAATAGGCCTATACACCAGGCACTGCCGACTAAACTATCATCTGCATAAACTCGGCCTAGCGGAAAATGCCGAGTGTCGTCTATGCCTGGAGGATGATGAGAAGGCAGACCACATTTTATGCACCTGTCCCGCTGTGGAGAGGATCCGATTCTCAATATTTGGCAAAGGGCAACTGCTGCCAGAGGATCTGGACACATTCTCACCCAATAAAGTTATCAGTTTCATTAAGAGACTGAACTTATTGGGTGAAATATAATTAGGCGTGAGCCACAATAGGCCTGGTGATGGCCGCAGTGGAGGGTCTACTAAGACCCACTCACAACAAACCTAACCTAACCAAACCTGTATCCAAATGTGTAGCCCATCGCGCACAAGTTTATCTTAGGTAGGTATTGTATAACCCGTGGTACTTAATGATGCTCTCATTCATACCATACAGTTTTTTTTACCGTATTGGTAATTTTGTTGAGTCCACATGTGTGAACGTGCACATCAAAATATATGCGCCACTGCAGAAGATGGTAAAAAAACTGATACAAGCCGATAATAAACGGGATCTTAAATAATAATTTGTCGTAAAATCTGTTGGGCGCCAGATTTCTGAGACGAGAATAATTTGTATGAGATAGATATAACATAATCTTCGTTATTCTTGAGCTAATCAATTCGTGATAATGATTTGTACATCTGCCATTCGTAGAAAGAATTTTTAAACTTTTAATTCGCTTATAAAACTCTATCGAAAATATTAATACCATTGTAGCAACCATATTTTGCATATACATTTTTTTTTTCGTTTTTTTCTATTTAACAAAATGTTAAGGAGTTATTTGATGATGAACTCGGTTAACAGGAGCTGAGCAGGATTATTGCTCTTTACCCCTTAATCATGGCTGAATAAAGCCTTGTATGGGGGAGGCCTACTTCCTCACCTACTTCGTCCGCAGATGCGAATCGTATAGACGTCTCGACAGACCTTCCCCTGTCTTGGCTGATGGACCCTGCCCGATGGGTTGTCTATACTGGCAGTTCTCTGTCTTCGTCTTCTTTCTTTGGCCGCATATATAATTGTATATGCTCCGAAGGCAGCATCTATCGCAGCACACTAGGGGTTTCAGATGTCGAAAATTATGAATCCGTTGCATTTTTCGGTGCGTCGGATTGGGAAGGATGAACTGTGTAGTTCAGGAAATGTACACCAGTTTATTTCGCACTCGAGCCTTAACAAAGTGGTCTAAGGCGACCGTCGACCATCTCGGCGCCAGCGGAGTCGAAGAGATATTATTGTAGCTTTGCAATCTTGCAGACTTTTGAAATAACAATACACAACCATCATTCCAATAAATCGTGTGTAGCAAAATTTAAGAACGATTTGAAAAACTAGCTATACTAGTCTACACAGAATTGCGCATGCGCATTATAAAATCGTGGCGAGAAACACTTTAAAGTTTAATTTTATCTGTCATATCTTCTATTCTATTAATCTCATTTTTCAACAAACCTACTGAAACAAAACCAGCTTTATTTAGAAACTTTTCATTATTACCAACTGTGATGTAGATGTGATTGTCACACTTTTTGGGCCCTGTGACAATTAATTTTTGAAGGAAATGACTTGAAGTTTTGATGGTTGAAGAGGAGGGTTTTTAAATATTTTTCATAATTATAATTGTCTAAGATTTCATGTTATTAGAGAGTGGATGATACAATCAACACTCTTGAGAATTGCAAATGATATTTACCTGGGCACAATTTGCAGGTCATTAGTGCCTGCAGTCAAGTGGTTGTAAATATACCTTAATAAGACTTGTGTAATAGCAGAAATGTGATATTTGACGTATCTCGATTTGGATGAACCACTGAGGACCGTACCTAAATATTTGGAAATTAAGTAGATACAACCGCGATAGGTCTTATAAAAGACCTTACAATTGAGGGGTGCTGAGGTTACTTTTGTTAGAATGGATCAGAGATGGTTTAGCCTGGGAAAATAAAAACATTATTGTGTGTCCTTATTTAAAAGGTATTGGTTTTTAATCGGATTATTAAGGCTACCGAACCACAATGTATAAATTATATATAATGTTGCCACTGAAAATAAATCGAAAAGTATCAAACATAATTATTATAAAGACCGCATCTCAGGTAGTCATTCCAGTAACGGGCTTAAGTTTGCCGCCCATTTATGCACGGTGCGGCGAAAAAACGCAAAGTGTGTTAATTTTGTTCACTAAACACTCCGAGGATGATCAAAAATGAACAAATTTGGGAAAAATGTTTTGCCGACGTCCGCTCATTGCTGCAATGCGAAGCACGGTGAACAGAATTTCCTCGTCTGTCCCAGTTTTGCAATCCCAACAGATTCCACGCGCCGTACCGCGCGTTGCTCTCATAAGTATGCACATCTGTATTTACATACAAGAAATAAATCCCATGCAATATTTTTCTCCGCTCTTCGCCGTGCTGTGCCGTGCCGTACATAAATGGGCGCCAACTTTACATACAACTTTTATACAACTAATAAAATGAGAATAAATATTGTAAAATGCAATGGTACACGATTTTTTTTAGGAATTAGTTAATAACCGTTTCTTATGTTTTTTTATTCTATATTATTAATTCCTTGCAAAATACTCGCGGAATTAATTGACACAATGAAGAAATAACAAACTATATTTTAAATGTTTTAAATACGGTGGATCGGTGAATAAAAACAACCCGGAACTAGAGTTTAATAGCACAATATTTTATTGCAAATGCTGTAAAAAAAGTTATCTTGTGTACATGATAATCGAAAGTTTTGAAACTTTCAGTACTTTAATACGCTCCAGTCACGTCCATAGACGAGGAACGGTCGTTTTTAGACTACAAATAGATTTTTATTGATGTGCCGGAATTTAACCCCAAATCATTTAGAGCAATTATTAATAATATACTTTTATTCTTCTAGTGCTAAAAAATAATTGTTATAGTGCAATAGTATTTTTTTTCTAAATGTTCAGCTTTCATCTAATTTTACAAAAATCATTCGTTAAAAATACAAGGTAAGATATTGTCTGTTTTGTATTGTATATCATTTTTTCACATGAAAATTCATATTCGCACACGCGAGATGCAGTCTTTAGTTATGACCTTGAAATGGTTACTAAATCAGATGTTGTAAATAGAAAGCTATATATTGAGTTTTTCTGCGGCCTGTGCTTGGTAACAGGAAATAATCTGGCGCGATTTCTATAATTAATGTATAATATTTTGTGTAATAAATGCTGACACGAAATTTTGCCGAAATTTTAACGTGCTCACATCACAAATACATAGAGCCCAGAGTTTTATATCATCTTCGAAAGACAGTGATGCAAACAGCTCCGCTATACTTTATCAAATTTATTAAATTCAGAATTGAACTCAGGTCGTCTGGGTGAGAGGACGGGGCCGTCCCTCTCACCACACTCGTTGTTTGTATATTTTGTGAATTATTTTATTGTCAATTATTTTATTTAACAAATAACTAAACGTTGTACTGACAATGGTGACAATAAATGACAATCCGAATAGAAATTCCGCCCGACTCTGTTCATTTCGAGAATTTTGAGGAGCGAGGAGCGGAAACTATCTGCGGAGAGAAGGCGTCTTGACACTCGTTAGTTGAACTGGGATGTTGCGAATCTTATGGATAAACGAACGTTTCATAGTCTTAGTCTAGTGAGACAGGAGCCTAGAGAAGGAGTTCAGTGTTTCCTCAACTGTAAATAATGTATCCTAGACCTAATGCTGGGCTAGGGAGTGCAAGCAGCATTCAAATCCGCTGTTCGCAGTACGTTGAATGCATCGACGGTTTCATTATTAATTCACTACCGTTTCCGAAGTCACATATATCTGATAAAGTGAATTTGCTTCGGAACCATTTTTAAATTATTCCCGTTGCTAAGGAATATTTTACAAATCATGCATAAAAAATACACATAGACAATTGACAACAGACATGGACAATACTGCCAAAGTTACCGAAAATAGAATACTCACTTGAATAATTTAATTAAATCTCGAATCCGAAAGTATTACGTATATTTATTTAAACGAGAATACCATATTGAAAATCACGTATAGTTTCAATCTAAAAAACACAGGGTAGTAGCAAAGGTACACCCGCATGTTGATTAACCAATGTCGTCCGACACTATTTGTATAAGTTTTTTTAGCCACAGGAACAAAAGTTAGCAACATATTTATAGACGTATAGTTACAAATATATTAATATATGTACACTGTACATACATGGAAAAAGTATTGTAAAAGAAATAAACAACTTTTAATTTAAATATATCTTTGTTTCATATACAGGGACAAGAGGCCATTAATATGCCGCAAACTAACATCAAGGAGTAGAACAGGCTGCTGGATGTCATAGAAAGTCACAGCATTCTGAGAATGCCCTCAGAGACTATGCCTATCTAGACCAAATACCAGCTAACCTTCAACATCCTTTTTCCAGAAAGAGACGAGTGGGATTGGACTAAAAGCCGATCTACTAAAGGCAGACAGTTGCTGGTTTATAGACGGTTCCAAAACATCCGAAGGAATGGGAGCTGGAGTACATAGCTGCAGACCAAGGGTAAGGATATCCTGAAACCTAAGTACTAATGCAACTATATTTCAAGCCCAGTTTCTTGCTATTGAACTCTGTGTGTGAAGGCCGGATTATATGCATCCTGCACGCAGATCAATAACAATTTTCTCAGATAGCCAAGAAGCTCTAAAAACTCTTGGCTTCTACCGGTATGGAACTGTCAGAATGCCCTATCTCATTTGAGCAAGAATAATAAAGTTACTCTGGTCTGGATACCTGGCCACACTGGTCTGGAAGGTAATAAAATAGCAGACTTCTTGGCCAGAGAAGGAGCAGGATCATGAATCATCGCACCTGAACCGTTACTTGGCATATCCTCGAGTACTGCGAAGATGGCTATCTTAATCTGAGCTGAAAGGAGAATTCTCCAGTATCGGCAAGAGTTACCAGAATTAGTTCATTCGAAGGCGTTTATAAAATACCCTTTGAAATCAAGAGCTAAGAAACTTTTAAGTGTTAAACAGGCCTATAGTCTGGGCACTGGGCACTAAACCATTATCTCGTAAGCTCGGCCTGGTGGCAGGTGCCGTTTATGCATGGAGGATGACGAGAAGGCAAATCACGTTTTATGTACCTGCTCCAATGTGGTGCGGATCCGATTCTCAATATTTGGCAAAGGGCAATTGCTGCCAGAGAATTTGGACACACTCTCACCCAATAAAGTTATCAGTTTCATTAAGCAACTGAACTTATTGGGTGAAATATAATTAGGAGCGATCCATAATACTGAATGCCACAGTGGAAGGCCCATATGGACCCACTCACAAAAAACCTAACCTAACCTAATCGTTAACAGGGTGTCCCAAAATCACCAAAGGAACTCTTAATGGCAGATCGTGTCGAGATTCCAATGGATTTCAAACGGAACACAATTAAAATTTCCCAAGAAAGTTCGTTTGGAAACAGTGAATTGTGACAAGTGTAATGAATTTATTAATAATATCTGTCAGGTGTTTATCAATATCAAAATAAATTGCACTTCAGAAGAATATAACGAGATTATTATAACGTGCAGTGAATATTGACGACATTTTAAAGCCGCTGAGCGAGAATATGCGATTCGGTTTCCACTAGAAGACATTCGAATGAAAATGTTTTTTCAAGATTGATAAATTGTAGAAGTTTTGTAGCTGGTCATATATGTACGACACGAACTCATGCAAATTAAAATGCTGTGATTCATGCTATTGAAGAAGAACCAACCGATTCCGTACGAAATGTAGAGCTGGATTCAGATTTGAGCATTTTTGTCCAAACGAACAGAACGAGTCGAACGCGCAGAGCTGAATTCGCTAATCTGGACATGACAATTATTAGAAGTGCCGTTATTAGAGTGTCGTAACATGTGGTTTTAATAAGACGCACGGTGTTCCATCACTTTATGCATTGCATGTAGAAGCAATTTTAAACAAAAAGCAACCAAATTTGTGGATAGGACCGTGCGGCTCTATAACCTGGCCTGTCAGATCGCCCGACTTAACACCTTTAGATTATTTTCTTTGGGGCCATCTTAAAAAAATATGTTTACAAGGACGTCCTTCACACCCTGGACGAACTGGAGCACAGAATTTTTTCAGTTATAAGGTTTTTACATAAATAAAATATCCATTACAAAAGTCGGCTTTATGATATAGAAGGTGCGCTTATTTGTGATATTTTGACATATTATGTTCTTCTCGGAAACCCTTCAATTATAAGAAAAATATTTGTTTGTATTAAAAATTGATATGTTTCATATAAAAAAAAAAATCATTTGAGGATTAATTTGCTTTAATTCGAAACAATTTTCAAACATACTTTTTCTTGATTTGAGAATAGTTTATTCTGTGTACGCAGTTGAAAGGATAAAACGAGAACATAATAAAATAAAAAGGAATTATATCAGCACAAAAATGAAAACACGCGAATTTTTTCGCTACGGCCCTGAAAGAAAATAATATTTAAGTGATATGTCAACACAATATTTATAGTTCGCATTAATTTAATATTTTGATGTTATTAATTCAAACATGCAACAGTATAAGTGATTTACAAATTCACAATTGAATTTCATATTCTGGCTGATCAATTTACACTAGAAAATCAATTGTGTATAACGAAATACGTTCGTTATTTATTCTGAATCATGCTTTATTTATACTAAATATGCAATATATGATGTGCAATTACAAATCAAATCAAAATGATAGTAAATTGTAACATAATTTTGCAAATAGAGTTGCCTGCGATATATATGTACGTACAGGCTGATCATCATCAAGCAGCAAAAATATTTACCATTTTTCAGAACCAACAGTTGTATAAAAAAAATAATATTTATTAAAGAGCCCTTATACACGAAATATCATTATATACCCAAAAAAAAGCGGATTTGAACATTCCCACTTTCCAATTCAGAGGTTTTAAAAAATGTTCTGATATACATGGCATTATATTTATGTTCTTAAATCAAATTTCTGGCTATCATAGAACTTGACATATCGAAGTCGGATGCACTATTGCCCTACCCCAGATTAAATTATCATGCAAAAAGTATAATCGGGACAACCTCCAATAAGGAGAATGTGGAGTTTGCCAAGACAATCATGGATTTCATGATTTGATCAGCATTCTTCAATTCTATACTTCTTCAATATAATTTCGAGGCAATGGAAGTACAAACTGTTTCATTACAAATTAATGAAGAACTTGAGTCTGCTTTTTCCTATGCAATAAAGCATAATTTGAAGTTAAATCCAAGCAAAACCAGTATGCTCCTATTTTGCTCAGAGACTAAACGGGAAGGTATCAATTATTACGCCTTAATATAAATAACGTATCTTTAATTTTGTCACATGAATCAAAAATACTGGGTGTCATTTTCGACGATGGCCTCAGATTTAAATCTCATGTTGGTAAACTGCTTCAAAAGTCCTTCGTAACAATGAAAGTTTTATTTGCTACCAGGCATTTAATAAATTACAAATTTAGGAAAAACTCTGCGAGTCACTCGTGTTGCCTATTTTCAGTTATTGTGATTTAGTATATTTTCCCTGCTTGGATCAAATGACAAAAAACCGTATACAAAAAGTACAAAATATATGTTGCCGTTTCATTTGCAACTTGAGAAAAATTGATTACATTTCCGCTGCTTTTGCTAATCTTAACTGGCTAAATATGAAAAAAAATGTTAGATACCACTATCATGTTTTTATTCAAAAGTTTCTAATAAATTCGTCACTTGCCTACCTTAAAGAAAAGCTTGTTTTCAGAACTGCCATACACAATTTAAATATCAGATTTCCCAACATACTTACAATGCCCTTCTTACACAGTACGGCCATGTTCACCAGATCATTTAGTGTCAATGCAGTACAAATTTACAACGCTACACCCAAAAACTTCAAAGATCTTTCTGTGAATCAGTTCAGGAAAAAAATTAAGTTACATCTTTTATCAAACTAGTAATATTGGTTATATGATTGTTATTTATGTATTTATTATATTATTACTTTCTGTAGATATGTTTCCTTCTTGGAACAGACAAATATGAAATTTAGTTTACGTTCTTTTTTTTTTAGGTGCATACCTTATTTTATTTATTTTAAATATTTTCAAAACTAGACCAATCTTTTGTGTAGTCTAGTACATGTCTAGCTATAGGTTTTAAGTTAATTTATAGTTTGAATGTATATTAAGCTGTGGCGGTTAAGTGTAAGACTTGTAAGAGTAGCCCACTGGCTAAATTTCGCCGCGCACACCCCAACATCATTATAAATTTATATATGTGTATATTGTGTAATATAGCTACATGTATACTCAAAATAATGACGATTATTATTACTATTATTTGGAAATTTTTGTGAAATTAAATTAATAGCCTTGATCAACCTCTATAATCCATCGTTTTTATCCTTCACCTGTTCATCTTTCCCGCTTTCCCGCTTTCCTACCTGGACAAAAATACGCGTGCTAATTTAATAGTATGAGATATTTATTATTATTGTTTATTTGAAATGAATATGCACTAACTATATACATTATACTCGTAGTATAAGCAACATGATATTTCATATTATTTAAGAGCTTATATAACTTTGCACCTTCGCGTTGGTTTTGCCGAACAATTGAATATCACATGTTTCTATGTAGAATCACGCATTATTTTACATAAAATAATGTAATATTTAATTGACCGAGCAGAGAGCAGTGCAAATAAGCCTATTTTATGATAAAATTAATCTAACCGGCAACCGCAAATATGTGGATGCTGTCTGTGCCTGTGCTCAGTTTCAAGGTCTACATCTTCGATGCAGCGCGGCGCAGTGTTGCCATATAGTTCGTGGTTGGGACTTAAACAAGGCTGTGGCTATGCTTATGTATTTTTTTTCTAGCGAATTGGGAATCGAACAGAAAAAAAACAGTTAAATGTCAAAATTTATTGCCGAAAAACTGAAAGTACAAAAATTTACACCCTGTATATTAAAGCAGGATACAAACACTTTTTTATTTGATGTTCAATTGGATTTTCTTTGCAATTTCGGATTTCTGAGAAAAAAACGCATAAGTATAATTTTGGATTTTTTTTTCCTAAATGAAAAATAAGTGAAGGAATTAGAGCGATGCACTTAAAATGATCAATATATACAGTGTGTCTCAAATTGCTATAATGTTTGATGCTACATATTATGTAAAAAAAATGTGCTTTTTCAAATGGTGCTCTCAAAAATGTCAATGACGTCATAACTTTTACAAATATTTCTGAAAAACGTTTTTTTTTATACATGAGCAAGTAGTTATGATAAACATATGGACTAGTTTCAAAACATTTTAAAAGTCATTTTCTGGAGTACTTTCATCAAGTTCTTTATAAAAAACTGTAATACTATTTCATAATTTTTAAGTTCATTATTAAATAAATTTTAAGAGATTTTACGAGACAAGTTAATTGAAAATAGTGTTTAATTTTATTCTTTGTTTTGAAGAAGTAAAAATAAAAAACGTATAATAATCTTAGTGCTTAAAATAATAAAACATATTGTACTATAATGTCGTAACTCTGTTCTATTTTTAGTAAGATTAATGGGGCTTACTCCTGTAGGGATTTGTATAAAAAAATAAACAAAAAGTTGTCGGGGTGTGCTTTACTTTCACCAAATTATTACCTTAATGGTTGTGACAAGCCCAGCTGGATTAGAAGTGAAAAAGACTAGTATATACTTTTAAGTTCTTTAGTGCCGTCAATAACAAATAAAGTTTAAAAGTTTTTTAATAACTCAAATCCGGATTTCCCTGCCAATTTATTAAAAAAAAAAAAGATTTTTCGTAATTCTGTATTTTGCAATATAACTTAAGTTCAAAGATTATTCAATTATAACTAAAGCTGCAAATCGTTTCTGTGTATCATGGTCGTAGCCTACAGATGTACTTACTGTCGCCGGCATTCACCTTGACCATGAAACTCTTTCTCCAGTCCAGTCTATTATTAGCTTTCGAGTTGTGTATACGTTAAGTCATTTTTGGGTATTGCATATTGTTCTTGTGTTTTTATTTTATTTGTTGTACTGTCTCGTTAATACTAATTTAATAATAAAGGATGGCAGACGTACGTAGGGGTAGGAAACGGCCATTTGCTGACAAAGTGAATAAATTCATAGGTGAATTCCCGGATTTATTCTATGATGGTGCTAAAATTATTTGTAAAGTGTGCGAGAAAGATTTGATGAGCTGGGATAAGCGTGATTGTGGACTTCACGTAAATAGTACACCATTTCGAGAACAAGTTTATGTTTCATTTACTATTAATGGTGATTGCCTGTGTTGTTCCCCCCCCCCCCCCCCTTAAAAAACCCTTCCCCGCGTTCTGGAATAAATACAAAGCCCAGGTGAAGTTACCAAGTCGCACAACGTTATGTAACTATCTACCAACTGTACACGTAGACATGGTAAATAAGATGAAATGTGAATTAAAAAATACACGGCTGTGGTTATCTGTTGATGAGAAAACAGATTATAAAAAAATTTCTATTTTAAATGTTATAGTACGAGTACTGGACCCTCTTAAACCGACAGTTCCACTGTTACTAGCCAGCAAAAGACTAAGTCAGTTTACTAGCGAAACTACCAGGGTGGTGCTGGAGACGATAGAAAAATTTGAACTGTCAAAAAGTCAAGTGTTTATGTTTGTGACTGATGGCGCCGTGACAATGCGTTCCGTAGGCGGTTCTTTGCAAGAACAAGGTTGTACGTTTATACATGTTACGTGTTACGTGTAAAGTGCATGCTTTACATCTTGTGGCAGAAATTATTCGAAAATAAGGTTTTCCAGAGGTGGATGCATTAATAGCAAGTACAAAAAAAGTGTTTCTTAAATCTCCTAAACGTCTCCGTTCATTTCATAGAAAGTGTCCCGGTATTCCTGAACCACCACAGCCGATTGTTACACGTTGGGGAACATGGTTGCAGGCAGCTTTCTATTATGCTGAATATTTTCAACAAATAAAAGCTGTGATACTACAATTCAATCCAGATGAGGCTGCAGCTATTAAGGAAAGCCAGACAAAATTCGAGGATATTTTCGTTTAAACAGCTTTAAAAAATATTGCGAAGAACTATAAACCATTACATGGAAGCATAAAAAAATTAGAAAACAGTTCGTTTTCTTAGCGGAGTCACTGCAAATAGTGGACAAAGTAAATCTACTGCTACACGATATAGGTAACGCAACAAATGAGCGCGTTAAAGCAAAATTCGCAAGTGTGTTAAATAAAGACACCGGTTTTACCAAATTAAGACAATAATGTGATAGTGCAGCCCCAAATCCGTTAAGTGCGCTCGAAGGCTATTTTACGTATGCGTGTATTACATCAGTAGAGTCAAACGGTCGTTTCCAAAATATAAGAATATGTTTTCACGAAAGTGAACATCACTCATGGAGACAACCATAGAAACATACCTGATGCTGCAAAATGGCTACACATCTTCTCCAGTTTGTGATAAGCAAGCTAGTTCATCAAGCTAGTTAAGAGGGTAAGTTTTACATACATTGTTATAAATTGTAACAGTTTATTGTTTCTCGTATTAGTTAATTTCGCGTACGTCACTGTCCCATGGAACATTGTGACGTACGAGTCCCAGGGATCTTTTACTTGTCTGACATATTATGGACAAAGGACCGCCTGCTTTACATTCCATCCGAAGGACGGTATATCCACTACACAATCCTCGCCTAAGATTACTTAGTTTCTGTATTTTAAGCTGATACAGAAGCCGCCTGAGGTCTGAAGCTATTTTTCGCTGGTCTAGTCGTTACCCATCCAACCACTGGCCGCAATACCATTTCTGTACCCGTTGCTTTAGAGCCCCCGCACATTAAGCGACCAGGTCGTGATGACCAACGGTGTGTATATATGCCCCACCGCACACTGGCCGTGACGGCCAGCCAGTTGAGATGGCCAACGAGAATAGGAGCTGTGACACGCGGCCAGCTGGCCGCGCAGCCAGTGGTTTGTACATAATGTAATGGGTGAGTGCTCACTAGCAGGGGACTACACAGCGGCTAGTACAGTATAATTCGTACAGGAATATTGTCACGCGTTAAAACTCACTGGTTCAAGTGAAGCGTGCGTTATCCTTTCTTCCTTACTGACTGTACACGCTTGTTGGCCGCTCTGGACTGGTCGCGTTCGCTGTTGTGTATATTCTGGCTGCGGCGCGACAGCCATAGCCATCGTGACCTAGTCGCTTAGTGCGCGGACACTCTTTCTTTCATTATCGAGTTCGACATGTGTAAAGTCGGTGCTAGGCTTGCTAATATTTTTATTTTCTCTTAATATTATTATTAGTATTTTCTTCTATTAATTCAATAGTCATATAGGTGAAATTCAATTGGAGATGTCCAAGTATGTACAATTGTTAAAATTAATATAACCTGTGTGTGGAAGGTAATTTAGTAGGTACCATTTTTTCAAAGTGTTCGGAGGTATTAGAGGCATTTAGCAAAAGTTCTTAGAAGGAATTATTGAATATATCTCCATAATTTCATTTTTTCTTAGCTTTACGACGAATATCTGAATTCACCCCCGTATATGTAAATAAAATCGTAGCAAGTATTATCTTAGTAAGAAAAACTTTGCTAAACCCAACCATGCCACTGCCATCATAAGGCAAACAGGCAAAGAAGGTTTTTATCGGAAACGCATATATCACCCATGGGAGAACCAACTCACGGGAAAAATATGTATGTAAATAAATAAATCAATACTTTCTATACATCAAAGCCTGAATCGCTTGCAAATACTTGATGCTTATGTGTTTCAACCCTAAATTCAAGTAGGGAAAGCAAAAATAACAACTTTATAACAAAAAAGACAGTTCAATTAGATTAAATTCTTTGCATGCCAATTTTGTCTTTTACAGAAAACGGAAACTGCATGGGTTATGCAATATACGGATTAGAGAAATATCATCTCTATTTTTACCATAACTATTTTGTCATTACTGGATACAATTATGAGGTGGTTTCGCCAACTAACGCGACATCATTGGTACCTGATTAAAACTAGACTCACACTAAGGTTTTAGGTCTATATAAACTATCACGTTTTCTTAAACTGTGTGACGACCCCCCCCCTCTCATATATTTTATTTTATGTTATCCTGGTCACGGCATCAGTGTAATGACCCAACCCCCCCTCGTATATTTAGTATTTAATTTATTCCCCCTTTACTAAGTCTCACCTGTCGTGAAGCGACAGATAATACTTAATTCATTGGCATTTTTCGTGAACGTCTAGTTTTAGTGGTAGGATTCAAATTTGTTGTGTTATTGTAACCTCACAGGTACTTTTAAAATTTGGTATTACTTTGTTTCATTTATGAGATTTAATTTGCTTTAATCTGATTACATAATTTTTACCAATTAATATGAACACTAGTCTGCACTGCACTGATATATGTTTTAAAGAATCACTAGTATTAGTAAGATTTGGCTTTAGATTTATGATTACTGATTTACTTAGAGTTCACTTTTGTACCTGAATGTAGAAATAAGACAAGGAAACTCAAATAACGTTTTTACACCTTTTATTTCTGTACTTAGACAACTGTCAATAAGGAATACATGGATATTTAGCTAGTTGAACCTGCAAAGCAACCAAACCTGGTTACCTGCGCGGAAACTTCCGCGTCGTAGTTTAAATAACATATGTATAACCTTACATATGGTTGCAGGAGAAACTTCCCTTGTATGAGGTACCATAATGTCCTCTGCCAAAGAAGCTGGACAGGTGCAGACACCATGCTTTAATTTAATTCGTGGACTCGTTGTCACCGTACAACAGTACCATAAATACAACTAACGCTCCCAATTAATATTCGTTGGGACAACTGTCCATTTGTTTATGGTCTTGCCGAGTATACCCCGCCTTCATGGCTTAAACCAAGGTGAAACGAACTACCCTGTAGAGTTTTATGTAGGGGTTGGCAGGCGCTAACCGCATTTACGGCATGCGTACGGTAGCTGTGGTCATACTCACTGGATGCCGGCCACTGGGCCCCCTGTCGAGAGACAAGACCCATTGGTCAAAACACTCAGAGAGTTCAATAGACTGCATGTGGTAGTATCGGCACCTGACAATACTAATCTGCCAGCTAACCGCTGAAAATCCTCGCACAAGAAGTGAAATTTGATAGAGTTACAGATATTGCAGATTCCAACTACTATTACTGACCCTATGTGAATTAATATAGGCAGTACTAATTATTAATAAAAAATGTATTGAGCAATGCATTATAACAGAACAACCCTATCTGTAAATCATTTGGTACCACCGGGCAAATATTGTAAAGAAATCGCGAAACCCTAGCATATAGAGTCGTACTTTGATTAACGTTGCCATTTCACTCGTAACAAAAAAATTGAATTAGTTTAATGAATTTTAGTGTGCTCGAGTACGTAGAAAATGGTAACGAAATATAAAAATTATTTAAATGCCGTCCTTACCAATTCCTGTATATACGGAGAGTTCCGCGGGGACCACTCCCCCGTATTCTGGAGTAACACCTGAGTTACTCACCTCCATGTCGACGGCGGCGTCGGTGGCTAGTGCACGTTAATGAAGCGCGGCTTCCAATGCTGGTGGCTAGCTATAACTCCGAGACAGGGCCACTCTCTTATATCCCGATTCCGAAGAACCAAAGCGTAAAGCTTGGAGCTGCCAGAGAGTTGACCTGGAGCACAACTATATCACAGAGAGTCATACAATCTCTTCGTACCCGATTCCTTAGAACCAAAGCGTAACGCTTGGGGTTGTCAGAGATGTGGCACGACTCTGCCACGGAGAGCTGGACAATCTTTTCGTATCCGGTTCCGTAGAACCAAAGCGTATAGCTTGGGGTTGTCAGAGATGTGACCCAGATCGTATGAATACTCGCGTATTAATATGATTTCCCGTGAGTAAGTTCGTTGTCCAAGTCTGCTTGACTAAGAATTTGCAATTTAATGCTCAGTACTTCGAGATTTCCTCAAAAATGGAAAAATTCACGTGTGTCCAGTGTACAAAAAGGGGGAAAAGAGTGACATAACAAACAATAGGCCCATCAACTATTATTTGTAACTTACAACCACGGGAAAATTTGTTGGAATGTTTCTTTACGGTTCTATGTACACACGTATGTGGCTTAATATCTATTGATCAGCATGGCTTTATGAAGGGTCGATCTACAGTAACGATCCTTGTGTGCAAAAGCAATTTACTTTGCGAAGGTCTTGATCGAGGGGGCCAGGTAGATACTATCTACACATACTTTTCTAAGGCTTTTGAAAGGATTAACCACGGTGCTTTGATTTCTAAATTTGATTAATTTGGTCTCTCAAAATCGTTGCTTTTTTTAATACAGTCATATTTAGAGAATCGCCATCAATTTGTTCAGTACTGTGGTCATAAATCGAATAGCTTCTTGCAAAGATCTGGCGTGCCACAGGGTTCGATACTAGGACCGCTCTTCTTCGTAATGTGCATTAATGATATTTTTGAGAGCTTGGATACTAATGTTCACTTCCTCTTGTATGCAGATGACCTAAAAATGTACCGATTTATTGATAATGTTCATGATTGTCAAATTCTGCAAAAAACCTTGGATACCATCAATTCCTGGTGCATCAACAACTATCTACCCCTCAATGCTAGCAAGTGTAATGTCATGTCATTTGGCAGGAAGCATAATCTGTACGTGTACAATTATAATATCGATAATGTTGTTTTACAAAGACCCAATTTATAATGGAACCCAATTTATAATGTCAACATATTACAATTAGAGAATACTCAGCGTAAGTTTTTAAAATCTGCAGTGTACACTCTTGAGGGCACTTATCCACCTATTGGATTTCCACAAGATATGTTGTTAGAAAAATTTAACTTACCAAGTCTTGCCAAACGAAGAATATCCCAATCAATAATTTTTCTATATAAAAATATTAATAATCGGCTGGATTGTATTAACCTATTAAATCAAATAAATTACAAAGTACCTAGAATTTCTGCTCGCCATAACATAACAAATAAATAAATAATATATATTATTTTTAAATTTCACGGGAATGGTAATTTTTTGAGTCAATTATTTCCGATCACACTTTGTTGAAAATTTAATATAAATGTTGAAGGAAAATGATTGTCCCGGTCAATAAAGTTTTGGATCAATTCATGCATATACTTAATATGCATAAAAAGTGAAATTTGTGTCCTTAATAAGCATAATTAAGTTTTGTCTTTTGTAAAAATGTTTTTGTTTATGCAAAAATGTCGCACTTAACAATACATGCACAAACCTGGAAATAGAAATATTAAATGAATTATTTGTACTTTTCTTGATCAATCATTTTCAATCATATACATTATTTTTCAGCTAGGCAATTTTTCCATTTTTATTTACATTTTGGGTCAATTAAAAAATGAATATTTGTATTTTAAAAATAATAGCTGAAGATTAATAAAGGGATGTATTTTGTATCATAGTATCTGTTAATTTTCATGAAAAGGAAATAAGTAGTGTGGCTTACTCAATGGTAGGCACTTAAAGACATGTGGTTTTGTTTGTGGAATGCCGCACGTTAATGTTTGCCCACTACCTATTTTGAATGTTGCTCTACCCATTTCTCTAACAGTATTCAGGTCGTATTTTTTAAGTAAGTCTCTAGAGAATTCAAACTGATTTTCGACAGAATTTAATGAACTTTATGCATATTAAGAGCACATATTGCTTGACCTAATAATTAATTTTCTGATGTTTATGTTTAAAAACAAATATACTGGGCAATTTCTCCAATTTATTATTAACTAAATTCAGTAATATTACTGAAACTGTCCAGTAAATAAATAATAACAAACATTACATTTTTTTCTCGAACTTTCGTTGTCCTACAAATGATTAAAAAATGTGTTAACTAAACCTCTGTGCCAAAAGGATTAGTCAGAGTTTTTTTTAATTAGCTGAATTAATGAGCATGATATGCTTTTAAAAAAAGAGGTGTGCATATGAAAATGGAAACCCATCCTACGAAGCGACGTGAGCTGAATTACAGAAAGTAAGCTGGCGTGCTTTGTATTATAAATATCTACATATTTCCACAAAAAACCCCTGATTTGATTGCAACAAATCAACTAACCACCCACATAGCATTTAATATCCTGTATATATTCAAGAGAGATACATGAACTGAAAATAATGTTCTTTATGCAATTGTGCTCCCCTTAAAAAGTTATGGGCCTTCAAAGATAGAATTAAATAAAATTTACAAAAGACTACTAACTGTTCTAATATTTTTTTTTGTAGAGAACTTACTCGGCTACCCACTGGCATTAAAAATTAAAGTTGCTTTAAAGGTAGATACATATATTCACCGAACCGTGACAATAGTTTAGGTATAAATAGTGTTTTGGTGTTTCGTGGAAAACTACGTCAGTGTCATAAAATAAGAGTCAAAACTCTAAACTCCTTTAACAAAAATAAACGTATATTACATACTTCTATTTTAGGTAGTACGACCACATACCATGAGTACACGGTACACCGAACCGCGACGGTTAACCGAACCGCGACAGTTAACCGAACCGCGACGGTTAACCGAACCGCGATGGTTAACCGAACCCCGACGGTTAACCGAACCGCGACGGTTCACCAAACCGGGGCGGTTAACCGAACCGCGACGGTCCCCCCGTTCACCGAACCGCGACGGTTCACCGAACCGCGACGGTTCACCGACCCATGGCGGTTCACCGAACCGCGACGGTTCACCGAACCATGGCGGTTCACCGAACCGCGACGGTTCACCGAACCGTGATGGTTCACCGAACCGCGACGGTTCACCGAACCGTGACCATTCTCCGAACCGCAACGGTTCACCGGACCGTGGCTGCTCACCGAACCGTGCAGGTTCATCGAACCCTGCCGGTTCACCAAACCGGGACGGTTCACCGAACCGTGACTGTTCACCGAACCGTTACTGTTCATCGAACCGCGGCGGTTCACCAGACCGTGGCTGCTCACTGAATTGTGGCGTTTCACCGGACCGCGACGGTTCACCGAGCCTTGACGGGAAGGACAATCTAATGTCATTTATATGGATTTTTCTAAGGCGTTCGATAGACTTGATCATGGACTATTATTGCATAAATTGTTTGATGTGGCTGACTGAGAGATCCCTTAAGTTTTTGGGCATAAATGTGCAGTACCGTGGTTTTCAGCCTGTTTAAATAATAGCAGCCTCTGTTGTTCCACAGGGATCTGGCCTTGGACCCCATTGTATAGTATCTTCATAAATGACGTCGATTGTGAACTGAATCATAAATTTCTCTAACACGTAGATGATCTTTAACTTTACACGTCTAATGATAATTTAAATGACAGTATCAAGTGACAGCAGTAGTTAAATAATGTAAATGTATGTTGTAAAGAAAACTTATTATCTCTGAACACTAGTACTACACGTTTAATTGGGAAGTTAAATGCTTTTCAATTCAATTTCTCAATTACAGACGCCTTTGTACTAGACGTAATACATTTAAGAATTTAAATGTCGTCTTTGATTAAATATTGACTTTCAAAAACCTTAAATGCAACCAGCAAGTATTTGCAGACAAAATTCTTGTTTATCGTAAGAAACGGGAAATAATTTATTAAAACTGCTAAACTAGAATTGCTTTTTAATGCTTTTATTCTGTCAAAACTAAAGTATGCTACCGTGGTAAGAATTCTAGTTATGGAACCATTCATTTGATGTAGAGAAATAAATAAGATATTTGTGGTTTAGATCTGATGGTGTTTGTTCCCCTAGGGGCGTCAATAATGTTGTTTTGTTAGAGAAATTTCATACAAACAACTTAAATCGGTGTAAATATTGTTTCATAGTAACTTTACATAAGATTTTGAGTAACTATATTGACTGCCCGGAGTGACTGGGTTGTTTATATTTTCATGTTCCAATTTGTTAGACTCGTTCAAATAATGTCTTTTGTTTACCTACTCTCAGAATAAATCTGTTTAAATATTAACTTTTATACACCGTGTGCACGACATTTTTAATTGTATTAATTAAAGTCAAGATAGATTAGTCTTGCCCTAAAAAATATTTTTTGGAAATTTACGTATATGCTTTAATTTTAAAATTATGATTTTTTTTAAAACCCTACATTTTTTCCGTTTTTCTAATATGCGCTTTTTGAATTGGTATATAAGTTTTTGAACCAAAATTGTATTGTTATGATACTTGTCACATAACAATTAACCGTACGTGTAGACAATAACTAGATGACAATTAATCGTATGAGTTAATAAATCTATACTTTTTGGAATAGTTGGTATGCTGGAATCCGGCATATCACAGAGAAATATAGCTCAAAGGCTACAGATAAATGTTGTTTCAAGGCCAAGGCGAAAGTTTCAAAACACAAGATCAGAGCAATATACCCATCGCGGACGCCACACAAAAATAACAACAACCGGAATAGATAGGTATAGTTTGCAAAACAGATATTCTGACAAGACGTCCGGGGTAAGACGCTACGGAACGCAGAGCCGGATTTAACTGTATTGTTCATTAGTTTACTTTTTCAATGTAGGTTTTTGTGCTCAATACAGTTAGCAACAATTTAACAATTGTACAAAAAAAAGTATTAAGTTGAAACAAAAGTATTGATTTTAACGTATTGAGTACACATACAGCAGTTAGAGTATTCAAGTTTGCTTTATATAAATTGTTACTACGCAGCAAGAATCGCGAGGAGGTATGAGCATTTCTTGCCAGGAAAGGATGGGTATGGAATGTTAGTATAGGAAAGAGATTATTTAAAAAGTAACAAGAAAGCTTTAAAAAACAAAATAAAAACAAAAAAATATACCTTCAAAATAGTAACAGAAACAAATACTTTTCACAATAAATGAACTAAAAATAAATTCTAATAGTAAGTTATTACTATAATAAAAATAGAAAGACATGTTTTTGTCAAAATGAAAAAAAAAAAAATAATAACATTAATAAATAATAACATCTTGAAAAAGAATGTTTCTCAAGCAAGAACCACGAAAGCACAAATACGGAATTAAATAATGCAGTTGATATCACAAAATCACTCCTTCACTTCACATCACTTCACTTTACCTCACCTCACATTGCTTCTTCCTCTGAATCCTCATCCTTCTCACCCTCTTCTTCATTTTGAAATCAACTACTATCCTCGTTCAAATTTATAATTAATTTATTTCCACTATTTATATGAAATTTGGCAATTTTTAAATAATCATCCTCAACTGTAATTACTTTCCTAATTCTTTTTTCCCAATCTTCCTTGGTAATTTTCAACACTTCATTTTGAATTAACTCTACAACTTTTTTTATCGAATTTCCTTTTCTGACATTTTTCTTCAATTTACAACAAATTAATTCAATCAGGTTGAAAATACAGAAATTAGGCGGTAATCTCAACACTTTGTGGTCATATATTTCTGCTACATTATCTATAATATACTTCTTCTCACAATTTTTTGTTTGCAGGACTTCCACCAGTTGTGCTTTATTATAATTTTCCTCATAATAGAGATCATGTTCCATTAAAATAATTTGTAACTCCAGCTTAGTAGAACTCTTGTTAGAAATGGTACCTCGCATTGTCAAGAACAACAATGTTATTTGGTTTAAATTTTGGAATTAGTGTATTTTCAAACCATTCCTCAAATATTTCTCCCTCCATTTTTTTGTAGCAATCCACGTTGCAGTCTTCCATGTTTTTTCCGCACAGCTTCAATGTAATATCAACCCATCCATCAACTGATCCACAGTGAAATGTAATCAACCGAGTCCTTTATTAGGGAGTAATGAGATTAGTTGACCATTCCTAGATCCATCAGTCCATCCTTTTTTTACGGTGTCATGAGTATCATACCAAGTTTTATCTAGATAATAATTTGGTCTCTTTTCCCCTTCGGAGTTCCTTTATCTCTTCTAAATATGAATTTCTTCAATCCACTATTCGTCTACTTTCCTTAATCGCCATGCGTTTAATAATAGTTTGATATTTAAATCCAATTTTTCTCAGCCAAGTTCCTAAAGCTCTTTCGGTATATTTTAGATGATAATCTATTTCTTTGAATTTTCTGTCTACCACGTCAATAGTGGGGATTTAATTTTTCTGATACGCGTCGTAAACTAAAGTTCTTAAAAGTTTTGCTAACGATGGCTCCAGAGTTTTCGATTGACCGGCGTCGGACCTTTGTTTTCTTGGGAGGCCACCTTCTTTCACCAGTTTGTGTATTGTGCGATGGGGAACGTTAGTCATTCAAATCATACAAATTAGGGTCATTAACTCGTCGCTTCAAATGATTATTGTAAACAATAAGGCAAATTTGTTTCGCTTGCTCGTTCAAATGTAACCGATTTTTTCTTATTGAAAACACTAACGAACTTTGATTTTCTTTATCACTGTAATCACTATCACTTTCATTTTCACAAACACAATAAGATGCAGACGTAGAAGCCTCCCACGGTCGAAACATTTTAACATCAAATACCTTCTTAAATTATTTTCAAAAACACACCAGCAAATTAACATACAGGGTGTCCCAACCAATAGTAGGTACCCTGAATAACTTTGGAGATAAAAATTTTTTGAATAATTGGTGAAACACATCGACCTTGTTTCCAAGGGGGACATATTTTAATGTAATACTTGTATACCTATCATCATCCCTCTACCCTACACAGTTACCCCCTCAAAAAATTCAAGTGGCAAGGGGGTCGAGTGATACATCTTTTGAAAGGTCATTAAATTCTCTACATAACTGTGTATTTTTTTTAACTTTTATCGATTGGTTCTTAAGGAAAATAATTTTATTGTTGATGATTACATACAATCGAAATCGTTTAAAAAATCTAAAATACACTGCACTGGGTATTGGAATTTATGAAAAAACTACATTTTTTAGTGCTCTCAAATCAACACGAGCTTTTTCGACAAAACACACTTTCCTTGTCCGTTTAGTTTTAGAATAATAAAAGACTCATAAGTATTTGATAGTCCATGAACATTAATTTGTTCACAACCAATTTTAAGTCGTGATACATTTTACCAGAATGAGTTCTCAAAATGGTTTATACCCTTCAGGAGGGAATAGAAATTGTCAACATTTATTTTAAAAACAATAATTGTGCTAGAGCTACGGAGCGCATATTCAGTACAAATTACCTAGATAGAAGGGTTGGTTCTCAGTATGTTTTACAATTATTGACAAAATTTATGGAAACAGGTTCTGTAGGAAACAAAAAGCATAAACCTCAGCGACTGATTAGGAATGAAGCAGTCGAAGTGGCAGTTCTGGGTCATTTGCAGATGGATAATATTCAATCGATCAGGAAAGTAGCTGAGGCTTCCGGTGTATCACGAAGCAGTGTTCATGAAATTGTAAAGGCCCACAAATTTCATTCATATAAATTTAAATTGGTACACGAATTAAACGAAGATAATCCCGATCGTTGACTTGAATTCTGTGAGATTTTTAGTGAACAATTAAACGGTAATGCCAATCTACTGTACAATACGTGTTTTTCTGATGAATCGACATGTCAGTTAAATGGGGAGGTAAACAGGCACAATTATTGTAGGTATTGGAGTGAAACCAATCCACATTTGTTTATGGAAACTTGTACCCAAAAGCCTCAGAAGTTAAATGTTTGGGCTGGCATCTTAGGGGATCATATTGTCGGGCCGTTCTTTATTTCTGACAATTTAAATTGCGAAAGGTACCTCGATCTGTTAGAAAATAACATCGACCCAATGATTACCCAAATCCTCGAAGAAGACGATAATCTTTTAGAGGGCGAACTATTTTTTCAATTGGATGGGTCACCCCCACATTTTGCTATAGCAGTGCGTCAAGTTTTGGATAATCGGTTGTCTGAGCGATGGATTGGATGAAGAGGTCCTGTGGAGTGAACCGCTAGGTCACCCGATTTAACTCCCTTGGATTTCTTTCTGTGGGGACATTTGAAATCGAAGGTATTTGCCAAAAACCCGCATCTCTGGAAGAGTTACGTGAAAGAATTGTTCGAGAATGCCGTTTATTGACTCCAGATGTGTTCAGAAATGTTCGTACAGAATTTCAAGACAGATTATACTACTGTATGGAAGTCGGTGGGGGTCATTTTGAACAATATATACGATAATTTAAACTGCCTCTTTTATTTTTATTTCCCGAACCTAAAATAATGAAACAATTATTTCTCAGGAACGAATCGATAAAAGTTTAAAAAAATATACAGTTATGTAGAGAATTGAAAGACCTTTCAAAAGATGTATCACTCGACCCCCTTTGCCATTTGAATTTTTTTGAGGGGGTGGCCGTGTAGGGTAGAGGGATGATGATAGGTATACAAGTATTGCATTAAAATATGCCCCACTTGGAGACAAGGTCGACGTGTTTCACCAATTTTTCAAAAAAAATTGTATCTCCAAAGTTATTCAGGATGCCTACTTTTGGTTGGGACATCCTGTATAAAATAATTATTACTTATATTACACTACTACACAACTCACTTCAACACGATAACCTTCTTAAAATATTGTCAAAATGACGAGATTTCGATTTTTCTAGCATTACACGGGTCATTTAAAATAAATCGGAATTGTCATGGCACACTTAAATAAAAAACTAAAAATTATATTATAAAAAATGTTGACAATTGAAATATCACTTATTTAGTATCTTTGGATTCAGAAAATTATGCATAATTCGAAAATGCAATAATATATAGAGTGTTCCAATTCAAAATCGAAAGTTAGTGTCACTTCCGGCGAAACCGGAAGTGAAAAAAATCACTTATATGTCAAAAAGTGCCGCTTATTATGTATATAGGATATCCCAAATTTCAATCAATTATCATCAAGACTAAAGGAGAAAAGAGGGGTCTACCATGATCCTGTTACACCCGGTATTTCAGAGAAGCTATAAAAGCCTTTGATAAAGGAAACAGATTTCATTTCCGAACGTTAGGGAAATATCTTATTATTATTTTGATTTATATTATTTGTCAAAATAACATCCACTGCACTGTTCCGTTGACGTAAAGTTACGGGCACAGAAAGAGAAAGAGTTCATTTTCCTAGTAACATACTGGGTTACTTTATCTTTTATATTTCACTGGATCTTCATGAGGTTAAAAGTCTCAAGAAGGGAAAAGAATAATTAAACAACATTTAGACAATAATTCGATTTAAACAAATCATTTGGCAATATGTAACGCCCCGATTAATTTTAAAAATAATATTTTCATGAAAACTATTTAAAGCATAATGTGAAAATAATTGAAAATTAATTAAAATATAAGAATGGGATTAGATGGAAACTAGGTCACAATACAGTGATCCATTTAATTTCTTAAATTTAAGGATTAGGGGTACCAGGTCGACTACTCTATTAGTTTGACATCGTGAATCCGTTTGAGCTGTTTGTGAACAATTAAAGAACATTTACGATTCCAGAGGATTAACATTTTGGCACACGGCTCGATGCACAATGCAAATCCATTAAGCATTTCCTGGTAAAGGGTAATAAAACAGTTTATTATCCTCATGTGAACTGTGAACTTACCATTATTGTCTTCATTTAATTAATGTGAAGGTTATACGATTTTAATTCGCTTAGTGCTCAATTTTTAATGGGTAAATGTAAATTTGGATTACAATTTTATACTGCTTTCCAAAAAAATCACAACTTCTAGAATTAATGGAAATGCTTTATGAATATTTTCACAAGAGATGCGTTTAGGTGGTATGGAAACGATTACAAAGGCCAATACATAACTTAATTAAATAAACAATTATATAATTAACAGCTACGCCACGATTCCTTTAACACTCATTGAATCAAAGCGGCATGCTCGAAATGAGATGATTGTTGGAGTATGTTATGCAAATTTTCCTAAATCCTCCGCTGTAGGTGAAATGGGTAACTATCTCATCCGGTTGGCGGTCGTATCCCATTCATGTTTCATTGGTGATAAATTCGATGAATCTGCATGGCAAGGAACTACCGCATCATTGGACCCTTCAAAGTAGTATGCCGTAACCTCTGCAGTATGTAGGCGAAGATTATCTTGCCAAAAAAATTGTACTGTAATAGGTTCCAACACGTTCATGATGTAACCCATGGCGTTCAAGGTCCCAAGGACGAAAACCAAAGGTGATCTAATACCATGATATATCCCCATGGACCCCAAACCATTAATGTCTATGCAAGGACAGTGTGGCGAACGAATGGCAATTCCAAATTCCTACGTTCACCACAAAGACGCTTCGTCCTTCTACATTCATCGTGAGCTTACAAACAAAAGCAAAATTCATCATTGAATACCACCTGATTCCATTTTTGGTTCTAGTTCCTCCGTTCATTGCACCACAGTAGCGTACAAGCGCGGTGATGTACATATTTAAGGATACGGACATAGCGAGGATGCCTCCTTACTTGTGGTGGAGGGCGCGGTCCCAGTCGAGGTCGCTGTCGATGATGATACGACATACCATAGAGATTTATCTTTTCAGTGTTCTGTGCTGGTTGTGTAGTGTACAACGATGCATGTGACTGGAAGGGTGTCAAGTGATCTGAGTGAACCAATTAGATGCAAGGCACTACGATGCCCTCGTTTCTACAGTGATGGAAAAACAAACTTGTATCGCTAGATCTCTATGTAAACGGCAAGGGTGAAATGCTGATAACATTCTCGGTATGTGCGATCACATTTAAAGACGCAGGTCTTTTTACATAGAGGTGACATCAATGTAGCGACCACGATCGTGACCTCCACCGCGATCAGAAAGGCATCTTCAGCATGTCCGTCCCCTAAGGGTACTGTGAATGAGGTTCAGAAGCTTTTATTCGGCGATAAACAGTGTTGTTATTGAAACTATGTTTTAGATCTTCCATCCAAACATTTTCAGTCGTTCGGGTTGTAGTACATCTGGTTCTGAGAGATTAAATTCTGAGATGACAATTTTCGCAATCTGTGGTTCTAAGAGAATGTCCAAGTCCACATTGATTCTGATTAAACTGTCAATACGTAAATCGACGAAAAGAAGAAACAGGTATTCAATCATGAATTCTTTCGCCGTGATTCTGTAAACAGTCATTAACGCGACGACATGTTCAAAATGAGACGATTGTTGAAATGTCTCAAGTACCGCATATTGGACTCTTCAGGGTAATATGCAGTAACCCTTGGAGTACAAGGGCGGGTTTTATCTCATAGAAAATTTGGGTTATTCAACACCCTTAGTTAAACTGTTTAAATATTGTACAATATGTTTAAACTTGCTTGTTCTCATCACGATGGTATAGAAATTCTTTCAACTAAACATGACCAATTTATATTATTAAAAAAATGTAACTGAAAAATATTCTGAGATAGAAAAACTGACAACAGTTTAAGTTGACCATCCATCAGTACGCACCAGTTATCTGCTTTTCCAGCTTCTGTTTATTTAATTGAATTATTTCGAACCTAGAAGTTTAGAAGCGAAACATTTTTGATATTTTAAAATCAAAACAACGATAGAAAATGTACATGCCTCAACAACCCTGTATAGCATTTAAATCCTTTAATTAAAAAATTATATGTATTTGTGTGAAGACGTTCCCTTTTCGAACAAATCGATTTAAATGTAGAGCACAAAAAATTTCATTCCGACCGCGAATAAAAGATAGGCATTTGCATTACGAAGTGTGGAGGGCTTTCGACGAGTAAGAATTGAAGTTAATACTCGTGTCTTTATTTATTTATTGCTTAGCTTTTCTTTTATCTGCGAACGTTTCGATTGAAATTAAATTTCTAGCACCATATTAGTAATCAATAACGTAACATATGCCATAACGAAAAAATCGTGTTTAGAAATGTTGGGTTATTATTTACAATTGACATTATTTTTACTAAACAAAGAATGAGACAGTAAGGTTTAAGAATAAAATGAAACAGAGACATGCCCCAAAAAAGGAAACAACGATTTAGTTAACAGTAGGGCACTGTAGCCGAGTGTACGTGTCGATGTTTAATTCCATTCCGAGACTAACTAAAAATTCATTTGAAATTTATTTCGACTCAGATAAGGTGTGGAACTTTTGGTATCCTAAATGTGGTTCGATTTCCACAATAAATTGTAGGGTCTGGTTTCCCTTGCCTAACCCAAAATCTCTAATTTTGAGAGGATTATTTCAGTGGCTAAGGAGGTACTTAGACACATATCAAAATTAGTATTTAATATCTTTGTTGTGTGTCCTTTGTCACAGAGCTCGGTAGCCCAGTGGGCTAGAGTGACGAATGTAAATGGTGTTACTGTCTTCCGACTCCCGGGTTCACTTCCCGGCATCAACCCTGACAAAATCGCAGGAAGTAATTATTGTCATTTCATTTTATTTTCATTGCTAGAAAAAAATATTAATTTAAATTGAGAAATAATCAGCCTCCGAATAGTTACATACTTCTGTAAAGACAAGATATTTATTATATGAAAATAATTCACTTGTCATAATCCTTGACTTGCTTTGCTGACTTAATAAATATGCATTTATTCATGTCACGACCTACTACATTGTTAAAAGTTCATGAAGTTTTGTTGACATTTATATTCAGCATTTTAGCATTAAAAAAAATTGCAAAATGGAATTTCATTCACATACTTAAAGATGCTGGTCTGTTTTATATAGAAGTGACATTAATGTAACGACCATGATTGCGACCTCCACCGCGAGCGGCGAGATTTCTACTGGGTGTCAACAAAACATTAATTTACATATCGCTTTAAATTTTATGGTAAAGTTTTTGGTCATCCTATTAGCAAAAAACTATAGACAGATGCATATAAATTATCCATAATTATTTATTTGTGGTGCATCTTACATTAAGAGCCATTTTCTTCACCTCTGGGTAAATTACTGATCTAAAGCTAGCAGAAATGTGCATCAGGATATAGGCGTACGCATCATAATAATCGTAATAAAAGAAATTAACTATTAACAAAAGCAACAAACTATTATAATTTATAACAATGTATGCACAACTTATCCTCTTAACTAGCTTGATGAACCAGCCCTGTTATCACAAACTGGAGATGATCTGTAAAAACTTTGCAGCACCAGGTATGTTTCTATGGTTGTCTCCGTGAGTGATGTCCACTATGGTGAAAAAAATAAGCTTATAAAACAAGATAGATTTATTGGGGTTCAAAATAAAACAAAAGAAGGCTACGCCACGCTGATAAGGGGCAATAACTCCGAAACAAGTGTCCGTAGCTGCATAATTGTTTTTTGTTTTGGGGGGATGTGGGATGCTTGTATTTTGAGAACGACCGTTCGACATATATCGATCGACAGGCTTACTTAAAATAGTCTTTGAAAGCACTTAACGGATCTGGAGATGCACCATTAGTACCATCACAAATTTGTCTTAATCTGGTAAAGCCGGTGACTCGCTTTAACCACGTGCGAATTTTTTTCTAACGCACTTATTTTTTTGCGTCAGCTATAGCGTGTAGCAGTCGATTTACTTCGTTCGCTATTTGCGGTGACTCTGCTAACGACATCGCACTGTTTTCTAAGTTTTGTAATCCCTTATAGTTCTTGTGAATAGTTTTTAAAGCTGTTACAACGGAAATATCTTCGAATTTTATCTGGCTTTCTTTAATAGCTGCAGCCTCGTCAGGATTGAATTGTAGTAACACAGCTTTTATTTGCTGTAAATAATCAGCATAATAAAAAGATGCCTTCAATCGTGTTCCCCAACGTGTAAGATTCAGCTGTGGTGGTTCGAGAATACCGGGACACTTGCTGTGAAATGCGCGAAGACGTTTAGGAGATTTAAGAAATAATTTGTTTGTACTTGCTATTAATGCATCTACCTCTGGAAAACCTTGTCGAATAGTTTCTGCCATAAGATGTAAAGCATGCACTTTAGACGTAACATGTACCAACCTACAACCGTGTTCTTGAAGAGAACGGCCTACCAAACGCATTGTCGCGGGCACCATTGGTCACAAACATCAACACTTGACTTATTGACAGGTCAAATATTTTTCTAACGTCTCCAGGCACCACCCGTGTAATTATTTCGCCAGTACCACTCAGTTAGTCTTTTTCTAGCTAGTAACAGTGGAAATGTCGGTTTAAGAGAGTTCAGTACGCGTACTATAACATTTATAACATTAACAATAGATTTTTTTATAATCTGTCGTCTTGTCAACACATAACCACAGCCATGTATTTTGTAATACACATTCTTGCGGCTCTCTTCGGTATTTGCTATTAATGCATCTACCTCTGAAAACCTTGTCCGAAAACCACCATTGGTCACAAACATCAACACTTGACTTATTGACAGGTCAAATTTTTCTAACGTCTCTAGCACCACCCGTGTAATTGTTTTGCCAGTACCACTCAGTTAGTCTTTTGCTAGCTAGTAACAGTGGAAATGCCGGTTTAAGAGAGTCCGGTACACGTACTATAACATTTATAACATTAACAATAGATTTTTTTTTACAATCTGTCGTCTTGTCAACACATAACCACAGCCATGTATTTTGTAATACATTCTTGCAGTTCTCTTCGGTATTTGGTATTTGTCTGCCGGCCGTTGTCTTTAAAAACCTGATGTCACACCATTAAACCACCGCACGTCTTGCTAGCGTTACTGATAGTGATAACTAAAGGTTTTGGAGGTAGCGATATATGACGTCAATTCTATGGTTGACGCCGGGTGATATGTCACCGCGTAAATATATTCGTGTATATATGACACAATATTTGTGATTATTTTGGCCAGTTCGGTAACATCCGAAGTTGATACGAAGAAGGTTGAAAGTATTGGTGACTGTAACACTGACATGTATATGTATTATTAACTAGTGATCACAAAAGTGAAAGTATATTACAAATATTAATGCACCTTGTGTGGGTGGGAAAGGGCTACACATTTAGAGACAATGAACACACACCCAATGTCCGAGTATGCTAGGATTTCGACCGGGGATCGAACCCGGGACTCCTGGGTGTCCTTACCACTCGACTTTATAGTGTGGTACACAAAATATCGGTAAAATATTATTGCTGAATAGACCAGTAGTTTCTTCCCGTAACCAGAATTTGCTATAACGTGTTAATATTTTGAAGAATGATTCCAAAAAGAAGGAGCATCCAGCGTCGAAGCGGAATGCTAAATAATGAACCTCATTGATGACACATCGAGATTATTTCAAGCTGTTTCAACTATGTTTCAAGAGTACGAAGGTACATTCAGAATTGTTTTTTGTTTAATTAAAGATTATTTTATTTCTAATTATCAATCTCAAAATTGTGTGAATTCGATGTCAGAATGTATTTTAATATCTTTTCGTTGGAAAATCCAGTGCAGAATATTTTTTCTTCTCTGTAATATGCTAGACTTAACATTAAGCATAGCCTTGTCGAATTTACAAGGTTTATTATTTTAATTTGGATTCGAGACAAATGAAATAAATACAATGCTGTATAAAATGTATTCACTATTCACGTAAAACTTTTGGCGCTGAAACTCTGAAACTGTGGAGTATGCAAAATATAAGTAAGGTCCTTAAATCACTACGCAATAATTTTGTAAAATAAACAAGAACTGAATTTGTGGTAGGTAATTAAAAGTTGGACTAATCTGAATTTGGGTTGGATCAGTCTATCTGGCTTCACGAGTGACATTAAATTTAGTGGTGGGGAACGTTTCTATATTTAGTGGGTATTGACATTCACTGAGAGTTTCACTTGTTGAAGGACTTATCAGTATATAAAACAGAAATGAAAGTTTTAGGTTTTAACAAATACATATTTTGGTCATTTTGTGTCGCATTTAATAAAATACTAAGATTACTTATTTCTGGTGTGGCTTTCTGGTTGAGCGGTAAGAAGACTTGCTTCTTACCGTGGATCCCGAGTTCACTTTCTCGTCAAAGAGATGGGATTTTTCTAAAGCAAAAATTAATCCTAGAATACTCGATTATTGGGTGTGTATCCGTTGCCTCTAAACGTGTAGCCCCCTGACACACAAGGTGCCCTCAGGTACCTTAAGGAATATAGGGAATTGTATTTTTATTATTTTTTAGCCCATTCTCGTTCACTCCTGGACATAGGCCTCCTCCATATTTCTCCACAGCTGTCTATCCTGAGCACACAGTCTCGAGGCCCTAGATCATGACAGGCAATATGCAGGCGTCGAAGACTTTCTATATCTGGTTAATGGGGATGCCCTATTTTCTGAGGATGTGACCAAATTTTCTAAATGTTGCCCATGCCAGGCCAACTCGCTTGGTGATTTCTGTGTTCTACTTGTACTTGTCGGTGCTCATCAGCATGATGTAGTCAGCGAAGCACAGGTGACTCAGGAACTTCTCACCGAATATAAAAATGTCTTACAGAGCCAGGGTGAACTGCTTCAGCGATATAGTGTCTCCTTGTCTGACTCCTTTCTTGATGGGTATCCTCCCGCCAGGTAGAGTTGGACGATTCACTGCATTTCTCTATGTGTGCGCACTGCCTAAGTATGGTTGGTTGTGTTGTATCCCGACATCAATCCAGCTTGCTCTTCAGGTTGGTAGAAGTCCAGCTTGTTGGTGAGACGGCTGGTGATTATTTTGGTAAGAAGCTTGTATAATGCAGAGAGAAGTCTGATCTGCTGGCAACTTTCGATGATCGTAGAGTCGCTCGTCTTGAAGAGGATGGTGACCTCAGCATTCTCCATACATCGTAATTCCTTCCTTCTTCCAGGCACTTGTTGATGAGAATGAGAAGTGCCTTTCCCAAACTTTCTCCTTCAGTCTTCAGCATCTCACTCATCGCTTGGTTTTCTCGGGGAGGCTTGCGGTTTCTCATCTGTTTTAGTGCTGCTCTCCGCTCCGATATTAATTTCGGGAATCTCCTCGGAACCGACGTTCTGGATCACTCGGCCTTTATCCTCTATCTATGGTCAGGTTCTGATACTGATTGGCTATACAGTCTCCGGTAGAAGTTCTCGATGGCGGCCACGATTTCGCTTTTCTCTGACACAAATACTCGTCGTTCCTAATCATCATGGATGAACAGTTTTCCACTAGACATTCTAGAACGGAGGATCCTCATGTTCATGTTGTCCTCTATGGCTTCTTGGATCATTGTATTACCTATGGTATATTGTTTGAAAAGGAAAAAGCCTTTACTAATGATATAGCTATGAGTAGTGGTTATTCTGTGGGACTTAGTGGAAAAAAAAATCCCGAACCCAAAATTTACCCCCCCCCCCAATAAAGGGTTTTCCGGAGTATTAGCGAAATTTTTAAAAACAAGTATGATAGTGGTTCATATATCAGAAACTAAATAACGCCTTTTTAGGCAATCCAAAAATACAAAATTGTAATAAACGAAAGTTCGAGGATTTACGAAATTGTTTGTATGAACTGTAGTCAATAGTATATTGGGGAAACAAGACGATCAGTTGAGATTAGTATTAAGGAGCATATGACTCTTCTCTAATATGGAAGAACATGTAATTCTATTGTTGTCCGGGAAGAGAGAAGTATTAGCAATTTAAAATTAATTAGGAATGTAACAAATATTAGACAGCTGGATGCATTTGAATAATGGCAAAGCGTCTATTCCAGAATATGCTTTACACAGAGGTCATTAAAGATTCTTAATCATCTTCAGATGAGGCAAATTTGGTTGGCGAAATGATCGGCGAGTTTGTTGAAACCACGTCAGTGTTTCTGTCACATTAGAGGTTCAAAAATTTAAGTCGCAGTAACAATGCTTATTATATAACCTCGTAGTGGACAAGTTCGGACACAGGCAGAAGAACGAAAATTTGTTTGAAAGCAAAAAATTAATTTCATATAGTTTGCGATTTATCATTTAGAAAAACCTAGTATATAATTTTTCTGGTTTATGATGAAATAGGGTTAGTTGAAAACCTGAATGTGTCGCTACCCTCTACGGGTGTGATATTGTCAGGTTTTTTTAGTGCTGCTATGAATTCGGAAAGGCTAAGGTTAGCTTAAATGCCCACTGACATAATGTATGTAACAACTTATTTAGATAAGCAGATTGTGTAATTGGTGTGTAACAATTTAACACATGGGTTAATTTTGTACAGACTGGGAAGTTCAATAGCAATAACTAGAAAGAGCTGAAAGTTGCAAGCTGGCCTGAATTGGGAACGTCTTTTTTCGATAGCCATAACTCCTACGAATTGCAGATTTTCCTATTATTAATGATATCGTTATTAAAGTTGTCGCGTCTCGAACTTGCTAAAATTACTGTTTCCTCTTTCATAAATAAAAGAAAATTTTCCTCGGAAATAAAATAAAAGCAATTTACTGTTGATTTATTTAAATATACCTTAAATAATTTGCCGCTTGAGTGAATTTATTACAGAATTCTTAGAGGCATATATTCTGCTGCTGAAAATACGATTAATAATACTGATTTCTTATTGATTTGTTTTATATGTCCGATGGATTTTAATTAATCGTGGCAAAATTGTTCTATTTTATTGAGAGTAATTTGTTTTTTATACGATTAATTAATTTCGTATTTAAAATGTATGCCCTAAATGTAAACACAACACTAAAGACACACAACCACTAAAGACCATAAAACCACAACACAAAAACACTAACATCTATGATTTGTTTATATGTTCGAGGGATTTTAATTAATGTTCAAAATTGTCTTTTGAGAGTAATTTGTATTTTTCGATTAATTTCGTATTAAAATTATGCCTAAATGTAAACACACAAAACAACCACTAAACCACTAAACCACTAAAACTAAAACACTATACTGTTTCTTATTGATTTGTTTTATTGTCTGATGGATTTTAATTAATCGTGTCAAAATTGTTCTATTTGAGAGTAATTTGTATTTTATACGATTAATTAATTTCGTATTTAAAATGTATGCCCTAATTAAACACAACACTAAAAACACACCACTAAAGACCACTAAAGACCACTAAAGACACTAAAGACACTGATACTGATTTCTTATTGATTTGTTTTATATGTCTGATGGATTTTAATTAATCGTGTCAAAATTGTTCTATTTAATTGAGAGTAATTTGTTTTTTATACGATTAATTAATTTCGTATTTAAAATGTATGCCCTAAATGTAAACACAACCACTAAAGACACACAAACACAACACGGAAAGACAGTTAAAACAATTTCTAAATTTACTTAACTCCTTTAATGAAAAAATTCAGTTCACGTTAGAAAAAGCAAATGAAAACGGTTTAAACTTTTTAGACGTCAACATAAAAAATCATAATTGTTGTTTAGAATTCGATATCTACCGTAAACCTACCTGTACAGATACAGTAATACACAATAGTTCTAACCAATCTTTTCAAATAAAAATGTCATCGTTTCATAGTTTTGTTCACCGTCTGCTAACCTTTCCTTTAAGTCCAAACAATTTTGAAAAAGAAGTCAACACAATAAAACAAATAGCAAGGAATAATGGATACAAAGAAAGTATCATAGATAATTTAATAAGAACAAAACAAAAGAAAAATATGTATAAGGAGTTTTATGCTGGTTCTGTACAAGACGCCAATATCATCCATAAATGTATTAATTATAGACCTGAAATTAGTGATAAAGTCAGCAATAAATTAAGTAAATTAGGTTGCAAAACAATATCTGTAAATAAAAATAACCTAGGAAAAATGTTAATAAACAATAAGAATAAAACAGAAAAACTACAAAAGACACGAATGTATGAACTAAAATGTAGTGACTGCGCCGCTATATATATTGGCCAGACTAGACGTAACATAAAAAAGCGACTTGAAGAGCATAAAAAGTCTATTGTAAACAACGTATATAGCACCGGCATGTCAACACACTGTATAGAAAACAATCACTTTATAAATATGGATAATGTAGTATTACTTCATTCCGAAAAGAAAAGCAAAAAATTAGATTTACTATAAATATTAGAAATTAAGAAAGCTTCCAAAAATAAAAAAACGGTTACAAATGAACAACAAATATTCGCAGGTCACCACATTTTAGATAAAGTAATTTAACTTTTCTAAAAAAATTCCAAATCTTTCAAACCATTTTTATCAGTATAAGATGCCAGATGTAACATTCAATATATAAGCAAGGAACACAAATTATAATTTAGTACCTCTCATCTATACTCTTGAAAAGGGCCTAAAAGCCGAAACACGTGTTGAGTGAAATATAATTTTGAAACAAATTTTCTTTGTTTTTTTAAAAAATTTAAAAATGTTTCACAAGGGGCCAACCGCAGAATCAGTACAATGTACATGTACAACACTAAAATGTTTTATTAAATTTACCACCATTGTCAAGGGGCAGAAACATATTGTTGCCTCCATGAGGGGTATATTCAAAGCTGGTCAAAACCCCAAATTTTAAAATCGGCAATTCAAGTCATTCAAGTATTTTATCGATTATTTTCATATATTTACACTTAAAAATAAACAGACTTTAAAGTGCCCTAATAAAATGAATCATGTACCTCGAGGTAAGTACTATATTATACTAAACTTTCCTGTATAGTAACGTAATTTATTGGTAAACATTTAAAAGTTAATTGAACGTTCGCAAAACGTGGCAATTTTCGTGATATATTTTCCTTTGCCTGGAATAAACCTTACCGTCCGGGCATTCTCGGGCAAAAAAGTTTTATACATCCTGTTAGTACAATACTTCAGCTATATTACTGTGAAAGAAAACATCCCGGATATAGCCGCTTTGTGGTGAAAAAAGTGCGTTGTAACCGTTCAATTTTACTTTAATACCCATTCTCCTTCATTCCTAATGGTGAGGTTTTTTTATAGGTTCCAAGGAGGACAATATTATTTTAAATAAAAGAACATTATTGGAGGTTTATGTTGTCGTCTCCTTCACACAAATTTAAGGACAGATGTGAACATTTGCTGTCGCATGTATCGAAAGTTACTAATTGCCCGCCGCAAAACCTTCAAATAATTAAGCATAAGTTTTCCCATTTTACTTCCGACTTTAAAGTAAAGTGGAATGCTGCCCAATCGAACAAGACAAGATTTCTCACCCAAAACCAAAACTGGCTTGATAACAATATTACTTTTCCACTGTACGCAAATCCTATTCCTTCAAGTTCGGTTGGGTGGCCTTCGCTTGATTTTCTCGAAAGCAGTGAATGTTCTAAACGCAGAAAATCGGAACAATTAAGACTACAATCTGAACTGGTGTATGCCGCTCAAATGAGTCTTCGTGCACAGAGAGACGTGAATGCTGCGACTGTAGTTCAAGAAATTAAGTTCTCAACGCCAAAACGGGCTCATAAGTATCGAAAAGCTTATAAAATGAGTCAAAGCAAATTAAACCTACTTTCTGGCGAGCAAGCTCTATCTGTACTAGTTGAGGTACAACTTACAAGACAACAGTATGAAGTAATAAGTGTGGTAGATAAATATAGACTTCCTTCTTACAAAAAGATTCAAGAAGCAAAGTAGCACTGTTATCCTGAACGTAATAACAAAAAAGGACGCTTCTGTAGGGCTGCAGGCTGTATTGAATCACACAGTTAAGCGAATTGTGAAAGTGCAGCAAGAAGTTTTACAAACACTTTCAAAAGAGCAACTAAGTAGCTTAGTGTTATTGACCAAGTGGAGATGTTGGGAGTCCAGGACAAAGTCAATACAAACAGGAATTTGACGATGAAGAAGATTCAGATGCGAGCATCTTTCTTACTTCTTTTGTACCTCTTCAATTTATATTTGGTGAACCTAACTCATCCAGCAAAATTATAGTATGGCAAAACCCTCGACCAACTTCTCCTCATTATTTCGTCCCATTAGGCTCCAATTTGTACATGAAACGGATATTACTTTACAAGAAAAAGATTATGTAGAAATTCAAATTCATCGACTTGTTCCAACTTCTGCTAAACTCGAAGAAACGGAAATCTTTATTACGCATACTTTGGTATTTACAATGATAGATGGTAAAGTTTGCAATGCTGCATCCTCCACTCTACGAAAAAATGCTATATGTGTGGTGCTACCTCGAAGACATTTAATAACATAGATTTAATGTTGAAACAGAAGCTAGATACTTCAACATTCCGTTTCGGTTTATCTACTTTGCATGCCTGGATACATTTTCTCGAGTGTTTATTATATGTGGCATACCAACTGCCTATCAAATCGTGGCAGGCTCATGGGAAGAACAATAAAAGAATCGTTGTAGAAACGAAGAAAAAAATTTAAGATGAAATCAGATCTAATTTGAGGCTCATAGTAGATCGACCGAAACCCGGTTTTGGTAGTAGTAATGATGGAAATACAGCCCGCCGATTTTTTGAAAATTCTGACCTTTCATCCACCATTACAGGAATAGACATAAAGCATATAAAAAGATTTAAAGTAATTTTACAAACAATATCAAGTGGATACAGTATAAATGGCCCAAGAAGCATTAAATAAACACATAAGGAAATATCGAGAGGAATATTCAAGAAAATTCTCACGCGAAAAGACCTTAGATGATGTTTTTAATCGACTTCTATTGTGCTCAGTTCCTTACGTATCAAATCTTCGAACACTCCCAAGGAAAAAAGCAAAACCATTCGACAAGGATATTGTGGCCTTGCTATTATCTGCAGAAACTGGAATAGGTATAGCAAGCAAAGGAGATTCTGAAGAAGATACTGCTAGTGACTCTGAAGAAGACTCTGAAGGCTTTGAAGAATATATTTCACACTAAAATTTCTTCATAGTTTGCAGAATCACTGTCAAAGATTTTTTTATTTATAAATATTGACATATAGGTATGCCTAAAGATAAATTTATAAATTTTATAAACTAGATTTTTTTAATCGTCAGACATTTAACAAGTATTATGCGTTTTATAAGAATCTGAAATTTAGAATTTTACTCAGTTAAGTTTTGAAATTTTACTCAGTTCTTTCAATTTTCATGTCTTAAAAACCACCCTATTTCATCAAAAGGAATTTTTTCACCATTTTTTCGGTAAATCATGGCACAAGTTCTATTAGAATCAGAAGTTTCTGACTTTTGATCAGTTCTTTCCATTTCAACCCCCTAAGAACCACCCTATTTAATCAAAGAGATTTTTTTCACTATTTTTTCGTTAATTTTCGGTTCGAATTCTGCAATAATCGGAGGTTTCAGAATTTTACAAATTTCTTTCGATTTCCACCCTTAAAAACAACTCTATCTCATCGAAGGAAATCTTTTCATTATTTTTTTATTAATTTGCGTGTCGAGTTCTATAAGAATCTGAAATTTCAGAATTTTACTAATTTTTTTCAATTTCCATCCCCTAAAAACAACCCTATTTTATCAAAGATATTTTTTCACTATTTTTGCCGTAATGACGAGTTCATTTTGAACCAGTTTTGTTACTTTTAGAGTTTTGGCCAGCTTTTCGGGGATTTGGCCTCACTGTACTGTGCGGCGCTCGATTTCGCTATACGCGTTATTAGAACGGCTGCGGTAACGGCTTGCGGCAATATCCGCTCACCGCAGTTAACCCCCAAAATGGTATTTTGTAATTTTTCGTACTGAGAAGAATACGGAACGCAGATTTGGAGAATAGTAAGGGAAGTGTGCTACTCTATATAATCTACGCAGCTTCCTATATAAATGCATCTGCAGTGCGTTTAAAAGACATATACCGCTGAGTAGCCCTTAACAAGGAACCGATCAAATGTCTTTACAGCAGAGGTGTAACTAGCAAGTAAAGCGCCTGTGGCCAGCCAACAAAAATCTATTAGACATTGCTGCTAGACTAGGCCAAAGTTCTTAGAAATTCAGTCAGATGCGAGCCAGCATATATGTAATTAACCGACAGTGTGTTTGTTTTCGATTACTAGGCATTTATTTGGACGCAGTGGTTAAAATGACAATTGTAAATGTTGCCTCGCCATTATTAACGTTTACTAACCACACTGCACTCAACAGACTCTACAATAAAAGAAATAAAAAAAATTCTTTATACTCGCCGTATAGGCTACAGTTCTCAGTCGCAGCCATTTACAGACTGAACAGAACGATCAGGTAAACAATACAAGTTCGAGGCAGTCGTTGTTGAATTGTTGTCAAGATCATGTGTCTTTCCCCACATATTATATAATTGTCGGCGATCAATGACCCCGCTAATGATTTCGCCTAGAATTCCTATGTCAAATTATCAAGTATACAAAACAGTCTGTAATTTTAAGTTCTGTGTTTTATTAAACTGATGTCAATACAAACAAATAATATTTTGAAATAATCAGTAATCTACTGTTTAATTATATCTCCGCATAACAATAATATATTTGTCGCATAATTTTTAAATAGTTACAAAGTAGTTTACAATTTTGGGCAAGACAGGAGTTATATTTCGAGTGCGGGCAAAAAAATATACTCCATATATATTATCGAAGTATATAACGAAGATATTTCAAGATTGGGCGTTTTCAAATCTGCTTGCTTCCTGCATTTAGTTTAAATTTCTAAGCGTGTTTTAATTACTTCACAGAATGCCTAAAATTTTTCTAAATAAACTGTTATTTTTGCTTATGTTAAGTAGCATATAAGATATATTTCTTTAAAAGAAATATTCTACATCTACTGTCAAAATAATTTAAGTAGAACACATTTGTTTACTAACGTATCTCTCCAAAATTACGTATTATTCTTCTTATTTAAAATAGATAGTAAACCCACATGCATACCACATAAAATGAACATAATTGTCTCAAAAATTTACATTTTAAACTGTGAAGAATATTTATTTATTTATTTAAGACTTAAGCCTAATTACAAGGATTCCTACATCTAATTACCAAATACACAATACTATTTATTTTCTCTATTCTCTTAACGTAATAAAACTAGAGAGTAACAATATATATGTATCCTAATATTGGAGTTCAGTAAAATAGTTTATGATATTTTGTTTAAATTGTTTTAAGGGTGTGGAGCAAAAATCTAGACTGATAATACCATTGACCTCATTGGCCAATCTATATTATATTATACTTATATCAAGTTTGACCTCAAAAATTTAATTTCGCATTACTGTTTAATGATTCATTTTGTTGTCTCAGTACTTGTCCGATGTTCTGGAGTCATTGAAACTCAGTTGTATTAAGCGAATTATTCTTAATCTGTAAAATATTTCTATATTGTATATTTTGGTGTAAAATAAACTACCCATCTTATTATATTTCGTGAATAAGTGGATTTCTACGTTAATATAAACTTTATTCCTTTGTGAAAATATGAAAACAATGTGGATGATAACTAAAATGACTTAATCCCTTTTATTCATTTAGAAGATCATATTTATATGAATAAATCTTCGTTTTCGTATTAAGCCCTCTTACGACGGTGTTTCAATTTGTGTTTTCTAAATGTCATAACTCCTCTCAAACATCTTACCTTGCTTTATTTTCTTGCAATTTCATTTACATTTTGTCTGCAAATTTCTTTAGTAGACGATTTTGCGAAAAACGCGTTCTTTGCATTTTTGACCAGTCCTTTTGTAAGTTTTAAAACATGCACACCTAAACTTATTTTCAAAGTATAATTTTGCAATATCTGTGAGTAGTCAAAGTATTTGTTTGAATCATAACTTTTACATCGAGTTTCCCCGAAAATTATAACTCGTATGACAAAACGAACAAGATAGATAATTTACTAATCTAATTCTTCGATCTTGTTTTAACGTTCATATTTTTAAAATTATAAGGAACGTAGATATTTACGAGTAACTACTTTTTTAACCCTTCTACGCACTGTAAAAATTGTGCTTACAATGAATCACTGCGGACTTTTGAGACGTTGTTTAGAACAACGAAATCAAAGTGTATAAAATTGCAGTTTTCTTAGACTTTTTCGTTAAGAGTCTTATATACCCTATTAAATCATAATTCTGGAATATCTCGTTTAACACATCCGATTTGAGTGCGATTTTTACAAGATTTTTCAAAAATATGTATAAAATGTCGGAATGTAATTTTTTTTTTCAGAGTCGTAAACAAATTTTCGCATGCATTTTAAATATTTTGTATCCAAATTTTTTAACATTCCGACATTAGTCACTGTTTGTAACGTTTATATTCATGTGACCCAACTCTTGGATTAGTTGAAAATAAATTTATTAGAAAACTAAAAACTGCATGTCTATATTCCGATAATAGCTGCCATCTAGCATGATTTTCGGAAACACGGATGCACTTGCATACACTGGAGTAGCTTCCGGGAGGCAAACTTCCGTTCCCTATACGAACTGGTGGTCGGAGTCACGAACTCGTATAGAGAACGAAAATGTTTAACGTATTACAAAGCCTAGTGGAACTCGTGACGTCGCTCATATTTTACTCAGCGAGGTTAGTTTGTTCCTTGCCGCGCCATTTTCGTCTAACTTGCGTCAGTCTAGTTTACAGAATATCCACGATTTTTTTGGAAATCATGGAAAAAGTCACTGCCACGGAAAAAAAATCAAAATCCAACCAACGGCAATATCCCGAAGAAAATGTAAATACAAGGGATCAATCTCCTTAAAGGGGGGTCGACCAATTAATGCGAAAAAACAAAGACGTAAAAAACGACCAAGAAATCTCATTGAAAACATCTTAGCTAATAAACCTAATCTTACACTTAACGTTATCAATCATGCAAAATTACTTTCTTCATTTATATTTTTCTGTATATAATAAAATATTTGGTAAAATAAAATTTTAACATATAAGCGTAAATAACCTAGCAGAAAACCGAAAAAATCGAAGATTAGCCCAAAAGAGAAAATATAAAAAGTAAGTACTAGTGAAAATTGAATTTTTTCGTAAATTAATAAAAGTAATAATTTTCTTTTATTTCCGGTAATTTCTGTAGACAGACTAATATAAATGAAAGTTTTCCCATTTTGCCGTCTCTAAATATTGACATGGAGAATGAAAGGCTCAATGAAAGGTGAATATGACAATTTTTATTTTTGATTTATTTTAAGCGCAGTAACCTCATGTACAGGGTGATCATTTTAAGTGCACCTTACTCGATTTTTCTGCTGTATTTTTAACCTAGAAAAAAACTTCAAAAATTATACTTATATAGTTTTTCTGAGGAATCCGAAAATTAAAAACAATTGAATGTCAAATAAAAAGAAAGCGCCGAAAAACTGAAAAATAAAAAAATTACACCCCGCATTAATATGCGAAAATGGACATATGACATTCCGAATACTGATTAAATATGCGAGTCACATACATATCTTTTACTTCCGGTTTGACCGGAAATGGCCTTAATTTTTTTATTTTAAATGATATATCCTGTATATTCAGCTCAATTTAAAAAATTTCTTTCTGAATTCAGCAATATATGTTACATCATCATAATCTTTCATATTTGATAAAAATATTGGAGTTTAAATTTAAAATAACACAAATATATTTTTCATACTATTTCATCGCCTTTTTCAATCTGAGTTGAATGATATGACACACATTGATACTTCCATTTTATAGGAAAAATTTTTAAACTAATACTATGCATTAATAAGAAACAGTAAAATGCAAATTTTTTTGTAGATTAACGATTTAATTGTTTTGTTGTTTAGTTCTTTAGCTATTTTTAATAAAGTAAATAAAATAATTTCGGGTTTTTTTATTGTTTTTACATATTAATTGCAGGACAAGGACGCATGAAGGGTAAGGTTTATTGATGATGACTTTTTTTGACATCAGGAACGTTTGCAAACATCATTGAAGTCAGAAATGGAACAGGCGACAAAACAGTATGAAAAATAATCCAGGTCCGTATTAAAAAAATGAACTTGATGATGGTCCAGGACAGACGAAATGTCGGATTAAAATTTTGATGACACCACAATACGCGCAGAAAAATGTTGCATTGAAAAGTGTTTTCAATTTTCCTGTAACTTTACAAATAGTCAGAGCCAAAAAAAAAAACAAAAAGTCAAAAATTTTGTTTTCCTCGAAAAAAATTTGAAAAGTGTAAGGATTTTCGGAATTTTTTTCCAAAATATTACTGCTCTCATAAATGCGCAAATTTGTCCTCATTTAACCGACTTCGTATTTCTTAAGGTTTCGGAGATCCCTGTACTCTGCCGAATTTGAGTCACTCTGTATAAGATAAATAAACAAAAATGTAAAACAAGAAAATAAAGTAAATTAGAAACAAAATCAGAAGATATCGAAAACATATTATTTTCAAAATACCAATCAGTGTGAAGCCTAATTAATCAATAGTCATTGCTAGAAAAAATATTTAACACTTATTCGATTCAAAGTGGTTTTTGGCAATGGCTGTTGCCAGTTTCGCAACGATTCATTCATATAAATATTTTTATAATTTTTTTTACCATTCTCAACAGATCCACCGAGATGACGAATTCTGGAAACAAAAAATGGGTAAACAATTGAACAACTTTTATTTTTCCTGTCTTCTGCCAGAAGTGATAGATCCAAGATTTGTCAGAAAATTAGAAATTAGAAATCCTCCTAGAAATTATTAATAATAAAACCTCCTAAATGCACTGTTGTTTCTCTATTATCATTAAGTATATTTACTAAAATTTTTTATTATAAACTAACATCCCCGTATAGACATAAAAATTCGTTTATTTCGCTACTGCTTAGCTTATAAGCTTGACGCAATACAACTTTTTCGTCGATTCGTACGAAACCTCTAGTACTCCGCCTCTGATGATTCAACATCTCCTGATCTGAAATGTTCCACTATGCCGTTCTGTAACTAAAACATCGGCCACTTTCGACATTCGCGATAATTTCGGTTTGGCTGTATATATGCACCGTGGCCTGCGCGGGGTGTGGTAAAATCGAGACTATATTTCACTTGCATCTGATATAGAGCCTTAATAGTTAAGGTGTCCGTCGGGAAAAATTTTGCTGATACATACTCTCTCCAAACTTCGTGTATGGCTTCATTGGACCTAGTCTGACAGCATTTTCCTCTATCATTTTTTTTGTTTTTGGGGCGTTTTCCCGCTAGATTTTCCGAAACATGTCATTTTGACGGCATATAAAAAATGTATATAGATACTGTTATTTTTCCAAGTAGAATAGCTTAAAAACGTGAATTGAAACGTGAAAAAAATAATTGTCTGACAATAAATGTGGGTCATTGGGCGTGTCCGCTATCTCGAATATGTCGGAAAAACGACTATAAGAAAATTTATTAATAACCAGCTGATTTTCGCTGTATTAATTTATTAAAACATGCAAAAACAAGTTTTCATATTGTCTGACGAAAATTATTTTCCGATTTCCCAGTCTGACGCGTCAAAGTTGTCGGTTTCATGACAGCAAAAAATTTATTCATAACATTTTTTTACAAATTTTTTTGATTTTTAAATAAAATTTATAATACGATTAAAAAATTGTCTGAAGGTGAAATAAAGCCTTTTAGCTGGAAATGTTAAATAAAAAGGTTTTTCTATGTGGTTGTCAAGCTACGCTTGGATGTTGGTGTATCACATTAGTTCGATTTTTCAACTATTTGTATAATTTCAAAATAAAAACGAATGTGCCATCGATAACTTTCCGTCAAACTTAGGCAACTAGATAAATTTTCCCAATTTAATGAATTTTTATTATTTGAACTTTAAGACTGCTTTTCTCGATTTTTTTCAAATATAACATATTGAATATTTTATACGGTCGGAACCGGAATAAAAACTACTACCAAAATCAATAATAAAAAATATAGGTTGTCATTTAAAACAAAAGTCGATGACGTCATAACTTAAAAAATAAATAACATAGGAAACTGAAAATAGACTGAAAATATTTGCTACAGTTAAAATCGCTATACCCCTTCGAGATTTTTTCCAGAAAATTAATATCAACTGAATTTATGCGTTACTTAATTTCCACACTGTATATTGAGGCTATATTTATAAATAACAAGCTGATTGTTTCAATATAGTTTGGGCCCTGAATGAAAATTTTCGGACTAGTAGTACCGGAGATAGCGATTTTAAACGTACTAAAAGACAATTTTTCGCTACTTTTTTCTACAAAAAGTTTTACGTATTTTTCAATTTTATCGAACTTAAAACTTGGGTAAGCCGAATTCAGATAGTCTAAGAGAGTTAAAAAAATTCAAAATAAAGATTATAAAATAAGTAAGTTGAAATTTTTTCGTTTTCTACTAAAAGAAATTTCATTTTTTTTATCGCCCTAACTTCGACTGCCGTTATTGGAAAATTATGTTTTTTTTGTCAGACTCTCGTTATGCCCCACTGTATTTGTCAGACATTTATACCACAAATTAAATGCCTATTTTCTGCATATAATTTTCCAATGTCTGAAGGTTATGAATACATTTTTTGCTGTCATGAAACCGACAACTTTGACGCGTCAGACTGGGAAATCGGAAAATATTTTTCGTCAGACAATATGAAAACTTGTTTTTGTATGTTTTAATAAATTGATACAGTGAAAATCAGCTGGTTATTAATAAATTTTTTTTATAGTCGTTTTTCCGACATGTTCGAAATAGCGGACACGCCCAATGACCCACATTTATTGTCAGACAATTATTTTTTCACGTTTCAATTCACGTTTTCAAGCTATTCTATTTGGAAAAATAACAGTATCTATACATTTTTTATATGCCGTCAAAATGACATGTTTCGGAAAATCTAGCGGGAAAACGCCCCAAAAACAAAAAAAAATGATAGAGGAAAATGCTGTCAGACTAGGTCCAATGAAGCCATACACGAAGTTTGGAGAGAGTATGTATCAGCAAAATTTTTCCCGACGGGCACCTTAACCATAACGGATACTATAAACACGACTATAAATAATTTTATTGTACATAAACATGTACAAGATGCTGTCTATTCTGTAAACAGATTTTTAACAAACGTGTTTTAATTATTACTTGTTTGTAATTCTCATTTCTTTTTTCTATTCTTTTTTCTGTATTATGCGATGTGATATTTTAACTTGTCCGATATCTTTTATGATCGACTGGATTAATAAATGTTTTTTGTTTTATTTAATTTCTTGTAAAATGTCAAGTAAATATTGTAGTTCAAACATTTAGATGTCGAAGTTTTCAGGGGGACACTCTGTATAATGCCAGAAAGAGAAAGTTTGATTTGTAATATAGTAATATTGATGTTGTTTACATTAGTTTCAACTTTTTAATAAAAAAAATGTTGGGATATATTAAACAAGTTCTGAACTTAACAAGGTCAGCAGGTTACATATTTACTAGAGCCCAAGAGTAAAACGTTTTTAACATCATTTTAATCGCGAAAATGATCTCCAATAAACAGGTACTGCTTTTAAGTGTAGTGATAGTTGCAGTAAGATCAATTCAGCCCAACTGTGATCCGAACAATCAGTTTCGATACTACTGTTTATTTCCTGTTGAATATTGCACCGAATTTGTTTGCAGTGTTAGTAAGTGTGGCCATTTTATTATTAACAGTAAACTTGTAAAAATAAAAGAGACTCAGCTAATACCGAAGTGTGCGTTCTCAAACTCAGAGGATTTAAAATACATATATGGAGCAAACAGTGAGATACAGGTGGTAGCTAGTGGTGCATTTGTGAATTTACCTAACCTGGAAAGTATTATTTTATCGTTTAATCTTATAAGAGAATTGCATCAAGGAACATTTAAGGATGTGGGTCTCTCCTTATTAGACTTAAGTTGGAATAAAATTATTTACATACCAGAAGGAGCTTTCGATGGAATAAACGGATTAAAATATTTGAACTTGAGCAGAAACGAATTAAAAACATTACCAATTCAAGATATGCCACCATTTCTAATAGATTTAAATCTGTCTTACAATCTTATTGACAGGTTGGCCCTAAAGTCTAGTAGATATCCTAATTTAACTCAAATTAATTTTAGCCACAACATTCTAGAACGTGTTGCATTATCATTTGAGACTACAGTTCATAAAATTGACTTAGCTCATAATAGGTTAACAAAGATTGACTTTTTCGATGTACTGGATTGCGAAGTGTTAGAAATACCATCAAATTACTTTTCAAGGGTACCAGAGTTTCTAACATACGCCAGTATTAAACGTGTGTCTATACATCCGAATCCGTGGATATGCGCAGAGCTTCAACAGTTATGGATACACCTGCAAAACAATTTTATTAATGAAGAACCATCCATAATTCGAGACCAGAGTCCCATATGTAGTAATACTGATCACACGAGAAGCAGTTTTACGAATGTGTATCATAGCGAACGTGATTGTGCTGATGATTCTCATTGCCCAGAAAATATGATATGTAGAGCACTTAAATGCTGGGATCCTTGTAAAGAAGATGCTTGTGATTCAACAAGTATTTGCAATGTGAATAACCATAGATTTAGTTGTTCATGTCCAGGAACTCTTAAAAGAGATCCGAAAACTATTTACTCTTCTTGTCTTGATATTGAATGCTTTTCAAATGAGGATTGTAAGGGAGAGAAATTATGCCACTCTAACAATACTTGCATTAATATTAGTGACATTAATTCTAATTATGGTCCGTCATCGTCATACGGTGCTCCTTCAGACTTTGCCCCTGCCCCAGCAGTTTATGAATATCAAGAGGAACCATGGTGGTTTTACGAAATACCCAAGATCGCTCCATCAATCAGAAAGTCAAAGCAATTAATGTAACTATAAATATTTGGGGAATAAAAATATACAAGTAATAATATGCATAATAAAATCAACTATTTCATTAATTTAGTGCATTATTTACATTTTTTTATAAACATTAAACATCAGAAAACATTAATATTGTCCAATATTGTAATTTATTTAAAAAGTGGAATTTGATATATGACTAACTTAAATTATGGTATATAAAATTTGAATAGGTAAGGGTTTTGCAATATATTTTTCCTTTCATATACGTGGTATCGTATATGATAAATTAAAAGAATTTAATTATGTATGAAACATGATATTGGGATTTCGCAATGTGACAGAAAGTAGGTACCTATTTATTTTTGATTTCTTATAAACATTTTAAAAGTCATATGTACTGGAGCGTGGGACGCAAACTGTACTTTATGGCATAACTATCATGACTAATTGAAAGAGTTATGCAAAAAATTATGCAACTTTTGTATAAGTAATAATAATAATAATAATAATAATAATTGATAGATAAATACAAATGGGTACAAAAATTTGAATTACAAATATTAAGTACAAAATACAAAATAATGAGGCATAATCTGGATTTCGCAAATAAATATAGAAAATCCATTTAGGCTTATTTAAAGCCTGTCTATGGATATATTTCACTCAAGTAAATGCAAAAAATACAGAAAAAAATCAGAAAATGATTTAAATTTTAAGTAGTTCAAGACAACATAAAAAAAATAAAGAATAATTGAATAGTAGAAAAATTAAATAAAATAAAACAAAATAAAATTAATCGATTTGAATAAATAAATAAATTGCCATTTCTTTATCTCAATGACATACTAAATAAAAGGGAAAAACATAAATAACTTAAAATATTAATTCAATGGAGGGTCAATAATATTATGCAATAAATTTCTATCGTTTGAAGTAATCCATGTTTTTAACTTCTTTTTAAAAAGTTGCACTGTTTTTATGCTTTTCAGAAAGTTTGGTAAAATATTAAAAAGTTTCGGTCCAATATAGACAAAACATCGTTGGCCAATACTTTTATATGCCCTAGATAAAACTAAGTGGAGAGATTCTTTATTTCTAGTGTACGCTCATAACTAATCTCACTGACATATTGTTTATTTTTAAACAAAAAATAAAAAAACCGTTTTAGAGAATAGCTGCCTTAAATCTAATATATTCAATTCTGAAAACAGTTGTTCTGTGGGGTATCTAAAGGGTTTGAAATAAATAATTTTTAAAATTTTCTTTTGAATTATCTCAAGAGGTTCCAAATACGTTTTTCTTACTCCTCCCCATCCAATTATACGATATTGTAAAATGGCTTCTGTGAAGGCGTAATATAATATTTTGAGCTGATACAATGCAAGAATTTGTCGACATTGGTAAAATTTAAACATTAGGCCACGAATTTTTGTTTTAACATTGTTTACGTGTACGTCCCATCTTAGGTGTGTATCGATGAAAAATGCCAAGATATTTGATTGACCCAGTAAAAGAAATAACAGGATTATCAATTGATATAGTGCTGAACTCAGGTAGGCATTTTCTGTAGGAGGTGAAAGGTAGAATTTTAGTTTTATTAATATTAACTGTCAATAAATTTGCACTAAACTAATTTAACACTCTCCTTAAGTCCCTTTCGACCAGTTCCTTTACATCAGCCCAAGAATGTCCAATATACAAGATAACAGCATCATCAGCAAAAGAAATGATAGTTCCAGAGGAATCTAACGTAAATAAGCTGTTTAAATATGTAGTAAATAACACAGGCCCTAAAACTGTACCCTGTGGTACACCACAGGTCACAGTATCTTCATCACTAAACACATTATTTATTTCAACTTTTTGTTTCCTTGATTCTAAATAGCTTTTAAACAGATTAAGAACGTTCCTTCTAATTCCGATGTTTTCCAATTTATCCAGCAAAAGCCCATGACTTACGGTATCAAAGGCCTTTGCTAGATCGATAAAAAAACCCAGGCATGGTTTTTTATTGTCGATTGCACTGTATATTAATGAAGTCAGTTCAGCAATTGCGTCTTGAGTTGACAGATTTTTTCTAAAACCATACTACCTGCTGGCTAAAATTTTATTTTTATCTAAGTAATTTACTAACCGCGATTTTATAATTTTTTCAAATAATTTCGCAATCGAGGATGTTAATGAAATCGGGAGTATAGGCAATACATATTACTTATAAATAAAGAACGAAGTTTAGCAATATTTGTAAAATATTTTTTTCTCATAATCAGGAGGAATATTTGCCGATTTTAAATTTTATAAAAAAAATATAAATTCATTTCAAAGTTACAGCTTTCTGAACTTTGCACATTCAAAAAATGAATCTAAAACAAAGTTTCGAAATGTAATAACTTTATGAAAAATGAAAATTTCTCCATGAAATTTGAAATCTATCGACAAATGTTCCCCTGATTATGAAAATGAGAAGTTTTACAAAATATTTTACAAACTGTCTAAGAAATAACTTGAGATGGCCAATCATTTTTGTAACTTTTCTTTCGCAAATTTCAATCGCATTTTTTTTTCTATAAAATTCTTTCTTTTAATCATATGAGTTATGCCAATAAGTTTTGCTTGGATTCAAGGCGGCAGTACTACGATAAGCATAACTTAAATTTCAACAGTCGCCACTGCATTTAAAATAGTTTAGGACTTTGACATTTTTTTTAACGATTATAAAAAATAAATTTATTAGGTGTTAATTAAAATTTCTAACCTGATAACTGACAATGAAAATATTTAGTTACTTTCGTTGTGAGATCGCACATTTTAATTATTACAAGTCAAATCAAAATTTACATTTTTTATAACTCTATACATAAGTACTTCATAATTTTATATCTTGTAGTGATCTAAAGATGGTAATAAAATGTACTGAAACGTTGGCAAATTGATGAAGTAGCTTTTCTCAAAATAAAGACCCTTTGCCAACAAAACTTTTTCCAACCATTAATTAGCTGGTCTAAAACTTTTTCTATTACAACTATAGATATCTATGTGTGTATAACGAAACTTATAGTTTTTACAGATGCTCAATTAGTTTTAAAAATGAAACGTTAGTCTTAAAATACAGGGTGTCCCAGCTTTCTGAGGAAGTAAGATATTGGCTATTTGTTAATGATTTTAAAAAAGTTTTTAAGAGAATTCATATAGGGGGTGAGTAGGGGCACAATTGGAGAATATCTTCATATATATAGGGTGTGTCGGAAAAAAAGTGATAGACACAACATACGTTTTTTAAATGGAACAACCTGTATATTTTTTAATTTTTAAATTCCCCATAAAATTTCCATTATTTTGATATATCATAACCTATACTGTCTCGAGTAGTGTTTGAGTTATTTAGGTTTAATTAAGAAAATTATCACAATCCAGCACCTCACAAAATTATCGCATATCAGTATTTATTTGAGTTAAGAAAACACCGCTTTAGTTTTTACTTACTGACACCTTGATCATTTTTACTAAGCAAAAATGGAACCCAAATATTACACAGTGTGTCTCAAAAAGTCGTTTCAAATTAACAAATTTCAAATGTCAATAAGTCCTTTTTTTTTTAAATGGCATCCTATTTCTTTCATTATTTAGATGGCTAGAGAATCCAATTCTCTTCAAAATAAATATGAGGTACCCTATACCTAAACTTAATAGTTTTGGAGATTATCTCAAATATCGCCTGATAAAAATTTTTTTTAATTAAACCTGAATAACTCAAAAACTACTCGAGACAGATATAGGTTATGATATATCAAAATGATGGAAATTTTATGCGGAATTTAAAATTTAAAAAAATATACAGAGTGTTCCATTTAAAGAACGTATGTTGTGTCTGTCACTTTTTTCCGACACACCCTATATATATGAAGATATTTTCCAATTGTGCCCCTACTCACCCCCTACATGAATTCACTTAAAAACTTTTTTAAAATCATTAACAAATAGCCAATATCTTACTTCCTCAGAAAGCTGGGGGTGTCTCAGCTTTCTGACGAACCGTCATGGCACACTTAAATGGAAAATTAAAAATTGTATTATAAAAAATATTGTCGTTTGAAATGTCACATATTTGATATCGTGTTCCATTTAATAATCGAAAGTTAGTTTCACTTCCAGCGAAACCAGAAGTGAAAAAAAGTCACTTATATGTTAAAAAGTGCTACTTATTATCTATATAAGATATCTCAAATTTCAATCAATTATCTTCAAAACTAAAGGAAAAAAGGGGGGTGTACCATGATCCTGTTACACCCGGGATACCATTCTATAGGCATAAATTGAAAATATCAGTTAAGGGTAACATTACATCTTCTTTTATAAGTTTTAGCATTTTGAAGAGATTTTATCATATCCTGGCGCTCCAGGGTGTTTTATCTTATTTATATCTTTAATTATTTTCTCATGTAAGATGATATTTAGAAATATAATATTAACAAATAATTTCCTATTTTTTAATGTCTTAAATACAATGTTTGACACTGACATAGTTTCCTACAAAGCACCACACACTGCACTCGTCGCGCGTTTCGCCAACCAAGTTGGCATCAACCGGAGATGATGCCAACTTATGCTAACAATGTATCCTATTTATATCTAAACTATTGATATGGTTCGGTGAACCGTGATTCACTAATCAGCAGAGGGGACTATATAGGCCACTGCCACTATTCATACTATTTTTACACTTTGTAATTTCCAATCTTTCAAATTCATCCAACTGTCTAGTATTTGTACATTCCTAATTAATTCTAAATTGCTACTACGTATCCAATGATTGTTCTCAAGCACATAGTGGGCAACAGCAAACATCTGTTCCACTATATTTGATTTGAGCCATATGCTCCTTGAATCTAGTTTGAATTGATCGTCTAGTTTGTCCAACATACTCTTAATTACAGTCCTTACAACTAATTTCGTTAATTCCCGACTTTTCGTTTGTTTCAAATAGACATATAAAATAGGGAGAAAAAATATTCCAGTAAAAATAGTATAAACCACATATTTTTCTCCTTGCTTGGCTATTTTCCACTATGAAGGTTGAATTACAAGAAAATAACACTTTATATAATCAAAAAAAATATCAGTTATAGTTAACATGAGAAGCGATTATATGATAAATTCACAATATAAATGAATAATTTATCCTATGGCCGTTATTTTCTGTTATGAAAATCTCATTATACAAACCAACTTTACTCATTTAAAACTTCGTATTAACCACCGAAAAGTTTATATTTTTTTTCTGGCTTTTGCCTCCATTAGGATTGCAAAAAATCCATTTGATTCAAATATATTTAAAAATTATTTATTAAGCTGACTTTAACTGAGACACAAAAAAAGCCGATGGTAACTTATTGCCTGTTGTATACATATAAAATTATCTAAAGTATCAATTTCAACCTAGTGTTGCAAGTAATTTTTTTTTAATTGAGATGTATTATTTAATGCTATCATAAATTATAGAAAGTCATATAGGAATATTATGACAATGTGCTGTAAACAATGTACAGGGTGATCATTTTACGTGCCTCACTCAATTTCATTACTTGATTGAAAAATTTCTTGTTAAACTGTTTGTAATTTGATGACGGTTTTCAATAATTATAACTACCTCCGTTCAGAGCTGGGGAGATTACCGCCAAAAAGTAATCGATAACTGAATACCGATTACGCACGTAAAAATTAATCAAGATTCCTAGGTAATTGATTACTCTAATGAAAAAGTAATCAGATTACTGATTACTCGGTAATTAGTAATCATTTTTAAGATAACTTTTTGATTACTGCTATAGTCTCACCTCAAACCCATAGTTAAGCTCCGTTTACAGTTTATCAACGTTTGTAGTCAATTGAAATCGTATAAAAACTAAAAGCCTGCAAAAACCGTCGGCATCTCTTTATTGTACATGGGCGGAGGTAAATAGAAATGCTTGTCATAAGAAAATGTTATACTTTTTTGAAAATTGTATTAATTTTTATTATTTTTTGTTTATTAGATAGGCTATTTTTGTTCATTCCGCCAATAACATATTTTTGAAATATTATATCAGTTTTAGATAGAAAGTCTAAATATTTAAATTTATTGGGTTTAGTTTTAAAGTTAACCCATACTATATTGAAATCTGTTATTGCTCAGCAAGGACCAACGAGAAGGTATGAACATATCCTTGCCAGGATGAGGGAATGGGACAGGTTAGATTAGCGAGGGGCAAGGATGTTATATAGTAAAAAATAAAATTAAAGTTTCTTCTAAAATAAAAATAAAAATGTAAGTTTCTTAACTAAAGCAAAGAATTAGTACCACAAAAATAAATATTTGTTTAGATAAAACATAAATAAAAACAAAATTAAAATATATCTCTAGAATAAAGTAACTTAAATTAAAATGTCTTGTCAACTAAATAAAATATATTCCAAGAAATGTAACAATAAAAAAGTAAACTTCATACCTAATATAATATCTAAATATTTTGTTCTGAAAATATAAGTATATTAAAAAAGTTAAAGGCTAAAAGTTGACGCGTCCGAATCTTCACTTTCTGAAGAGGAATCATTACCCGGTTGAATTATAATCGGCGCATCTAGATACACTATATGCCTGTTTAGTTTACGATATTCTCTGATTTTTTTCCAAATAATCTACCCGAAGTGCTACTATACGTCGCGATTCCATAATTACCATACGACTGTCAAGTTTTTTATGTTTAAAACCGCATTCTAATAAAACATTTCGTAGTGTATCTAAAGAACTATAATTATAATCAGGATAATCGCTTAATTTTTCTCGAATCATTTTTAACGTAGGAACTATATTTTTTTCATACATATTATAAATTATACGCCGTATTACATCTTTGGTAGCATCATCAATATTTTTTAATTTCATATTTTTCCGTTTCCTATTTGTACCGTGATCTATAACATCTCCTTTTTTTAATTACACGATAAATTGTTGATTTTGATATTTTAGTTAATTCGTTAATACGTTCTATTATTTCTTTCTCACATTTTTCACGATTTTCGCTTTTTAAACGTTCATATATATTTAAAATAATGCGTTGACTTTTTACGTGTAAATCTTTATTTTGAAACTCTAAATTTATTTCGTCTTCCTCGATATTAACAGGCTCAACTATTTCGGGATTTTCGGGCGTTATTATATATTATCTTCTGTTTCAAATGGTCTCCAGAAAGCCATGGTAAATTAGTAAATACCTAATACAATATCTTAAATACCTTTTATGTAGTAATAAATATTTACCAATATGAACACTAAGTATAAACCGAACCACCTTAATATTATAATAGGTATTTCTGCACTGCACTGGACAAATGTAATAAATAAATAGGTAACATCCGAGTTCACGTTGACTCCTGACTGATATAAACTCAAACACCCACCGACCAACCGAAGTGACGAATATCCTGATCTCAGCCAATCGTCGCCCATCGTCCTCAAAACATAGCCAATGCCGGCACACATCATTCAGGTTGATTACATTGCCAGTCTTGGACTCACCTGCACAATTTCTACCATTCTATTATCGATACCATTGCTAAATACATAGGACAAAATATCAAATTAAGTGCGCACAGTCCTGTGCTTTAACAATGACCAATTTCAATTGACTTCGTATAAACTATACTGAAGGATTATTTCGGCTAGTAGACAAAAAAAAACAAAGTTTGTTTCATAAAAACAAAGATATATAATTACTTATGCAGTTATAGGTATTTAGGTGACAAAACATAGTAAAAATAAAAAGGTTGCTTACAGCTTACACAGCCAAAACAGAATTAGACTTTTTGTTATTATTAACACAAAATAAGCTATTTAATAAGGGTATAATTAATAAAAATTATTATAATACCAAAGTATTCCAACAAAGAGGGTAAAAGTTAATTTACAAATAGTAACAAGTACTAACATAATACCTGAGGTACCAAAGTCGAAATCCTCTCAATTTATTTAATTGAAGATTAAATAAATTTACCACCACACTTCTTAATGATTTATAAATTTGTATCATACTGCGAGAAGTGATTCAGCTTTATTGGTTGATGGGGGTTACCATCTATTCATTTGTTCTCGGTGTTCAAGAAGAGACTTATGATTCCTTTGATGACGTTGTGTACACCTACATCACACTGACGAAGGCAATAACCAGAAACCGGTCTGCGAACGGTGTGCATGACGACCTCAAGGAGGATTTCCATTTATTTGGTAAAAATCGCAATAAAGCTGAATCACTTCTCGTAGTATGATACAAACCATTTAATCTTCAATTAAATAAATTGACAGGATTTCGACTTTGGTACCTTAGGTATTATGTTAGCACTTCTTACTATTTGTAAATTATCAAAATAAACTTTATACACCACACAACGTGGTCCAAAAAAGTTTGAAACAATCGAAAAACTTTTTCATTGAGAATTTCAGAGCCAATGAAATTTCTTGTGAAACAAAAATGATGCCTATTTTCTCCAAAAAATTTATTTGGGCAAATAGTCACCCCTAATATTGTAACAAAGTAAACTGGTTTTTTTGGTAGATGTTAAATTCAAAATATTTCTCTCAAGAGAATGATAGATATCAATTTATTAGTTAATACGTAGTCGGTATAATCGGATAGAAATAAAAGACGGTTATTTTCACTTTGTCGACGTTTCGATTAAATATACATACGGATACTATTACTCGATTTGATGACATCAATTTAGTTCGGGAGCAAAAAACAAAAAAAAAACGAAATTTGAATTTTTTCGAATTGGTCAACCAAATTTCGTATTTAGACATAAGCTGGAAATAGAAATAATTTTTTTAAATAACATTTTTTTGGTATCGTAAATAACAAGAGTAGTTTACTCTTGAGTCAGTTTCAAATAATTTGATTTTCTGACATAAGTACCCGGACTAATAGAAATTTGTGTACCCAGTATTTAATTTAAGCATATGCACCAACTTTTTTTGAAGAATAAAATTTTCTGATAAATCAGTAAGTAAAGAAAACGTCTTCCACTTGTTTGAAACTTTTTGGACCACGTTGTATACAGGATGTTCCAAAATTATGTAGCCAAATTCTTACAGGAAGCAGATTGGCTCAATACAAAACGGAAATTCTTATAATTATTTCGTCAATAATACATATTAAAGAAGTTACACCCTTTCAAAAATGGAGGAAAAAAAATGTGTCTTGTGCTGTAACTCAAAAACCATAACATATACGTATATCAAACTTTAAGATTACTTTTTGTTGAAAATCTTAACAGTGCATTTACTTTTTAAAAGCCCAAATTTTTTATTTTCCCTGCGAGAAGTGCCATCTTGGCATGCATTTTAATTACAAGGTTCCCATTTTTAGGACTTAAATCATCAGCATCACGTTTGATGACAGCCCTCTTTTTAAGTCACAGTTTCTACGCCACTAGAAATATTTTAAAATTCTCATTTTATCCGAACTCCTTAAGGCGTTTTATCAGTTTTGAGAAAAATCGCATAATTTAATTTCAATACAGGATTATTCGGCGCGGGACATAATAGAAATTCTGTATATATTTTAAATAGTCCAAACCGTATGTCCGCTTCTATAGGCCAGCAGTGACTAATGCCCAAAGAAAATTCGAGAGAAATATTAATTGCCTCAAAAAAATCATTGTAAGCGATAATTAATTGCTGAGACCTTTAATTCTTTAAAATCGATGTTACAAAATGAACTTGTAAATTTAATATTCACAGAATTTTCATTTTTACGGTAACAATTGTATCCAAACCTCGCAGTAGCTTTAGTTGGCTTGTAATTAACATCCAGAAAAAACACTGTGAAGTGAAACAATTCCAATTAGAGATTTATAAAAACTTTGCACGCATTTTCAGTTACATTAACAGAACCTGTATTATGAATGATGCCTAAGAAAGCTCGTTCAAGGCTAAGGATAACTAAAAACACTCACACTATAGAAAGAATACCGAGGTCAGCTATCAATATTCCATCTGATGGCGCCAGAAGTATTCCTATCTCCATTTTATCCCCATGTGAGAAAGAGAAAGCTTATGTTGAGATGCATTAACTGGTGTAAATGATAAACTCGTATTTGGAGAGCTCACACATTCACTGATCATGTCACCCTCAAATTTCTCTGTTTTCGATACTTCCAAATTTAAAAGTTTTATGAAAATCAGATATGTTTATTTCTGTGTTCAATATAGGCAATGAAAAGTTTTTTTGTATAATATTTTAGAGCCAATATCGACTATAGATGTTTGATTTCAATGTAATATATTTGTTTAATAGATTAATCTTATATTCAGATGCAACAAAAGTAGGTAATAACTAGGACTGGGCCAAATTCCGTAGTAATTCAGTGGCATCAGACGTGAGCCAGCATATACAGATTGAGCCAGACCGCTAGGAACACGAGTAGCAGTATGCGCAATTTACAGTCGCCCGTCTGTTGCCATCACGATGGGGTGATCGCAGATGACCGAACGACACTCCCCTAGCAGCTTTAACGATATTGAAATCTGCTAGTAGTCTGTTGTCTCGTTGTCTGCTCCTCTTAATGCTATGGCAAGCGCCCTGAGTTTAATGCACCATCATTAACTTTCGTTCGGACTTCGTTTTCAGCCAGGCGGCCACTTGTAGTTTACTCTAATTTTTATCATGTTCTTAATGATACGGTTTGCACAGTCACAGTATGTAAGTAACCAGTAATGAATTTATTTTTCGATTACAGCGGGTACTTATCTGGTCGCAGCGGTTAATAAGACAACTGTAACGTGTCAGAATAAGTTGTGGTGGCAGCGGGATGTCGAACCAGGCCACACAAAAGTTCTTAACACGTTTAGTGGCTTTCAAAAAAATCTGTCTTGTATTTGCAATTAGCGCGTCTGCGCCTGTGTATTTTTTTTAATTCCCTCTGCTACCAAATGTAGGGCATCGACCATACATGTTAGATGTATTAAATGTGGAAAGACAGCTTTTAGCAACTGACCAGTTTTAAACATATACCATGTTGAATCAGTCACTAACATTAACAGTTGTGAACTGATAATACACAGTACTTTCAACATATTAACATAAACATAAAACATATAACACACTACATAAACTAGACAACCCCTAAACCGAAGGCGAATCTGCATGGACAGTGATTGCACAGTTAAAAAGACGCGGACACACGCAACCAATCCCTTAGACTTTGTCAGAATCGAAACCGGGATTTGAATCCGGGAGTCGGCAGTAAACCAGCTACGTTTGTCACTTAACGCTCTGGCCCACTACGATACCGAGCTCGGTAAACAATATTGTAACTAGATTTCTTATAGTTTTCGTATTTACGGCTTCAGCTTTTTTACTAGCAAGTAAAAATGCAGGCGACGGTCCACCAGGATGTATCTCTTTCCGAATGGAAATTAATTTTCGACGTGCGGTCGTCCTTTACCTACTTAATGCAATGCAATATCCATTCATATATTTCACGTGTACTTAATACGTAATACGAACTCGCTTTCTGCAGTTCCGCTGAATTATTTGGAATATGGCCCAGTCGAGTCTAGTAATCACCAGTAAGTAGAGTTGCCAACGGTGGCCGTGTGGTACTGTCAGTACGACGATTAATTACGACGTCTACAGGGAAACAGACTACAAGGCAGAAGGGGAGGTGTAGCTGTACTTATTAGAAGGTGTGTATCACACACCCCCCTACCCAGTTTTGACTCTAGCATAGAGCCATAAAAATGAGTGACGACACTGTAATCGCAGCTGCATACAACCTCCCTAGAAATAAGATTTACACAGCAGGATCTACATCATATAATAGCTAACAATAAAACTATCATAGCAGAATACTTCAATGCCAAACACGTCGCTTGGCATAATAACCAAACTTTGCATTGGAGGAAAATATTGTATTCTTAATCCCTGATTCAATATATATATATATATATATATATATATATATATATATATATATATATATATATATATATATATATATATATATATATATATATATATATATATATTTTCTAATGTTCTACGTTATGTTTTATATAATTATTTTCAAAATATTGTTTTTCTATAACCAATTCTATCTTTTAATAAAATTTTATCAATAAATTTATATATAAATATAATTTTACACTAGTATAAATTATATTTCTCTGTGAAAAATAAAAATTAATATTCTTTGATATTTTATTACATTTTTGTTTACATGTCAGTTTTCTGTTTGGTCTTTTAATTTGTCCTTTGCTAGGTCTCATTAACTTTTCCCCAGACATATTATTACCTTTCTTTTTTTTCATCTTATTTCAATTATAGGTTTTTTTATTATATTTTTTTTTGCGAAAACTCTTAGTATACATTTTCACAGAATCATTATCTAAGCCCACCCACTTTCATATTTATAACCTTTTGAATTCCCTCCTACAGTACTCGATTAGTTTTTTTTTTGTGTCAAATATAGAATCAGGCAAGTCAGTAAACACATTCATGGAAAATTGTTGCTAAAATTGATCTTATGGATTTTTATTATTAAGCTATTTTTAGATGAATTTTTTTATTGAATAATTGAAAATAATTTTAGTTTAAGCAGATTGTCAACAAATTTAGAATCTTGGACTTTATGACAGAGCTTCTGTTATTTTGCTCTAAGTCGTTTAATTTTCATATATGTAATTTGTGAAAATCAAAAATACAAATTTATTTTTGTGGTCAGAGAACCATACGTTTGCTTCCCTTTATTTTCTGCTTTTATCACAAATATTGAACTACTCGCAGTACAGTGTGTAGCAGTAAACAAGTGGGCTACATACGGCCTGTTTTTACGCACCTCTACCGCCTCTTCAACCTCCTACTCCACCTGATCCCTCGTCAAATCTCCTTGACCTTCTAATGAAAGCCAGGATGTTCTTTCATGCGAAAGAGCTCACCTTCCCCGAAAGCGTCCCAGTAGTGCCGAGGTTCCATGCCTTAGGCTCGTATGCGTAGTCGTTCACCGGCAACTCGCCAGTTGCCAGTCAGCAATGAACAGTCAAGTCCATGAAATACATAAGACTCAAACATTGCTGAGTGGCGGCAGGCGAGTCATCGGAGAACGGCTATGCATACGGGCCTCAGCCTCCCCACGCCTCACACTGCACCAAGTTCCCACGTTTCGGGCAGGTGGGGTCTTTCTCCACATCGATTTTTTCTATCCATCTATTAATGACACGTACGTCCTAAGCTTGTAGTAGCCTGTCAGTACCCTGAGCAGCCTATTCAGAGTCTTCCTGCTCTAGCCAAGTAATCAGACCGACTGCAATTAGTTCGGCCTTCTCACAAAGTCTGCAACTTACTGCTTATCGTTCAATATCCCGTGAGCCCATTTATTGAGAGCCGTCGTGACCTGTCTGCTTGTGATGACTGACATAGGCGCGTGATAGGACTCCTCGTAATCGAATGCAGCCAATTCGTTGGACTTATTGCTTCCTGGAATCCCACAGAAGTTTCACTTCTTTGTGCCTAGCTAGCTCTTCCAAAGTATCCCTACACTCCTGAACAAGGGACGACTCGTTCTAGAAGAGCAGATCGCCTTCAGAGGCGTTTGTCTGTCGGAGCACTCCATACTATTTTTAACATAGAGGTCTGTGATTTTATACTTTCTCCTTGCATGCCACTGCTAAAATGATAAAAACCTCTGCCTGGAAGACTGTAGTATACGCGACCACAAAGCAAAGCTCTATAGCTTCTGCCCCCCACGTATATTCCTGCCTCCGAAGATGGTTCGACAGCCACACGAGAACTATCTGTGCAGCACATCACAAAGACTGCTAATATTATATTTACATACCAGTAAAACATAGTCATGATGGCAGCATATTAAGAGTAACACAATGGTTGTATAATCAGAATCATTTTCTCCATACTGCAGCATGAATGTTGCAAGTATGTTTTTTATTATTCCACACTACTTTAAATTTATTCTCTACCATTTTTGATATCAGCGCTTTTATAAAACATATATGTACAGTTTCTTTATTTAATACAAATTTATTCCCTTGACACAGTGCGCTCATTCATTTACATACATAATAAAGCTTTGTTCCTCCAGGGTTGCAAGAACTGTTATCGTCATGTCATTTACGTATCTTGTCACAGGACTTTATTAAAATATATGAGAAGGTCGTGTATGTATAACCTAAATAATTATGGACCTAATACAGATCGTTGAGGAACACTTCTGATACAACATTTTAATCGATTTTTAATAGACGAGTTTATCTAGTTTAATAGTTCTTTTTCTCTTTATATTATTTTCTAAATTTGTTGGCTAGAATAACAGTTTTAACAATATCAAATGCAATGGTTAAGCCAAACGAAATAGAGGCAATGCAGATACTTATCCTAGTCGGATTTTATATTCTTTTAATTAATAAAAAGGAAAGGAGTAGTTTACGTGAATTTTCATTCTATTTTCATTTATTTTAAATAATTCTATTTAAACAAATATTTTAACAGCGAAGATTCATTGTGATCGGATCGTTTAGTATCTAAACAACGTATTTGTGAGTACTACATATTGTCCTAGTTTCCGTTTTCCCTAAGTCGTATACAGAGGAATTTCGAAACGGTGAAACCCAGAATATAACGCATTTTCTTAATTTCGACTCAATCCTAGAGTCAATTTATTATACACCCGCGTCCTATCATCCAAGCGGTTCTTCGAGGTTCTATTAATACCGGGCAAACAATTAACACCAAGATGAAATACACAAACAACAAAGGAGGATGTTCACAATAACAGACACAGAATTCCTTAACGCCATTATGTAATTTCTAGATAAAGGCTAAATTGGAAATTGCATTCTGGATGGATATAATGGACTGTCACAATGAAATTCATTTTAGGAAAGTCAATGTAAGTCATTGAACCAGTTATGAATACATTTTTATTGTTTTATTTGGTATTAGTTTATTTATTACTGATGACTGTGGTTTAAATTATACAGTGCGAACGTGACTGTGGAATGCTCCAAATAAAAAAATCCCCGTCTATCTGCGGCCAAAAAATTCTCAGGCTATTTTTTAAACGCATATTTTTTTCGATAAACTAAAACATAAAGCACATCACATAAATTAGACAACGCCAAACCAAAGCCGAAGCTACACGGACAAGAATTACACAGTTGAAAAAAAACGCTGACACACACAACCAAACCCTTCGACTTTGTCAGAATCGAAACCGGGATTTGAACCCAGGAATCGATAGGCAGTAAACCAGCTACGTTTGTCACTTAACGCTCTGGCCCACTGCGCTACAGAGCTCGGTGCAAATAATTTTTACCACCACCCCTCTCCGCAATGACGCCTTGGCCATTTTTTTAAATTGCAACCCCCACTTTCTTTTAAGGATTCTAGTTCTACGTGATATTATGCGTACAGCAATATGCGGTTGTGTGATTTTTATTTGATTAGTTAACGACATTATTGATATTTATAAAAAAAACTGATTTATGAAAAACTGAAAAGAATAAATCAGGATGGCTGCGGAATTGTATGAATTTATTTGCAACAAATAAATAACAAGTTGTTAGTTTGTTGAAAAAATCGCCAACGGTCTAGTGAATAATGGTTTCATTACTTAACAAAAAAACAAATAATTGAAATTTTGATTATGTTGCAAAATCGCCAACGATCTAGTAGATAATGGGTTTATTACTTAACAGAAAAACAAAGAATTAAAATTTTGATTACGAGGGGATATGGGGAGAGGCAGTGTACACAAGTAGAAGTCTGTGGTTTATTTAATATTAAATAGTATCCTGATCAGGATTCCATAGTGCGTTCCACAGTAAACAAAATTCAAAGACATTTTTCTGAAAGAGGACATACTAGGAGATGTATGCCTCCATCGAAACGTGCCTGAAGAGGTGCTACTAAATATGCTGCAATTGCAAGAAAATCCGCATAGCACTACACGAGCGTTAGCTGCTGATAACGAAATCAGTTCTTCTGTTCTGAAGTACGTGATAAAAATATATGGCATTTGTACAAAGTGACTTTAGTTTATGAGTTGAATGAAGACGATTCTGATCGCATGATTGAATTTTGTGATAATATGATGGATAAGTGCAATGCTGATGCTGATTTTGCCCACCGTATTATATTTGCTGGTGAAACTACATTTTATCTTAGCGGAACGATTAATAAACAAAATTGTCACTATTAGGCTTCAAAGAGTCTACACTGGATGATGGAGGCTCAGTCCTAATATTCAGGATAGTTGAGTGTTTGGGCTGACATTTTAAGACCTTATTTCATTGAAGGAACATTAACAGGTGAAAAGTATTTGGAAGTACTCAGAGACTATCTCGTTTGTGCTCTAGCTGGGCTGTATCGAAATCACGACGACCCCGATGTTCCCAATAATGCTTTGTGGTTCCAGCAAGATGGAGCACCCCCTCATTACTGCGTTATTACTGGGAATTATTTAAACGACATTTTTCCCGAGCGCTGGATTGAGAGGCGAGGGACAATTGAATGGCAGGCACGGTCATCTGATCTAACGTCTTTAGATTTTTTTTGTATGGTTATCTTAAGAGTATGGTCTACTTTACCGGACAAAATTCCACTAAAGCCGTAATAAAAAGAAATCGGAATGAGATCCTGCTGATTACCCCAGAGATGTTTCAGTTAGACAGGAATTTATCCATCGACTTGCCTTCTGCCAATAAGTGAATGGGACTCAATTTTAACACTTTTTTTATAATCCTTCCAGTATGCTTGCCTCAAAGTGACACTGCAGCCAAAGCAGCTTATTATGTTCTTCTCTGGTTATCTATATCCGGTGCTTTCTGTGTTGCTGATTAGCCGATACAGTTCTATGATCAGTCTGTATGCAAGTATTCTCGAATCAGTTTTTGTTCCCCCAAAAATGTTGTTTTTTGCGGTCCAGCGCTTCGTATTGACAAAGTACGTGTCCCGCTGTTTCCGGTTTCCTCCGCAGAGCCTGCATCTTATATCACCTTCATACAGCTCCATTTTTTGGTAGGTGTTCCTTGTTCCTTCACTGATGCATGACCTGTGTAACTCTGTTACAATTCTCAGCTGGTCCCTGCTTAGCGTAAGCAGTTGCTGAACTCTTTTTGTGCTCAGTTCGGTTATGAATTGCGTATATTTCGGCTTGGAATACTGTACTGTGATTTCCAAGTGCATAACTAAAGCTTGCCCTTGGGTTTTCACTATGTATACCAGACCCTGTTGCTGTTTCAGTCCTGGACTTATCTGTCTACCTGGTCCGTCCTCCGTTAAGGAAGCCTAGTGTACCTCACTTCCACAGCTCTCAATCTGGTATGATCACCATAAAGGAATTGTGGAAGGAGTATTTAGAAGCAATGTGGCATGTCAACATCTCAAGGATGGGGTCTGCCACACTGTCTTTGATTCTCTCATGACTCGTGCGAGGACTGTGGCACATCAGCTCCCCAGAATGTTGCAGCCTGAGGAATCCCACGCTCGCTTCCCCTAATTCAAACACTTGATAGTTTAATTTTTTTCCGAACTGACATTATTTATTTGGCGTTTTGTCAACTTGTTATTCATTCGTCTCAAATAAATCGATAAAAATTCCTCGGCTATTAAATTTTTTCTTCACATCACATGACCACATATTTCGAATTATGCACAGTTGCATAAAATTATTTAATATCCGAAAATAATTAATTTTACTTCAGGCAGGTGATTTGTCAATGGACTGCATTAGTGTGACGTCACCTACATATTATCATAAGACATTAGATACTAATCTGTCATACTGAAACTTGACCCTTAATGTATGCACATATATTAAAGAGATTAAGGAGTGTAAACGGTAGATGGACTCGAAAACTAAGACACCCAGTATATTAGAATTATTAAAATAGTTACTAAATATTTCGCACAGATAATTGGAGGTAATTAAAAAATAAACTTAAAAAAAAAAATTTGAAACCCTGTACCTCTGAAATGGATCAAAGTGCCATCTGTTTATTGGATCTCTTTTTCCTAAAATAAAGTATTCTTTCCAATTGTCCTGATACTTAAAAATGGGACACCCTGTATATAATATCTACTTTTCTTTGTAATCTCCTACTCTCATTTTACAGAGTTCTTTTTGAAAGGCTGTCATCACTCATCAATAGACCATAATTAATTAGAAGAGGATTCACATTTTTAAGTTTAACGGAGATTAAATACACAAATAGACCTTTCAAATGATAGATATGTTAAAATCTTATGAAATAGAGAACCGATGAAATTAGAATTTCTCGTTGATAGTTAAAGCTTTGGAGATTAAATTTGCTACAGATTTGGATTATACAAAATGAGTATATCAAAATCTTTATCTTTGTGAAGGCAGTTCCATTTATAAGATGCTTTTTTTTAACGCTTCAGTCTTTGTAAATTTAGTTATGTACTATCACTTGCAAAAAGTAAGGTTCGTCATATGAAAACTATTTTAGATTTTCTAGGATAATGTAAACTGCTTCTAAATATATATACAGTGTGGAAATTAAGTAACGCATAAATTCAGTAGTTCCGTTGATATTAATTTTTTTGGAAAAACTCTCGAAAGGGGTATAGCGATTTTAACTTTAGCAAATATTTTCAGTCTATTTTCAGTTTCTTGTCATTTATTTTTTTTAAATTATGACGTCATCGATTTTTTTTTAAATGATAACCTATATTTTTTATTATTGATTTTTTATTCCGGTTCCGACCGTATACAATTTTCGGTATGTTATTATTTGAAAAAAAATCGAGAAAAACAGTTTTAAAGTTCAAATAACAAAAATTCATTAAATTAGGAAAATTTATCTAGTTGTCGGTGTATCACATTAGTTCGATTTTTCAACTATTTGTATAATTTCAAAATAAAAACGAATGTGCCGTCGATAACTTTCCGTCAAACTTAGGCAACTAGATAAATTTTCCTAATTTAATGAATTTTTGTTATTTGAACTTTAAGACTGTTTTTCTCGATTTTTTTCCAATATAACATATTGAAAATTTTATACGGTCAGAACCGGAATAAAAACTACTACCAAAATCAATAATAAAAAATATAGGTTGTCATTTAAAAAAAAGTCGATGATGTCATAACATAAAAAATAAATGACATAAGAAACTGAAAATAGACTGAAAATATTTGCTGAAGTTAAAATCGCTATACCCCTTCGAGATTTTCTCCAAAAAAATTAATATCAACGGAATTACGGAATTTATGCGTTACTTAATTTCCACACTGTATATATACAGTAGTTGATGAAGTATATATAGTCCGGCAGCTACATAATATCATCATAAAAATTTCAATGGCCACCTATATCTCCTGATCTCACTCAGTTGTTTAAACCTAGTTTAGGAGAAAACGACATGGGGAAGGAATTTTGGGACACACTGTACAGGTATTTTTACTTTCATTTTCTATGACGAACTAAATTATTAAATGTCTTATCTGGAGAAGCAAAATCGATTAGAGTTACGTATTTGAAATCAGTTAAATTATTTATATATCTTTTTTTTGGCATTCTAAAAATTAGTAATATTTTTAAACAAATAACTTTTTGGCTTATAATTGTTTAATAATTATATTAGAACTGTCACTATTGACAGATACCATGCAGCAACACGTTCGTACTCCTTTAAGAAAGCACTCAATTGAATTTCCGAATTCTGCACAAAAAATGAAAAATATGGTAGTTTATAAAACGTAAATCATTTTAAAATAGCAGCAACAGTGGATTCGCTAATTTGTTGCTCTACAAGCGTTAAATATCCTTGTTCTGATCTCTTCTATTCTTCTGATCCCATTTTTCAAATACCTCCAGAGAATATAAATAAATGAGTAAGGTCAGGAGATTTAGGTGGCCATTGTAAAAGAACCAGTAGTATTATGGCATTGGTTGAAGTACTATTTTTTATATTTGCGGATTCTATATATGTATATATATATATATATATATATATATATATATATATATATATATATATATATATATATATATATATATATATATATATATATATATATATATATATATATATATATATATATATATATATATATATATATATATATATATATATATATATATATATATATATATATATATATATATATATATATATATATATATGAATAAATAAATAAATAAATAAAAAACTGTTTTCCAGTATGTGATGCTTAACGCGCTTCTAGATCAAGCGCTCCGCACCAAAGATTCGCGGACGTTGCAGTAACATGCAGTTTGGATGGAGAGCTGCCGCAGCTCTCTGTCCAAACAGCATGTTGCTGCAACATTCACGCATGAGCGGCGCGCTTGATATCGAAGCTCTTTTACAGACCGTATTCACTTAGAGAAGTGATATATTCAACACTGCGTGATGGTTGATCTTGAATTTCAGTTGCTGTATATTAGGTTAGGTTAGGTTAGGTTTGTTGTGAGTGGGTCTCAGTAGACCCTCCACTGCGGTCATCAGCAGGCCTATTGTGGCTCCCGCCTAATTATATTTCACCCAATAAGTTCAGTCTATTAATGAAACTGATAACTTTATTGAATGAGAATCTGTCCAGATCCTCTGGCAGCAGTTGCCCTTTGCCAGATATTGAGAATCGGATCCTCGGTGCATAAGATGTGGTCTGCCTTCTTATCATCCTCCAGGCATAGACGGCACTCGGTGTTTTCCGCTAGGCCGAGTTTATGCAGATGATAGTTTAGTCGGCAGTGCCCGGTATATAGGCCTGTTAGAGTTTTCAGGTTTATCCTGTTTAACTCTAAAACTTTCTTAGCTCTCGATTTCAAAGGGTATTTTATAAACGCTTTCAAATGAACTAATCCTGGTAACTCTTGCCAATACTGGAGAGTTTGCCTTTCAGCCCAGGTTGAGATAGCCATCTTGGCAGTACTTGAGGATATGCCAAGTATTGGTTCTGGTCCGATGAATCGTGATCCCGCTCCTTCTCTGGCTAAGGAGTCCGCTATTTCGTTACCTTCCATACCAGAGTGGCCGGGTATCCAGACCAGAGTCACTTTGTTGTTCTTACTCAAATGATTTAAAGCATTCTGACAGTTCCATACCGTTTTGGAGTTACACCAGTAGGAGCCAAGAGCTTTTATAGCTGCTTGGCTATCGGAGAAAATTTTTATTGATCTGCATATAAGATGCATATATTCCAGCCTTCGTACACACAGTTCAATGGCATGAACCTCAGCCTGAAAAACAGTTGCATGAGTACCTATGTTTGAGACTATCCTCACCCTTGGTCTGTAGCTGTGTACTCCGGCTCCTGTTCCCTCGGGAGTTTTGGAGCTGTCTGTAAACCAACAACTGTCTGCCTTCAGTAGGTCGGCTTTATTCCGATCCCACTCATCTCTTTCTGGAGAAAGGATGTTGAAAGTCAGCTCGTAGTTGGTCATAGTAGGCATAGTATCCGAGGACATTCCCAGGATGCTGTGATTCTCTATGTAATCCAACAACCTGTTTCGCTCCATGATACTAGTCTGCGGCATATTAATGGCCGCTTGTTGCAGTCTGTAGGTTGCCCACCTGGCCTCTCTCTCCAGATATATATGAAGAGGGGGTAAATCCAGGAGGATTTCCATTGCAGCTGACAGTGTGGTGCTAATTGCTCCCGTTACAGTCATGCATGCTAATCTCTGCATTCCAGAGAGTTTGGATTTGGCCGTCCGTTGTAATCCTTTCGGCCACCAAACAATGGATCCATATGTTATCATTGGTCTGATGACCGTGATATAGATCCAGTAATTTTGTTGGGGACCCATGCCCCAGAATTTGCCACAAATACGACGGCACGTCCATAGGAACAGCTTTGCTTTGTGGATTACCTTTTCCAGATAGGAGTTCCTATTAAGTGATTTATCCAGAGTGATTCCTAGATATTTCACCTCCTCCCCAAATGGAATAGTTTCACTCATTGAAGTGGGAGGTCTTAAGTCCCCCAGCTTTCTTTTCCGGTGAATGTTACTATGACTGTTTTTTGAGGGTTTACATACATCTGTTCCCTGTCGCACCAGTTACCCACTGCATCCAGTGTCTCTTGAAGGGTATTTGATACTACTCCTTCAGAGTTTCCTCTGACTAGTATGACTAGATCATCTGCATATGCTAGAACCTCAACCTCCCACAGTGTGAGAATAGCCAGTATGTCGTCCACAAGAAGTGACCACAAAAGGGGGTAGAGAACCCCACCCTGCGGGCACCCTCTCGTGGCTCTAAACCGAACTGTTTCTCCCTGTAGAGACGTTGTTATGGTTCTGTTTGATAGCATAGCACGAATTCAGTCGCCTATAGTAGGCTCATTTCATTTGGCAGCCAGGTGCTGTATATTACGTAAATAAGAATCGATCATACAAAAACTAAGAACCTAAGAGCACTATAGAATCGACAAAGCAATTAACTAGATGCTTTAACGCCATTGCACTGGTCATCTGAACGTAAATGGGTTTTTGTATACCTTGGACGCACGTTCATTTTCTAAATGACTACTCTACCAGAGGCTACTTTTACATAAATATACTGTGCAGTAAGATTCTTTTTATAGTAGTAGTAGTAGTAACAATTCGGTACCTTTGATGTATTATCTGAGAGCTACGCCAACAATAAAAATGTGATCATGGCTGACCTATTACGATAAACTAAATGTAGAAACCACGCACCACTAGGAGGTGTTCAACGTTGACGGGCCAAAGATCTTACCAATTATCGCATATGTGCTACAAATGAGAAGCTTTGTATTCACATGTGCAATATCTTGTTGTTCTACCGAAGTTCCGCCAAAGTTGGTATACACTTTTTGCGAATTATGACTTATGTTTTGGATCTTACTTTACTAATTCTGGAATATGTTTTTATTGTCGTTGAAACGAAAGTAGCGACTTGAAGTAAAAAAGTAATTAGGAAAGTTAGTTAGACTGGGATTAGCTATTGTTTATTTGTTGTAACAGTAAGCCTCATATCAGTAATTGTCGAATCGTTGCTTACCAACTATTCTTGTGTGGAGCAAATGGAGTCATAAATTACCGCAGTTTTTACAGTACGAATATTATGATTAAGAAATAACATTTTTTCTGTTTCATGTTACAGCCTACATAAATCATACCAAAAAAACAAGTTCGCATTCGCACAGTGAATATTTTATTTATTCCTTTTTGTAACATGCTTTGTACAAAATAAATATTTTATAAAAGAAAATCTTGTAAATGTTACCAGATTTTTTTTATTGCGGTATATATAGGGATGGTTGATCTTAATTATTAAATTCCTTACGCCCCTTAGGAACGCTTATGAATGAGGGAGGATAAAAGCTTAGAAAACGTTCGCCATCTGGGACTTAATCCGTTAAGCATAGCACGAGTAAATATTACACAGATTTTACAGAAAACAAGGGTTTATCCTTGTTTTCCTTATTCCACATACCACTTTGTAACATAAATTTCAATATAGTATAAACATTTCAATAAACTGAACACAATTCGTTTTTTTGTAGTCACTTTATGCATTGTTCATAAATTCCTAATTAACAGGAAAGTAGGTAACATAATACAGCATCAAAGAAATCCAAGATCTGAAACAATAAACTGATATTTCAAAATTGTTAAATTGGAGACGATAATTTAATATGATGGAAAACAGAGAATTCATATTCATAACAATGAATATCCATCACGCCTACAACTTTTTTAAATGGAACACCCCATATTTTTCAGGTCATTAGTTTCTCCTCGAAGGGACCATTACAAAAATGTATATAATTTGTGGGTCTAAAGGGAATAGTTTGGGAACTACAGATAAAATTTATTTGAAATCATTCACCTAAATTTTTCGAGCAAATTACTCATACCAAATTTAATAAAAGAATAGGTAATGAGAAGAAGAATTTTTTTTGCTAAAAACTACTTCTTTTTATGATTAAGATTCTTTAACGTGAATTCATTGAACTAATGTAGTGTAGAATACTGCCTAGTTTCTTAACTATTTATCGTTACTATTACAATTATTTTCAAAATAATGTACATCCTGCAAGAAAGAATTGAAATTGTAGGTTTCTACTACGGAAACAATAATTCAGCAAGGGCTGCTGCTAGAATTTTTAATGCTACTCATCCCGGAAAAAATGCAACACATAAGTACGTAATTGAATTGATGCAGAAATTTATGGAAAGGGGATCAGTTGGTAACAGAAAGCATAACCCAACGCGAGTGGTTAACGACGAAGCTATGGAAGCTGCAGTTTTAGGAGCCGTTACTTTGGAGGATCAGCAATATTTATCACAATTATCTAGAGCAACAGGTGTTTCACGCAGCAGCGTTTTTAGAATTTTACATAAACACAAATTTCATCCATACAAAATAAAATTATTACAGAAATTGCACGAGGATGATCCTGATCATCGTTTCGAGTTTTGTGAAGTAATGAGTAGAAGTATAACTGACACTTGAAATTTTTTGTACAACATTTGTTTCTCCGATGATTGTACATTTTCTGTCAATGGCTTTGTCTATAGACACAATTGCAGATATTGGGCTGAGAGTGGTCCACATGTAATGCGCGAATTTCAGATTCAAAGACCTCAAAAATTGAATGTTTGTTGTGGTATCCTAGGAGTTCATATTGTTGGATACTTTTTTATTGAGGGAAACTTAAAAAGAGAGGCTTATTTGGAATTACTTAGAGAATTAATTGATCCATAAATTACCCAAATAATAGAAAACGAGGAGACTTTTTCTGAAAATCTTGCATTTCAACAAGATGGAGCACCCCCACATTTTGCTGTGACTGCCCGTCAATTTCTTAATGATACATTCCCTGGTCGTTGGATAGCTAGAAGAGGTCCGATGATGGAGTGGCCACCTAGGTTACCAGATTTAACTCCTTTAAACTTTTTTTGTGGGGGTATTTGAAGACAAAAGTCTATGCAACTCAATCAGACTCGCTAGATGATTTACGACAAAGGATTGTTCGAGAATGTCAACACTTAACGCTACAAGTTTTTCGTAATGTTGGAGAGGAATTTGAAACACGACTGTATCATTCCATGGAGGTCGATGGGAGTCATATATATACATATATATACATATATATACACATAAATACATATATATATATATATATATATATATATATATATATATATATATATATATATATATATATATATATATATATATATATATATATATATATAAAAAAACTGGTAGACGTAGTGGACGACTAGTTAAAAAACAAACAGCTTTTTTTATTAATGAGGATGCAGTCCAAATTTTGTTGGGTTAATAAAGAATACTCTTTTCTACTATGCCAAGCTTTCGAAAATATTTTATTTTCTTTCTCAAGACTACAAAAGAAGATAAAAAGGGTTCATAATTACATGTAAAAAAATTATAAAAAAGCATTTTTTTACCTTATGCCAGTGAGTTGAGGTTATAAGTTAAAACTAACATCACGTTACACATTAAAAACTTTTCACTATGCAATGTTGACATCTACTTTATGTTTAATACATTTTAATTGCTGCATAATGACCAAATTAATCGAATAATGAATAGGGGGATTCAACCCCATAGTGGATGTACTCCACTACTCTAGTACATGTCAACTGGTAATTGGTTCAAATGCAAATTGCTCTACACCAGAAATATTTCATGCCAACTCACCAACAATTCAACCAAAATGTAACTAAAAACCGCGGCCATTTTCAAAATTCTACATTTTATGAAAGGTTTGAATTTATTCAAATTTTTCTTCAGACAGGAGTGCTTGTACTCGGTGGAGTCCACTCACGGGGCTAGAGAGCCTCCTATATTGTCACTAAGTTATCTAGTTCCTGAGTACACTCCCCGAATAGAATCAACCCTCGATCTGATTTAATTTGTGAATTTGTAATGTAAACTTGGTCAGTTTTTTTCCCTTTTGGATTGGTGCCACGGTCTCCGATTCGAACGTATTGTACAGGACCACCCCCATTTATTGTCACAGGGTTAATTCCCAGCAACACGTTGAAACCAAGACTGAAGCAACGAACCAAAACGGAAAAAACTGTCCGTAACTCAATTTATTCAACTAAAAGGTGAAGTCTTCGTTGTCAGAAATGAAAGGTGTATTCAACCCCTATAGTTGTCACTGGGTCTTTTTTGCCCTTTGTATACTCCTATCAACGTGTCTTTCACTATTTATTTTCTTTCAAACACCGAAGTAAAATATATTACACTTCCTCTTCCCTATGTAACTAGTTAAAAGAATGTAAAATAGAATTTTCTTCCTCTTTTCAGTTGTTTATTAGGTTAGTTTTCCCTGAACCCGGTATTGCGGCTCCTGACCAGACGTCCTGTTGGAATTCAACCCCCCAATGATTGTCACAGGGTTGATTCCCAACATCACGTCATGTGGTAAGGACAGCAACACCGAATTCAGCGACACCTATCCATTTCTGGACACACATGTTATAAGGGGACAGGATAATACTGTCATCCTCGACTGGTATAGAAAACCATCCAGTTCTGGGAGATATATGAATTACATATCTCACCACAATGAGAAAATGAAAATAAACCTAGTGCTGGCGTTAAAAAATAGAATTAAAAAAATTTCACACCCCTCCCTGGTAGAAAAGAATATCAAAATCTTATACAATTTACTGTTAGATAATTCGTACCCACCAAAACTATTGAAGAAGTTACTTTTCAACACACTGCATGTAAATGGTAACAATAATAATAGTAATAATAATACTGACGGACATATTACATTGAGATATGGGTCCTTACCATATATCAAGGATTTAACTTCGAAAATTATTAATATTTTCGCACATGAACCATCAATAAAAATTGCCCAAAAAACAGCAAAACCACTCAGCACTATTTATACTAAGGTGAAGCACAAAGATGATGCTCTTAAAAAATCGAATGTTGTATATAGTATTCCTTGTCACAACTGCGAGAAGAAATACATAGGTCAAACGTCACAGTCGCTCCAATCACGTATTACATTACATAAAAGTGATTGTAGAAATGGCAAACTGTCGTGTGCATTAGCAGACCACTCAATTGCTACTGGACATAAGATAAATTTTAACCAACCGAAAATTCAATTAGAAACTAATATAAAAAAAAGACTTTTCCTTGAAATGGTAGAAATTAATAAGGAAAATAATACAATGAATAGGAGAACTGATATAGATAGTTTGAGTAGTATTTATTCATATTTGCTTCACATAAACAATTAAACCACATTTTCAAATTAGGTTTTGCCATCTTGGGATGTCTGTCCCTAGTGGGTCTGTTGTCAGGAATGAAGTTTTTTACATCATCCCTGATTGTATTTCAACTTGAGGACTTGGGTCCCAAAATGACAAAACTAAAGGGGTAAAAATAATCCATAGTTTTAAATCTGGTTCCATGAGTGTGGGACGTTTGTCTCTTGTTAGGTTTGTTGTCAAGGATGAACTCAGTGACAAAAAAAATAGGGTGGTCATCCTTGATTGTACTCCTGTCTGGAGATTTGGGTTCCACAATGATGAAACTAATAGGGGATGGGGAACATAATGGTTATCATTTAATTTTGACAATTTACTAATAATTTTTAAAAAACATTTTGTAACTTTTGTTTTACTTTAGGGGGGCAGTAGAGTGGCACATTGAATAGGGGATAAGTGACAATTCACTACTCAGGGTGGAATCTCTACTGCAATCCAACCATACCTCTTATAGGCAATGGTGATATTTTCTCGGAACTTGGTCCACGGAAGGAAGTATAGTATATTTTTCTTCTTGGTCTTAACTTAATTTATCAGTTAACAATTAAAGTAAAATAATATGGATAGGTGTCGCTGAATTCGGTGTTGCTGTCCTTACCATATGACGTGATGTTGGGAATCAACCCTGTGACAATCATTGGGGGGTTGAATTCCAACAGGACGTCTGGTCAGGAGCCGCAATACCGGGTTCAGGGAAAACTAACCTAATAAACAACTGAAAAGAGGAAGAAAATTCTATTTTACATTCTTTTAACTAGTTACATAGGGAAGAGGAAGTGTAATATATTTTACTTCGGTGTTTGAAAGAAAATAAATAGTGAAAGACACGTTGATAGGAGTATACAAAGGGCAAAAAAGACCCAGTGACAACTATAGGGGGTTGAATACACCTTTTGACATTTCTGACAACGAAGACTTCACCTTTTAGTTGAATAAATTGAGTTACGGACAGTTTTTTCCGTTTTGGTTCGTTGCTTCAGTCTTGGTTTCAACGTGTTGCTGGGAATTAACCCTGTGACAATAAATGGGGGGTGGTCCTGTACAATACGTTCGAATCGGAGACCGTGGCACCAATCCAAAAGGGAAAAAAACTGACCAAGTTTACATTACAAATTCACAAATTAAATCAGATCGAGGGTTGATTCTATTCGGGGAGTGTACTCAGGAACTAGATAACTTAGTGACAATATAGGAGGCTCTCTAGCCCCGTGAGTGGACTCCACCGAGTACAAGCACTCCTGTCTGAAGAAAAATTTGAATAAATTCAAACCTTTCATAAAATGTAGAATTTTGAAAATGGCCGCGGTTTTTAGTTACATTTTGGTTGAATTGTTGGTGAGTTGGCATGAAATATTTCTGGTGTAGAGCAATTTGCATTTGAACCAATTACCAGTTGACATGTACTAGAGTAGTGGAGTACATCCACTATGGGGTTGAATCCCCCTATTCATTATTCGATTAATTTGGTCATTATGCAGCAATTAAAATGTATTAAACATAAAGTAGATGTCAACATTGCATAGTGAAAAGTTTTTAATGTGTAACGTGATGTTAGTTTTAACTTATAACCTCAACTTACTGGCATAAGGTAAAAAAATGCTTTTTTATAATTTTCTTACATGTAATTATGAACCCTTTTTATCTTCTTTTGTAGTCTTGAGAAAGAAAATAAAATATTTTCGAAAGCTTGGCATAGTAGAAAAGAGTATTCTTTATTAACCCAACAAAATTTGGACTGCATCCTCATTTATATATATATATATATATATATATATATATATATATATATATATATATATATATATATATATATATATATATATATATATATATATATATATATATATATATATATAATATAATATAAAGAAAAAATAACTGCGCACCTTTGCTTCCGCAAAAAACTTTTAAAAGGGATTCACAATCAATTTCTTTTAAGCGATCTTGGGATATTGATGACCGCAAATAATTTTTTATTAATTTTAGCTTTGAATTATTAATTATTATTATGTATTAATTATTTATTACATGTTAACTTTATTTATAACGAAGAATATCATGTATCATGTTTACATTAGTTTTATTCTGATTTAACAAAATTTTAACATGCGAATATTGTATATATATATATATTTAAACTATTAACAAATTAGCTCCTATTGGGCTCAGCGTCCCCTGATCGCCCTGCCCTGCCGCTGGGCCAGGACTTGATTAAACTAAAGTTTTCCTTAACATTAAGTTAAATTAATAGTTGTTAAAATGTAAGTCGTCGACTCCATAACAGCATTGCAGAAAAGAAATGCGCGTTGTTCAGTTGAGCAAAATAGACTTTTAAGGCGTCTCCTGGATGAACATTCCTGAAATCCAGGAAGCAAATATGAGAAAGGTGTTATGATGACCTGAGTAGGATCACTGTGTGCTAATTTCAAGATTTGGGTAAAATTATTCATGGTTTGGCGATTTTTCCAAAAACTCCCTGAGCTATAATGGAACTTTCGTAAATATCAACATATCATTTTAAGTATAATAAATCAAAAGTGTCAAGTTGTTCACAGTGCATTAGGGGCGTAAAAATAATGGATAATAAACTTTAAAACAATTAATTGTATGTTTCCTTCCCATGGGCGAGTATCATGAAACAGATTTCTCAATAATTAAAACGGCTGCTCTTCAAACTTGAAATTTCGCAAAACGGTTGAAGTAGACGTTTAATTAAGCGTATGGGTTTAGAAAATAGATGAGAGGCTGGCGAATGTATTGAAAGTGTACTTGTACCAATTGGTGCGATAAATTAGACGATACAGGAGAGCAGTAATGTAGATGTGACACATTTGAGCGATGAATACCGACCACTACCAGCGGGCTAATGGTAGGGTTCTTATTTATTGCTGAACTAGCCCGGTGTAATCGCGTCTTGTGTGACAGCTTCAGTTTTTCCACGCGATTCTTCGCACTCTATGTTAAAAATAATCTAAATTGTTTGCGAGCTGCACCATTGACAAATGAATTTGGTCGACAGTTAGCCTGACACGATTAACGCATTAAGAATCGTTCGCCATAACACGAAAATTATTTAATTGAGCGTTGTGAGAGCATTACTTTTAGAGACAGTGCAATTTGGATACTATTCAATAAATTAAATTACTGTAAATGAGATTATTCAGGCATAAAATATAATCACTAAAGTTGTCCAACAATGGCCGCTGTCAGTAGCTTCATATGTACCTACATATGCTACTGATATTAATATATTTTGGTTACCGCAGATGATAAACATATAAAATAACTACATATTACATTCAGGTATAAAACGATTGCAGAAGGGGAATGTAGTAATTTGCTTGCTCAGTAAGGAAATTATTCTACTAATGTCATTAAAGTTAGGTTATATAAAGAATAAGTATAATGGAAACAACGAATGTAAATGATTATTAAGCCTGGCCAAGCGATGGTAGATTCAGGGTCGGGCGCAATACCAATGCCATCGCGCGCTTGTTTACGATGACGATGACACGACACACTTCAGTTGTTATCTGTCGGTCGATGCATAGAGTACTAATAAATAATAAATAATGTTGAGCGTAAAGAGTAGAAAACGACCGTACGCTGATAAAGTGAACAAATTTATCGGTGAATTTCCGGATTTATTCTATGATGGATGTAAAATAATTTGTAAAGTTTGTGCTGGAATAAATACGGCTGCAAAATTCATGTCAATAGTAACCGGCATAAAAATAGAAAAATGGCGTGTCTTCTTTGGAACCTCAGTTTATATTTGATTTACTGTTAATGGTGATTGCCTGTGATGTTCCCCTGCGCATATTGGATAAACCAGCATTTCGGGAGTTCTGGAATAAATACAATCCCCAGGTGAATTTACCAAGGCGTTCATCGTTACGTAGATATGTACCAAGTGTTCGTGAAGACATTGTAAATAGGATTAAATGTGCATTAAAAAATACACGGCTGTGGTTATGTGTTGACGAGACGACAGATTGTAAAAAAAATTCTATTTTAAATGTTATAGTACGTGTACTCGACCCTGTTAAACCAACATTTCCACTTTTACTAGCTAGCAAAAGACTAACTGCGTGTATTGGCGAAACAATTACGCGGGTGGTGTTGGGTACTTTCGAAAAATTTGAACTGTCAACAAGTCAAGTGTTGATGTTTGTGACCGACGGTGCTGCGACAATGCGTTTGGTGGGCCGTTTTCTTTAAAGAGACGATTATATGTTTTTACATGTTACGTGTAAAGTGCATGCGTTCCATCTTGTAGCAGAAACGATTCAAAAAGGTTTTCCATAGGTAGCTGCATTAATAGCAAATACAAAAAAAGTATTTCTCAAATCTCCTAAACGGCTTCGAGCATTTCACACACTGTGTCCTGGTATCCGGAACCACCAGAGCCGATTCTTACACGTTGGGGAACGAATATTTTTAACAAACAAAAGCTGTGATACTACAGTTCAACCCTAACGAGGCTGCAGCTATTAAGGAAAGCCAGACAAGCTTTCAAGATGTTTCCCTTGAAACAGATTTAAAAACTATTTATAACAATTATAGAGGACTACACGATGCAATAGAAAAATAGCAAAATACTTCGTTGTCGTTAGTGGAATCGCTGCAAATAGTGGACGACGTAAATACACAGCTACAGACTATAAGTGAGGCAAAAAATAAGCCCGTTATTGAAAAATTCGAGAGTATATTACGGAAAGATCCTGATTTTACCAAATTAAGACAAATTTGTGATGGTACATCTACAGCAGCGTTAAGTGAGTTCACAGAGTGTTTTACTTACGGTCTTTTTCAAAATACGAACATATTTTTTCACCACAGCGAACATCGCTTACTGATACAACTGTATAGAAACATATCTGATGCTATTATAGAAGTGCTCCAGTTTGTGATACTGACAACCAAGCTACTTCATAAATTTGCTTAAGAAGGTGAATTTTGTACATATTTTTATACAGTGTACCAGTATTAATAAAATTTATTTCCATTTATTTTATTTATTTTTTTTATTATTAGTTATCACTTAGATATACAATGTACATGTGTGAACGTCATTTAACAGTTTAATAATAATGTGCAGCACTAAGTTTACAAAATATAAGGAAATACATAAAAAAGAATTTAAAGCGAACGAAATAGTACAAAAACATACATCACAGTATATAAAATATTTTTGTTTTTATTATTGTATTATTGTTCATAACTGTATGTTATGAACATTTTATTTTAATAAAATTTTCGCGGTTAGTGTTGTATGCTATAGACGAAAGTATCTCAAATATTTTAAATAATAAAATCATGAAAATCGCTTCCTCTAACGCTACAATTAGGAATATTTCTTAGGTGCCTTTGCAATAAAAATTATCAACGATCTTTCAAAAATCTGCTATTTTAGATGAAGCGGTGTCACCCAGCACGTGTCTCTACTAACAAGGTCTATGTCCTTCCTAAGCTCGATTGATTATCTCGATTTATGCTTACTGAATTACTTGTAAAATTTGTTACACTGCCTTTGGCAAGATTGTGGGGGAGATAAGTGTTCTGACCTAATTCATCAAAAACTAATAACTAGGTATAGTTTCAGAGGGTTAGGCTTTTTCTTAATATGTCTATTCTAATCTGATCGTACCAGAGATGTTATATCTAAGGAGTAGTGAATCCTAAATAACTTTAATAAATTTAATAAGATCATCAGTCATTAGTAATAAACTAGAAACATATACACACCTGTCTAAATATGATTGGTTCTTTCAAAAAGTTTAGCAAGTGAAAATAAAATACCGATTTCAGTATTGAAGTGTTATACTTGATCGATACCAACCTACTGCAATAAATATAGTTGGCGGTGAATCAATTGCAGTTCAAGTTCCTTGAGAATAAATTAAATAAGCGTAGTGCCAATGATAATAAAAGTAAAGCAACGGGTACTGCAGTTAGTAGTTGGATAGGTAACAGTTAGATTATTGTAGGATCAGGATTCTCCAAAATTTTTAAATTTTTCAAAAAACAATGTTACCAAAAAATCACCCAGATCACATAGAAGGCCCCCAGCCATTAGAAACATTAAAAAAATGCACGAGACCGAAATTACACGGGTTCAAATTTTCACATATCATACCACTTTTTTTTAGCAAATTAGATAAAGAATAACAAACCATAATCAAAACTTCACACCAAACATTTTTATCTCAATTCTCCGATTTTTAAAAGCGAAAATAGTGAAAATAATGTTCATCATAAAACCGCTCTGCAGCAAAAGCGCTACGGCGCAGTGCATTAACAAACATTAAAATAGCTAAAGATTATAGAGACATTCATGTAGAATAAGCACAAAACAGTCTGAACGATTTTGCAGCTTTCTGAAGGGCCACACAAAATGTTTAACTTTGGTAAGATAATAAATGTTAAATTTCTGCTATACTAATTTCACAAGATGCTAGTCCCAGACATCTAAAAAATAGTTTAACAAAGTCAATTAAACAAATAACAATTAATATTAAAGTAAAATAGTTTCAGGTAAAACAATAATAATAATTTCAAGAAACAATTATTGTTTCCAAGCGATGCATCAATCGACAGATTCGTTTATAGGAGACTTAAACTTGTAAAATCAGAGTTTGGGACAGCGTGGAGCCAGGCCAGTCGCGTGGAACTTTCGGAGCTTCTTGCTTTTGCTACGCAACGATTTTGAAAAAAGATTGCATCATGTTAACGTCGCAAAAGATGACGACACGACTACTATAAATATAACATTTATTTTCAAGACCACATCACTCTAGTGCGATCCTGTTCAGGAAGAAGCGGACTCAAATCTCGGCGGGACATGTTACCATGAACGGCCAACCGATCCAGTGGAGCAACACCGCCAAGTACCTAGGTGTCGTGCTGGATCAAGGGCTGACATGGAAACATAACACCGACGAAGTGATCAGGAGGGCAAAAGCGGTGAGGACCAGACTCTACCCAATGGTGGGTAGAACTAGTCAACTCAACCTGAGGAACAAACTACTCCTACTCAGGACCGTACTCAGGCCGCAGCTGACGTATGCGTCAGTGGCCTGGGGGTATGCCGCCAAATCGCACAAGAAGAGGATACAAGCCGTGGAAAACGTGGCGCTGAGATGCGCTGTGGATGCACCATGGTTTGTGAGAAACACCGACATCTTCAGATACCTGGAATACACCCCAGTGTCGAGGATCATCCAGGATCGAGCCAAGAATATCTTCGTACAAGCGGAGACCCATGCGAATCCTCTGATCAGACGAGCCGTCGATTATGATCCGGCAGAGGCAAGGCGCTAAAGAAGCGCTTAGGCCTTGCGCGATCCTGAGCTACATAGCTCCTCCTCCCCACACGCCACTGCTGGTAGACACCGGCAGGAACGTGATCACCAAACTCCCCCGACAAATTCTCAGGGCAGGACGGCAACAGTCGCCCTGCCCGCGACACGACGACGCTCCCGGGAGCCGACAGCCGACGAAGAAAGAAACCAGAAACAAGAAGAGCGCCAGAAGAGAAAGGCCCAAGTCGGCTGGGTCCAACAAACCAAGACCGGGGGAGGTCTGCCAAAACGACCACACCGTTCGCGTCAGCGGACGGGGTTGCCGGTGGAGCAGGCTCACCCCTTACGAGGTTGGTCCAGGCCTACAGCGATGCGTTAGGGGTAGAGGAAAGTAAAACTTCCGACCCCTGCCATCCGAGGTCATCGTCAAACCAAAGAATATTGGCGCGAAGACCACATCACTCTGCTACTTGCATTTAACAGTCTGAGATGTCACTCCGTGATCGACCAAAATTATTTTAAACCGGGTGTGAACCCTCTCATCATACACCAACTGATCTAGAGCCCTGAAGACAGTCTCTCGTCTGTTTCGCAGGTATAAATTGGTAGCTACAAGAAGACGACGAAGGCGTCCATCACGTACAAAATAATTTATAAACATTTACTACAGAGAACTAGAAGTACTTCTTCGACAACTTTCACCAACCGTAGATTTTGGCTTGAGGAGTCTTCCGTCATCAGATTTTATTGTAAAAATCTGTTTTGTCTTTCATTTATTAAACAGAAAAAACACCGAACAGACTCCTATGGACCGACCTACTTACATACTTACAGACTTAGAAATATTTTTAAACATTATTTTTTTCACGAAAGCTAGGTTTGTTAAGATAGTGCCTCGAACCTCAGTTTTGTTTTAGAAAATTTAACTTATTTTAAATTCAAAGCTTTATTTGACACAGATTTCATATTTTCAGTAAAATTTAGCTAGTTCTCCAGGTGATTACTAGGCTGCGAGTTAAATTTCAGGATTATTAAAATTTTTCGAGTTTTAAGGATTGACAGCCAAAATTTTTATAAAAATTAAAATTAACCAAAACATTTCATTAGCCCATCAGGACATCAAAAAATTATTTTTTTTAATTTTTAATAATTTATGACAGTCGTTTGAAAATTCTCTGACAAAATTATTTTTAACTTGAAAAATAACTTAGTTTCAATTCATTCTTTCACATTAAATCATTTTCAGGAGCATAAATTTGCTTTTTGTAAAGATCCGTCTCCCAAAATCATTTTTTTGGCCTTCAGCGACAACCAAAAGTCATATCAGCTTTTATAAAATCATTTTCAGGAAACAGAAAGCAAGTTTTGTAAAGATCTTTAAGCCTTTAGCCTATTTGATAAATAAAAATTCATTGCTTTAAAAGCATTTACAGGAAAATAAAAAGACAGACCCACTGTTCAATTTTATTTTCACCTAAACAGTGACTGAAAAAAATATTTTCAGTACTACATAGTCATTTTCGGGCTAGAAAAAAGTCAAATTGCCAGGGATTCTCTGTGCATATTTTTTTAAGCCACGTTAAATAAAAATAAAAGCCGCTTGATTAAAATGACTGAGCCACAAAATCTAAGTTACCAAGTCTTACTCAGCTCGACCCAGCATAGTCGAAAGGCAAATAAAAAAATTCTAAGAGGTCAAGAACAGGCTACCTTGCATCTCTATACAACAGAAATCGACCTTGAGAAAATTTCATCCATACGATCAATTATAAGGAACTTGTTCAAACAAAAGAAATTATTTTCGTGACATCAAGGCACGTGGTGCCCAACATTAAATAAATAAATAACCCAGCTAGGGAGAAATCGATAAACCGACATTTCAAAAATCAGGCCACGTCGCTGGCTTCAAAAAATGAGCCCTTTTAACTGTGACAAGACTTGCAGAATACAGTAGTCTCATCCTAGTCTTCTATATCAGCTTAAAGCATAGAAGCTGTGCAATCACAGGCGAGGATTGTGTACTGGATTACCATCCTTCGGAGGGGATGTAAAGCAGACGGTCCGTTGTTTATAAGATATCAGGCAAGTAAAGATCCCTACTCTTCGACACAGAAGAGATTCGGCAAAATTTCTAAGTTGAGAATAGCTTGTCCCCTGACATCGGTGATTGGCCTTAGTAGCGGAAATACGCGGATGTTAAATAAATGTTTAAAAAAATTACAACCCTTTTTGGTGTCTCTATATAGGTCAAGTTTAATCTACACATTTCATAAAAGACTGTATACAACTTTTGAGAAAAGCACTAGATTTACGAAAATATTTAATTGTTATATTATTGTTATTTCTATTTACATTATTTTTCAGAAATTCTGTGACTCTTGCCAAGACGTAAAATCACGTGCAGAGAGGTTACTTCCCAGTAATATACTACGTAAAACTACATTTTTATTTAGAACTTTTGAATTTTAGAAGAAATATCCATGTGGGAGAATGAAAAATGACAAAGGAACTGATAAACTATTTCAAACTTTACAGGAATTTCAACTATCTGGTTTAAAATGTTAAATAATTTACTATCTGGTGTGGCACCTAAATATCCCGAATACAGTGCATAGGTATTACTCCTATAAAATTAAATAAAACATCTAATATTTTAAAGGGTGATAAAAGCAAGTAGCTATAAATTTACATCCCGTTAAAAGAATTTTTGGAATGAAAGAGGAACATGAGAATATTAGGGTAGAAACTTTATAATTCACGACGTTTGCTGTAATTCCTATAGTGGTTATTGATTTATTACCATTCTAAAATTCAGATGAATATTTAAAATCTTATTCGTCACTTTTCAAAATCAAACCTTTGAAGAAATAAAATGATTAGAAGTAAACGATTTAAAACAAATGCAATATTACTTCAGGCTACTCGAAACGCTCGCTTTTTGGTGCTTTATAATGGAAATAACAATGTAAACAGGTCGTTTATGTGAGATACTAATTATAATTAATTAAATATTTTCTTTAGACAGGTAAATAGAGTAAACAAAGCGTGTAATTATAGAAATCTGTTATCAAAAAAATTACTATTTACAGATTCCCTATACACCGTGTTTCAAGAGATTCAAGAGAAACATACGTCGTTAGTGTTTTCAATCTACCATAATTCCGTATTTAATGTGAAATTATTTTATTGCACAATGACGCACTTACTAGTCACGCCCAATTTGCAAAAGGTCTTGAAACACGGTGTATAGATGTTTCCTTACTTGTCCAGAAATACGCAGCATTTCAGTAACAAATAAATAAATGATGCATTCCAGATGACCGGGATTTAAATCCGGGTTAATTAGATATTATTGATGTTGAAGTTTTCGTTCATTATTGCAAAATATATTTTCTTTTCATGGTGGGTTTCCTTAAATCTTTGTTACATTTCGATTCGGTAAGGTTGGGAATATAGAATCTTCAAAATGCAATGCACAGTTAAGCGATGCATGTCCAGAATTTCAAGGCAAATATCACGGATGACGAATAACGGGCCGCTCTCAACTTAGTCTGACGTTATGAGGTGTTCTTGATGAATTTCCTCGACCATGAGGGTTTAATGTTTACAGTTGATGAAGGCTCCCTGAAACCTCCGACACACACTTCTGACCAAAATGTACCCCATTTCGTTTTTTCAGTTGTTTTGTCGTTTATTGTTCATTTTCATCTCATTTCGAGTATATAAATATAACTTTGCTTCTCTTACTTCTTCTTAAAGAGAACTTGTTGATTTTTGTAATTTGCAATTTGTAATATGGATCTAAGAATATTCGGATAATCGACTTGATTTACTAGAATTGTATATAATAGCAATACAGGAAACTGGACTCGTCGTGCAAACCGAACCTGGCTAATAAACCAAATTGTGGGGTACCTCCAGTCGGATAAGTTTCGTCAGTCTATCAGATTCTAATATTGGCCTGACAAATGCATTGTACAACATAGAAATGGTCGAGGTATCTTTAAAATGTTTTGAGTTTTTCATTATAAAGCCTAGCTTTTCGTAAGCACTTGCAGTAATAATTAATATGTGCAACAAAAATAAATTTAGTATTAAAAATGACTCAAAGATCCTTAAATTGGCAACATCTTATAACTGTTTCATTACCAATTTTATGAAAAACTTATTGGATTAATTTTCTTCATAAAAATAATTATAAACGTCTTTATTATTTAAAAGAAAATCTTACAAATAAAGGGCGAAGTTTAGCCTTCGGCTATTATTTTGACACCATAGAATAATTTTTAAGAGATCATGCTGTAATCGATCACAATCTTCATTATAGCTAATAGTTGCAAACAATTTAAGATCATCAGCGGACAAAAGAACATTAGTTTTAAAGTGTCGGTATATGTCATTTATAGATAATACAAATAACTGGGGCCCCAGAACCGACCCTGCGGGTCTTCTGAAGTTGGTAACACTTCATTAGATGAGAAATCATCATACTTTACATTAAATGTTCTTTTACTAAGGTAAGATTCATACAATTTAAGAAAGTTTAAAGTTTCTGACAATTTCTGTAATAGGACCTCGTGATCGCGTTTGTCAAATGCTTTTGACAGTTCTGTATAAATTACATCTGTTTGACAATCGCGATTCAATATATCCGCAATAAATTGAGTAACACTTACCAAAGTAGTTGTAGATATACCTCCTATATTTTGATGTTGAGAATGTGAGATTTGAAATTTGATATGGAGATTATCACCATTCTTGTCAAATTTCATTAAAAACAATTTCAAATAGTTTGTCTAAGTTGCACAGAATAATTATGGGTCTGTAATTTTCAACACCAGTTTTATTATCTTCTTTGAAAATAGGACGTATATTTGATTGAGCCCAGCCATGAGGAAATTAGTGGATTGGAGAGCTAAGTTAAAAATAGTAGAAAGCTGAATGTCTTCTTATATCAGTTAACTACAACAAGGATATGAAAAGTAATAAATAATTGTGGAAAACTATGATATACCAATAATCATCATCAGTGTTAATGATATGATATAAACATCATTATTACAAAATTTCATTTAATTTTGTGAAACCACTTTTCAACAGTAAGGAGAGGCGATACAGGGTAATATTACCAATAAACACAATAGTCACATTACCCTCTAAAGATTGTTTCCCACAAAATATTTTCGACGTTATAAAATTAGGATCAAGTAATTAAATATATTCATTAACGTAGATCCTGTTAGGATTAAATACTATAATAGTATTTTATGTAACAAGTGGCTAAAATGGTGTTATCATACTTTTCAGTTGTCCAGATATTGACGAAAGCAGATTCATAATTTAAAGGGTTCTTTGAAAGCTGCTTTATAGGAACTACTTAATGTAGACCCGCTTTCATCAATGAAATCCTCAGAATTACAAATAAATTAAAATCAAATAACAGTAATTCCCTTCTTATGAATGTAACAATGGTTAATGTGTTTTCCAAGCTGGTTGAACAAGATGTTTTATTCATAAAGTAACTTTTTGAAAATTGGAATTAAATGATCTGCATTAGTATGACAATGAAGTCTCTAAAATGGATAATTATAAACCAGGAAGGGGTCTTTTAAAGCTGTGCTGAGAAATTCAGCAAGAATATTGGATTCATATAAAGAAATGAATCATCTCACTCTTTAAGGAAGGACCTCAATATCATATAAAGACTAAAATCAATAGAACCTGTCATAATGCTTTATGGTGTAGAAGATTTTATTCTTTTAATTCTTCACGGTTTTATTACGTATCTCATTTCTTTAAAAACAAATACACATGTTTATGGTAATCCAAAATTTAAAATGAGATAAAAATTTACATAGCATATTCCAGTAATGTCCATAACACATAAGTAGTTTATACAGATTGGAAAGCTCCAACTGTTACATTGTCTCGACAGTGCATGCATGGTGTTTATCGTTGAACGTCGTAATTACAGCCATATGACTAATACCTATGTTTATGATTAGCATGCATGACCGTAACGGGAGCAATTAGCACCACACCGTCAGCTGCAATGGAAATCCTCTTGGATTTACCCCCTCTTCATATATATCTGGAGAGAGAGGCCAGATGGGCAACCTATAGACTGCAACAAGCGGTCATTAATATGCCGCAGACTAGTATCATGGAGCGGAACAGGTTGTTGGATGACATAGAGAATCACAGCTTCCTGGGAATGCCCTCGGATACTATGCCTACTATGAGCAACTACGAGCTGACCTTCAACATCCTTTCTCCAGAAAGAGATGAGTGGGATCGGAATAAAGCCGACCTACTGAAGGCAGACAGTTGTTGGTTTACAGACGGCTCCAAAACTCCCGAGGGAACAGGAGTCGGAGTACACAGCTACAGACCAAGGGTGAGGATAGTCTCAAACCTAGGTACTTATGCAACTGTTTTTCAGGCTGATGTTCAGGCCATTGAACTGTGTGTACGAAGGCTGGAATATATGCATCTTACACGCAGATCAGTAAAAATTTTCTCAGATAGCCAAGCAGCTATAAAAGCTCTTGGCTCCTACCGGTGTAACTCCAAAACGGTATGGAACTGTCAGAAAGCTCTAAATCGTTTGAGCAAGAACAACAAAGTGACTCTGGTCTGGATACCCCTCCACTCTGGTATGGAAGGTAACGAAATAGCGGACTCCTTAGCCAGAGAAGGAGCGGGATCACGATTCATCGGACCAGAACCAATACTTGGCATATCCTCAAGTACTGCCAAGATGGCTATCTCAACCTGGGCTGAAAGGCAAACTCTCCAGTATTGGCAAGAGTTACCAGGATTAGTTCATTTGAAAGCGTTTATAAAATACCCTTTGAAATCGAGAGCTAAGAAAGTTTTAGAGTTAAACAGGATAAACCTGAAAACTCTAACAGGCCTATATACCGGGCACTGCCGACTAAACTATCATCTGCATAAACTCGGCCTAGCGGAAAAAGCCGAGTGCAGTTTATGCCTGGAGGATGATGAGAAGGCAGACCACATATTATGCACCTGTCCCGCTGTGGAGAGGATCCGATTCTCAATATTTGGCAAAGGGCAACTGCTGTCAGAGAATCTGGACACATTCTCACCCAATAAAGTTATCAGTTTCATTAAGAGACTGAACTTATTGGGTGAAATATAATTGGGCGTGAGCCACAATAGGCCTGCTGATGGCCGCAGTGGAGGGTCTACTGAGACCCACTCACAACAAACCAAACCTAACCTAATACCTATGTCTAAACATGGTACAAGCAAATTTGATCCTAAATACAAATGTACATAGATATGTAAGCCGTCTGTTAAACTATTTAAAATGTAATGCTGGTAGATTTACAGTCTATCTATGAATAGGTATCCACGGGATATCTATTCATAATTCTATAGTAATTAGAGAATGGACGGATGGATTGAATAAGACAGCCCCATAATTAACCACCAAGATGTGACGATCTAACTCCATTAGACATCTGTTTTTGGGGACATGTAAAAAATAAAGTTTATAACAAAAGGCCTGAAAATGTGAAGCAGCTTTGTGTGAGTATAAAGGAGACATGTCGGGAAGTTACTTCTCAATAACTGTGAATAGTTGAAACTAACAACACAAGAAGGGATCGGCTGGGTAGTGTGAGAGACAGTGGCACGTGCTTCCATTCAAACCGCCATGGTGAAAACCGGACAGGATCAAGACGATGATACATAGTGGATGAGCGGACCTGCTCGTGTCACCATTTTTCGAACGGGATGTAAAACCGTGGTTTCCATGTTCTACGATGTTTGCTCATAAATGACAAAATTTCCAAGTTAGGGCCAGTGCTTACACAAACACTGATGAGCTTATCTCCTGGCGTCGTTGATTGGTCTCAGTAGCGGAAATAGATCATTGTTAAATAAATTAAAAAACAAACATATGTGTTTAACTTTGAGGGGGGGGGTGATAAAAATGTACACAATTTATTAATGTATTATTCAAATCAAAAAACTATCACCCGAAGTTTACATTTGAGAATAAATGGCTATTCTGAATAAGCGTTTTTTGATGATAATTTTCCCATTTTCGTATCCTACTACGATTTTTGTAAAAATTTTAGTTTAGTTTCATCGCAGTAGGGTAGTGTTCCCAATGTAAGCGACTTGTGTGCAGGAAGAAGTTGTCTAAAAGTCGAGTGCCAAGCATGCGGTTGAAGCGTCTATAGCCGCGCGAAAATAGTCGCGCGATTTAGAGAACGCAATAGTCGCGAGCCTCTGGCGCTTGTATTGAGTGTAAATCATGCGGTTGCGGCAGGTCCATTTCGGATTTAAGAATAAGTTTTTCTCAAACATGATGGAAGGAGCATTTTACAGAAATTCATTTCCATACGTTATCCCTTATATTACATCTGTATAATGTAATGTTTATATTTAATAAACAACGATGTTGTCCAATGAGTTCACTGAGGTAACCTATTATCCATATCTAATATCCAATAATAGGCAATATTTGTACCACTACACAGAAAAAAAGCAGAAACAAACGCTGTATATAACTACCTATCGTCGCAGCTCTAGCTACTGGACTTCTCTCATAACAATTGAGTATCGTGGCCTATAGTTTCGTCGTCACGACCTCTGTGATTGTGGAGCTACAGCCGCGTGATTGAAAACGGGTTCATTTATTTTAATGTAAAGCAGTGTTTGATGCGGTGCGATTAGAGACGTGACGTTAGAACCGCACGACTTTAAAAATATTTAAATTTCCACTAAATTTCACACTTGAACATAACTTGTGATTTTAAACAATTTTTCTTTGATGGATTTTTCTCCATCATCTGACCTTATATAATTTCTGGAAAATTTAAAGTTCATTTTCATCGCAATTCGCTGGGTTTTCAAAAGTGAGCGACTGTTCTGTGAACGAAGAAGTTTTAGGAATTTGTTAGTTAAAAAATTGCATTGGATTCCGTCTTAAGGTTGCGTCTTCACCAGATATCCAGTTTAAATTTATAAATCGCCATTAAAATTTTTCTCTTAGTAATATTGACAAACGAAAACAAATGATTTATTCTAAATCTCATAAAGATTAAATATATACAGTTACAGGTAATACTGATGCGTATTTTTTTAGGAAATACGATTATTTAGTTTCATAAAATGACATTATTATTAGTATCTCTAATTATTAAAAAAATATATAAATCAGTATTGCCTATAAATTTTTATATTAAATCTATGTGGTATTTAAGATGAATTATTTTCATTGTCATCAATAGAAAATTTTTAACAATGATTTCTAAAGTTTTATATTGGCAATCCTGGTGACGAGGACGTGCTAACGCTGTCTCAAACAAAAATGATACCGAAGTGTTTTCATGAGAAATAAACACACTGTATATGATATAACTTAATTTTTTTTGATAGTGCCCATGCAACAGATATAAGTAATTCATTTCCTGATTCGAAATAACTCAGAGGATGTTCATTTTTGTTACAATACATAATTTCCGGTTTCATCTATAGATATTAGAAAGGAAACAGAAGCTCATTTCGGTGGTTCATTTCAAAAGATACTTCCAAATAATAGATCTGTTAAAGAGCAATTTTACATATTTCCTTTCATATTACACTGGGGCGCAAATAGCCACTGTTTTTGTTACATCGAGTTAGATGCAAATTTTTGTTCGAGTGCAGTTGGTAACCGGCAATAGAGATATACGACCTGTTTATGTAGCTCCAACGATCTAAAGAGTGATATCAAGGAATGGCCCAAACAATAATCAAATGAGAATATTCCCAATTGCACCAGAAAATCGGTTATCCCTAAGAAAACATATTTTTAAAATTAAAAGTACAGTTTAAAGTTTTTACACAGTAAGTCTTGCAGCCGATAAAGTTGGGAAATGCATGTAGAAATATGCAGTGACTACATCTAAAAAAAACAAAAGCATTCTTTCAAACCTAACATGATAATAATAATAAATACCTATATATTTTTATATTTCATACTGACATTCTTATCTGAATGTGCTAGTATAAAAGTTTTAGGCATAAAATAAATCAAAAACAACACTTCCAATACATTTTATCATAGAAACTATTAAAACAACTACTTAGTCTAGAAGCAAGAACTGCGTTGATTTAAATAATAGAAATAATAGAAAATTTTCACATCAAGAAATGATTTCCTCCAGTTACAATACAAAAACGAAAACCCCCTACTAGTCCGACATATATCTTCTTTCACTCTTCTGAACTGAGTAGTTGTTTTAATAGTTTCTAATACCGGGTGTAACAGGATCATGGTACCATTTATTAGTACTATTAATAAGGAATTTATTCATATGTCGTATTAAAATGTGCGATAAATACAAACAAAATTACAGATAAAAGAAAATAAGAAAATACAATTTTGTTCTAATTAAATGTTAAGAAGTAATTAACTAAGTTGGCTTTGAAAATAATGAAATATTGAGCCTGTCAAACATTTGTTGGTTTACCGGTGTTTTCATTGTGTCTTTAAAAATTGTTTAAAATTTTTGTTAATTGTGTTTAAAATGCCGCAAATTTATACAAGAGATGACAAAGTGGACATGTTGTTTATTTATGGGGAATGTAGAAAAAATGCCGTTGCGGCATGATAGGTATACAAGTATTACATTAAAACATGTCCCCCTTGGAAACAAGGTCGACGTGTTTCACCAATTTTTCAAAAAAATTTTGTCTTCAAAGTTATACAGGGTGCCTACTTTTAATTGGGACATCCTGTATAACTTACCAGATTAGTAATCGAACCAATATACTTCTGTTCCGAAACCGATGTAGCTTGTCCAATAAAAATATATAGTGTTCAACATTTAAGACTAACAACTGATATCTCGTTTATCTCAGAGGGTAGAAATCGTAGTAAAAAAAAAATGGTTTCTAGAACAAGAATGAATATTATGACATTTTTGTGATGATATTCTAAGTAAAATAAAAAACTGTAACTGGAATGTACAACTTCGTTTGCTTTAATTGTCATATCGAGATTAATTTATGGATCAAGGTTGTTGCATAAATAAATGTATGGCATATTCCTGTTGCCAGGAGTGAGAGATTCGCCTTCTATATCTAGCAACAGGAGTGGCACAAAAAATTAGTTATACAGCTACCTTATCCTTATCAATGAATTTTGATGCGGTCATTTAGAGAAGACGAAGTACAGTGTGTAAAGTATTTTCAAACATAAAAAACTACAAGCAAAAAACGACGTCCAAACTTTCAGTATGTTATGATTTTGTCGAAAATAATATTCATTCATCTCTTTAAGATAAACGAGATTAACAATAGTGGTCATCGAATTCAGAACACATTGTACATTCAGAATTGTTGATGTAAACTGGAACTCTCTTTCATGTAAAATGCACAATTGTTGTATATTTATTCCAGTTTTGTAAATATTTCATCAATGACACTCGGAATATTGATTTCCCATTAGAGCTGTTTTAATAAATTGGTTTTCATTAGCTCGACCTACATGATTTGAGGATGTTATTTTGGTTTCATCTGCATTTAAAACACTTTGTTACGTTTGGAAGTTTCGAAAATTATGAAAACTCAAAATATCTAAAATCTTTATTGACTACGATTCAGCAGTCCTGCTCATTATGGTCTGCTTGTGGCATAGAATGTTGAATAACTTGATAATGGTAAGAGTTAGACCTAGCATTTTATATCAGTGTCTTTGCCAAATGCCAAATATGTAATAATATATAGGTAATCCATTTAAAAACATGTAAGTTTGTATTGTCACTATTTTAGGGAACACCCTGTATTATTGAAAATGAGTTTAAAGTTTGTATCAAATAAGTGACAACTTTAATTAGCCACATTTTTTCTATCTTCATTAATACAGAAGTAATTCTATTTTAACGGAGTTGGGAAATCTTGTATGTATATACAATGTGTCCACGGATGGGATCCCAAAGAGGAAAAACTTTATTTTTAGTGGTCTTACTTTATAAGAAACTCGCGTACTTAAATTTGGGTGGTCACTGCGAAAATGCATTAAATTTTTCTCTCTTCAACTTTACAATGTGTTTTGTGGGTCGTAAAACATTCAGAAACAAATTCTCTTATACAAGGTGGTCAAAGATGGATTGAAATATTTAGAAAGTAGAAATAGAGTTCTTATTCAATTTTTCTGAGAATGTAACAATTATTATCTGCTTAATTACATTAATTTATTATAATAAACGATAATTTAACATAAGGTCATTTTCTAATAATAATATTTATAAGTTAACACGTTGATCGCCGAGCTATATTCCGAAAATATCACACAAATATGATTTTGAGTACTTGACCATAGTACAATTAAAATTACACAACTAGTTTTCAAAAAACTAATTTAAATTTAAAAGAAAATTAGTTTTTCTGTTGCCGGTCCCATGGGACTGACGCGGCGCTACGATGTAAAATTTTTCACAAGGCACCGCGCCGGTCCATTTCTTCCCTCTTCATGTTGGAGGGGATGCGTATAATTTTGTAATCTCCTGTTCATTTTTTATAGTCTTAGTACCGTTTTAGACAAGTCAGAACGTGAGTGTTAGTGTGTGTTATTACGTATATTACAAGTATTTATTTCAAGAGACTGATTAGCAAAATGAATAGAGCAAAATATTATACAGACGAAGAGTTCGAACAAATTCTCAATGATATGTCAGATGAAGATGACATATTACCTGATTATCAAGATAATTCTGACGAGGACCCGCACTATGTTCCCTCTACAGATGAGGAAGAAGAAATATTTTCTTCGTGCGACGAAATTTCTCTGACGCAAGAAGGTAAGTAAATATAAAAATTAGTGTTGTTATTTATGTAAATATATATCTAGGTCCTGCTGTTCAACCTCGTCCAGAGTTGCCTTCATCAAATTCTGATAAAGAAAACTTAGATGTTAGTAACAACATACCTCAAATAACAGCAGAATGGCACCGACCAGTGGGAAAGCAACCAATCCTAACACAATTTACTCGTGAATCTGGAATTGACCCAAATATAGCCGCAATGCTAGCTCTTAGTGAACCGGGGGGAATTTTTTGAAGCAGTTGTTGATGATCACATATTCTGGATGATCGCGGATCAAACGAATTTATATGCTACGCAGACATTGCTAGCAACTAATGCGGGATCATCCTCTACGTTACACACTTGGATCCCCACTAATGCACATGAAATAAAAAAATTATTTGGAATGATTGCATGGATTGGTTTAGTGAAAATGCCAGCGGTGGTTGATTACTGAAGTCAAAACCCAATGTTTCGTAATAATTTTGCAACATCTGTAATGACAAGAAATCGATTTGAAATTCTTCTTAGGCTGCTGCATTTTGCAGACAACACTGATTACGTAGAAGGGGACAGGTTACACAAAATAAAAGGTTTGGTTGACATGCTTAGAGTAAATTTCCAATCTGAACCTAATGAGATGGTTCGCGTGGATGAGTCATTAATTCCCTTTTTCGCAGTAGGCTGTTCATGAAGCAATATAATAAACAAGAACGACATAAATACGGTATTAAAATTTTTAAGCTTTGTTCCGGTACAGAATATACCTATAATCTACAAATATATGTCGGAAAAACGTTGGACCAAAGTAAAATTACACCATTGGGCGTGGTAATGAGTCTATGTGAACCAATTTTGGATCAAGGAAGAACAGTTTGTACAGATAATTGGTACACTAGCTTGCAGTTAGCGGAACGTTTGCTGGATAGGAATACTTACCTAGTAGGGACAATGAAAAGTGGCCAAAGCAAAACTAAAAGTTGACGAGACTATTGCTATAGAGAATCACAAAGGGGTAACGGTTCTAAACTGGCGGGATAAAAGAAATGTTTTAATGCTTTCTACAAAATAGTCGAATGAAGTTGTCGAGACTACACGAAAAACTGGACAGCTAGTAAATAAACCAAAAATGGTTATGGACTACAATAAAGGAAAATCGGGGTAGACTTATCTGATCAAATAGTTGTATATTCAAGTCCATTGCGTAAAACAGTTAAATGGTACAGGAAATTAGCAATAGAATTGATTCTGAATACATCAATGGTAAATGCATATGTGCTATGTACGGAAGTCACAGGAAATAAAAATAAAATTGTAAAATTTCGTAAGAAAATCGTCCAGTACTTGTGCAGTAAAACGAAGGAAGAGAGGCAAGTTCAAACAAACGAAAACCAGGTAAGAAAGCGACGACTCGAAATAACACTAACTGAAGGAGCAAAACATACTGTAAGAAACTATTGTAAGCAGTGCTACACTAATATATCTGAACAAGGAGGGCGCAAAAATGCCAAGAACAAAACAAAAAAAGTTAACACCATGTGTAAAGATTATGAAGGCAAACCCTTCCCCTGCCTGGACTGCTTTAATAAAACACATATAAGCAGTAAATTAGAAATAACGCTGAAGAGGCGTTATTATTATTTTTCTAAAGTTTTTCTACATTGTATGTTGTGTAAGTTTCAAAAATGTAAATTTTAAATAATAAATCCATTGAAATAAATACATGTTTTCATTTATTTAGAAAAATCCTTGTAAAAACTATAAAAATGGTCGTATGACAAAATTTTATAGTGCATTGCTGCCTAGAAAATAAATGTTCAATGGACCGGCGGCGGCGCTATAGAAACAGTAGAAACCAATGTTGTATTGCCGGTTAGTGATGGGATTCGAGTGCGAAAATACTCGAGTGACTCGAGTCAAAATCCGATTCGAGTGACTCGAGTCATATGGCTGTTCAATTCGAGTAAAGTTGTTACTCGAGTCGAGTTATTGCTACTCGAATCAAGTTTTAACTCGAGTCGAATTGCAATTTGAGTAAAGTTGTTACTCGACTCGGGTTATTGCTACTCAAATCAAGTTTTAACTCGAGTCGAGTTGCAATTCGAGTAAAGTTGTTGCTTGAGTCGATTTATTGATATTCGAATCAGTGAGTTACTATGATTCAAGTTTTAAATCGAGTCGAGTTGCAATTCGAGTAAAGTTGTTACTCGAATCGAGTTATTGCTACTCGAATCAGTGAGTCAATATGATTTAAGTTTTAAATCGAGTTGAGTTTGACTAGAGTCTAGAGTCACGGCAGAGTCGAAATCAAACTCGAGGCGAACTATAGAGTAAGTAGTTGGGGATGATTCAGTGGTTTGCTAAACGGTAAGTTTTTAAAGTGTATTTAGGTTTTTTCTTTTGGTAATCTTTCAGCATCTAAAACACTACCATCTAATTCCAACATAAGTTTGAAAAATCGAAAGGATAAACATAATAATTGAAATACAAAATGATAAATGGACCCAGGTCAAATATTATTTTTCTGGCAAATCAACACATTTCAAATACAAAATTAAATATTTAATTAACATTGTATATAAAATGACATTTAAAGAAAACCAACATAATTTTTTTTTATATTAAATTAACATTAAACTAAAATCTTGTTTAGCACAAAATATTAAATAAATACAGTATTTAATATTTAATACACACCGATTACGGTTTCTTATTTATTTCGAACTAATTGAGTCGAAAAACAAATCTTTATGAACATGAATGTGCCAGTTTGATTGCTGCAGTCGTGTGAGTCTTGATTTTAAAGAATTCTAAGTTCTAATATCTAATTTTCTAATACATCGTAATAACGTCGTATGTAACAATTATAGGTTTGTACGTAGAGGCGCTTTGTGATAGTTTTCTGACTATAGAATATGCGAGTATTACGAGAGCTCTGCAATAACAAACGTTCTGATTGAACAAGCGCATCTCTACAACAATGTGCGCATGCTTCTGATAGTTTCAAACGGTTGGAAACTGCTCTACGAACAAACCTTTTAATTAATAATTATACAATCTGACCTACAAACATGAAACAACAAACCTGGAGGGGAATTCCCGATCCCGATGACCCGATGATATAGTAATTGATTAGTGATTTCATTCATGGTTACATGTTTTCATCTTTATTACTTTTACAAGATTAGTGCCTTCATTGCCTTCATGTAAATAATCTTTCATATTTATATTATATAAACAAATCACACTGGCACTAAAGAATATTTAAAAATATTAATAAAACCATGAACAATTAAATTAAAGAAACTTGACTCGAGTCAAAAAGCGACTCGAGTCTAAAGGCGACTCGAGTCAAAAAGTGACTCGAGTCAAAAATCAACTCGATTCAAAAATCGACTCGATTCAAAAATCTACTCGAGACAAAAAGCGACTCGAGTCAAAAGTCGAGTCGATTTTTTGAGTTTTACTCGACCTAACTTTTGACTCGAGTTTTATAACAATGAAACCGAGTTTCAACTCGACTTGAGTTTTAACTCGAGTAAATACGGAAACCTACCGAGTTATTCGAGTGAAAAAAAGTCACTCGAGTCCCATCACTATTGCCGGTGATGGACCGACACGGCCCTGTAAGATCTATACTTGCCGGTCTCATCGGCCCGGCGATCAACGTATTAATGTATGTAAAAAAAATTATTAGCAAAGACTTCTATTTTATTAATATTTAATTCTATTTTTGACACAATGTAGAAGAAAGTTGCCTTCGAAAATGTTTAGGAATGCTTTCTGAATATTTTGAGAAGTTAAAGTGAGAAAAAAAATTAATGTATTTTCACTTGTTTGATTATAGTGACCCTTGAGAGTATGTGGCCCAGTAAACGTTTTTATATAATAAGACTTTTTTCCATAAAACCAGAAATAAAAAAGTTTTTTTTCTTTCCTCTTTGGGGCCCATCTGTAGACACACTGTATATATTATGAATTAAAATCACGAAAATAATCAAAGATAAATAAATACAACATTATTTTTTAATTTTTATTGCTCTTATCCACATTTCCCAGTAACATTGATATAAATGATAAGGTATAAAAACATTGAAATATAAACTAATAAAATTATCCTATGTAAAACGACACTACAATAATATAACCAAGGCAACTAAAGCAATGCGAGATTATTTTGTTTATCAATTAAAACAAGAAAATATTCAGATATTAAAGACATATCATTTGCTGGACTTTTAATTCGATTCTTAAATCACAATGATTTAGTTTGAAATTGACAACGAATATATTTTTATATTATATTAAAGCTAAATTAGCATGCCCTCGTCGCTACGATTACCAATATAAAACTTTAAATCGCTGTTATATTGATGACAACAAGAAAATTAAAACAAATAATTTATCTTAAACACCATATGAAATTATATATAAAATTACAGGCAATACTGGTGCGTATTTTATTTATTACAAGAAATACGTATATTTTATTTGGTGCCATTTCATGAAACTAAATAATCTCATTTCCTATTAATAAAAAAAATAATCTTCAGTATTGCCTGTAATTTTAAATATTAGATCTACATGGTATAGGGTGAACCATTTGTTTTCGTTTTTTACGCACTAAATATAAGAATATTATAACAGATGTAAATGCAAAGTCCAAATAATTTCAAATTTTTATCATAATTCGTTCCAAATCACTGTTTTTTTTTATAAACAACGTTCTTACTTTTAAGTTTTAATCACTGTTTGGCAAAATCCTCTTCATGTACTGGAACTCTAACAAAAGCACTTTCTTCACTGAAATTGTTCCTTACATTCACATTCTTCTATAAGGAAATAAACTGGGAAATCTCAACTAAGTTTTCAAATTTTATTGCCACATATTTGTGGATGCTTGGATTTGTAAATTAATAAGCAAACAGCACCGAGAATGGCAGTAAATAAAAGCGAAGCAGTTACCCACAAAACAGCTTCAATCCATTCATCAGAGCTTCTTCCGAAATATGTCCCTGTCTCGGCATTGTAATATCTATACCAGAATTTGGAGAAAAATGAGAGACGGCTTGGTTCGAGTGGTATGGGGCTTGGCACTTCCGAAACAACTTCTTCTACGTCTTCAACAAGGTTTACTTCTTCATTCATGAAATATCTTTCTAAAACCCCAAAAAATGCAGAGTAGAAAAGAAATCTTTCTACTAATCGTATAAACTGAGCTTTCTTCATTTCTTCCTCCATAACCTTTTTTGGTATTTTGAAGGCAACCTCAGTCGTATTATTTGTTTGAGTCAATTTAGGAATTTCACACACTGTCAACTCCTCCATTTTGCAATTCATTTTCTTGGGCACATTTACTGTTAACACTTAAATATTAAATGAATCGTTGACATAATGTGTTTAACTTATAAGGTCTTTGCAATGACGGTTTCGCCCCTCTATAATGGCATAAATTATTTAATATTATTATCCAATCATTGAATAGTTTATGACAATAGTGTTTATATTTTTTGCTCGATTGCTAGTGTTTAAATGGAAATGCATTCTGATTCATTTTTACAATAAACATTTTTAAAATGTTTGAGATTGATTTTAAATACAATTAAATCGAATTGTTGAGTGAAGTATCACTGATATAGAACATTATATTGATAAATAATTAGTTTACGTATGGAAATCTCAAATAATAATAATCCAAATGCACACAAACAATTATATCAATCTATAATTTACAAAGAATCAATTTCCGATATGAAAGACAACATTATAGTTTTTAATTAATTCAAAAAAAGTTTTGTAAAGGATTTTAACTAGCCTACTTGAAAGGATGAAAGCAATAATATTGAATACTGCACATTTCTTATCCAGTGGTGTGCCTTTGGACGTGTCTAGTTTGTCAAAATTCATTAAAATGTAACAAGAAAAAAATAAGGCCATCCATACATTATCTATCTTGTTCGGTAGACTCGTGGAAAATTGTGTTTCAAATAAACAGATTTTATGTAGTGATTTCTAAGTTAAACATACCGACACAGGCAACGTGTTTGTGCCTTACATGATGTGTTGAACTGTGATCTATAGAGTAATAATTAAGAGGCTTATAATAAATAGAAATATAGTGTAACACATCAGAGAAAATATCATATCAACGAAACAAAACTTGTAACATAATGATTGCGTACAAAACAAACAATAACTTTAAGAAAAATTCTCAGACTAAAATATAAAATAACGTAAAAGTAGAGTCTTACATCTTTTACTTGGTATACGTTGTTTGTTATTCTTGGTGTTTTTCGGACTAGTTGATGATTTTTTCTAGGCGCCAGTGTAACGCACGTTACAGAGAATAAACTCAAGAGATACTTAGTACCTCAGGGTCGATTTGCTCAAATGTTTTAAACCAATTCCGAAAGGGCCGAAAATTCAATTTCCAACAATGGGGAACACGTTAAGGTATCAACCTCAAAAAAGCTTTTTTTAATAAAAAAACTTTTTAATTGAATTCAGGCACTGGATATTTTAAAATTCTAACCTAAAAATTGTCTGTCAATTTTTTTAAGTTTTTAATGTTAAAAACTTTTTTCACGAAAATAAAATTTAGTTCGGGATTTTTTCCCTAGGTGGCGTAATTTTAAAACTCTTCCCTAAGAATTGTTCAATGGCGAACTTCCCGAGTTGGAAATATTTGAAACAAGGTTCTTTCCGATAATAAGATGGAAAATTTTAATGTACGTAGGTGGCAACACTGACTTCCGAGTCGGAACTGTTAAATCCAATTGCTCGATACCAACAAGACCCCTTTCAACACCTTCTAGGCCTGAGGTGCTGCTCGTGATGCAGCAAGATTACGGAATCTAATTAATCCACTGATTCACTACGCAACAGCTCGGACTATCTTAATAACAGTGTCCTTCCTACGCCAGAGAGAATTTATTTATCAACCGCAGATTTATCGGCAAAGTAAATCTAACAATAATTGGAGGTAAATATAACAAAGAGTAAAGTTAAGTGTCAAGGTTAAATTCCGGAGTTAATTAAATAAACCAGTTGCAAGAAAATTATTATAAGTCAATGTTCCTCACATGTCCTGATAGATTTCCTGAGTACTCTTTTTCTCTCCTTCAATTTGATCGGTTTTACAAAACTTTTCAATTTATACTACCTCGATACATTAGTCACGCCCATAAATTAGTGTTTTATGGAAAATTTAAATTATCATTATTAAGCTAAATTTCTTCGATTTTAGCGCGGTTATGCAGTTTCTTACCCTTTAATAATCGTTCCCCAATTCTTGATTTTCAATGTTTTAAAATTGGTTCACTATTTCTAATATTTTATATTTCATGATAAAATAGCGCTACTTTTTTTCTTTTCGTGCCGTCTCGGCATGACACTGGTAAATTCTAAATACAATTTTCCTATTTTTAGGACTTAATTCATTCATCGGCGCCAGGCTCGATGACAAGGCCTTGCATATTGGACAGATAAGTAACAGTTTTAGAAAAAGAATTGCAGAACATAAAAGTTATTAATCTCAGCAGCTTTGAGCTTAAATAATAAATAAGTACTAAATGTATTAATCATATTAATACAGCTCACATTGATAAATTTTCATAAAAATAATATAAATATATTCGAGTTTTGTTTTCAAAATATAATGTGTTTAGTAAAATCCTCTCATCTTTTAACTTATGAAAAATATATGGTATATAATATATATGTTTCTGTGTTCTAGACAGTTTTTGGGTTAATCAAATAATTTAGTTAAAATAAGCCAAGTCCAGGTAATTATGACATATGCAGGTAATTATGATACATTCAGGTAATTATGACACATTCGGATAATGATGACACAATCAGGTAAGAAAGACGTATCCAGTTAAGTAATACTATTTTCTATAAGAACTACTTTCACATATTGGAGTTTAATGAAATAATATTATTTATTTTTACTCTTGATGGATTTACCCATACTTTTAATTTTCTCTTAAATGAGTATAAGTTATTGATATTTTTTTGTAGTTGAGTGGGTAAGATATTATATATTCTGGGAGTACGGTAAGTATAGCATTCTTGACTGATCGTTTTTATTCGTCTAGGATTCTTACATGCTATTTTCTATTTTCTATTATCTCTAGTTTCATAATATAATAAAATCAAATAAAGCAGATGCCTTTGGTAAAGTTCAGAGATCGCAATCGATATAGAACATTATTTTCAGGAAGAAACCACTGAGTAAACAAAATTTATTAATTATTTTATTCCTTCCTGTATACTCTGGCAAACTTTGATATCTTTATAATGTTAAAGATTTATTAATAAGTTTGAAAAAGTTTTTTTGGTCTTAGGGTGCTGCGATTGAAATACTCAGCGCCTATGCATAAATTACACAGATTATTAAATAACATTTTCTACCGAAATTAACTTTTAAGGAGGAAAGATAAGAAGTAAGGCATGCAGAACGCCTTTTCTTCTACTCATAGAGAATAGTTTTATATTAATAAAACACCAATTATAAATAAATTTTTGCAAAAATCTTATAAGTACAACGTTATATTTTTACGGCTATTTTCACGAGGAATATAATATAACAATGGTAATCCTCGGACAGGTCAATCTTATTTTTTAAACGCACATCTTTTCTGATAGTTGTCAATTTTTTTACCCCTACCACTTTCCGCTTTTATAAAGATTCTAATTCTTCTTGAGATTCTGCATACAGAAACATGCAGTTGTGTGATGTTAATATTATTTGTTATCGACATTATTGGTATTTATGAAAAAAAAAAGGATTTATGAAAATTCGAGGTAGATGTGGAATTTTAGCAATTCGCCATAGCTGTGAGTAATCGATATTCTGTAATTTTAGTTGATAAAATAATTGGGAAACTTAAATTTAAATAGACCCTTCGACATTCCTCGATTTTTCAAAATGAAAGAATTCGAAATTTGTATGGATTCCATATGATCCTCGGTTTACCCGTGGTATTGGTAATATTTTTAAAGATATAGGTATGACAGTGGTTCGTGCATTTGGAAATACACTACAACTAGGCAATCCAAAAGACAAAATTGAAACGAACGGATAGTCGGGTATTTGCGAAATTTGCTGTAAGGACTGTAATCAAAAATATGTTGGACAAACTAGACGATCCATTTAAACTAAGTTCAAGGAACATATTGCTCATCTCAGATATGGTAGAACAGATAAGTCTAGTGTTGCCTATGCATTTGAGAACAACCATAAAATAAATAGTAGCAATTTAAGATTAATTAGGAATGTAACAAATACTAGACAGATAGATGCATTTGAAATTTTGGAAATTATAAAGTGTAAAAATAGTATGAATAGTGACAGAGAGCTAATTCCATATAGACCACTCTATTGATTATTGAGTCACAGTTCACCGAACCGTAACAATAGCTTAGGTATAAGTAGGATACCTTGTTAGCATAAGGTTAATAGCAATGGTCTCTAGATGATTCCAACTTGGTTGGCGAAATGCGCGTCGAGTGCCGTATATGGTGCTTTGGTGTTTTGTGCGGAAAACCATAGAAGTGTTTTCAATATTCTTTATTTTTAATACATCTACAAAAAACATTCACCGACACGTCTTTCGAGTTATATCACTTTATATTCTTTTTTTTTAAACTTTTAAACAACCGAGAAGCATATTAATTCAAATCAAATCAAATATATTCAAAAATTGTTTACATTTATACATATCAAACTACCCTTGCTACTTGTAGTAATTAAATACCATATTAATTTACTATTTGCTATATGTAAATATATATGTATATACGTTAAAGCAGGAATTCTACCTAAGTTGAATCTTGCCTAGAGGATCCTTCCTCTTCCATAACTTCGTATAACAAGGAACTAAACTGTTATAGAATGCCCTAATTTTTTTATATAATTATTGGATGTTACTGATTATTAGTTGAAGTGAAATATCAATAAGCAAAGTCCAGATTATATTATCATGGTGAAATATTATTGAGACAAAAATCTTAAGACAAACCTTCAGGTTAATGTCTCTCACCTGTCCAATTGTCTTTTCTTTGATGGATTTGGATCCTTCAAGAGTATTTTAAATTTATTGTAACAAAATAAATTAGAAAATCTAAAGACTGGAAATAATTAAACTTCCCCTCGACACTACTCAATGCACAGTATATGAAACCAAAACGCTCATCTCTGGATCACACTGGTGGTACTTGAAACTTTTTTTCTTTGCTTGACTTTGATAGTCTGGAACATTCTGGAGACTTGCTATGAGAAAAGGTAAGTTGATGTGTCAAGTCATCAACTTTTTTGTCTGCTTTGCCTTTTTATGGCAAACCTTTTATAAACAAATCTAACCGTTCATAATCTCGATATCTGTTTTTTTAACATTCTTTTTCTCCTAACTTTCTTGGTAGGAGGAAGATCAAAAATACGTGCATAGCAAAAATCACCCCTCCGATGATAGTCGTTTAGATAGAGAACCCCGAGCTTCCACTTTAACCCTTCTATTCTCTCGAAGCCTTTTGATTTCTCATTTTTATTCTCCTGGTTACCATCTTTCGTGCGATCCAGAGGGAAAACTTCCTACGGGATCCGGGTGGCCCTCGGCTGTCTCGTCTGAAGAGATGAGGGACCTCTTATTAGGATAACCAATCTTTTACTATTATTTATTCCAACCCGGTTCCTAAGAACTTTTTAATTTATTGTCCCCAGAGTTTCTGGTCACGTCATAAAGAGGCATGATTTTCAATGAGTTCCGTATGTATGTGTATATATTACATCTTTACTTCTTGGTTTCTGATGGTAAATATAGTACGGGTAGATTTTTAACAAATGACATTTTTGAATTTACATGTGGGTACCTAGAACCCACTAATTGATTTTTGTATCATATTTTGCACATTCAAGGTTGAAGCCTAGAGGCTTGCTCTTCTTTTAAGCTAACAATCATTAAAGTAAGGAGAATTACATTCCCACACATACAGAATCTTATAAATGCAATTTTTTTGAATTCTGATTACTGCTAATTTTGAAAAATGTTCTTATATCTATCACTAATAAGATGTAAATAAATATAGAATATATAGGTTTTCCTGCTACAAAAATAAGCTTTGTAACCAACTGTTTTCTTTATAAGAACAGTATGTCACATATTACCTCTAAAGAATTTTCTTAGGATTCATCGGTTTCATCGGATTCTACTAATGTTCACATTAAAAATATCATCCGTCATGCTATGTAGTTTGAATTGGTAAAGCCTACCAATTCAAACACGCGCAACGAGTTTAAGGGCACAACACGAAGCGGTGTGCCCTTAACGTAGCAATGGCTTTAACAGCATTTATACACGTGTATCATACACAATTTTATTATTATTATTACCTGCATCATGAAAATCTGGAAATTAAAATTAAATCAAAATCATTTTTCTTAAATTTTAATACATTTCATGACGTTCGCAGGTATTGTTGACAGAGATAGCAATTGTTGTTTACAAGCTTGTTTCACAGTTTATTTAACTAATATTTTTTATAGTTGAAAATGGTTGCGAATAAAGAAAGTTTAATTTGAAATCGAAAATATAGCCGCGGAGGCTGAGTTAAAACTAATTCCTGCAAAATTCGGGGATCCTTATTATAAAGAGTATGAAAAGTTACTGCTGTGGATGGAGAAGAAAAGATACCCAGAGTGTTAATGAATCATTAATATTAGCATATATGATGAGGTCATCCTTGGCGATATTGAAGGCATTTTTCCAGGTATTTGCTACAGACACTACAACAATGTCGTCTGCAAAAGATAGTATTGTTCCAGAAGGGTTTAAGCTAAGTAAATGGTTAATGTATATTAAGAATAACACTGGTCCCAGAACGGTGCCCTGGGGAACATCACAAGTCACCACCTCCTCGTCGCTCAGTATACCTTCTACACGTTGCTCCCTATCCAGTGGATAACTTTTAATTATGTTGTAGGCATTACCCCTTATTCCTAGATGTTCTAGTTTATCCAGCAAAAGCCCGTGACTAATAGTGTTAAAGGCCTTTGAGATCCACGAAAACACCCAGGCATGCCATCTTGTTATATATAGCTTCATCCACCAAAGATGTAAGTTTAGTAATTGCATCTTGGGTAGATTTTTTTTGCTGAAAACCAAATTGCATATCTCTTAAAATTTTATTTTTCTCTAGGCAGATTACTGATCTAATTTTTAGAATTTTTTCAAAAACTTTAGATATTGCAGATATGAGGGATTGGTCGATAATTGGTAGTTTTTTATTTATCACCTCCTTTGAAGAGTGGTTTTATAGTGGCATGTTTTAATTTTGACAGGAAAATTAAATTTTTTATTGTGATATTTATGATTGGTTCTGAAATATAGCACGCCGATAATTTTAGAATTTCGTTAGTGATTCCATCTGGCTCTGGAGCCTTTTTGTCTTTTAATTGTAAAATAATATTTTTAACTTTACCGGGATAAGTTGGTTTTAAAAATTTTAACTGAATAAGTCTTCGATCCTCATTATACTTAACAATATGTATCAATGGAAAGTGCATCAAACAAGTCTTTGGGATTAATACTGTTGGCGTATGGCCATTTCTTGTAGCACGTTTTTTGAATCTAACAGATGCAGATAAATACACTGACCACAGTTTCGGGCAAAGGTCTGCAACAATTTTGTCTAATGGAGGCGTGAATGTGGATGGGCTTAAACGTCAAGTAGGTTGGAGATCCTCCACATCCTCCAGGGTTGCTTCTGGTTACATTGAGGAATCTATAGTGAACAAAATCGAAATTTTAAAGCTCAATTGCTGGAGTCGTTAATAAAGGAGGAACTATTGCTGCATCAACATCTTCAGTTAATGTTAATGGACTGAAGGTGGCAATAATATCATCGTCAGTGAATGCTGCATGATGTTCATATAGTCAGTGAACTGCATTTTCACTGACTATATGAACATCATCATCAGCATCTCAACACTGCAGGTGATATTCAAATATCAAACAATCATAATTGTACATTCAACATTTACTTGAAATAGTTCCGTTTGTTATTAATTTAATATTTTGATACAAACTGTTTTAAAATATTAAAACATGGCGTGTTTCAATCTTGGGTTTTCACACACTTTTTAGTTGTTAAAACAAGGATTATAATGCAGGCATAATAAAAGATATATTACCTATAGCATTAACACTAATTATAATTGTTAAAAAAAAGCTACTTGAATTTGCGTTACCTTTATAGCATATTATCGTATATAAATATCTACTGAAAAACTGCATTGAGATTAGCGTTATCGAACGGAAATAAGCAGATATTATTTATTTTTGTACGCCTGCCTGTGTAGCTGATACTTTTAAACACGTATATCTGGAAATGGCACAAAGAATCGAAAAGCCTCCATTTGTCATTCTAGATGGCGCTGCTCATGATATATGCTAGGTTTGGGGATTTATTTATTTCTACATTTACTAACGCCTTGTTGGTCTGCCGTCTGCCTCTGCTCTTCTTATTTGCAAATTAATGTTCACACAGCCTTTAGTTTTGTAAAAGCTTTCGGTTTTCGCTTGAAAAGTTAATTTATTCCATTTAATTAGAGCGAATAAATTTATATTTTGATAGTTTCACTTTATTAACAGCAAAAAGTTTTGGAATTATGTGATACTTAAGGAAAACTGAACGATTCTATCATGGTAATTAAATTCTGCTTTATATTAGCTAGGGATACTAATGTTGTATTCATTCATAGTAAGTTAAGACATAGGCGTACCTTTATATTGATATATAAAAGTTTCAAATGTCGAATTTATATTTCTGCATAAATGATTAAAAAAAGTAAGTTTAAGAGCCGGTTCACACGGTGCGAGATTTTTCCGTATCTGAAAATTTCTCGTCACGCCTTGATTTGGTAACGTATACATTTTAACTGACTATTCAGACGGTTCGAGAATCGCCTCGGAGGGAATTTTTTCCGACACGCGGTGATATTCCCACCTCGTATAAACGTATAAACACAACACGTAAGCGGAAAATTTCCCGAAACGGCTCTAACGAGGCACCTTTGAGCATGCGACTTTCTCCGCCTGTCGCGACAAATTATCACCGCGTTTCAAGATCAAATGATTCCTTTTATGCATTTATCGCCTTTGATGTGAAGCTGAAACTGACGTAGTTTTCCACAAAACACCATGTACTGCACTCGATGCGCGTTTCGCCAACCAAATTGGCATCAGTTGGAGATGATTAAAACTAACCTTATGTTAACAATGTATCCAATTTATAACTATTGTTACGGTTCGGTGAACCGTGACTCAACTCATAAATTGGACTAAATAGGATTGGCCCTCTGTCACTATTCATACTATTTTTACACTTTGTAATTTCCAAGCTTTCAAATGCATCCAGTTATCTAGTATTGTTACATTCCTAATTAATCTTAAATTGCTATTATCTATTTTATGGTAGTTGTCAGACGCATGTTGGGCAATACTAGACATATCTCTTCTACCATATTTGAGATGAGCCTTATGCTCCTTGAATCTAGTTTGATTTTCTCGTCTGGTTTGTCCAATATACTTTTGATTACAGTTCTTATAACTAATTTTGTAAATATCTGACTTTCCGTTTTGTAATTTTGTTTTTTGAATTGACTAAACATTGTTGTAGTATAGAACAACAGATTTAATAGCACAGCTACAATAAAATATCCACCTTTTAACAACAAAAGAAAAAAACACAATAAACCGGCCGTTTTTGTCAGGGGAGAATCCTGTCCGTTTTTCAATCTGTTTTTATAAACCACCTATCTACAGACAGGTTGTTTAAAATATCTAACATTTAGTAGCTATAAAAATAATATTATTCCCAAATTCAATAAATATTTCATTAATTTTGAGATTATTATCCATGTTATCCACTGATTTTCACATTTACGTGTTATGCCGATTGAACACAGGACAATCGTACACAAATTGCAAAAATTAAAAATTGCTGTTAACCATCCACGTTCTCCCTAGTCAGTATCCAATAATCTCAACAATGAAGGATGAAAAATGGTGTAAATGTTCACTTTGCAAAACTAAGTCGCTGGCTAGACAGGTTGTAGAATCTATTTTTTGTCCATTTTACTAAACAAAAGGTTTTATGTGCCAAATTGCAGCAAAAAAAGAACTTTTTAAATATAATTCTGCGTATAGCTCTTTATAATTGATTTTAAAAGTGCGAAAATAAGACAAAGGGGAATCTGCAAAATCAATTAAAACAGAAACGACTGGGATTTAACTCGGAACAATTAATTCTCCATATAAGCGACGTTAATATTTTTTCATTAATAGATTGCTCATTTCAGAGTTCAGCCAGTTTTGACTCGTTAAGAAATGCCTTATGAATATTTATTTATTTAAAACTTTGAAATTTATTGTTGGCACTGAGAAAAATTACTTCATAATTGAATTTTTGATTAATAACCTTATAATTTTAAAAGTACATAACTTCATTTAAGAAATCTATGGTGCATTGTAAACGGAATTAATTGTGTACATTTCAATACGATCGCGATCGTTAATTCGCAAAGTTGTGCTGGGTATGAACTTTTGAATTGGAAGTTTCATTAACAGTGGTATATTTTAGCAAAGTGGAGTAACTTTTTGTTTCTGTTCTTTTAAAGATGTAAACTAATATCAATCCACTTTATTATACTGACAGATTCTGTAAGAGATATTTTCCTCAAAATCTTTTCATTGCAAATCTCTCCCCGTTAAACAATATCTTTTAGAATTAAACTTGTAACTTGATCCGACACTGTCTCATATTCAAATGGCAATAATGGAAAGCAAAGTATACACCAGTTAATGAATATCCGATATTCTATCGGTTTTGATTATATTTACAAAATTTAGTGTGAATCGTAAACGTTCTTAGAGTCACCTTAATTCAACATCATCAAACGTAATTATCTTATTATATCTCATAGGCAATCAAGTTTGTAACTTTACTATACGTATTTGGTTGCATAAATCGACGGTTCAAATCATAGTCGGGTTAGAGCGTGTTCATATTTACTTCATTACTTTATGCGCGGTATTTTACTTCAGAGCGCTTTCAGTGGCGTACCTGAAAATATAAATAATTATCCCCCAAAACAGCGAGAAAACGAGAGCGGGAGCGAGAACAACGCTGAATGAATTTTATAGCTGGCTTATAGACGTGAAAAAGAGAGATGCTTGTTCAGCTCTCCCTTCCCAGCATGGTTCTATTTGATAAAGAAATTAGTCCTGTACAATTATATTACCATTGGATACCGGAAAAGCGTACCGAAGAGCTTCTCTTTGGAAGACCAACCGTGACGCGAGACGTCATTTGTTAAACAGCCCTTTATTAAAGGCCGGTTTTCAAACACCATAAGCGTAAATTAATCATTGAACTCTATCTACGAACTAGAGTTCAATGAAATTAATAGAAACAAATTTCAGCTTAGAACTAAGGGCGACAAGAATCTTTTTTTTTTTTTTAGAAAAGTAGTAACCACGAGATTATTGTAAAGAATATTAGTCCTTGGAGATACTCCATTACACTAAGTATCTTCTCGAACACTGGAAGCATTTTATCACATGAGATGGTTGGTAAAAGCCAGTTAAAGAGGAAACGCACCTCTGACACGCGGTCCCAGCGCATGTCGCGTCGTCGGTCCATTCTAGTCTCACTCGCGCTCAAGCTGAATACTTTCAATGCTTCTAAATGTCCTTGTTCTTATTAGAGGATCAGTCCACGAATTTCTTAATATAATCTAGACTTCTAATGCAATACTAATAAAATGTCCTCTACATGTAAGCTGCAATACTGTGGACAATTTATATTGGCTACATATTAACCAATTATAAAAGGGTATGAGACCGCGGATACTTAAATCGTATTTACCACACACGTCTAGGCTCGTACACCACGGTCTTCTAGGCAGAGGTTTACGCCATCCTAGCGGTGGCAGGTAGGGCTGAGGTTAGGAATGGGGCGGAACAGATAATATACATCTGCTCCGACAGCCAGGCTGCTCTAAAGGCGGTGTGCTCCCCCAGGACGAGATCAGCTCTCGTCCAGGAGTGTGGGGATGCCCTAGAAGAGCTGGCCAGGCATAAACAAGTGAGACTGGTATGGGTCCCGGGACATATGGGAGTTCCAGGCAATGAGAAGGCCGATAAATTGGCTAGACTCGGAGCCGAGAATCCCTGTCACGGGCCTGAGCCTATGTTAGGTATTTCAAGAAGGCAGGTCACAACGGCCCTCAATGAGTGGGCCCACGAAACACTGAGGACGCACTGGAGGACCAACAGGGCCTGCAGGCAAACCCGAGATTTTGTGACGGGGCCGAACGAATCGAGATCGGCCTGGTTGCTGGGACGGAGTCGTAAAACTCTGAATCTCTTAATCGGTGTTCTGACAGGCCACTGCCGACTTAGGAGGCATCTATCATTGGTAGGTATTGAGGAAGACCCTACATGTCCAAGATACAGGAGTGATGAAGAGACATCTTACCACTTCCTGGGACAATGTGAAGAAGGTCGGAAAGATTCGATGAGGGAGCAAGAGAAGCACATGGCTGAGGGGACAGCTGGGGGTTGGTAAAAAGGGCCCGTCTGTGGCCTACTTGCCAGGCGTCAGCCTCCCCCACCATTACCATTACCATTACCACACACGTCAGTCTATTTCCGTGATTATTTTATGTTTTTATTTTCCAATCATTTCTATCAGCAGTATTTTTGGTCAAGTGTTTAATTTTTTCCAATCATATTGTTATTATAGTGAGAATAATCTAATTATATTATCCTACTGAGAATATTTTGTAGTAATTTGTTTTTGTACATTGACGCATTTTCTGGTTTTGACATCTGTCACCAGTTTTGTCTTAAATTTTAAAAAATGAACCAAAAACGATTTAGTTCAGCGTCAGTGGAAAAAATTATCATACAAACTAAAGAAAATGCATGTAAAAATGGTATGGTAAGTAATAATTCGATATTGAAACATTTCCCAATCATTTTGTGACGAAAGGGGTTACAAACTAAAAGAAAATATAGAAGGTATTTCAAAACCTTATGAGCCGTGAAATGTGCAAACGGCGGAGCTTATTCCAAGCTATAAGTATATTTTTAAAACATTTACTCAGATATCTACCATCTGTATACAATGGAAGCTCGGGATGTTTTTAGGAAGTGGTGTAACTGAGCTGACGGCCGGAGTTATGCCACTGTGCATATGAAGGTCGAAGCTCATAAGGTTTTGAAACACCTCTACCAGTCACGAACGAAACATTTACAATAATTGTGTTTTCATGTTCAAAACCTTAGCACTGTTTAATTTTGATGCACTATAAATTTACTTTATTCAGTTTAAATTGAGACAATTGTTGAAATAAGAAATGTTAAAAAGTTATATTTTGTCTTTCTTTTCATTTTTGGGACTTACTACCACATGAATAATTCTTCGTAATCTAAAAAATATAGTTAGTTATTCAGTATGGTAGTGGAAAAATAAACCTCTACGCTTTTGACTTTATGTCAAAAGATTAGTCAGAGGGTGTTTTTTTGACAACTAATGTGAGACACAAAAATAATAATACACTCACATGCCAAAAAAAACGCAACAAGTTAATATTTGGTAAGATTTGAGGTCTAAATTTTTTTATTTTTAGTTCAATTTTCATAGATTTGTTAGCAAACTGTAGATAAAATGACTAACCTCAACTTGCATATCCAGTCTTTTGTTAAATGCTGGCGTATTAGTTATTATACAGGGTTAATTAAAAGGTTGTTGTATAACCCTAATTTTAAAACACTCTGTGGCATAATTTCGTAGCAAAAATTCTTTCAAAATACCAATTTTCGTTAAGAACCATTCCTTTCGTACATTTTGTTTTTTGGTTCATGTCTTTAGGGGCACTGGTTCATTTTTACGATCGAAATGAACTTGTCACCAACAGTTTGCTTTAAGAAATGTTATTTTTTGACGAGGTGGCTTTGCTCATTATATGTTGCAAAAAAATTAATAGAGGAACAGATTATTGGTTGAGATGCAATTAGTTAAACTGTATTAATAACTTTTTTATTTTGATACATGTTAACACGATGGCAATGAAGGGCCACAGCAAATAAAAAAAGAACTAGAAATTTCTACTTTATAACTAGAAATATCTACTTTTGATACTAGAAATTTCTACTTTAAAACTAGAAATTTCTACTTTTGAAACTAGAAGTTTCTACTTTAAAACTAGAATTCTACTTTTGAAACTAGAAATTTCTAGTTTTAAAGTGGAAATTTCTAGTTTTAAATTTTTTATCTTAAGAGGTGGCGCCCAAAACGGGTTTATTGCCAATACCGCTTTACCTTAATCTGAGGCGTTACCAGTAGCTTCTAGGTAAAAAATGTTTTGTACAAACAAGAACACAGAAATTTTGTCTGAAACATTTTTTTGCAATTCGCATAGCCACTTATGGAGTTTCAAAGTGGAACTGATCAATGAAATTCCAAGAACGCTCAGTTTTAAGCTAAATTTGGATTTTTAGGAAATCATGCCCTTAAAAAGCTTTATACGAACGGTCATATCTCAAACACCTGTATACAAAGTTTGAGCTAATATCTTTGTTATAATATGCCCCAAATTTAAAAAATAATAATAAATCTGTCAACGCGTTCAAAAATAAGGTCTTAAAACGCACACGTTGTATATGTATACAGGAAAATTTCTTATAAACATAGGTCCGCTAAGGCTTTGTTTTTGAGATGCAGGGTGTTGACATTTATTTTTTAAAATGGTCTTTTCTAATATACAGGGTGTCCCAACCAAAAGTAAGCACCCTGAATAACTTTGGAGATAAATTTTTTTTGAAAAATTGGTGAAACACGTCGACCTTGTTTTCAAGGGGGACATATTTTAATGTAATACTTCTATACCTATCATCATCGCTCTACCCTACACGGCCACCCCCTCAAAAAATTCAAATGGCAAAGGGGGTCGAGTGATACATCTTTTGAGAGGTCTTTCAATTTTCTACATAACTGTGTATTTTCTAAACTTTTATCGATTCGTTCCTGAGAAATAATTGTTTCATTATTTTAGGTTCGGGAAATAAAAATAAAAGAAGCAGTTTAAATTATCGTATGTATTGTTCAAAATGACCCCCACCGACTTCCATACAGTAATATAATCTGTCTTGAAATTCTGTACGAACATTTCTGAACACATCTGGAGTTAATAAACGGCATTCTCGAACAATTCTTTCACGTAACTCTTCCAGAGATGCGGGTTTTGTTGCAAATACCTTCGATTTCAAATGTGTCCACAGAAAGAGTTAAATAGGGTGACCTATCGAGCCAATTCACAGGACCTCTTCTTCCAATCCATCGCTCAGGAAAACGATTATCCAAAAATTGACGGACTGCTATAGCAAAATGTGGAGGGGCCCCATCCTGTTGAAAAAACAGTTCACTCTTTAAAAGATTATCGTCTTCTTCGAGAATTTGGGTAATCATTGTGTCGATGTTATTTTCTAACAGATCGAGGTACCTTTCGCAATTTAAATTGTCAGGAATAAAAAACGGCCCGACAATGTGATCCCCTAAGATGCCAGTCCAAACATTTAACTTCTGAGGCCTTTGGGTATGAGTTTCCATGAACAAATGTGGATTGGTTTCACTCGAATACCTACAATTGTGCCTGTTTACTTCCCCATTTAACTGAAATGTCGATTCATCAGAAAAATACGTATTGTACAGTAGATTGGCATTACCGTTTAATTGTTCACTAAAAATCTCACAGAATTCAAGCCGACGATCGGGATCATCTTCGTTTAATTCGTGTACCAATTTAAAGTTATATGGATGAAATTTGTGGGCCTTTACAATTCGATGAACACTGCTTCGTGATACACCGGAAGCCTCAGCTACTTTCCTAATCGATTGAGTATTATCCATCTGCAAATGACCCAGAACTGCCACTTCGACTGCTTCATTCCTAATCGGTCACTGAGATTCATGCTTTTTGTTTCATATAGAACCTGTTTCCATAAATTTTGGCAATAATTGTAAAACATACTGAGAACCAACCCTTCTATCTGGGTGATTTCTATTGAATATGCGCTTTGTAGCTCTAGCACAATTATCGTTTTTAAAATAAATGCTGACAATTTCTATTCTCTCCTGAAGGGTATAAACCATTTTGAGAATTCACTCTGGTAAAATTTATCTCGATTTAAAATTGGTTGTGAACAAATTAATGTTCAAGGACTATCAAATACTTATGAGTCTTTTATTATTCTAAAACTAAACGGATAAGGAAAGTGTTTTTTGTCGAAAAAACTCTTGTTGATTTGAGAGCACTAAAAAATGTAGTTTTTTTTATAAAGTCCAATAAGCAGTGCCGTGTACTTTAGATTTTTTAAATGATTACGATTGTGTGTAATCATCAAAAATAAAGAATAAGAAATTAAGAATGAATCGATAAAAGTTTTAAAAAAAATACACAGCTATTTAGGGAATTGAAAGACCTTTCAAAAGATGTATCACTGGACCCCCTCTTGCCATTTGAATTTTTTGACGGGTGGCCGTGTAGGGTAGAGGAATGATGATAGGTATACAAGTATCACATTAAAATATGTCCCCGTTGGAAACAAGGTCGACGTGTTTCACCAATTTTTTAAAAAATTGTTATCTCCAAAGTTATTCAGGATGCTTACTTTTGGTTGGGACGCCCTGTATAATAGATAATTTGTTATAAATTATAATGGTATAAATTACAATAAAAATGAAGTGTGTGTGTGTCTCATTCCATCTACTAGTGATGTGACGGGGGGTAATTCGCCTCCCTTTTTTTTAAACTTCTTATACAGGTATTTGAAACATGGCCGCTGGTATAAAACTTTTGAAGGACCTAATTTTCTAAAAATTTAGTTTTAAAATGAGCGTTCTTGGAATTTTCAATGATCCGTCTCACTTTGAAGCTCCATAGCTCGGTGTCTATTCGACCAAATGTTTCAGACAAAACTTTTATATGTTTAAAAAGTTTATACAGGCCATTTTTTACCTAGATGCCACTGGGTAAGGCGGTATTGGCAAAAAAATCATTTTGGGCGCTGCGCCTCTTAAGATCAAAAATTCAAAACTGGAAATTTCTACTTTAAAGCTAGAAATTTCTAATTTCAAAAGTAGAAATTTCCATTTTAAAAGTAGAAATTTCTACTTTGAAAAGTATAAATTTTTTGTTTTAAAGTATAAATTTCAATTTTTTTTTATAATTTTCCGTGGCCCTTCAGAGCCATCGTATGTTAACGTACTTTTATGTATTTTCTTTAAAATATCAATTTTCAACAACATCGGATGTTATTTGGGGAAATACGGGAAGATCTGAAAGTCATTAATGGAAAAACTTTTTTTAAATTATTATAATTTTTAATGAATTTCCCCAGTACCATGCTAAAATATTACTATAATACACAAAGTAAGATAACAAAGTCCTTTTTGAATAAAATTTTGTATTAATAGAGAAGTGAATACCAGTCTCAAGTGCGGTTCCTTTGTCACATCCAGTCAACGTCGCTTTCAGGTAATGAAACTCTGATAACATGGAATATTGTATTTGATGATCCATCAGAGCAGGGCTTTGTGACAATAGATTGAGGATCGTTGAAGTGAAGTGAATCAATTATAACAATCTGTTAATAATAATGAAGCAGGTCGAGAGAATTTTGGAGAACATTCGGCCTAGGCCACTGTGGCTCAATTGGAAAGCATGGGATAGAGAATAGGTAAAAGTGAGTAACCCAAGTAAAACCTCATCTAGTTATTTACTAAATTGTTTCATTTACAAATTCCGTCCTAAAAGTATTGTTCCTATATTTACATGGCAGTTGAGATGATAGCCGGAAATTCGCTGATGGTACATGAAAGTAAGAGGTTCGTTTTATGCTACATGATATGCTGAACGAAAATAGTTTTCAAATACCTTCATTTTTCATTGTATTACATAGGTACTTTTAGTATATAGTTCATTGCAGAGATATGAGATTCATGAAAACTTTCAAAGGATATCACCAATTAGCAGTGGGGTAGAAGGGGGGGCAACATAATTTCCTTTCTGTCAAATAAGAATAGTAGTATGAAGCTACATATAAAAAAATTGTTCTTCTATAAACGATTCTTAATTAAGTAATTTTTACACAAAATAATCAAAAATAGAACTGAATTATTCTAATCTTGCGTATTTTCTGATTAGTTCATTATTATTTACCCCGCGACGTTCGTCGAGCAACTGTTTAGTGTTGCAAGTATATACAAATATATTGACCTAGGAAGAACTAATACTCCAAAAGGAGACCGTTCCATAATAAATCTTAACGAAGAAACGGAAGAAAGTGATAGTGATAAGGAGTTTAGTGGATAGTCTTCTATTTAAAGGAGGAAACACGTTTATGACTCGCGGTCACAGCTCATATTCAGGCCGAGCTTATCACAGTCGCAAACAACATTACATACATTATGCGATCGTGTCTCGTGCTAATCGTGTTCAATATAAATTCAAATTCCTTTATTAAACTACTGTATATAAAAATTATCTACATTAGTATGAGGGTAGTATCTAAGCCAGAAAAGGCTTGATTTTTGCTAATATCCTTCAATTATATTGTTTAATATTAACATACTAAACATAAATGTATGGATAATTTTATCAATATTAACATATGAGGAAGTGATGCTACGCCTGCTTATATTATGCCAATGTTATTCAACTGAAATCTGTAATATTAATTATGTTATAAAAATACAAAGAATTATATAAAGTTAAAACTTGTTGGAGAGGAATATTTGGAGGAGAATCAAGAGGATGTATTACAAATATAATTAGATACCTACTGAGTCGCAAAATTAACTGAATAGTTCGGAAGATGTCGCAAAAAAATTTGATAAGGCATGACGAAATTTAGTTTTCTTATCAATATCTTTATGACTAAAGATAGTTTATTATAGAAAAATGGTTCTTGGTAATCAACAAATTTTTGTTGAGATGTTTCATTACTAAAGTTGCAAATCGTTTCTGTGTATCATGGTCGTAGAGTACAGATGTACTTTCTGTCGCCGGCATTCACCTTGACCGCGAAACTCTTTCTCCAGTCCAGTCTATTATTAGCTTTCGAGTTGTGTACACGTTAAGTCACTGGGCGTATTGCATATTGTTTTTGTGTTTCTATTTTATTTGTTTTACTGTATTGTTGATATTAATTTAATAATAAAACATGGCAGACGTACGCAGGGGCAGAAAACGGCCATTTGCAGGCAAAGTGAATAAATTCATAGGTGAATTCCCGGATTTATTGTATGATGGTGCTAAAATAATTTGTAAACTGTGCGAGAAAGATTTGATGTGCTGGGATAAGCGTGATTGTGGACTTCACGTAAATAGTGTACACCATAAAAATAAAAAAATGGCGTGCCTTCTACAACACAGTTTATGTTTGATTTACTATTAATGCTGATTGCCTGTGATGTTCCGCTACACACAACCATTTCGAGAGTTCTGGAATAAATACAATGCCCAGGTGAAGTTACCAAGTCGCACAACGTTATGTAACTCTCTACCAACTGTACACGTAGATATGGTAAATAAGATGAAATGTGTATTAAAAAATACACGGCTGTGGTTATCTGTTGATGAGACAACAGATTGTAAAAAAAGAATCTGTTTTAAATGTTATAGTACGAGTACTGGACCCTCTTAAACCGACAATTCCACTGTTACTAGCTAGCAAAAGACTAAGTCAGTGTACTAGCGAAACAATTACCAGGGTGGTGCTGGAGACGTTAGAAAAATTTGAACTGTCAAAAAGTCAAGTGTTGATGTTTGTGACTGATGGTGCCGTGACAATGCATTCGGTAGGCCGCTCTTTGCAAGAATAAGATTTTACGTTTATACATGTTATGTGTAAAGTGAATGCTTTACATCTTGTGGCAGAAACTATTCGAAAAGGTTTTCCAGAGGTGGATGCATTAATAGCAAGTACAAAAAAGGCGTTTCTTAAATCTCCTAAACGTCTCCGTGCATTTCATAGCAAGTGTCCCGGTATTCCTGAATCACCACAGCCGATTCTTACACGTTGCGGAACATGGTTGCAGACAGCTTTTTATTATGCTGAATATTTCCAACAAAAAAAAGCTGTGATACTACAATTCAATCCAGATGACTCTACAGCTATTAAGGAAAGCCAGACAAAATTCGAAGATAATTCCGTTGAAGCAGCTTTAAGAAATATTGCGAAGAACTATGAACCATTACATGAAAGCATAAAAAAAATTAGAATACAGTGCATTGTCGTTAGCGGAGTCACTGCAAATAGTGGACAAAGTAAATCTACTGCGACGAGCTATAGGTGACGCAATAAATGAGCGCGTTAAAGGAAAGTTGGCAAGTGTGTTAAATTAAGACACTGGTTTTACCAAATTAAGACATATATGTGATGGTGCAGCCCCAGATCCGTTAAGTGCGTTCAAAGACTATTTTACGTATGCGTGTATTACATCAGTAGATGTCGAACGGTCGTTTTCAAAATATAAGAATATATTTTCACCAATGGAGACAACCATATAAACATACCTGATGCTGCAAAATGGTTACACATCGTTTGTGATAAGCAAGCTAGTTCATCAAGCTAGTTAAGAGAGTAAGTTTTATATACATTGTTATAAATTGTAACAGTTTATTGTTTCTCATATTAGTTAATTTCGCGTACGCCACTGTCCCACGGAACATTTTTGACAGCCCTCTTCATTACATTTATTAATTAAGAAATTGACTCTGACCTCTTGATATGCGAGTGACTGGTAAAATAATATTTTTCCATGTTTTTACTTACTAAAAGAATAGTATCTAGTACATATATTTATTAAATTTAGACAGTTACGAGAGTTAACCGAATTTCCTCGGAAACAAACGAATGCCAAATTAAACAAACATGTCCGAGACGAAACTCCAGAGTTTTGCACATTTGACGGTCGCGGTGTAAACTTTCTTCCGACCCCACTCATCTCTTTCTGGAAAAAAAGATATTGAGGGTTAGCTCGTCTCTCTCCAAATGCATATGAAGTCCAGGAGGATTTCTATTGCAGCTGACGATGTGGTGCTAATTGTTCCCGTTATGGTCAAGTATGCAAATCTCTGTGAACCAGAGAGTATGGCTTTGGCCGTCCGTTGTGATCCTTTCAGTCACCAAACGATGGATCCGTATGTTATCATTGGTCTGATGACTGTGACATAGATACAGTAAATTTGTTGGAACCCATGCCCCAGAATTTACCACAAATACGATGATATATCCAAAAGGACAGTTTTGCTTTGTGGATTACCTTTTCCAAGTGGGAGTTACAGTTAAATGATTTATCTAGAGTAACTCCTAGATATTTCACCTCCGCAAATTAACCATTAAGGAAGGCGGTCTTGCATGTCCATAAAAAAATATATCTTGTTTATAATAATTAGAGAAATAACTGTACGAGAAACAGAAATAAAGGATTTGAATTTAGTCACACCAATAACATTTAGCAAATAAAACAAGGGAATATTTAGGAATAATGGACAGAGTTTAAATTATTCAAACCAAGAACATTTAGCAATTAAAAAAAAGGGAACACTGAGCCACTATATTACAAAAACGTCACATTTCTCTTTTTATACTTTTTCTTTTACACTCTTCTGTCGTTATTAATTACATGATTTTAATTACAACCGATTATAAAATTATTTTAGGGGTTTATAGAATGGAATATAAATATAATACATTATTTTTTTTAAATAGCAACCACAATTGGGGAAAAATATTAAATATAGCTTTGCTTAATGACCTGTGCTTAAGCTGTTGAGGATATAATCTAATATGAAAATAATTATGTAATATATTATTATTATTTATGTAATGTGTTTACACATTGTTCACTTGTAGTTGATTTAACTTATATTATTGAAATATAAACTAATCATATGACTAACAGCTATGAAAAAATATAAGTAAAAAAATACCAGAAAAGTTTCACCTGTTAAATAAAATATATAATGTATCCCCGGATTGACGCAACAATGGGCGAAATAAATATAGTTTAAAAAAACTAAAAAACACGCTTTTAAAGCACATCAAACTAAAAAGTGAATAATTATTAATATAAACTGAAAACAATAATGAACGAAAAATACTAGTATTATTGTGAAAAAAGCGTGGGTTGCTCGATATACGAAAAATATGGCACAAAGCGCCCCACGCCTTTTTCACAATAATACTAGTATTTTTCGTTCATTATTGTTTTCAGTTTATATTAATAATTATTTTTCACTTTTTAGTTTGATGTGCTTTAAAAGCGTGTTTTTTAGTTTTTTTAAACTATATTTATTTTTCACTTTTTAGTTTGATGTGCTATGAAAGCGTGTTTTGTAGTTTTTTTAAACTATATTTATATTGCTTACTGATGCTGATATTATAACATATTACGATCCAACAGATATTTCTGAAAAAAAATATATTTTTTTATTTCAGCCATGGGATTTGAACTCACGCCCGAGGAGTCCGTCGTTTCGCGTCGACTAAGACTTGCCCGCTCGGCCAACAACCGAACTGAGAATCATGGAATATACTTACAATATTAAGCCTCTTGCTCTCACGCAGAGGATACGTGAGGAAAGGACTGGCGATCCTGATCAGGATAATGATATAAACTTATCAAATTATTGTATTGTTACCGGTTCTTCGTAAGTATACAAAGTTTCAATTAAATCTGTCCGTTTAAAGTGGGTCAAAATCGAGTCCAAAGAATCGGTTACAAACAAACAAACATACAGGTGAAGCTAATAAAAGCGTGTTAAAAAACAAAAAATTTTAAAGTTGAAATTTTATCATTTGGAGTTCAGCTCTGCTTGAATAGAAAATTGCGCCATATTATTAGTTTCGAAAAATCAAGTATGCCTTTAAAATTTACAAAAAAAGTTATTTTTCTGCCCAGTAAAGTGCCTTTTCTGTAATAGATACGGCAAAATGTTATAGAGAAAAGTTATTCAGAATCGTAAATTATGTAAGTGTGTAAAATTTCAAAGCCATCTGCCTACTTTAATATTTTGCCTTATTTTTTTGTTTTTCTTTTAAATAAAATAGTTACCATTTTAAGGTTATTTAAAAAAATGTTCTGAATGATAAATTATGCATGTGTGTGAAATTTTAAGATTTTTCCGATTTGTCAAGATTATTTCCATACTATGCTGAAAAATCAAAGTGTGCTATGGGTATAACAAAATAAGAATTAAATAACGCCATGACAGTTGTCATAAATATTTAATGAACATTTCAAGTAAATTTTTTTGTGAGCTTTAAAATTAATCTAAAATTTTGAAAAAGGTATTATGCTTACTTTACCAGGCCGGATCTACTTAACTCAGTGTTATGGTACAGGTGGTTTAAACGATTTCAACGATTATTAGACTTTTTAATATGAAGTTTCCAAATACAGTCTTGGTCAAATCTACAGTCATCAGACTGATTAGAAAATTTCTCGCTACCGGCAGCGTACTTAAGAAACAAAAAAAGAAGAACTTTGATGAAGATGATGTAAGTACTGTGTTAGCAATAGATTCGTTAGGCGAACAGCTCCAAGCTGCCACGGAGAAAACGTTCCACAGAGCTGGGCATTAGTAAAACACATTTACAACGCATTTATAAATGGAAAAAGATAAAACCATTTAAATCCAGATCTCTTCATACGCTAGAAGAAAGAGATGAATCTCGAAGGTTGAAATTTTATCTTTCTTTAGGTGAGAAAATTCTAGATGATCGAAATTTCCATAAAATATTGTTCTCTCAGACGATTCAACTTTTACAACTAATGGTGTACCTTCTTCACAGAATTATCGATATTGGTCTGAAAATAATGCCAATTACGTAATAAATTATAGGCGGCAGTATTTAAAAAAAATGTCTGGTGTGCCATTTTCTATCAGTTCGGTGTAATAGGGCTATATTTTATTGAGGGAAAACTTAACCAGGATACATATATAAATATTTTGAATCAGTTTCTAGTCTAATTGCCTTACGAACTAAGATTTTCTTCATATTTTCAACACGACGGCTGTCCTGCCCACTCAACTTAGAGAGTATGTGAATGGCTGAATGAACATTTTTAAGAAAAAATGAATAGCCAATGCTGGTCCTATTTTTTGGCCACCCAGATCTCCAGATCTGACAACAATGGATTTTTACTTTTGGGATCGGATAAAACAAATGGTATATTTGAATAGGATTCCCAATGATACAGTAGTTTTGAAAAATCGCATTAGTGAAACTATTAATTCTATTTCCCCTGAAGAGATTAGAGCAGCTTTCAATAAATTTCGAAAAAAATTAGAGAAACTTATTGAATGAATTAATATTTCAGATATTGTTATTTTAGTTTGGAAATAAATAATCTTAAAATTTTACACACTTGCATAATTTATCATTCAGATCAACATTTCCTAACAACATTTTTAAATATCCGTAACATGATAACTATTTGATTTAAAATAAAAACTAAAAAATAAGGCAATATATCAAAGTAGGCAGATGGCTTTGAAATTGCACACCTACATAATTTATCATTCTGAACAACTTTTCTTTATAACATTCTGCCGTATCTCTTACAGAAAAGGAACTTTACTGGGGATAAAAATTAATTTTTTGCAAATTTCAAAGGCATACTTGATTTTTCGAAACTAATAATATTGAACAAATTAGTTTCTATCCAAGCAGGGCTAAACTGCGTCAATCTGAGGACACACTGTATATACATGCACCAATTTGACTAATATCTAACCAAATTCGTCTCCAAATCCTTATTTTTGTTTCCTGAAATAAGCTTTAAATGAAAAGAAAATGATTTATAGAAAAGGCTGGAAATGTTTTCCTCTTCTAATAAAATTCGATAGTTGATTGAGAATATAGATTGTATTGTTGACCTTTTATATTTAGATATTAAGTAATTTGCTCGGAAAATGAGAAAATTTTGTCATGAATATTATTTATACTTTTAGTCTTCCATAATTATCAGTTCTTTTTTCAATCGCCTCGGTGGTGGGATGAACAGATGTACGTCCTTCCAACCAGACGGCTTAGTTGGTTCAAATCCGGACCTGATCAAGACGTTGAGGTATGGTGGATGAACGGTCAGGCTCTCATCATCATATAGGTTTCATGTAATTGCGATATGGGCACGTTAAATGTCACTACCCTACAACAAAGTGAGGATTCGGCAAAAAAAATTTTCAAATTAGGGATGCAAGTGTTTACACAAGCAAAGATGAGCTTATTTTTTTGGCTCCGATGATTTAACTTGAAAGCAGAAATACGCGTTAAATAATAATAAATACCATAAAAATTAGACAACCCTCGGAATCCAAAAGCCCAAGCTGTCTAGCTGTCTAGAATAAAAACGTAGACATAGTACCATTCCCACCGACGCGAAGTTGCTAATGTCGGCAGCGTGTTTCGAACCCACAGCTACCATAAAAAGATTTCTGGTCACGCTTGCTATCGTGCGCTAGTAGGAACTTACGGGTGTAACCTTGTGTGCAAGGTTAAGGTTATAATAATATAAAGAAGGTTTAGTGCCATATCCCCAAAAAAAACAACTATGCAGCTACGGACACGGGTTTCGGAGTTATTGCCCCTCATCAGCGTACCGTAGCTAAAGAATTGGATTTAGGATGGGATAGATCAGGAACAAGAACTAAAATAAAGCTGGAAAGTACAGTACACAGTACTCAATTAGTGCCTTCATGTTCCCATGTGCCACAATTGGGGCCTCGATGAGCACAGTCAACACACAGAGCTCTATGTGTACTGCCCGTTTCCACCTGGCAAATACAAACAAAATAATATAGATTTATTGGGGTCAAAATAAAATAAAGAAGGTTTAGTGCCATATCCCCAAAAAAACAACTATGCAGCTACGGACACGTGTTTCGGAGTTATTGCCCCTCATCAGCGTACCGTAGCTAAAGAATTGGATCTAGGATGGGATAGATCAGGAACAAGAACTAAAATAAAGCTGGAAAGTACAGTACACAGTACTCAATTAGTGCCTTCATGTTCCCATGTGCCACAATTGGGGCCTCGATGAGCACAGTCAACACACAGAGCTCTATGTGTACTGCCCGTTTCCACCTAGCAAATACAAACAAAATAATACAGATTTATTGGGGTCAAAATAAAATAAAGAAGGTTTAGTGCCATATCCCCAAAAAAACAACTATGCAGCTACGAACACGTAGCGGAGTTATTGCCCCTCATCAGCGTAGCGTAGCTAAAGAAACACGTGTCCGTAGCTGCATAGTTGTTTTTTTGGGGATATGGCACTAAACATTCTTTATTTTATTTTGACCCCAATAAATCTATATTATTTTGTTTGTATTTGCCAGGTGGAAACGGGCAGTACACACAGAGCTCTGTGTGTTGATTGTGCTCATCGAGGCCCCAATTGTGGCAGATGGCAACATGAAGGCACTAATTGAGTACTGTGTACTGTACTTTCCAGCTTTATTTTAATTCTTTTTCCTGATCTGTCCCATCCTAGATCCAATTCTTTAGCTACGCTATGCTGATGAGGGGCAATAACTCCGAAATACGTGTCCGTAGCTGCATAATTGTTTTTTTGGGGATATGGCATTAAACCTTCTTTATTTTATTTTGACCCCAATAAATCTATATTGTTAAGGTTATGTGTGTAAGACCGAAATCTAAGTGTTGTGTGCAACTGTAGCCAAGTACACCACCGAGCCAGTGTAAACCGATTAAATTGTTTTTTTTTTTCTTTTTACTATCACTAAAAACACAATCTACACTGCACCGATTAATATATTCAATATGCACCGCAAATAATCTATAAATAATAATGTCTTAATTCCTTACAAAATTCAAACGATCTGCCTGTTTATATGAATGGTTTATGTGTTATGCCACATATAAAGCAATTAATGTTTTATAAAGTAAAACTATTTTGTCAAAACCAGTTGGAAACTTCATTCGAGTTAATGACATTGTTTTTGTTACTTTTGGAAGAAAAGAAAACTTAATTCCGAATAATGAGAAACTTCTTTAGCACAGCTCAATTCTACTGTTTTTGTTTTGTTTAACTTTACTAAATAAATATTTACACACGAATTAAGCGAGAAAAGCGAATATATTTTACACTTCCGTGTTATTATTGCTTAAAATTTTTAAAACCTATATTACGACGCCATTTCCATTTTAGCGTTATATGTATAATATTATTCATTTATTAAACATCGATCTATTTCCGACGCCAGGAGACGAGCTACCCTCAACATGGAAATTTTGCAGAATCTCTTCTCAGTCTAACAGTAGGGATTTTTTACTTGCCTAGCATCTAATAGACAAGCTTTACATCCCCTCCGAAGGGTGGTATATCACCTATACAACCCTCGCCTAAGATTGCATAGCTTCTGCATATAAGGCTGATATACAAGCCGCTAGAAAACGGGACAAGGTCGCTGAGTTTCACTTGGGTTATCATTTAAGTTATATACAGGGTGTCCCAGATTTAAAGTGACATAGAGTAATGGGAGACAGAGCACACTTAGCTGAGTTCAAAACACCTACAAGCTTACCCTTGAATGTTAATCGTTTTTAGATACAGAATAAAATATTAAGGTAAATTTAATTAACCCTTTCAGGACGGCAACGGTTTTAGCACGCCACGCTGCACAGACGGCAGCGGACTTCGCTTGCGGATACGTACGGCTCTCGTCCTGAACCATAAGAATGTCCTGCAGTTTTTGGTCTGTTAAAGATTTCTGATATTTCCGTCGCTGCGATGTCATTGCGAATAAAAACACATCAAACACATACTTGCAAATATGTACTAAACGCGTAAAAGAAAGAGCCCGAATGTTATTTCAGGAAATGGGAGATGACAACCAATTAGAACTAACGGTGGGAGGAGTAAGAAAAAAGGTTGAACCAATATTGTGTAATGGACGGATACGTATGTTTCGAGTAGTTAAGTGCACATATTGTCGTGCGTAGATATCCGGTTCCCAGCTACACATCAAGAAAATTTTTTGCGGATTCGTCCGTTTCCCGGAGCGAAAGGGTTAAGGAACTGAAAAAAAGATAAAATAAAAAAACAAAAATATTAAATTGTTAAGAGTATAATGTGAGTTCTGCGAAACACAAGTTCTGTACTGTGTTGAGAGTGGACAGTGTCCCGGGAGGAGTTTGAATGATGTTCTATCATCGTAAGCTGAAATTCTAAGCATGACGTTCATGCACAGGGACGAATTTAGTATTGTTCGTTTTAGTTTTCGAAATTAGCGCTATTATGGATATCATACGTATTGATTTGGAGAACACTAATCAGGAAAAGTTCTAACCTGTTTTTGAAAATTAAGAAATTTTATTTTATTCACGTAGTTATTAATGTATCATCTACGACGGCATATTTTTAGTCTCTGTAGATTCAAAATGTTTCGACTCTTTTTTTCTTTGATCACGTTTGTAAGTATAACAAAAAACTAAAAACGTGACATCAGAGAATATACATTTTAACAAACGTGTGCAAAATTTCTTAGTCTTACAATTAATCTTAAAAAATAAACCTAATACATTATTAATCCTATAAACTCTACGTAAATTATCCTCTTAAGTGATTAATTAATAAATGAGATAATTTGTGCCTTTGATCAAGAAATCCATGACATATAAAACCATTTTAGATGAGAATAAATTTTGATGCGCAATCTGCAGAAAATCCTGTTTACACTCATTATGGTCGATAAGCTTTTAATTTCGAAAAGCGAAACTATGATGAGAACAAAAGCATTTGTTAAAAATAGGAAACCGTAAAAGTTATAACCAAAAATCATCGTCTAAATTATCAATTATTCTAGTTGTCAAGTGAGCTTAGATCCGACTTAACACACTCTTATTTCGATACAAAAAGTTAGGCAACGGTAGTCGCAACGGTTAAATTCCTACACTTCATTTAGTTGTTTAGGTGTTTATTTACATTTTTTCTTAAATGCAGCTGTCACAAGAATGTAAAATTCTTTAAGAATGGTTAACGTTGCCACTAGGTCAATCATCAAAAGACGGTTGTAAGAGGATGGGAATTCCAAGAGTTTGTTTTGGCGGAGGCTTTTTATGTTATAGGCTGCGATTTATAGGGAGGTAGAAATCCCATTTGTATAATTCATGGCGACATGAATAATGAACGATACCTGCAAATTTTGCGAGATTATATCAGGTCAATGGTCGATTCGATAGGGCACGAATTTAATTACGTTGATGACAACGTGAGGCCTCATAGAACGGGACCTGTTATTTCTTTTTTATTTTTCAGGAAGAATGTAACGGTCCGTTTTTGGAAGATAAATATTTTGGACCACATTCCTTATAAATTAGATGGAAGGGTTTGAGTTATAGATTAACTCCCAAAGTCGATTAAAATAATTTCATTAAACCTTATTGTACTACACATATAGTGCACAGCTACTGTGCGAAAAGTTGTTTATTAAGAAGTTTCATCTCGGGCGCGCGCGGCGAAAAGACTGATTCGATGAGTGCTTTTAGCAGTAGTAGAGGCGAAGAGGCAGACGAGTTGGAGCCACGACACAGGGTAGAGCCGTTGCGTTGTCTGAGTTTGTGTGTCTTGCCTTACGTTTGCCTAAAACAACGTTATTGAGCTAAGAAGTTGTGAAGTAGCCGAGCTGGTACGATAATGGAGAGGCCCCTGACCGTGCTCCTGGCTCCAAGTAGGATTGTTTCAGTATAGTCATGTATAGGCGAAAGTCTGTAAATTTAGCAAAACAGCAAAACGTTTTCTTCAAATCGTAGGTAGGTACCTAGGCACCACGATTACTTTGTGATCAAACTCTGAGTGCCTCACGAGTGCATAATAAATTGTCGACTTGAATTATAGTAAAAACTTGCAAATCCGCCCGGTTGCTTTAGACTAACTTCATTTAATATGCTGTACATTTATTTGTGATTCATTAGCATTGACTGTTTAAATAACTACCCATTTTCCATCTTTTAAAGGTAGCCAGTTGTTTACTAGTTAAGAAGAATTGTTGCATGGTTTAAACTTAAAAATATGGTGGCGCCCAATAACAACTAATTAAGTTGGATTGATATTTCATATGATTTGATTTGGCAATTGCTACATAGATCTTTGTTTTTTTTTCAATTCATTTAGTCTTAAGTTTATTTGATTTATCTTTAACTACTCTGCTTCCCCGCCCAGAGAAGCTAGTATTACATATTGCTATTTTGAATAAGTGCATTTTGCTATTAGTGTTTTGTTTTATTCACTAAAATTTGATTTAACTATTTTAATGATAGGGTGAACCCCATTATAAGAAAGCTTAAACCACGTGGAATGACCTGCTGCCTCACCAGATGCCAATCCATTAGAACATGTTTGGGAGCAACTTAAAGGACTAATAGAGTCGCGCAAAACCACCAAATAATCTTGTTAAATTTGAGGATATTGTCAGAGAATAATGGAATAGTATTGCACAAAACATTATTGAAAATATTATAGACAGTATGCCAATCGAAGATAGAAAACATTGGATTAAACGAAAGCAGCACATAAAATATTCAGAATTTAATAACATGGAGTATTAATTATTACTTCATCCTCGTGTACACATGAATTTCTCTTAACAAACATATTTATAATTGACTGCAAGTGAATATTAATTTAAATTTCCATATTGCTTAGGAAATAGGCCTAATGATTAGGAGAGTTAAATAATTAATAAACTAGAACGAAATTTTCAAAGAAAATTTTAATCAACAGCTTCACGTAATTTCGTGATTCCGTTTGAAACTCACGTAGAAGTTTTACAGTGATCGTTAACTCGTGTTATTTCTTATTCTGATTTATGCCATAAAGTTCAATAAACGTAAACCGCATTTTAGACACCAGAATCACCTTTAAAATACATGTTAGTTACAAGGTAGATTATACGTGGCGTAGTGTAATTAATGCCTTAATTTTCTGTATAATTGTATATTCTACAGAAAATCCCCCTCATGTTGCAATTAAGTCGGTTATGTTTTGTGTTTATTAATATATTTAAACCCTTACCAGGTCTTAACTCTTCACTTCCATGTTGTGGATAAGAACGAACTGCGAGTGCGAGTGGTTGTTTGCTCCTCTCGAAATAGAAAATCTGAACTACTGCTCCCATTAGGCCATAGATATGGCATATAAAAACACTAGGACGCGAAGTATGGACTGTGTCCGGTATGTCTCAATCCATCCCATCTCAGACGGCATTTTCTAAGTTGCACTAAGTTAACGAGGAACAATAATTCCAAAACACGTGTCCGTGGCCACACCGTTCTATCATTTTTTAGATCATATGGCACTAGTGCTGCTTTGCTTTATTTATGAATTCCACTGTCTTTCTTTAGAATTAAGTTTATTAATTCTGTTCTTTTGTGGTAGAATGAAAACAAAATGAAAATTTACAAATTTTTTAATGAGTATTTTTCAAATATGTAAAATACAAGATTGTGCATGACCTATTGATGCATTTTGACAAGGCCGCATAAGAAAACAAAAGACAATGTGCAGGCGATTAATTATTTTAAATTTTGTTAATTTTCTGACAGTTCTACAAAAAAGCCAGTTCAACAATGACATTGGTGACCGAACCAAAGTAGTTCGTTTTTCCCATGGATCTAATTCATATACTGAAACGCTTTATTGCTACCAAAACCACTTTCATATTTTATTTTATTTTACACCAACCAACAGAACAAATTCCATTTACGAGATCGTAATAGCAGGTAGGTAGGTAGGTTTCTTGTGAGTGGGTTCCTGTGGACCCTCCACAGGTGTGGCTCACACCTAGTCATATTTCACCCAATAAGTTCAGTCTCTTAAGAAAACTGATAACTTTATTGGGTGAGAACGTGTCCAGATCCTCTGGCAATAGTTGCCCTTTGCCAAATATTGAGTATCGAATCCTCTCCACAGCGGGACAGGTACATAGGATGTGGTCTGCCTTCTCATCATCTTCCAGGCATAGACGGCACTCAGCGTTTTCCGCTAGGCCGAGTTTATCCAGATGGTAGTTTAGTCGGCAGTCGGTATATAGGTCTGTTAGGGTTTTTAGGTTTACCCTGTTTAACTCTAAAAGTTTCTTAGCTCTTGATTTCAAAGGGTATTTTATAAACGCCTTCGAATGAACTAATCCTGGTAACTCTTGCCAATACTGGAGAGTTTTCCTTTCAGCCTAGGTTGAGATAGCCATCTTAGCAGTACTTCAAGATATGCCAAGTATCAGTTCTGGTCCGTTGATTCGTGATCCCGCTCCTTCTCTGGCCAAGGAGTCGCTATTTCGTTACCTTCCATACCAGAGTGGCAGGGTATCCAGACCAGAGTCACTTTATTGTTTTTGCTCTAATGATTTAGAGCCTTCTGACAATTCCATACCGTTTTGGAGTTACACCGGTAGGAGCCAATAGCTTTTATAGCTGCTTGGCTATCTGAGAAAATTGTTATCGATCTGCGAGTAAGATGCATATATTCCAGCATTCTCATACACAGTTCAATGACATGAACCTCAGCCTGAAAAACAGTTGCATGAGACCTAGGCTTGAAGATATCCTCACCCTTGGTCTGTAGGTATGTACTCCTGCTCCTGTCTCCTCGGAAGTTTTGTAGCCGTCTGTAAACCAGCAACTATCTACCCTCAGTAGATCGGCTTTATTCCGATCTCACTCATCTCTTTCCGGAGAAAGGATGTTGAAGTTCAGCTCGTAGTTGGTCATAGTAGGCATAGTATCCGAGGGCATACCAAGAATGCTGTGATTCTATATGTCATCCAGTAACCTGTTCCGCTCCATGATACTAGTCTGCGGCATATTAATGGCCGCTTGTTGCAGTCTGTAGGTTGCTCACTTGGCCTCTCTCTCCAAGTATATACATATGAAGAGGGGGTAAATCCAGGAGGATTTCCATTGCAACTGACGGTGTGGTGCTAATTGCTCCCGATCGGAATAGTACAGAATTACAAAGACTAATAAAAATACAAATAAGTTAAATTAAACATTACATAGGGAAACCCATAGAGAAGGAAGAGAAAAAAAAGTAAAAATGGTAGTGTCGTACGTCATGTTGAGAAGGTTATAGGTAATTCTTTTTCTTTTTTCCCCTTCTTCCTTTTTTTTCCTTATTTTACTTTTTTATTTTTCATATATTTTTTTTATTTTGTTAAAAAAATATGTCAAAATCATCTTGACGTTATTATAGAAGCTGCACATGTTATGTACTGGAGAATATTTCAAAATATTAGTACACGGAATACACTGCTCATGTTTGGATGTGAGTCGGGGAATATGAAAATTTAAGTAACTCACTAATTCTGTGCAGTCCAGTATACCATTGCATAATTTGTGGAGAAATGAGAGAAAAAATATTCTCTCCGACACTCCAGAAAGATCAGAGAAAATTTGTTCAGCAGAATTTCTTGAGAAAAATCTGACAGGATAGAAACCATCTAGTTTAAAAGACAAAAATTTTAGAAATCTCCGCTGAATTGATTCTATTTGAATATTGTAGTGCGGATCCAAACAAGGCAAACATATTCAAGCTTTGTACGAATAAATGAATAACAGAATAGTTTAATAGTGTTGCAGTTGTTAAAATCATTACTATTGCGTAGTATAAATCCCAGTGTTTTGTAAGCTTCTGCTACAATGTTGTCAATGTGAATCGAAAATGACAACACTTTATCGAACGTTACGCCTATGTCCTTGAAAGTAATTTGTCTGGACAATATTTGGTCATTCATATGATAATTATGTGTGATTTCAGATTTTTTTTGTGGTATACGTCATTATATTACATTTTTGAACATTAAGATCCTAATTGTTTGTTACCGACCAAGAGTATATTTTTGAAAGGTTTGCTTTAAGCTTAATGCAGTCGTTTATGCATTCAATTTTTGAGTATATCTTGAGATCGTCTGCATATAGTAGATAGCATACATCTATATCATCGATAATATCATTTAAATATACATATTAAAGAAAATGGGGCCCAGTATTGACCCCTGAAGGACTCATTGTAAGATACATAATGTACTCTATTAGTAAGATATGAAGTGAAAAACGTCCATGGAGATGCAATGTTTGTTAAGTTTATGAGGTAACTTATTATGGTCAAGTCTCTCGAATGCTTCAGAGGAATCAGTGTAAATAACATCCGTCTAACTAATATACATATGATTAGTGACGGTAAAACGACCTCTCATAAAACCATGTTGTTGTGGTGATAAGGCATTTTTTACATGTTCATATAAAGAATTGTGTAACAGAAATTCGAACACTTTGGAAAAGTTGCATATAACTGTTATTGGTCGAAAATTTATAATTTTCAGTTTATTTCCTTTTTTATCAGCAGGACAAATTTTAGAGTATTTCCATGTTTTTGGAAAGGTATTGTATTTCAATGACAGATTAAACAAATTGCTAAGTGGGGGGGGGGGGGCAAATCGTTAGAAAAATCTCTTAATACAAAGGCAGAGATTCCATCAGGTCCAACAGTGAATTTAGGTTTAATATGTTTTATAGCTTTAGGTTGCTATTAACTAGATAGCTTTCATAGTTGTTGACGTTAACGTGTTGTAGATGTGTATGAGAAAAGATTGTTCAAAGAAATCAGCAAATGCGTTGACTATGTTGTTTGGGTTATTTATAGAAGATTCGTTATACACCATTGCATTGGATACATTGCTGACTCCTTTTTTACTATTAATATAGGACCAAAATTTATTTGGGTTAGACTGCATAAAGTTACGAATTACACCACCAATGTAGAAACATTGGTGGTGTAATTCGTAAACGAGATATCTATATCCATTTTTATTTTGACCCTTAATCGCTTGAAATGTGTTAAAACATTAGTGTCTTCAGTTATTTTGTAAGTACACCAAGAATTTTTCTTTTAGCCTAATGTTTTCCTTATATCTACATTAAACCAAGGAGGAAAAGTCCTTTTACTGGTGATGTTAATAATAGGAACATACTTTTCAAATATTTGATTTAGTAGGCTATAGAAAGAAGCGCACGCTTCTGCAACGGATTCGTGTAAAAAGTTACAATTAGTATTAAGGATATGTTCGTATAACAAAGGAAAATTGGCCTTACGAAAATTAAAAGTATTATTGTAGTTAATAGGAACAGAAGACTTTTCAGTCTCTTTTTCTGACCTGGAGTGGGTTGGAACCTTTGATGTGAAGATAACACTGACGTAGTTTTCCACGAAACACCAAAACACTATATACTGCACTCTTTTTCTGAATTTAAAGATACTGTAAGTGCGGGATGGTGAACATTCTTCTTTAATAAAATATCTTCACATCTCTTGACTAAACATTGATAATTAACCAGGATAAAATCAAGTATTCTATTAGTATTATTAGTTATAAAGTTAAACTGAGATGTTCAAAAAATTATTTAGGGCTAGGCGTGCTGGTATTCCTAGGCGCAACACGACTTTGAAGTGGGTGAATAAGCTTGAAGGCAAGTTGCTTGACGTTAAACACAGACTACCAAAAACTGAATACACCAGCAAATACTAAAAGATTAAGTGAAGCTTTACAGCGTTCCCCTCGTCGTTCATTCCAACAGCAAGCTCAGGTCTTTGGTATTTCCAGAAGAAGCGTACAAGCTTATAGTCCATCCACATAAAATTCAAATACTTCAAAAATTTTTACGCAAGACAAACAGACACGATTGCAATTTAGCAATACAATGTTAAGGATGTTACAAGAACAACCTTATCTAACTAATAAGCTTCCCATGGGTGATGAAGCCTAGTTTCATTTATCAGGTTTCGTAAATAAACAAAAGATGCGGTATTGGTGGCAGCAGAATCCTCAAGAGGGACATTAACAACCACTGAGTTTTCCAAAACTGATTATATGGTGGGCACATTTGGCAGAGCCGGATCATATTTTTATGAAAACGATGGAGAAGCAGTTACCGTTAGCTCTGAATGGTAACATTGTTTTCTGTCACCGGAACTGGAAACACTGAGGGTGAATCGCAGGAATCTGTATTTTCAACAAAATGTTGCCACCTGTAATACAATAGTGCAACAAAGCATGGACCCTTGCGCCGTCAATTTCGTGGGGTTTTTTCATGCTTTGGTGATATTCTTTGGCCTGCCCGTTCTCCAGACCTTACAGTTTCCGATTTCTCATTATGGGGATACCTAATAGAAAGAGTATACATCAATCGTCTTCGTACTTTCGAAGATTTAGAACGTGAAATTCGTATAGAAATTGCGACGATAGACGAAGCAATTTTAAGAAGAATTTTCGAACATTTTGAAAAACATTTAAGGCAATGTGTGGGTCTAGATTTGTTTATTGCGCCATCTTGCATTAGTCTAAAATTAAACGAATAAAATGTTATACAAAATTTTATTTTTTAATATATTTTTCGAGAATGATAAACCCAAATTCATTTTTTATGATATTTCTAAGAATACATCATAAAAGAATGTCACAACGGTATAAAACTTAATAGAAAAAAATTGACCGTGAAATGTGTAATAATATAATTTTATCGGTTTTGTTAAGTGTAATGGGATGTTGTACATGTGGTGTAGTAGATAGCCAACAATTTTCGTTATCAGCAAGGATCGTTTGGGAGGATGCATCGATTTACCAGGCTAGCGGCTGGCTATCTTGACCATTGTGTTCATAATACGGTAGCTTCCTGTAGGGTGTGGTGTTAGTTCGACCCCAACTTTGCCCTCCTCTCAACTTCAGGGTGTTTTACGCCCAACGGCCCATTAGATAATTACCTGACACCACACCACGATGCACAGTGAATGCTAAGGTCACTCATACACGAGTCATTGTTAATAAACACCTGGTTTGTAGGAATTTTTATGAATAATGACGTTTAATTAACAGGATAAACTTTGTCGCTTTTCTCCATTTCATTCTGTGTCATCTGAGTTTAGTTTCTAATTTTTACACTGGTCAAATTTTATGTCGAACTTTATTCACTATCAAATTATAATATTTAATAAGCAGAGCGTGGCAAATTTAACGCTGAACATAGACGTACAGTTTATTGCAGAAATACTGTGCACATAAAAAAGGCTCCAAAAAACTGCCTTAAAAACATCAAACCAAGCGCTATCACATGCCAACAAGACATAATTAGCGGCATACAGAGCCGTACTTCAAATTTCTGTGTATTACAATGAACACGATAATACATTATATTTAATAGCAGTTTCTTAGATAAATAGATATTTGATAACGCTTGTTACAAACTTCTCTCGTTATTTCTTATTCTGTGCCGTTCTGTACTCTACTGCGCAAGGCATTGTTATCACTGTTCCGATACTTTGTCGTTCATCGTGAAATACGCCGGCTGTCTGATCGTAAAGGACAATTTCCATAAGACTGATCTACGTTGAGGGATATCAGGAATTTGTTCTAAAATTTAAGTTCCCTTGTTTTGGACGCAGTGTAGAATGGTTCCAATAGGTAAACGTTCGATAAATGTGTAATTCAAACGTATTTCTTTAGGGTGCACGCCTAGGGACGAAGTCTGCATCGTTTGGCACGCCTGAGGCGAAGTTTGTACCGTTCTGCGAGCCTGGGTGCGAGGTTTCTATTATCCTGCACGTCGGAAGCGCGGTTTGTCAGTATTTTACAAGCGTAAGACTGAATAGCCCACGTAAGCATCGCGTGAAGTTCCAAGTCCAGGTAAAAGGGAACGAGGGAATGTGTCAGAGGAGTACATACCTTTAGATGCCGCTGGTAGCTGGTAATTGTATATATTGTTTTAATTACTATTTAAAAGAATATCACCCCATATATATTTATAGCTACCGCATATTGTTTAGTTTAAGTTTTAGAACGATAACCTTAACCTCTTATGTCACCAAATACGCTGTGAACCTTCTGTGTGGCCACATTCAGTATGTTAAAACCTTGTTTTGATCTATGTTTACAATCTGTGAATAAGGGTAGTAAATACTTTGTGTCTTAATGAAAAATCTGTATCATATAGTAAATTTCATTAATGTACAGGTAGTAAATATCTAATAAATCAATTAAATTATGGAAGTAAAAAATTTTGCTTTTAACATCTCTTTCCGAATAGGAATTAATTTTTGACGGGCAGTCGTCCTTTTAGGCAGTTTCCACATACTTGCTCCAAAATGAACGGAACGGTTCCTTGTCAAGCACACCTAGCGGACTATCACGGACACTAAACATGAAAATAAAGTCATACACAAAAGTCAATGACAGCTAAATAGAAACCAATCAAAGCCCTACGTTTTCATTTACATGCATAACTTGACACACTGCACGTATATGAATGGAAACTGGCCGCTAAGGATCTTAATTGGCGTTCAGAAAATATTTATACTTAATAACTCATACAATATAGAATACAATCCTTAAAAATGTAGTTTATTTATCCTCTGCTATTATCGCTCCTATATCGATTTTCCCAGCTTCGCCTGGTGTGTAACATGATGACCGTGTAATATTTGAGGTCTTGAGTATGTTGAAATGAAACTGGACCTGTCGCTCACCTCCCCAAATGTGAACGTCGACCATCACAGATTCCTGAGATTTTTAATTAAATGCGTTGTCTCTAATATTTGCCGATGATTATACAAATTAATTATTGCGGTTTCTCGGGAGTTACTTGTGATATGATATGCACAGAAATTTAAAGGAATTTTAAATGTTTGCATATAATCGAGTAGTATTAAATAAGGATGAAACTCTTGTTCAGAATCCTCACATGTTTTTAGAAGTTCGAATGGATCCAACAACTGCTAGGGAGTTATTCAGTGACCTATAAAATACTCACAACTTTTAACGTAAATTGAACGACATACTTGAAGTCCTTTGCGGGATCCTCTATTAAATACAGAAAATCCTGCTCGGCATCTAGAGTCGCCTAAAGAATATTACCAGTGGCGTGAAAACCAGTGGTCGTCTATATACAGAAGAATCTCAATTTTAAATTACATCTATAAAGGAAAGAAGTTTGGAATCGACATTGGTTAATATAAATAAAGTATATAGTTTTATTAAATTACATGGACAGAGATATTTTTTTTACTCTGCTTCTATTCATGGTTGCTGCTAGACAGGTTTTAATTGATCATTTTTTAGAACAGCCCTTTCGTAGAGTGAACAAACAAGTAGAAACTTCAATATTGTCATGCCGTTTCGAGATCTATATCTGTTAAATATTACTGGAAAAATATTAAGTCTTGTAAGAATGAAACAAAGATTGGTGGACATGTAGCATTACCATATTGAAACAGCAGACAGCCAGTAATAGAGAGGGATTAATTATTACTTGCTTAAATTGCAGCTAATTGGCTTTAGTTCAGACCGGTTTAACTTCTGTGTAGATAAAAGACTATATCAGATAAATTTAAACACCCTACAAAAGCTGGAATATTAATCGATATTTGCTTCATATATATAATTGAAATTATATAGTGGAAATTCCCCGTACGGTAGAATAATTTAAAATATTTATTTATTTATTTATTTCATATACATATCCTACAGGTAGAACCCAATTACAGGATACAAAACACTTAAATAAATTTAAGTAACCAAAAGCAAAAAATTGAAAATCTACCAACAATTAGAGTAAAAAAAAATATAAATATTACAACGGAAATGAAATAATAAACATTAATATAATACATAGTAATAAATTAACACTAACTAACAATACAGTATACTTTAATTAAAATATTGCAATTCAACAATAATAATACAACAATACACAATAGTAATAAAAATAAATATATAAATTGTACAAAACTACACAAATTCAAATATTGTCTTTCACTCATTAAGTACAACTTTTTTTAATTTTGTCAATGGTACAAGAAAAAATATCAATATCGTCCTCCACGTTGCAATAGTTTGCGATCATCTGATATAAAGAGGATGGTATCATAATATTAGTATTAGCTGTAGGAAGTTTAAAAATGCGGTTGTGACGTGATGATATTCTTGGAACTTTAAAATTAATTTGGTTTAATATCCATATACAGTCAACTAAATTATTAACCACCTTATACAAAAAAAATTTAAATTGTGCCGCCCTACGTTTTGCAAGCTCGGATAGATTGAGACATGCAAGTAAAATATTGTTTTGAATGCCTCTTTCCCGATATTCACCATCAAGTACATATACTGCTTCAGAGACTATATTAAATGAATTAGGGTTGAGTGGTACGAACACTATTTATACAAAGAAAACGTCAATAAATATACACCATTTCTGAGGGTGGACTTATTAAAGAAATGAAGCTGGTCAGAAAGAAGAAATTACTCGTTACAGATTTAGAGAAAAAAGAGGACTAACAGCTGAAAAACTGGACAATTTACGTGAACAAATGAAATTCATAAGAAATGAATACAAATGAAAAAATCTTTGAACGAAATGAGGAAATTTCCATACAGTACACCCCTCGCTTTTAAGTTATATTTGTTTTCTTATAGTGTAGTTATTTTTAACCATTTAGTATAACTTACCATTTAATATAATACCATAGGTCTTAAACACTCTGTATATATAAAACACACATACATAGAAATGATATTTAAATGCGGATGAAATCATTCGATACCGCTCGTCAATTTTATAGTGTTGAAAAATTTAAATGAATGTAAAACGGCAAGAAACTGAAGTTGTCCAATTCGCCTTTTCTATTTGTCCTTGAGTCATTCTAATCGAAAATAATCGCCTTCTTTCGCATTCTAGAAAGTTTCTGATATAATTATATGCATTTTTAATACTTTTTTTCCGTATTGTCTTCTACGTTTGAGATTAAGACATTGTCAGAAAGCAAATATGCGTCACTGAACGTCCTTAACTCTGAAAATTTAATGATTTTGTTAACGTCTTAGAGTATCGGATACCCATCTTAGTAGTAGTTACTGCTGTGTAGTGAATAAATTTGTATTAATGATGATATACAAAACCTGAAAGTACAAGTATATTTGAAATTTCGCTGAACAAAATAACATAATATATCTATGTTACATATACAGGGTGGCGATTTAGTTCCGTACAATATTCGTAATATAATTCAAAAACACCATTAATATTTAACGTAACTGGTCAAAATGTGTTTCAATAACAATCTGACATTGGCCAGTACATGTGTAAATACTTTGTTGAACGTTCAATAATTTCCGGGGTGATATTTTCCATTTCGATACCTACAAATTCGATGCATTAGGAGACCCCTAAAATTGAATACCATTATACTCAGGAAACAAAAAGAACCCAATGTTTATTAAAAAAGGTAGGGTAGCAATAAAAAATGATGACGTCACAGGTCAAAAACAAAATATGAAAAAAGTTTTTACATCAGCCAGTACCATTTTAAAAAATAAGATTGAAGTATTTCGGCGTTTCCCAAAAAATCGTTTAATAACAATATTGTGAATATTGTATGGAACTAAATCACCACGTTGTATACAAAGCTTATTGTGTATTTCTGAAGAGTATGTACTATAGATTTATTGGGGTCAAAATAAAATAAAGAATGTTTAGTGCCATATCCCCAAAAAAACAACTATGCAGCTACGGACACGTGTTTCGGAGTTATTGCTCCTCATCAGCGTAGCGTAGCTAAAGAATTGGATCTAGGATGAGATAGATCAGGAACAAGAACTAAAACAAAGCTGGAAAGTACAGTACACAGTACTCAATTAGTGCCTTCATGTTCCCATGTGCCCAATTGATATGGCACTAAACATTCTTTATTTTATTTTGACTCCAATAAATCTATATTATTTTATTTGTATTTGCCAGGTGGAAATGGGCAGTACACATAGAGCTCTGTGTGTCGACTGTGCTCATCGAGGCCCCAAATTGGGCACATGGGAACATGAAGGCACTAATTGAGTACTGTGTACTGTACTTTCCAGCTTTGTTTTAGTTCTTGTTCCTGATCTATCTCATCCTAGATCCAATTCTTTAGCTACGCTACGCTGATGAGGAGCAATAACTCCGAAACACGTGTCCGTAGCTGCATAGTTGTTTTTTTTGGGGATATGGCACTAAACATTCTTTAGAGTATGTACTGTCCAGCCGAAGAGAGAAGGCCCGCACGACAAGTGAGAACTTTACAAATAAGTAGAGTTGGCAAGTCGTGCGGCTATTCAGTGGTGCAACAGCAGGTAAATAGATATCTGGTGAGGCAATGACCGGTTGGCGGACAAATCGAAATAAGCCGCGAGACTAGTCCAGTGTTGTGTGACGTAGTGTTTACACGCTAATTTATTCATTTCCGTTGTATTTTATGTTGTATTTTTGATAATTTTATTTGTTGTATTTTATTGTTATTAATTTAATAACAAAATATGTCAGACGTGCGCAAGGGTAATAAAAACGGTCATACGCTGACAAAGTGAATAAATTTATCAGTGAATTCCCGGATTTATTTTATAATGGTGCTACAGTAATTTGTAAGTAGTGCGAGATAGACCGGATGTGCTGGGAGACATATGATTGTAGACGTCACGTAAATACTGTGCAGCATAAAACTAAAAAAAATTGCGTAAACACAGTTTATGTTCGATTTACTGTTAATGCTGATTGCCTGTGATGTTCCGCTGCACATAGTCGATAAACAACCATTTCGGGAGTTCTGGAATAATGTCGCGCAACGTTGCGTAACTATGTACCAACTGTACGCGAAGACATTGTAAATAAGATCAATGTGTATTAAAAAAATACACAGCTGTAGTTATGTGTTGACGAAACGACAGATCGTAAAAAAAAATTCTATTGTAAATGTTATAGTACGTGTACTAGATCCTCTTAAACCGACACATCCACTATTACTAGCTAGCAAAAGACTAGCTGAGTGTACTGGCAAAACAATTACGAGGGTGATGCTGAAGACGTTAGAAAAATTTGATCTGTCAACAAATCAAGTGTTGATGTGTGTAATCGATGATGCCGCGACAATGCGATTGGTAGGCCGTTCTCTTCAAGAACACGGTTGTAGGTTGGTATATTTTACATCTAAAGTGCATGCTTTACATCTTGTGGCAGAAACTATTCGGCAAAATTTTCCAGCAAGTACAAAAAAAGTGTTCCTTAAGTCTCCTAAACGTCTTCGCGCATTCTACAGCAAGTGTCCCGGTACTCCCGAACCACCACAGCCGATTCTTACACGTTGGGATGGCTGAAGGTAGCTTTTTATTATGCTTAATATTTACAACAAATAAAAACTGTGATACTACAATTCAATCCTGACGAGGCTGCGGCTATTAAGGAGAGCCAGACAAAATTCGAAGATATTTCCGTTGAAACAGCTTTAAAAACTTTTCACAAGAACATTAAAAGACTACAAAACAGTGCGTTGTCGTTAGCGGAGTCACTGCAAATAGTAGACGAAGTAAATCCACTGCTATACTTTATAGGTGACGCAAAAAATGAGCCTGTTAGAGAAAAGTTCGCACGTGTATTAAAGCAAGACAACTATTTTACCAGATTAAGACAAATTGGTGATGATACTGATGGTGCAACCCCAGATCCGTGAAGTGCGTTCAAAGACCATCTTCACTATGCCTGTATTACATCAATAGATGTCGAACGGTCGTTCTCAAGAGATAAGTATTATGTTAAAAGAACTTCTAGAAGTAGTACAATGAGAAGTCTGTTCCACAAAGGAGTTGTACAATTCAATCTTCTTCCTCACGTAATTAAGACTAGTAATACCATTAACCAATTTGAGAGTCATCTTTTATATTTTATAAAAGATAATGCATATCAGCCAAACTGATGTTGCTTGAGGTTTTTTTTTTCTATATTATGTGTCTATATTATATAAACTAGTACTAGTTTGTAACTATTACTTTTATATCATTATTTTTTTTATGTACATACTATCTATCTATGGATAAATAAAGAATATCTTATCTTATCTTATCGAGAAGTGCGCGAAAGTGATGGTCACATAAATAAATCATCTCATCTCAAATTTTTTTATATCGTATAGTTCTTAGCCGCACGTTTTCCAACGCCGCCGTATGAATAAAATAAGACACCATTCATACGATACTGTACCTACGTATATTATGCCAGAAAAAATTTCGTCTTGAAGATACGACGTTGCTTTCAATAAGATAAAGGCTAATTCTATTGTACATGTCACTCGGATTGTAACAAGTTCAAGAGAAATAAGATAAAATTCTTTTGTGTAAGAGATACTAGAGGAACCTAATAAAAATGTTAAAACATCCATGATATCGGAACTGTAACTGACTGTTCAAAATTAAGTTGAATACTTTAAATTTTCTTTAATTATTGGGTCATAGAATATGTGAAATAATTATATATTTGTTATGAACCAGGATTGATAAATAAAATTTTGGTTTCCAATCTATTTTTGAGTGTAATTGTTCTTTGACACTTGAAAAATGTTAGTGTACGAGCTCACTTTCTATTGTATACAATAATGAAATGAAATATTTATTGAGTAATATGTAGATCAGTTCTGCAACAGTCATACAGTATGATTAAAATCGTGTCAATTTGGTTCTATTAACAATGCCCGGGGCATTGTGTTTGAGTAAGGCAATCTCATTTTCTGTCCACAGAGATGAGAGATGAGATGACCATAATTAAACTGCAGTTTCTGGGCGCTAGTGACGAATTCATGCAATCTATCACAACTATCATTGAAAAATAAATGAATGGAAAGAAAGGAAAGAAGGGTATTTTAATTATTTGAATAATTTTCGGCAGTGTTCTTCTTTTTTATATAATATATTTATAGTATTATACAGGCTGCGGAAATAATTGCAATTTTTCAGGGTTGGCTCTTATTTAAAAAAATTACTATTTTTTAAAGAGCCTTTACATGATTTACGTATGCGTTTATTTATATAGCGACACGACCGCGTACAATTACTTTCGTGGAATGGTGTTTGGCATATGGTCCGCTAACATTCTCGCATAAAACGCTCTTACCAATGGCGCAGTCAGTACCGGGTTACGGTCTAAAATCCCGCATCAATTATTTTATAAATCTATATCATAAATCCATTCTTGGAGTAACATAAATTCATCGCACAGAATGCCACGCAGAATTATGTGCACAACTGACCACGGTTGGTTGTACATGCTTAAGTAGTGTAAGTAATATCTTAATTCAACGACAAACCGAAAACAAAATGAGATGGCTAATCTATGCCTGAACTGATAGTTCTACGGCCTGTACCTCGACACGATTAGAATTTCTCCGAAAATATGAAGTAGATCCACAGATGCACTACCTTTTTCGTCTAGGGGAAGGTTAGTTGAGGGATCCTCGCCAGCGCAAGGTTATTAAAATCACCAGACCTGTGTGGTCGGTACATTCGTAGGTTAGGATTATTTAGGGAGCAGTTATTTAGTTTTTATCAGAGGAACATGACTCCGTGCTGGTAGCGTAGGAATGGCATTGTCACACGGCATTGAGCCTAGGAGACGCGCATAGCGAGTAGTGTTTTATTTTGTAGTGGGTTACATTTCCCGTGCTGTTTGCTATTGTGCTAAGGAAATTTGCATATTTCATTTACAGTGAATAATAAGTGGTGCTTGTTACAAAGTGTAACGGTCCATTTTTAGATATAATTAACTTGCGTTTTGTTTAATGCTAATTGTATAATTTGGTTTGAGGTCAACCTTAAAAATTCTAGAACCGACTTAACCAAATTGTAAATCTTCGATATTCAAAGCGACCACTGGACCTTTAGTGCACCAGCACGAACATTGCGGTGTGGGGATAAAGGGGGAACGCTTGTACTAAGACGAGGACTCTCTGCCGAGCCACAGCCGAGAGAGGATGTGTGTTTATGGTTTGTTACGTTGTGTGCGTACGTTATTTTTTATTGCTTTGGCGACGAGACTAGAGCTGGGCTTTGAGTGAGCGAGTGGTGTACGTTGCTGGCATTGTGTTCAAGATTTTGTCTGGTTGAGCTGTTATGGTAAAGGAAGGAGTTACGAAGTATGTGACATAGGAAAGCTATGTGAGAAGGTAGGATTCCTTCCAATTATTGTTAAAATAGGTACCTATTAATTAATAAACCACCAGCTTCCGTACAGAGTGCGAGCTGTAAATTGGAAATTCAATGTGTATCAATGGGCGGATGTGCCTGTCTACCGAACTAGAGTGGGAAAAAGCCCCCTAGATTTTTTTAACTTGCTACTGAGCTGTGTGAGACACTTTAGTAAAGAAAAACCGTTCTTTCCCCCTTTCAACGGCATTAGTGCATTGTAACTTTCTTAGACTGGTATAAGTATTAAAAACGAAAAAGAAAGGAGGGTGGCGCCCTTTATAAAAAAAACTTTTTAAGTGAACTGTATGATTTCGGTGATTTTATTTTTAAGTTGTTGAAGGGTTTATTACTTGTTACCACGCCCTAAATGAGCCTTTTTGTTGTATGATAAATTATAAATATATGTATTTTTTTATCTCGGTGTTTCATTGAAGAATTACAGTAAAGTTAATTAAAATAGCGAGGGCAAAACCCCTCGTTATAAAAGTTCTTTTACAGATTTTTCACTCATCAGTTGAGCGGTCTCCGGAGCCAGCATTTTCATTTTAAAGCCTACACAAGATCCAAAGTTTGTGTATTATTTTTCACGTGACATTTTTTGTTTAATCTTGTATTTATGTAAAAGTAGACTTCTATTTTTCCTTTTCATGGCGTCTTTTTTTACCTTGTCTTTACTTTACGTAATTTAATTTCACTTTCTACGTCATATTTTTCAGTTTGGGAAGTTCTACTGTAGTCATTACGCCTTTACCGGACTACTTCGTTGAGAAGTTGGTCCCCTATTGAAGGGCTGAATCAACACCGTGTTTGAGGTGCACTGCACGTCGAGGGACTGGGTACTTGTTACTTGAAAAGTGTTTAGTTTTGTATTTACAATTAGACGAATGCTGTTCTACATATATTTTGAATAATTTTTAAAGATGTTACAGAATAAATTTTAAAATGTGTGTATGTTGTAGACGAATTACAAATTAGTCATTTTATGAAAAGTTTAGTCATTTTTTAAATGATATTGGTGCTTTCCTTTTGTAAATCCACATTTTTATTTCAACACTGATAATTTCAGCCCGACGGCGACGGGTTATTATTAGATTTATGTAAAGCAATATACAGACAATTGTTTTTAACACAACGTATCTTGGGGTTCTATTATTTGTGGTCCATTTACAGGGTGAAAGAGTCAAGGAAAGTTAAAGCATATATAGGGTGTTCAATAATTAAATACCGTCTTTCAAGGGGGTGATAGTACTATAAAAAATAAGTTGAGTTTTGTATATGTCAAATGTGTAAAGAATAAAAAGAAGAGGCCCTATTATTGAACCTTGTGTGAATCCTGACATAATTGGCAAAGTTGATGACACTGCATTGTCTAGAAGTATATTCTGTGTACGACTACTCGGATAATTTTTTCAAAGCAGAAATATGAAATCCATAATGTCTTAATCTTGCACAGAGAAGATCATGATTAACAGTGTCAAATGCCTTACTGTAGTCAAGTAACACCATGTCTTCTTATCATCCACACCTCGAACTTAGTTATCTCTTACTTTTAAAAGAGCTGTTGCTGTACTGTCTAAATCCTGATTGTTGCGATGATGTAATGTTACGTCAAAAATTATTCTGAAAATGTTCTCTTGGCATATTTTTCGAAACTAGCAAGTAAACAAAAAATGAAAGTTTCAACAATGTGGTCACATTATTCTATAATAAGCCTTTGCTAAATATCAAAGAGTGGGTAATGGTAATGGTGAAAGAGGCTGACGCCTGGCAAGTAGGCCACAGACGGTCCCTTTTTACCAACCCCCAGCTATCCCCTCAGCCATGTGCTTCATTTTCTCACCCGTCGAATCTTTTCTATCTTCCGATGAAGGTCAGGATGTCACTCACTGCGAGGGAGCTCATCTCCTCCCTTAGAAGCGCCTCAGAACCGAAGATATAATGTTTCAGGCGCCCAAACGCTTCATACTGTCCCAGGAAGTGGTAAGAAGTTTCTTCACCACTCCCGCATCCTAGACATGTAGAGTCTTCCTCAATACCTACCAATGTTAGATGCCTCCTAAGTCTGCAGTGGCCTGTCAGAACTCCGATTAAAAGATTCAGATTTTTCCGACACCGGCCTAGTAACCAGGCCGATCTTGATTTGTTCGGCCCCGTCACAAAATCTCGGGTTTGCCTGCAGGCCCTGTTGGTCCTCCAATGCTTCCTCAGTGTCTCGTAGGCCCATTCATTGACGGCCATTGTAACCTGCCTTCTTGTAATGCCTAACATAGACTCAGACCTGAGACAGGGTTCCTCGGCTCCAAGTCTAGCCAATTCATCGGCCTTCTCGTTGCCTGGAACTCTGGTATGTCCCGGAACCTACACCAGTCTCACTTGTTTATGCCTGGGAAGCTCTTCTAGGGCTTCCCCACAATCCTGGATGAGAACTGATCTCGTCCTGGGGGAGTACACTGCTTTTAGATCAGCCTGGCTATCGGAGCAGATGCATATCATCTGTTCCGCCCCATTCCTAACCTCGGCCTTATCCGCCACCGCTAGGATGGCGTAAACCTCTGCCTGGAAGACCGTGGCGTACGAACCTAGAGCAAAGCTCTCCTATACTTCTTTGCCTTCCAGATATATTCACGCCCCGGAGGACGGTCTAGTGGCCACCCGAGATCCATCTGTGTAGCACACCAGAGAGTTCTGGGAAAAATCAATTCTTCCTTCACTCCACTCCTCCCTACTAGGAAGAGTGAGAGGATAATTCATTTCCAACCTTAGCTGATCTTTCGCTTCTCTCACCTTTAGAACAGAGATGGGGATTTCCGTCTCCGCCAGTCTAGCAATTGTTATGTGCCCCTCAGCTCTACCTGAACACTGCCAGCTCCCAGAATCCCGCATTCTCAGATAGGCTTTCATAGCCTTCCTTTATCCACGAGGAAAGTGTTGGCAGGCCTAGCAGAACCTCCAGAGCAGCTGTCGATGTCGTCCTCATTGCGCCAATAATCCCTAGGCAGACTAGTCTCTGGACTTTTGCCAGCTATCTGGACGTAATCGCTCTGTCCACGCTCGGCCACCAGACCACAGATCCATACTGGAGCCCAGGCCTGATAGTCGCCGTGTACAGCCAATGTAGGATCCGTGGGTTGAGTCCCCAGTTCCTATCTACCGCTCGACGCAATTGCCAGAAGGTTGCAGTCGACTTTTTGATGACGTTGTCGATCTGGGGTCCCTATGACAGTATTATCTAGGGTCATTCCCAGGTATCTAACCTTCTGCGCAAGCGCGAGAGGTTTACCTAACATGGTTGGTGCCCTTAAATCCTCTATTTTTCTTCTCTTAGTGAAAAGGATCACCTCAGAAAGAGGGGATAAACATAAGCAAGTATTTGAAGCTGTGTGCTTATTTGAAGAAGCAAAACGAAGGCTACATTCATAGAAAACTAAAGTATTTACAAGGGAACAATTTGAAAAGTTTTTATTTGATGCTCCTGATCAGTATTTAGGTATTAAGGTAAATTTAGATATAGAGTTAAAAATATACAAGTTTTTTAAATTCATGTTGTTTTTAGAATGTTTTGGTTATTGGTATCTCTGGTGTATGCCGATGCGAAGAGATGGGAAAAATAACGATAGATCGCATACAAGACTTAGGATCTGCCCTTCATATAAGGATTCCTAACAATAAAACGAACAAATCGCGGTCATTTACTATTATCGAAGGAAATTATTTATCAATATGTAAAAAACATGCTTCATTACGCCCAAAAGGTATAGATGAAAAGAGATTGTTTTTAAAATTAGTAAATGGTCGGTGTTGTCGCATGGTAATGGGAATTCATAAGGTAAGTAGTGTATCCAAAGAAATTGTTACCTTTTTAAAGCTATCAGATGCGACAGAATACACATGTCATTGTTTAAGAAGAACTTCAGCTACCCTGCTTGTAGATACAGGGGCCGATATCACGTGTTTGAAATGTCACGGCGGCGGTTGGAAGTCAAGCAGTGTAGCTGAAGGGTACATCCAGGAATCGATCAACAATAAGCAAGACACTGCCAAGAAGATTCTTCAACCTAATACTACGGAAACGATTCTCAACAATATTTAAATAAATTCTGACGCAAGTACAAGCAAAATAGATCATGATGCTACTTGTAGTAATTCTGGGTGGCATCAATTTTTCTGGGACCACACTTAATAATTGTTCGTTCAATATAATGTTCAAATAGTTAAATTATGGTGTATTTTCATTTAATAATTAAAGCATATAAGTTTTGAATTATTTAATATATCTTTATTTATAAGCAATCAGTCGTACTTTTTCTGCCGCTCACAGCGTCAGAAAAAGTACTTTTACCTTCGCTGTTAATGGCAACGCACAGCCGTCTAAATGTCAAACTTTAATGTCATGAAATGAGTTAAGAACTGTCATGTTTTCTGACGTTTAAAGAAAAGTATGTTTATAGTCTCAATATGATCGATAAACATAAGTTTTTGTCAAAAATTCAAAAGTAAAAAGTTGATTACCGTGGGTTGAAAACTTGTTTAAAAGGTTTTAGTGCTAAATTCAATTAGCATTAACCTTTCCAAAACTTTCAATTACATGTCAATCACTCTTGATACTTACCAGTTTGGTATATAGCGACAGTTTCTTGTTAATGACGTAAATGACGTGATATAAAATAAATAGAATGTTTTCTTTAGATTTAAATATAGAACAAAAAATAATATAGCATTAGGCAAATTTTATATATAATTTTAGCGCGTTTTTTTTTGCTACTTGCTAATTTACTAAGAAACAAAGTAAGTATTTCGGTATAAATTTAATTAGATTTTGCACAGCCACGATAACAACTAACCAGCTTATATTCAGATCGCTTTTTTCTATTTGTAAAATGGCATTATTTTAAAATCCAGTATAACAGATTTAATTAAAAGGGATTACCTTGTTCGTATGGCAATCAAAGTTTTGAATCCACAAACAAATTATTGCTTGAATTAATTTCTGCCAATTATTTTAAAATAATGCAACTGAATAAATTTCCCCTACTTTTTCAGGTTAAGGATTGTACAGCATAATATTTGGTAGAAATGTTATACAAAAGAATCCGCTATATAAAGAAGGGTATGAGGTAATAGCTGAATGAGATTCAATCTCGCTTAGTCCGAGGGGCGATTCGCTGGGGGAGTTTTTATATATACAGGTCATGAGAAAGTCTTGGAAATTCCGGCGAAGTTCATTTAAATATTTGGCAAAGTATTAGGAAAGCTATTTGCAGTTTCCTTATTTTGAGGTAGTTTTCAACAAAAGAATAAATAAATAAATAAATAATATCAATTCAGTCCTGACATGTTCTTAAAATATAATGAAGTCGGGTAAACCCGAAACCTAGAATAAAAATCTAACACATCTAAGTATCTTTTGAAATATATCACATGATCAACCTAATTCTACAAATTTTCTAGAACTCCTTTGAAACTGTTCACCGTCGTTTTCAGATAACAAAGTTATTAACAATTTAAGAAATAATGAATTCCTAATGAATATTTGAGAGGGGGAGTATCCAAGTCTCAATTTCAAAGAATAGTAATTGTGTGTCTTGGTCCATTTACGTATCTGTAAAATTTTAATACAGTAATATAACAAAATTTATCGTATATTCATATATAGTCTATTTAAAACTTATTTGCAACATAAGAAGCGTCGTCATCTATGATCCCTTTACCGCCCTCAAAGAAGCCGCCATTTTTTATGTTGCAAATGTTTGAAATAAGCTATACCTCTTATTGGGATAACTAAACTTTCATATTGATTTAATGCGTATGTTCCTCAATTGAGGAAATAATGGCAAACAACATAAAAACAGATCCTTTCTCAGATATAAATAATTCTTCAACAACTTGCAAAATTCATTATATTTAAAACCAGTAGATTCATCTGAAATTATTAATATAATAGATTCATTGAAAACAATGCATCTCTAGTATTTTCATAAATTCTGTAGAGTAAAGGAATGCGGATTCAATGGCGTGCATGCGTAGGAAATAATAATGCAATAATAAAGATGAAATAATTTGGTTAAGAATATCTATGAACTCATATTGGTGGTTATTAATATTTTCTCTTAGAAATCGATACATTTCATTTTAGGTATGAAAAACAATCATTAGGGAAAGTTATGTTGTAATTAAATACATTTATTTATATGATCTGAATTTTATAAACATTAAACAATATATTATTTATTATTTACAAATATAGGTATTGATTAAAGTTCTAATTAAAAAAAACTCACAAATGGATTATTTGTAATTTTCCTTATAAAAAAATTGTATTTACGACACATAAATAAAAACAATGAATATCTTTCTTACTCGCTGGTCTGTCTTACTCCAGACGTTTTCTCCCACTGCTCGAAAGTATTTCCTGCGTGTTACGCTCATTACACCATGTTTATAGGAATAATAAGAATTGGATGGTCTAAGATCAATTGCATTTCGATTTCCGTGTGTGTAGGTACCTATATATATATTATCGGGATATTCGCGACGCATAACGTTCAAATTGTTACATGTGAAAGAACTGCTCTTAGCTGAATTAAATGAAGTGAAAGCGGAAAATTGGATTAAGTATATAGATCATGTTAAAAAGAAGTTTACATTGTTTTGATGAGTTATTTTTTCATTCAGAGTTTATTGTTGATTTTACTAACTGTCCTACCTATATTAATCCCACTGCCCATTCCCTTCCTGACAAGGGATGCTTTTACCTCCCCGTGGTCTTGCTGGGCAATAACAATTTTCTAATGAGGTATTGTATTTTTTGCTATGAATAACAGTTTTATTTCTTTAAATTGTTATTGCCTAAATAAAGCAACATATATTCTAAAATATTTTCAACTGCAGGTACATATTTTAGAGAACTAAATTTAATTATTCTGCGCTGATTGCTAATTACAGTAATTGAAATTTCATTTAAGTAAAACTTTTAAATGTTTCAAAATATTTAATGTAATAATATGTATCTAAATCACATATATACAATTTTAAAAAACAAATTCATTTTCAGATCTATCTATATTATGTTCAACGTTACGTTACGCCCCTGACTGCACCGCTTCACTCGGGTTTATGCAATTAACTTTTTTCTACCTGTTCTCGAGAAGGGTCGCCAAGTCGCCCAACGGACTTACAATCGTGTCGTGTTCGTTGTCATCTATTTTAATTATATGGTCCCCTGCAGCGATTTCCGGCAAGGTATTTAAATAAATGCTCTTTCACTTTGATAAATAGCCGACAAATTTTTTGTTCTATTCTACAGAATTTACGAAATCACAATAGTGGTATAGATAACATCCAAACAAAAACTGTAAAAATCGTTTAAGAAAATGTGCTTGTGTATTTAATTAATCCGGCAATTAATTCCCAAAGTTACCTAAACAAGCTGCGATTACGCCAATATTTAAAAGTGGAGATAGAAAAGTCCTAACAACCCATATCAGATAACCATTTTCGCGAAAATTTATAAAAAGTGCAAAGTGAGGCGACAATGGAAATACCTCATAACAAGCAACATAACGGTTAATAATCAGTTTGGTTTTACACAAAACTGTTTAAATGAGGATGCTCTATTTTACTTTAATACTAAAATTTAAGAATACTTCTATTACGTCTATTGGTGTTAATGTCTTGCATAGTTTTACCATCAGTGTTAGTGATATTAGAAGAGCAGTAGTGAAAATGAAAGCCAACTTTACGATGGGTGCTGATCATATCTCGCCATTTTTGATTAAAGATTGTATTAGCTGCTTCGAAGAACCGTTATGTAAGATTTTTAATTTAATCATAAATAAGGGTATATTTCCAAATTGTTGGAAATTGCCAAAAATATGTCCAGTATTTAAGTCAGGTGGTAAATCTAGCATTAATAATTATAGACCTATTGCATTAATTCCAAATATTGCAAAACTTTGAGTGCATTTTGTCATTTGTTGTTTATAACTATATTTGCAGACAGATATGCCTTAGTCAACATGGTTTCATTAGAGGTCGGTCTACCTTGACAAATGTAGGCAACTTTGTCCATTTTGTGTCACAAGCTCTTGATGATAGATTTCAAGTTGACGTAATTTTCACCGATTTCACTAAGGCATTTGATCAGGTACACCATGGTATTATCATAAATAAACTTCGACAGTTTGGATTATGTGAAAATTTAACACAACTGTTTTATTCCTTGTTAACTGATAGAAAAAACTATGTAGAATACAAAGGTTTCAAATCTGATATATATTGTGCGACAAGCGGGGTAACGCAGGGATCCAACTTAAGTCCGCTTATGTTTTTAATGTTTGTCAACGACATTAAGAAGACTATAAATTCACATATGTTTCTCTATGCTGATGATTTGAAAATAGTAAGAGTAATAAATAGTGAGCAAGATTGCCATACATTACAGGATGATATTAATTTCCTGTACGCTTGGTGTTCGCAGAATAAATTAGGTTTGAACATTAATAAGTGTGAAACAATGACGTTCTCAAGGAAAAAAACATGTTAGAATATAATTACAAAATAGGTGATTCTATTCTGCAACGATGTCATCAGAAAAAAGATCTAGGTATAATATTAGACCCTGAATTATCGTTTATTTCCCACTATGAATATATTAATAGTCATTGCCTAAAAATGCTAGGTTTTATAATCAGGAACACTAAACAGTTCACAAGTATTGAATGTCTCAAGATATTATATTTCTCCTTTGTCAGAAGTCGATTGGAGTACTGTAGTGTTGCTTGGTCTCCGTACTATAATGTTCATATTATGATGCTCGAGCGTATACAACGTAAATTTTGCAAATACTTGTATTTCATAAAGCATAAAAGATACCCCGAGCAGAATTATAGCTATAGGGCTTTATTAAATGAATTTGAAATCGAGCCATTATTCGTGCGGCGTAATGTAACGAACATTACATACTTGTACAAAATTATCCATGGTCAAATTGATAACCCTCAATTCTTAGATCAGGTGCATATTAATATACCTAGATTTGGTACTAGACAGCCTTCAATCAGCACATGAATTCACCATTACTTTCTATGTCTAGACAATACAATGAATTGCAGAATTTTGTTGATATATTTTGTGATAATTTTACGGATTTTTCTCGTTCGCTTAAAGAAGCTGTTCTAACTAATTCTGCATTTTGACCTTGACTATTGTTGATTACGCCGTTCATGTATGTTATTTAATATTATTCGTATCTCCATCATTTAATGTTTTTTTTACTTAAACTTTTGTTAAATATTAGCTTTTATTTTTTGTGTAATGTTATGGACTTAACTAAGTCACTTGAGCATATCCTGTATTTGGACACCTGTGTCTGTCGCACTTCTATTTTATATTTTCTATTTTTTTTAATGTTTAGTTATAGATTTTTGCTGCGCTAAATTATATTTGTAATGAAATATTGTAATTTGCTATGTTTTTGTATCCTATTTATGGACAGTTTTGTCTGTTGGATTTCAATAAACATTATTATTATTATTATTAATACTTAATTCAAAAATAAAAAACCTTTAGTATATTCATAGACTTTGCAAAATCATTATATAGTGTATCATACTGTTTACTGCTAGAATCATACGGTGTAAATGATATTTCTCTTCAGTTATTTGAAAGCTATTTAGCAGATCGGGAGTCTTATCGAAATTAATAAAAAAAAAAGTAAAATTTGGCATACCACACGGGACAGTTTTGGGGCTGCAATTATTCTTGATGTATCTAAATGGTGTGTTAAAATTCATGAAAAAACAAATTCCTGAAAATTGGTTATATATTATTAGAGATTGGCTTGATAGCAATTAATTAAGTCTAAATTTTAACATAACAAATTTCATAATAGTTACTAATAAATTTAAACAATCAAATATTAAAGTAATTGTGTTTCATTCCAAATGCGATTTAAAAAATTGTTCATGTCATACAACTATAAAATCTGTGGAAAATATTAATTATCTAGGCTTAATATTTTGTAATAATTTAAAGTGCCCATTCAGATTATATAAACAAAAAAAAACTTAAAAACTGGTGTATACATTTTATCGTGGCTACTAAAAATGGTCAAGAGACTCACAAGCAGACACAGACAAATTACTTTTCTCTATATATGTATACCTGAAATCAAATTGTTCTATATCCAAGATTTGCCACAAATAAATCAAATACTAAATTTTAAAATGATCAACATTTTTGCAAGCTAATAGGGTATGCAATCTTAATTTTCCCGAAATAATAAAGAATACCTAGGTACTAAATGAAAATAAAACTCCTAAACCTATAACATTTAACCTTGATTATGATTAATGCAGCTTTTTTCACTCTAATAATTAAACAACAAATATAATGACATAGTAGTTTCATTAAAGCTCGTCTGGTAAACTTTTGCTGGCAAACCCCTCGTATTAAATGACGTTAATTTGCTTTAACTGTGCGGAAAACTAACTAAAATATACCGGTGTAAAATCACATACAATTGCATTTTTTATAACTCAATGCATAAAATGTTAACCAGTGTAAAGTGTTTACTGCCAGCTGTACCTTTCTTACATTGTATTACTCCAAGTGTATTACTTATTTGACCAATTTAAATATTTGTGCTTATCTTTAACGAAGTTAAATGCATAACTAAACAAAAGCATCGGAAAAATATATTTGCACTCGATACCCTGAACTTAAATATTGGAGAATTTTGTCAGTATGTATGAATGTGTATGTGAGGATTTGTACATATGTATGTAGATTATTTCATTTAGATCAAAACTTTCAATAATGAAAATGGTGGAAAAAGATATTATCAACAAGATACCACGCACCATTATCAGGGAATACTTGGAAAATGCCAATGTGGAGGTTCTTCCGGTATCTCTTCCTGGTATTGCCAATAGAAATGCTAGAAAATACGTGAATATTTGTTAGTATCACCGATATAATTTGCTTCTATCCAAAAATAGTAGTTGAAGACAACCAGTATCAATATCTCTCCCTAATGTAATGGCAACCGTAATGCTAAAAGGGATGTGAATTTGTTTTTGTCGTATCGATATGATTTTTCTGTGTCCAATAATTGCAATTTAAGACACTTGAATACTGATTTCCTCCCTAGTATTATTACAATAGGAATATTAAAAAAAAGTATATTATTATCTGTTAGCACCATCGATATATTTTGCTTTTATCCAAAAATGACAATTAAGAACCATATCAATGTCTCTCCCTAGTATCACGGCAAAAAAGCTTGCTTGCAAAGGTGTGGATATATTTTTTTGTGTCGGTATTATTTGTTTCTACCCTGATGTAACAATTTACAACACTTGGATATCAGTGTATCTCTCTAGCAATATGATCTGTGCAAGTATCATAGCTAGTATCATAGCAACGAATATGATAAAGGGGGTGTGAATATTTATTTGTAGTGACGGTATTATTAATTTCTACCCAAAAAAAATTTGAGACACATGGATATCAATGTTCCTCCGTAACATTATGTTAATAGTAATGCTAGGATGGAAATATATGTTAACACCATCGACATGATTTATTGTTTCTTAAAAATTATTTTAAAATAATAATTTGAGACACTGGAATATTACTGTCTCTCCCTATTATTATGACATTAGAAATTCTAGGATATATGTGAATAAATGTTAGTTTTATCGATACAATTTACGTCTCCATAATGTAATGTAAGATAATTGATATCAATATCTCTTCCCAATATCAGAGCAAAAGGAATACTAGATGTGTGATTATAAGTTTGTAATGTCGATATTATTGGTATTTTGTATATAAAACTCAACCCCGTTTTAGTGGCAAGTATCTCGTAATCTGATCTGTTTGTCGAAGTCTATCAGGAATACTTTTTTTTGTAGATAACTAACCAAAGAATTTGCCCAAACGAATTTGATTTCATCCATTGGTGTAGAAATTTGGGGGCGGTAACATACTACCGAAACCTTGTTTCGACGCCAATGGCTTTTCACAAAATGGTCTTTCTAAGCCAAGAAGAAAGATATTATCTTACCTGTTTAATGTTTTAAGTTTGAATAATAAATCTTTTCATAAATATATATATAGACATTAAAAAAAACGATTATTTAAAATGTCTCTTGTATCTCAAAAAAGAAACCTTCAGACTATATTTTATATGAACTATATGAACTTTTCTTCATAAAATGACGTGAGGAATCATCTTGAAGTCTTTGAAATTATTTAGGGAACACTGTAAATTTAATTTTTATGTTGCACGTCTAAGACAAAAAAAATATATTTTTTCCGTAGTCATGGTGAAAAAATATCTTTAACTAAATGAGTCCTGGATTTACTAAACTTAAAGTCCCAGCTTAACACAGCAGCACTTGGTTTGCCTCAAGATGTTCACATGCATAATCTTATGTGTAAGCTGATTTTGTGCTCTATAGTACACTGAAAAACCGACAAAAACGTTTCAAAAAAATTTTTTTAAGGTACAACCACATGGGACCTTCACAGAATAATAGATTAGGCCCTTGGCCATCTAAAATGGCAAATTACAACATTTTTTGGGAGGTCCAACTTTTTTTATTATGAAAAATGTCATAAATCTGTCAAAATTAATTTTTCGTACTTTTTCACACATCCCTCACGATATCTCCGGAACCAATTGAGATAATCAAGTTTTTTTTTTTTTAGTCGATAAAGGAAACGTGAGCGGAGGTGACTGAATTAATTTAGTCTTTATGGAAAACCTAGTTTTTTATAAAATTAGGTAATACTTTAACATTTATTTTTCTTGCAGTACTTTTTTTCAGTAAGCGAAAAACTTTTTTGTTTTAAGGAATTTTGCCACAGTATATGCATACGGAATAAAATTAACACATCAAGGAAGTTTTTGAAAAAAAACGCAATACTCTACGACTTGTACGTTTCAAGTTATTGTTATTTGAAATTAAGTTTCTGCGGGCAGGATATCTCCCCCGGTTCTACTGTGCTTTAATCAGTGTGCTATGCGTGTTGTGGGTGCATACTATTAAGTATTATTTTTGACATATCTTTAACATAAATTTTATTTTCATAATCACTTAGGTTTTACTTATCATTATTTACATTGCACATTATTTAAAATCCATTATATTTATACATTAAAACCTAAAATTGAATTAAAAAAAATACGAAATAATTATTTATTTTAAAACATAAATTTAAAACTTGTTATAAAAATATTTTAAAAATCGTCAACGTCGGAATCTAAAAAATATCTAGACAGTTCCTTGGTTGCAGCAGTTTGCATATTTGCACTCACTGCAGCATTTCAAACCTTGAGCAAAACAGGTACATCTGTTGTTACAGACCCTGTCGGAACATCTTATTGACAAACTTTGCCTTACAATATTAGGCACAGATTTTTGACTAGAAAAAGTTGCCTTCCAACATTTTCTTCAAATGTCCAACCGTATCGAGTTGGATCTTCCATCTGCATGTATTGTATATGGCTATTGTACTAAATTTTTAATTGATACAGACACCTGGCTCCGTGGTCTAGAGGTAATGTACTTGCTTCCAATTCCAATTTAAAAGATTTATTTCATATTAAGATACATCACATAAAACTTAAATAGGTCACCACACTTGGTGTTACAAATAAATATAAATATTTACAAATACACAAAGTGTAATTAGCCAATCGTGCCTCAAAACTTCGGGGTCCCGGGTTCGATTCCCGGTCGAGGAACTGGGATTTTTCTGTGAGAGAGATTAATCGTAGTATACTCGGACATTGGGTGTGTGTCCATTGTCTCTAAATCTGTAGCCCTCTCCCACACAAGGTCATTCCAGACCTTCAGGGATAAAGAGGATTGTAATTTCATGTGGTGTTATTATTATATTATTATACCTAAAAAGAAAATAATTACATGTAGGTGTTTTGTTTCTTTTTTTAATAGGTATGGGCGATCTAGAAAAATAATTATGAGAATAAATTTATTTGTCACCATAATAAATTTTTGTCATCAAACGAAATCCTCTGATTATGAAATTCAATCACAGAAATTATTTTTTATCTCACATTAACATAAGCGTCTCCAAACATGTCTATCCAAATTTATAACAGTTTGTATCCAAAATAAACGAATAATCTTCGTAACTTATGTCCAATGAATCTGTTTTACGTTAGGAATAATAACTATGTTCTCAAAATAATAGACCTATCACCAAATAAAATGTTTCAGAACCTTATTACGATGTATGTTTTATTCTTTTTTGCCCGCTTGAGGCAAAAAATGTGCCTATTGGCCAAAAAAGGAAAAGAGGGCGCCCATAAAATCAAAACCAGCTCTTATTATTCAGTGAGTTCTTTCGCATAACTAAATTTTTTGTTCAATTATTATTTTTAGATTTACCGTTAGTTTACTATTAGTTATGTCCATACATAACGTACATAGTTTTCATATTTAAATTTTTAATAAATACAAGAGTCTTTAAGAAATTTGTATATTTATTTAACTTCCAATTAGGACAGACATACCTGTTTATCACAACAATTACAGATCATCATCCGATTGCCATACATTTATAGACAATCGTTTTGAAATAGTTTGGTGTTAACAAGTTGGTAACAAATCTATCATTCTGAGAATAAATCTGATTATTTGGTGACTAATTACGGTTTCGGGTGATTTGCCATAAATTTATAGATAATCGTTTTGAAATAGTTTGGTGTTAACAAGTTGGTGACAGACCTATCATTCTGAGAACAAATCTAATTATTTGATAATTAAAATCACATTAAATTGGTGACCAATAAAATAACACCCAATAATTATTACCTTTTTTAAATGTTGTCTAAAAGCATGGTCAGTAAGAGGCAGCTCAGAAGCTGGCCGATTTGTACTTGTTGTTAAGTCGCATCTCATTCAGGGATTTTATATTTTTGTTTTTATTCTTATATAAATAAAGCGTACATTTTACCCCTAATTTCATCGCTTTGTCCTCTGACAGAAAAGAAAGGTTTTCTAAATCTTTTAAATTATTTAAATTTTTATATAAAACATAGAATGCCGTTTTCTTCCCTATTTTATACATGGCATTAGTTGTGTCACAACCAGTTAGGCAATGAATCATTAATACTTTCTTGCAAATTTCCTCTCCTAAATTTGCCACAATATTGTTAATTGACAAAAAATGTATATTCTTACTATGTCCTAATTGTATAAATATATTCCTTTGGGACATATCTGGTGTTTCACAGTAATAATGTAAAAGCAAAATCAGGACATCAGTATCAACAGATTTTACCAGAATTGTATTACCTGATTTTAATTCTGATAACATAAAATAAATATTCCATTGTTAAGCATTAAATAATATGTAAAAACTCAATAAAAATAATACTCATTCGCATTCACATTACACAAAGAAAAGTTTGTTTCTAAATGACAATATATGTATGTATAATATAAGATTACTTGTATTCAATAGTCTACACTCTACACACTTGAGTGGTGCCGCAGTGAGACGCATCTAGGATCGAAAAACTCGTAAGTTTAAAAAACAAAATCTCGAAAACTATAAGTCGTAGAGAACTGACTTTTTTTTTTAAAAACTTCCTTGAAGTGTAAGCTTTATTTCATACGCATATGGTATGACAAAATTCCTTAAAATAAAAAAGTTTTTCGCTTAACGAAAAAAATGCAGCAAGGAAGGTAAACGTTCCAGTTTCACCTAGTTTTACAAAAAAATTAAATTTTCCATAAAAAACGAAATTAAAGCAGTGACCTTCGCCCACATTTCCTTTATCAATTAAAAAAAAAATACCTATAATTATCTCGATTGGTTCCGGAGATATCATGAGGGATGTGTGAAAAAGTAAGAAAAATTAATTTTGACAAATTTATGACATTCTTCGTAATAAAAAAAGTTTGACCTCCAAAAAAATGTTGTAATTGGCCATTACAGATGGCCAAGGACCTAGGCTATCATGCTGTGAAGTTCCCAAGTGGTTGTACCTTAAAAAAATTTTTTTCAAGAAGGAAGCTACTTTTTCCCCGTTTTACGGTGCACTACTACCTTAAATTTCTAGAACAGCTGTAAATTCATTTTACTTATGACAAATCTTATGAATACGTTTATTTTGCATTTCAACAAAGACGATATATTTCAACTGGCTAAGGTAAAATTAATAATATTTCTCTGTTCTTGCCACATTTGTATTCCCATTTTGGCCACAAATACATACATTCAAGTACATGCCCGCTGAAATTTTGCTCATTATTTATGTCTCTACCTGTATTTACCTTAGAGAAGCAATCTAGACTCGGGTGTGTAATGTAATATAATCTTAAATGTGTTACAGGAAGACATTTAACATTTCTATAGACTTTTTAGCTTAGTTGTACTTGAAGTTAGAACTTCCTTGGTAATGCAAACACCAATCAATTATAGGAATTTCTCAATTTTATTTCTTAATAAATCGCTAAAGGGTGGGCCAAAAAAATTGCACCCCTAGTTTTGATTCTACAACTTGCTGCTATTTGCGTTTTGAAAACGACCCATCACCCAATTTTTCTCTTCTTTAAAAATAATAAGAAAGTGTACATCATAACAAGTAATACGGAATTTAGATGTCATCTCAGAGACGGAATTTAATCCTAATACTGTACGTGGTATAATAGTAATAAAATAAATTGTGCAAGTGCAAAAATCTACCAAACCAATTGTTCCAGTAGAAATCAGTGGCGCCATCTGGAGTAGACTGGCAGAAACAATTCTTCATAGAAAACGACAAACTGGAATGAAGTGGCTTGCAATTTCGTTACAAAGTATAACAAGAAACTCAAAACATGACATCAAAGAATATACATTTTAATAAATGTTTGCAAAATTTCAATTCTTAATTTTAAAAAATAAACCTAATACATTATTAATCCTATAAGCTCTACGTAAATTATTTTTTTAAGTGAATAATCAATAAAAATCAAGACTTCGATTCACGTCCATGAGATAATTTGTGCCTTTGATCAAGAAATCTATGACATCGAAAACCATTTTAGATGAGAATAAATCTTGATGCGCAATCTGCAGAAAATCCTGTTTACACTCATTATGATCGATAAGATTTTAATTTCAAAAATCGAAACTATGATGAAAACAAAAGCATTTGTTAAAAATAGGAAACGGTACAACTTATGACCAAAAATCATCGTCTAAATTACCAATTATTTCAGTTATCAAGCGAGCGTAGATCATACTTAATAATCTCTTATTTCGATACAAAAAGTTAGGCAACGGTAGTCGCAGTCAATAATTTGGTAGTAACCTTAGTGAAACTGGGCGACCTTGTCTCATCCTCTAGCAGCTTGGATATCAGCGTATACGCGAAAACTATGCATTCTTAGACGAGGTTTGTGTAGGTGATGTACCATCCTTCGGAGGGGCTGTAATGCAGTCGGTCCCTTGTCTATTAGATGTTAGGAAAGTAAGAAATCCCTATTTTTCGATAGAGAAAAGGTTCGGCAAAATTTACAGGTTAGGGGTAGCTTGTTTACTAGCATCGGTGGTCGATCCTGGTAGCGGAAATACGCCGTCGTTAAATGAATTGTTAATAAAAAAAATATCAAGTTAAATCAGTAATAATCATTAAAAGTATATATAGTAGCAGTAATAGTGGTTGGGGGACGCTAGGGCCTGGCAAGTAGGCCTCAAACTGGCCCATTTTACCAACCCACTGCCCATCTCTTCGACCAGTTACCCTACCTGCTTCATCTTCATAAGTGATAGGTGTATTTTAAATTTGCAGTGGTCAGAATTCCGATTCAAAGTTTTTGAACACCGAAATAATAACCAGACCGACCGTAATTTATTCGAACTTGTTATAAAGTTTTGAGCTTGTCTCCAGTGCAACTTTATTATCTCCTAAGCAGGCCATTGAAAACCGTAGTAACCTGCTTCCTGGTGATACCAAAAATAGGTTTAGGTCTGAGACAGAGCTCCTCGATTCCAAGTCTAGCCAGTTCATCTGCCTTCTCGTTCCGTGGAACAGGCAAGCTCTTTCAAAGTGTCTCCATATTCGTGAACTAGAGCTGACCTTGTGCTAGAAGAGCAGATTGCTTTGAGAGCTGTCTGGCTGTCGAAGCATATGTATATTATTTGCTCTGTGAAGCTTCTTACTTCTTCCTTACATGTCACTTTTGGAGTGGCAAATACCTCCGAGTGAAAGACCGTGGCGTACGATCCTACAAGATAGCTTTCTTGCACTTTTCTGCCTTCCAGATGTATTCCTGCCCCTAAAGACAGTCCGTCGGCTACACACGAGAACCATCTGTACAGAACACCAGAAAGCCCAGGTAGGGAATATATATTATTTTCCTTCCACTCTTCTCCATTTGGAGGAGTGAGAGTTTACGTCCTCTAACCTTAACTTAATCTTTCGCTTCCATCACCTTGAAGGTGGAAATGGGAATATCCCTCTCCACCAGTTTAGAGATTGCTGCAATTGTGTCTTTTCTTCGCCAGAATTCCGAGTCTCGCATTCTGAGATAGGCTGCTCCAAAGACTGTGGTCCATGGTTGCTCATAGCCTCTCTCTTTATGCAAGAGGACAGTAGGGGCATATCCAATATAAATTCAAGTGCAGTTGTAAGCGTTTACGCCTGTATTACCTAGACTGGCAAACTTTTGCACCGTTGCAAACTCTTCGGAAATGGTTGTTGGGTCCACCCGATCAACTTAAACGTCAAATTCTGTATCAAAAACGAATTTGATCTTGAACATTTTCGATTTTACAGTCTCTTGAATATTGGAAGTGAATATTGACTTCTCTCATTTCTAAATTTCCAAGAGAATTATGTTAATATTTTAGTGTATATTTTTTTGCGGCTGAAAATTCATAACAACTTTATAGAATTCGCATGCTTTATTAATGAGGACTAGCGTATATTCAAAGTTGTGGTTTGTTTAGTAATCAACTATTTTAGTATGTTTAACAGAAACTGCATCCAAAATAGCATGCGTGTATATGTAAATAAGTACACCAATTATGTTACATTTTCCATTTTATCGAAGCAATAATGCAGTTAATGCTGGTTAAATTGCAGATAAATGCATAGCTTATAGCTCTAATATACACGTGAACTAGCAGAACGTCTACTTCACATTGTTTCGAAGTTATAACTGGGAGGCGATATTATCCAGATTTAATTAGATTTTATTAAACGATAAAACTTTCATTTAATGTACACATACGTTTTATTTAAGTAAACACAGAAAGGAATTAAAATATACTGTGCTCCCCATTTTGATATTTGAACAAAATATAAACGAAATAAAATAATAGTTTATATTTTGCATGGATATAATCAACGAGCGTTGTCAATTTAGGAAAAATCTTGTTAATTGTTTTAAAATCTTACAAATGTTGGGCAAATTCATTGCATTATTGCAGTCTCGCGTATTTTGCGTGCAAATTCACTTAACAACAAAATCAGTAGCGGAAATTATACATGCATTTCGGTCAGATATTGAGTCCGTTGTCGAGAACGAGAAATGTCGGATTTACTGGAACTACTCGTTCCCGATTGTCAGGCTAATCCAAGCCAACAAGTCACCGAGTCATCGAGTTTTCGGCACCTGCAGTGAAAAACATCACCTTGAAGGAGGAGGAGAAACGGACCAAATATCGCGATCTCCGGTACGAGCTCCAAGTGCTGTACCCAGGCTACTCAGTAAAAATGGTCATCCTTATAATCGGTGTACTCGGAGGGATAAAGCCTACGCTGCTCTTGGAACTGAAGATCATACCGGCCTGCCAAAAATCAGCCGAGTGGCTGGCAGGCCAAATGCAGAAGACGGTCATTCTGGGTTCTGTCCGTCTACTTAGGGCACATGATTCTGGTATCTACAGTCACTAACCCTGCGGGATATGGGGAGTGGCTGTAGTTGATGCGCCGGCGCGACTCCAGTGAGTCGTCGGAGGCCACGGGAGGTCTGACCGGCATCGGGAAACCGAAAAAAAAATATGCATAATAATAATAATAATGGAGGTGCAAAGGCTCCTCACGACCGACCCCAAGCGGATGGGGGTCAGAGACAAGCGGGAGGGGCCTCACTGGACGGTCTCATTAATGACGAACGCAATGGACAAGGACGCTTTAAGTGGATGAGGGAACTTCGGGATGACTTGCTGACCTGTCGTGAGAGTAGCGAACCTGAGCGAAGAGGATTCATGGCGCGATTGCATGCACTTTGGTCCGAAATGCATCCAGAGTATCGCGCCTTCTCTCAACAACACCTGAGAAATCAAGTATCCTTCTTACGTATGACAGATTACGCAAGAGCACCCCGTCAGCTGAAAGAACTGCCAGTCGCAGTTCCACCGCGGCAATTAGCAGCTGATGGGGAACATCCGCCAGAGTTCACCGATGTAAACTTAAGGACGAGGGTAAGCCTTAACATCAGGGATAACCTAAAGCCACAAGACCTTGCTAGAATGGACGCGGCCATGATGAGGAACTTCCAGAAGATGCAGACATCTGGCAAATCAATTGTGCCGTGTACAACGCCGCGAAGCAACTCGTCCCCCGTGAGAGGTTAGAGCTAAAACAAGACAACTTTTTAACAGGGCCAGAACCCACCGAAAACTGAGGCGAATATAAGGAGCCATTGACAGAGTACGAAAAACTCTAAACGAAGAAATTGGAGCTGGTTCTGTGAGGGGATCAATAAATTCCCCAGTTACCTGACTTCAAAAAGCTGTCTCAACTGGGAATGAAGTCTCTCCGGAAAAATACTTACACCCAATAATATTAAATGGACTATCGGCACATTTAAGTTCTACAAATCATCCGGAGGGGATGGCTTCTTCCTGGCTCACTTATAGCAAGGATTCGAGGAGATGACTCCCATCCTGGTTCAAATCTTTAGAACTAGTTATAACTTGAGTTATATTCCCCAAATATGGTGAGAGGTTAGCGATTATATAGAAGGTAGGAAAGCCACCAAGCGCCCAGCATAAATTGTATAAGACTGACGTCCTATGAACCAATAAAAAGAGTTGCACAAAAGACAGACTTTGAGCCATCAATAGTAAGATGTATACCATCCACAGCCGAAGGATAACGGCTATAATGGGAACGAATTCATTAACACCTCACAAAGGTTACTGAAAACGCAACAGCGGCCCTCTGGATGAGCTACAGTCGCTTCGGAAAAGATGGCCCCATCTTTTCCGAAGCCGAAACTATTGGTTATACTTAACAGTTGTCAGACCCATTGTCACCTTTCCATCATTAGTGTGGTGGCAAAAAAACAAAAGATAAAACAGCACAAAACAAGTTGCTTAAAGTACAATGGTTAGCGTGTCTGGGAATCACAGGAGCAATGAGAACCTGGCCAACAGCAGCAATGGAAGCTTTGCTTAATCTGCTCCCTTTACATATGCGTGTAAAGACGAAAACAACCCTCAGCGCTCAAAGACTGAAATCCATAAGGAAATTCAAAACAGGAGATCTGGTTGGACATCTGATTATTCTGAATGAATTTGAGTTATCGTTACATTTGATTAAAATATCTTCGTAGGTAATTGACTTTGTATGAAATTAGAGTTGTCTAAAGCAATATGTTGTATTATATTATAATATTAAGTTATCTTACGTTATTTAAAAATATTGTATATGATAAAGACATCTCTGGTGTGTCCAAAAAATATCCACTCTCTATTTATATTTTATAACATTTTATTAAAATTTCTTTTAATAAAAGTTGTATTGTTTTCAAGTTTCCAACAGATTCAGGTTAATAGTAGTAATATAAAACTAATTATATCCTGTTAAAAAGTCAAATAGGAAATTAATGATTTCAGAGTAAAAATAATTCAGACTAAATTGTCTACTCGTAGTTTAAATTTTAAATCAAGAAATGTATGATTCACGAGCTAATTCTAAAATTTAAATCTGAACACAGATCTGTCGGGGTCGAGACTGAAATTTACGACATGTTAATTATACAGTAGAACCTTTTTCTTGTGAGGGGAGTAAGATTGATGCTCACTTGATTCTAGCTATTTTTTAAAAATAAATACCTAAGCACTTCTTATCACGTCGTACTCCTTTAATTGTTCCTTGTAATAAAATTACATGTTTTGGAAAAGGAACCTACAGTAAAGACACAGACTAGCATCACGTTGACGTGGACGTAAAGAAATCAATCACTGAAAATATTGAATTCTACGATTTGCATAAACTGAATACTTTATGGAACAAAATAAAATATGATATATATCTCTAATGGTCATATCACGCTCAGTTTCTGTTAGTAAAATATTAGGCTCTTTACATAACTTTTTACTGAGAAATTCAGTAACGTACCCAATTTTTTTCCAAAGGGTATGAAAATATACATACAGGGTCTCCCCACCAAAAAGTAGGCACTCTGAATAACTTTTGGAGACAAAAATTTTTTGAGAAATTGGTGAAACACGTCGACCTTGTTTCCAAGGGTAACATATTTTAATGTAGTACTTGTATACCTATCATCATCCCTCTACCCTACACGGCCACCCCCTCAAAAAAATTCAAATGGCAAAGGAGGTCGAGTGATACATCTTTTGAAAGGACTTTCAATTCTCTACATAACTGTGTATTTTTTTAAACTTTTATCGATTGGTTCCTGAGAAATAATTGTTTCATTATTTTAGGTTCGGAAAATAAAAATAAAAGAAGCAGTTTAAATTATCGTATGTATTGTTCAAAATGACCCCCACCGACTTCCATACAGTAGTATAATCTGTCTTGAAATTCTGTACGAACATTTCTGAACACATCTGGAGTCAATAAACGGCATTCTCGAACAATTCTTTCACGTAACTCTTCCAGAGATGTGGGTTTTGTTACAAATACCTTCGATTTCAAATGTCCCCACAGAAAGAAATCCAAGGGAGTTAAATCGGGTGACCTAGCGGGCCACTACACAGGACCTCTTCTTCCAATCCATCGCTCAGGAAATCGATTATCCAAAAATTGACGGACTGCTATAGCAAAATGTGGGGGTGCCCCATCCTGTTGAAAAAATAGTTCGCCCTCTAAAAGATTATCGTCTTCTTCGAGGATTTGGGTAATCATTGTGTCGATGTTATTTTCTAACAGATCGAGGTACCTTTCGCCATTTAAATTGTCAGGAATAAAAAACGGCCTGACAACGTGATCCCCTAAGATGCCAGCCCAAACATTTAACTTCTGAGGCCTTTGGGTATGAGTTTCCATGAACAAATGTGGATTGGTTTCACTCCAATACCTACAATTGTGCCTGTTTACCTCCCCATTTAACTGAAATGTCGATTCATCAGAAAAACACGTATTGTACAGTAGATTAGCATTACCGTTTAATTGTTTACTAAAAAATCTCACAGAATTCAAGCCAACAATCGGGATGATCTTCGTTTAATTCGTGTACCAATTTAAATTTATATGGATGAAATTTGTGGGCCTTTACAATTCGATGAACACTGCTTCGTGATACACCGGAAGCCTCAGCTACTTTCCTGATCGATTGAGTATTATCCATCTGCAAATGACCCGGAACTGCCACTTCGACTGCTTCATTCCTAATCGGTCGCTGAGGTTCATGCTTTTTGTTTCCTACAGAACCTGCTTTCATAAATTTTGTCAATAATTGTAAAACATACTGAGAACCAACCCTTCTATCTGGGTGATTTCTATTGAATATGCGCTCCGTAGCTCTAGCACAATTATCGTTTTTAAAATAAATGCTGACAATTTCTATTCTGTCCTGAAGGATATAAACCATTTTTTGAGAATTCACTCTGGTAAAATATATCTCGATTTAAAATTGGTTGTGAACAAATTAATGTTCAACTACTATTAAATACGTATGAGTCTTTTATTATTCTAAAACTAAACGGACAATGAAAATGTTTTGTGTCGAAAAAAACTTGTGTTGATTTGAGAGCACTAAAAAATGTAGTTTTTTTTTATAAATTCCAATACCCAGTGCCGTGTATTTTAGATTTTTTAAACGATTTCGATTGTGTGTAATCATCAAAAATAAAATTATTTTCCTTAAGAACAAATCGATAAAAGTTAAAAAAAAATACAGTTATGTAGGGAATTGAAAGACCTTTCAAAAGATGTATCACTCGACCCCCCTTGTCATTTGAATTTTTTGAGGGGGTGGCTATGTAGAGTAGATGATGATAGGTATACAAGTATTACATTAAAATATGTCCCCCTTAGAAACAAGGTCACCGTGTTTCACCAGTTTTTCAAAAAAATTTTATCCAAAGTTACTCAGAGTGCCTACTTTTGGTTGGGACACCCTGTATATTATTTTTCCCATTGATACAGAAGGTGAGATTCTGTTGGTTTTTATTTGGAGCAGTATCAAGATACCTAATATTTAATGTCACTTTTCATTACTTTTTGAAGTATCAGACAACGGTAGATATGCATGGCAATGAGTGGGTAAAATTATTTGTTGTCATCATATGTAAGCACTAGTTACATTTTATTGCTGACATCTAATACTGAAAGCAAAATGCAGAAGAAACGCTGTATATAACCACCTATTGTTGCGACTTTAGCACCTGGACAACTCTTATAGCAGTTGAATATCACGGTCCATAGTCCCGTCTCTCCGGCCACGGCCGCTGCAATCGTAAACCTACAGACGCGTGACTAAAAATAGGTTCATTTATTCTAGATGCGGCGCGATTGGAGACGTGAGGGTGAAAACACAACACAGCGGTGTAACGTCGCATCGCAAAAACGACGTCGCACGGCGATGCGATGCGATGACGCAACGTTAAAACTTCATCGCCACGGCATCGCAGAGAAGACGCTTCTAGTGAGATGTGGACCGCACAATACGTGTCCTACATCTGTTGCAGGCCACAACACTGCGGTGCGACGACGCATCGCAAAAACGAAGTCGCACCGCAATGCGATGCGATGAAAGTTCATTGCACGGCCACAGAAGACCTATACCAGAAGCGACACGTTTGATGTATGTATGACGTGTTATAATTAAATATAAAAACCAAATAAGCTGCTGGCAACATAAAACATGTTTTCCAATAAAATAAATCATTTTTATACAATACTAAAGGATATAAACGAGATTTCTGTTTCGCAATCCGCAGTACAAATCTAGCCATATGCATAAATATAAAAATAAATATTTGATTAACAATAACACGCAAAATACAATAAAAGATTTATAGGTTGAGAATAATACCACCAAAAGTCGCATATAAAAGACAACCAGACTTCAGTCATTTGCGCGTGCGTTGCTTGAGAGAATCATTGCCGATCTCATAAGTGAAAACACAACACTGCGGTGCGATGTCGCATCGCAGAAATCAACGACGTCGTGGAAATTTGCGATGCGTCGTCGCACCGCAATTTTGTGGTTTCGCCCAGGATTTGTACTAAGCGACGTCGCATCGCAAATTTCTACGACGTCGTTGATTTCTGCGATGCGACATCGCACCGCTGTGTTGTGTTTTCGCCATGATGCCACAGCCGCTTCAGCTGCGTGTTTGACGCTCGACTTTAAGGAATCCCACCCCATTGGGCAATAAACCCCAATGATGGTTGCGAAATCATTAGAAAAATATATTTGCATATGTATTTCTATACATATGTTGGTAATTTCGTAGGATCCTTTTTTTAATTTATACACTTGAATATATGTTCATGGAATTATCTCAGTGCAAAATACCCATATCTCTGTATCTCAGAAGTAAAGTATGTTCAATCCAAAATTCGGTTTTATATATAGTCGCACAACCAATCTGATTGAAAGAATTTGGGTTGTCGTTTACTATTATTAAAAATTAAGCCACAAAATGTTTTCTTCTTTGGAAATCAGTGGAAATCAGACAACCTCTGTAAGTGGGGAATATTATAATTTTAAAATTTTGCGTCCTTTAAAATTCTTTGTATTAGGCCGTAAGATATGTTTTTTTGAACTTTCGCTTTTCTGATGAAGGTAGCGGAATTTTATTGAAATAAATTTATTACCTCTGCAATATTACCATCAATGCAAACTTTCCTATATGGCTTATGTTTTCGTGTATTGAATGTATCTTCAGTATTTCGATGGATAGTTTCTAAATTTTTAAATGTTTTGCAATCTGAAAGGTCATAATTAGGATATCTTTCGTTATATATCCGCTTGATAAGAGTTGCATTTTTTCTTGCTTCTACATGTACTAAAATCATGTCGTGTGATTCAACATTTTCAATTATTTTATGACTGTTTCACACTAATAGGGACTACCCGTCTTTTGACAAACCATTTATGATATCAGAGCCACCTGACTATAATAAAAACTCATAATATCAGGATGCAATAAAAACCCTTAAGCATTATAGCTCATAAAACTACTAGAAATACCTCTAAAGTGATGTGCATAAAAATGGATCAAAATAAAAATATTTTTCTTCTAGTTTTTTAATAAACCTTGCGTTTACTTGCTTTTACCCTTCCAGGATGATGATACGAAGACAAAAAATATTATTGTATACTTATTTAGACTCACTGAACAGGTAATAGTTTAATTGGATACTAGACTAATTTCCTTTGCTTCATAATTAGTTTAAAAGTTCCTTCAACAACTGAGAGTTCTAATCTAACTTGTAACAATACAGAATGCCCGAGGTATTGAACTGCTCCTGTCGGAGCTTCGGAATTGACAGATGATATCCGTCTTCTATTATATATTATACAGAGGAAATTATAATTTTTATCAACTACGTAACATTTCGATATATGAATTTTTATGTTCAACTGTAATAATTGCATTAACAATAAGGTGTGGATCAGTGAGGCGCGTAGTGTATGTAATGATTAAATATATTGCAATAAGTTAAATTAAAAACGTTTTGTTGTCCATAGGTTTATATTATGTGTTCGATTGCATAGTTTTAATGCTTTTACAGTTATTTAAAAAATATATGCAAATTAATATTAGGTTAATAATGAATCCTGTGGCACCCATGGGATGTTCAAAACCAGACCAGACACCAGTGCCGCCTTACGTCTCCGGAGATATTGAGTTCGTTGTCGAGAATGAGAAATTTCGTGTTTATTGGAACTACTCGTTCCCGACTGTCAGGCTAATCTAAACCTGACATAGCCCTCCTTGACCATCAAACCAAGGTGATGCATGTTAACGAATTTTCACCTCGAAAGAAGAGGAAAACGAACCAAAAATCTCCGGTACGATCTCCAACTACTGTACCCAGGCTACTTAGTCAAGATGGTCGTCCTAATAATCGATGTACTCGGAAGGATAAAGCATACGTTGCTCTCGGAAATGTAGACCATACCAGCCTGGAAAAATCAGCCAAGTGATAGGCAGGCCAAATGCAGAGTGACTCCGTCTGCTTATGGCACATGACTATGGAATTTAGTCACTAACACTGCTAGATATGGGGAGTGTCTATTACATAAAATACATAAAAATAGCTATTTATTTACCTAGGGAAGAAATGTATCATTTCCTCTCGGGGATGAAAGTTGCAATCATCCAAGGGAGGAAATGATACTTTATCCAGAGTTGAATATATGATTTTTTTTGACACCTTCACATACTCGTTCACACATAATATTTATGATAAAGCTTTATTTCTTATATTTTGCTGAAATCAAAAATATTTAAATATAAAAGCCATAAGCAGGCTAGTAGATGTTTCCAGTTTCTATGGTGGCAAGTAATAGACAAACAAAATTGTCTACTGCACAATTATTATTGCAACGCGAGTTAGTGCATTACGAAAAAGAAAATGAGTTCGGATAGTGACTATGAAATTCCTGAAGCTATTGTAGAAGAAGCAAGAATTGCCACACTAAATCTTCTTCCAGCAAAATCGAGATTAAAATATGAAAACGAATATAATACGTTCAAAAAATGGATGACAACGAGCAACGTCAAAAAAATAAATGATAATGTCATTTTGGCTTATGTTTCATTTGCCAGTAAAAAATACAAATCGTCGACTCTTTGGGCAAAGTATTCGATGTTAAGAACTACGCTTCTCTTAAGAGAAGATATCGAGATAAAGAAACAGAAACTGATAAATTTTTTAAAAAGGCAAGCTGTTGGATATAAACCGAAGAAAGAAAAAACTTTCAGTAGGAAAGATATAAATAAATTTATTTCAGAAGGCCCTGACGAAATATATTTGTTCATGAAGATAAACTTAATTGTTCTTTAACTTATTAGTAGTTTTTTCTCACACATCTCGTTTTATTTAAAGTTGCTGTAGTTATGGCAATTTGTGGGGCTTGTCGGTGTAACGAATGATAGTTGATTGATTCGACCTTTTTGATGAAAATCCATTTTACAAATAAACACAAAATAAACTTCTGTTTGATTTTCACAATTTTAATAAACTTATGACAATTGTTTCGCCACACAGTGGCTTCGTCTTATACTCACCATCTGACGAAGCCACTGTGTGGCGAAACAATTGTCATAAGTTTATTAAAATTGTGAAAATCAAACAGAAGTTTATTTTGTGTTTATTTGTAACGAATGAACCTATTTACATCTCGAAAATATTCAAGATAAAAACGACATTTTAGTTATTACGATTCCAGACAGAAAAACGCACATTGCACGTACTTTTATTGTAGCTAATGATAAGATTAATGGAAATAACGTTATTGACATATATGGGAAGTATTTTGCATTAAGATCTGCAAAAACAACACATTCCAGATTTTTCGTAAATTATAATAAAAGAATGTGCACAGTGCAAGCAGTTGGAAAAAATACATTTTCCCAAATACCCCGTAAAGTTGCCGAGTATCTTAAATTGCCGGAACCTTCTAGTTATACTGGACACAGTTTCAGAAGAACATCCGCATCGCTTCTGATAGAAGCTGGAGGTGATATTATAAGTTTGAAGAGGCATGGGGGATGGAGCTCTTCAGCAGTTGCTGAAGGATATTTAAAAGATTCTATATCAAAAAAGTGTAGTGTGGCTCAACAAATTATTACTGGAGGTAAAAAAATCACAGTCAGTATCAACTTGCGAAAATATAAATAAAGACAAGCAAATTATTATTGAGGGTTGTGAATCACTATCAACAATAACGAGCGAAAATCAGGACTTTGATATTAACACAACAACATTAAGCTGTTCATCAAAATCGTCTATTGCCATTAGTTTTAATAATCTAACAAATTGTACCATTAATGTTCATAATGATAAATAAAAAATTGATTATAATATTCTATTTGGTCTCATTTAATATTGGCTCCCGTCTCTAATAGCAACGGGAGTAAATGTATATTGTCTCCCGTTGCTATTGGAAACCGACTGGAGTGAGATTTTCGCTAATAGAAAATACACCGACAAACAACAGAAAATGTCACTTTCGGAAGCAGGTGTCAAAAAAATGTATTTCTCCAACGGCTGTAATTCGAAATTTTAGAAAACTTGCACAGTTTTATTTCTCACTCTATTGTACGTTATGTTAGAGTCTTTCAGGAACAATTAATAAATGAGCTTTCATGAACTGAATGAAAAAATTGTTATAATCGATTGTCACATTGCTTTTCGATTGTTGAGGAGTTTAATTATTTTCACTAAGAAAAATTTTTAAAAATGTAATCATTATTTGCCCTCCTTAATTCTTAAGAAAATAGTTTCGCATATTCAAACGTAAAATTTAAAGTAACGAATTATTAGATTCCCAAAATGTGCTCCATAAGCCTCAATAAATATTAATTGAACTTTCCAACTGTTCGCTGTAAAGCGTCTAATGTGATATTGTTTAAAACTTCGGTAATTTGAAGTTCGTTAATTGTATTTTGGACCAGGCGGCGACGTGCAATCATCTCTACATGTGTTTTTAATCTCTGATACCATTTTCCAAAATTTCCGCCGTGACTGTTTCCATCTTTGAAAAGTGTTTTCATGTACACATTAAATTATACAGTATGTATACATATAAAATTACATTGTTTTATTGAATATCAGACTGCAATAACTGTTACTATTTAAAAAATAAATGGCCCATGCAGGTTTTATTACGTCAAAACCGGATTTCAGTCTATTTCAATAAGAGCACAATATTTCAAGATTCAATAACATGGTTTTCTGTAGCAAAGTATTGAAATATTTATTGAGTTATAATGTAGACATTTGGGAGTTATGTATGAAATAATAAATCTGGTAAATGGCCGCCACGGCTTTGCTGGCACATGCGTACTCTTTTAGCAAAATTTTAAATAAAGGTGTTGCATACATGTGGCGGTATTTCGTCGATATAGCGTCTAATTTCGGCCTTCAATGCTTCAGTGGTCGCGGGCTTGTTGGCATAAACCTGTGATTTCAGATAACCCCACAGCCAAATGTCCAAAGGTGTTAAATCGCAAGAGCGTGGCGGCCAATTCTGGTCACCAAACCGAAAGAAGACACGACCAGGCAAAGACTCGTGCAAGACCGTCAATGTTTCACGGGCGGTATGGCAAATGGCACCGTCTTGCTGAAACCACATGTCGTCGAGAGCAATATCTTCCAATTGAGGCACAAGAAACTGGGTTATCATAGCACGATAACATTCGCCATACACCGTTACTACATTACTTGCCTCGTCTTCGAAGAAAAACGGCTCAATGATTCCTCGAGACCACAATGCACACCAAACTGTGACACATTTTGGATGCATTGCTTTCTCATGAATCATTCCTGGATTTTCTGAGCCCCAAATGTGGCAGTTTTGCTTATTAACGAAGCCATCGACGTGAAAATGGGCCTCATCATTGAAAATGATTTTGTCCGCAAAATCGGCATTCACTTCTTGTTGTTCAAGGATCCAATTGGTGAACTCTGTTTGCTGTGCATCGTCTGTTGGCAGAAGTTATTGAGTCAATTGGACTTTGTAGACATGAATATGCAAATCTTTAGTGAGAATACGTTGAAGAGTGGCTGTTGTAACGTCCAATTCTGGTGCACGATGACGAATCGACGTCCCTGGACTCTCGGCCACGTTCTCGCGAACTGCCGTGATGTTTTGTTCTAAACGAGCTCTACGTGCTCGTGTCGTGTGTTTCATATCACTAACCGAACCAGTACTTTCGAATTTTTTGATTATTCTTTTCACAGTAGATGAATAAGGAATATTATTTCGACCGAAATTTGGACGCACTTTACAAGTCGTGGCAATCAAACTTTCACCATTTTGATAATAATGTTTAACAATCTGGACGCGTTGTTCTATCATGTAATGCTCCATGTTTATTAACTCCCATCTGTCTCCTATGTCATAATAATGACAGCCAAACTGGTGCGCAAAAACGAGATTAACTATTACTTAATTTGTTTAAATGTCAAAGAAGGAATTCCTCAAGGAAGTCTATTAGGGCCAATATTGTTCATTATTTATATCAACGATGCGTCCTCAGTTAATCCGCAGACAGTTTCAGTTGTCAATTATGCAGATGACTGTCCATTCTTATTCCCATTAACAAAAGTCAAACACAGAACTACTAACAACATTATTTACTACAATAATATAGATTTATTGGGGTCAAAATAAAATAAAGAATGTTTAGTGCCACATCCCCAAAAAAAAAAACAACTATGCAGCTTCGGACACGTGTTTCGGAGTTTTAGTACTGTGTACTGTACTTTCCAGCTTTGTTTTAGTTCTTGTTCCTGATCTATCCCATCCTAGATCCAATTCTTTAGCTACGCTACGCTGATGAGGGGCAATAACTCCGAAACACGTGTCCGTAGCTGCATAGTTGTTTTTTTGGGGATATGGCACTAAACATTCTTTATATTATTTACTACGTTCTGCCATTGTACACTACAGAGTTCCTCAATGAACTCTGGTGGTTTTTTAAATTTTAATAGAATTTGAATGAATTGTAGAGCATCGGTTACTTTTTTATAATAATAATATAGCTTTATTTGGCATAGCTATTCATTACAAATGTTTGCATTCGAATTACTTACCTAATCCTAATTAAATTCTGTTTTATAATCTTAAAACTAAAAACTTGTTACTACATAATTACTCAAAATTTTCTTATAACTACTTAGATGTTGACAATTTCTAATTGGAACAGGTAAGTTTATATACAACTTTAATCCTTGATAAGACAAACTTCTCTGTATTGGCCCTATTAAAAGTATCTATAAGAGAATTATTTTCATTTCTTGTCTATTGGTTATCATTTCATTAACTAAATATGATGTTAGCATTTTGTTTTTTATTTTATAAATCATAATTAGTGTTCTATAAACAATTCTCTAGTTTATATTCATTAAATTTAATACATCTAACATCATTCTGATGGGTGTATACCTATTATATTTAAGAATAATTGACATAGCTCTATTTTGTACTTTTTGTAGCTGCTAAATTTGATTTTGGTTCAAGTTGACAATATTGAGGAACAAAAGTCAAATGTGGTGCAATAATTACTTTATATATTACTAACTTAGTAAACATAGAAAGTGAGTTTCCGATTCTATATAAAAACGATACTTTTTTGACATTTTGCTCATGATACAGTCTGCATGTTTTTTTAAATTTAAGTTCTCGTCAATTATCACACCTAAGTATTTCATTTCATTTACTCTAAGTTAATGTCATTAATTTTAGCTATATGATTATCACCAACATTATTTAACTTATGCCTACTTGCTATTATCATACATTTACATTTAATAACATTTCTATAGAGACTATTATCACACAGCCACTCGAAAATTACCTTTAGTTCACGATTAATTGCATATATCAAATTAAAAACGTTCTTTCCTGTAATATATAACATTAGAAGGCTGCACACATTTTTAGTTGGCATTTATCTATACATTCAATTATGTCATTTATATATAAAATAAACAAGAGAGGTCCTAGGACCGTACCTTGTGGCACTCTATATTTTGTAACCATTGCTGGTGAGGTACAATTTTTTGTACTTAACTTTTTGTGTTCTGTGTGATAGGTAACTCTGAAACCACTTCAAAGCAGTCTCACATATACTCATTTTGTCTAACTTTTTCAATATTAAACAACGATCTATAATTTCAAAAGCTCTACGAAAATCTAAAAATACTGCTACCACTATGTCACCATTATCAATAGCTTTAAGCCATGTATCACATATATTTAAAATTACCGTTTTGCACGAGTGATTTTTACGAGAACCAGATTGATTAGGCACCGTGATAGAGTTATTGTCATAATAATTTACAAGTTGTTCCTTTACCACAATTTCTAACGCTTTTTCATACCGAGGTACTGTATTTATTGGTCTATATTCTTGACCTATAATCGTATTAGAAACTTTTGGAACAGGTACAATAACTGACAGCTTCCAGTCTGTGGAAAAGATTCCACTTTCTATCGAATTATTTATAACGTCAAGAAAACGACTGCCAATAACTAAAAAAGCATCTTTTAGTATTTTTGTTGATATATCATCTTCTACACCAGCAGTATTGTTTAATAAATTTACAATTTTTTTCTATCAAGGTTGTTATTTCATTTCTTATTTCCTTAAATGAATTCCAATCTTTTTAACATTTTGTAACAGCTATCTTATATTTAGTATACCTTATTTTCATTTTATTTATTATATCACTGTTGATACATTTGTTGTTAGCATATTTCTCTGAAATACTGATTTCTATTTTTGGACACATACTATCTAGTACATTTTTTACAGTTGTTGTAAATAAATTGGCTGTGACATTGACATCTGAAACGTTGTTATTCCAATTATTGTGGTCTAGTCAATTATCGTGAAAATTTTCTATTTTATAATTTTTTAACGATCTCTTGTTAACTTTTATGATTTTATTACCATTTCTTTCACAATTAATATTAATTGTTAATTATAGTATACAATGATCACTAATTTTAGGAGTTAGTTTCACTTGATGCGAAATATTTTTGTCGTTTGTTATTATATGGTCTATTAATGTTGAACTATGTTGTGTAATTCTTGTAGGCTTTTTTTACTAGTTAGCATAGTCCATTTTGATATATTAGGTTTCTACATTTGTTCGCATGAAAACTGTCTTTAGATAAATCAAAATTGAAATCGCCAACAATGATCAATGTGCCGTTGTAATTTATATTATTATCCAGATAATTGTCAAAAGCCTCCAGAAATAAATGATCATTTATTTGGCTTAAAATAATCTCTAATCTTTGGGATTTATATTGTAACTTTGAATTATTATGTTATTCCTCATTACATTATTTTTTGTCAAAGTTAATCGTAGTGTTTCGAAAAATCAAAAACCAGTTTGTACTATGGAAATATGTTCTATTGATTTTTATTTATTACTTCTTTATATGAAATGTTACATAAAAACCAAGGTTTAACTAGTACTTCGTCTAGAGTTTGGCGAGAATTATAGAAGAAGTATATCGTAATAATACTTTGTCGTGGATTCATCGTTGGCGGAGGCATGATTTTGTTTCAACGAGTTATTTATATTTAAACCGTCAACTTTTATTTGGGAACCCTGTACTCAATTTTCGTTGGTTAAACTTATTTTAAACGTTCTGTGTTAAAAAACAGGGCTTCAACCAAAGTTCATTTTTTTATTTACCTGGCTATACTATAGCCACATTTGTAAAAGTTGTTTTGTAATTGCTATCTATTAGTACAATATATGCGCAAATAATACCGCGATTAAATTTTAAAAAAATGTGCCACTCGATATTAAAAAGAAAGAATCTCAATCTATCAGAACAAAACTCCCAGGACACTGGTGAAGAGGGATTAACAAAATGTCAACGCTAAAATATGGGGAGATTGATGTTGAATAATTCTGTATCATAGTTCTACATAAACCTTTCCCTTTTCCAGTGAAAAATTGACGTACATTTTTAACACAGTTTTATAAGTTTAGTGTAGAGATAGTACAACACGCGATGACTCTGCGCACCGCGTCGAGGTAAATTCGAAATTTGATGCATTGTCTTCGTCGACACAAATTTCGTTTTTAAATACAAAAACATTGTTTGCTCGTATACAGCATGTTTCAGTTAAAATTTCCCAGTCAACTGGGAAACTAAAATTGATATTAAATTTTTATATTTAATTTGTTTGATTTCCGGGTGTACTCAAACGACGTTTGTGACGCCCCCTTCTGCTCTCCACACGAGCAGAAGTGTCACTTTGACGCCCAACACTACGGCGGTGCTCACGGTACGGATATCTCGGGCGCCAGTTTCTGTTTAGTGTGCAGAAACACCACTTTACTCTATCGGCGGGACGATAGAGGCCGGGCAACTACAGTGAAGAAACGGATAAGCTAAGGGTCGGGAAAAGTTAACTTACACACTACAATTAGTGAACAGACTCTCATCAATATATTTACATTTATTCTACACACTAATTATTATTTACACTATATATATATATATATATACATCTTAGTAAGTAGCCTACAGCTAACGGTTCTTACACTACTAGGTTATATACTACAAAAGGTCTTAATTACAGGCGGGCGGGGACAGTAAGCGGGCGTACATGCGATAAAACGATGACAAACGGTGTGACACGGTAATACGTTGATTAAGCATTGAAAAATGTGACCAACAATAATGAATCGGCCATAAGCAGACGACGGACGGATACCAGGGAGGGGAAGCAAGCGTTAATACAAGCACACTATGATTACGACTATGACTTACTATGGCTTTTATTTACTATTTACAAATTTGTTACATGCCTCTATGGTTCAAAATCAAAACCAGCAAACATTTCACAGATGGTCCAAAGATACTTTTTGAAGCTATCAGAACATCACGGTACCTAAATCAAAATTTATTGCAAGTTATCAAGCCAGTAATGGAGCGAAATGCTTTCTTTGCTCATCCCGAAAATTTGATTCTTGCAATGACAGTGGATGAAAGAAGAACTATCAGAGAACTGGGACTACGCAGACTACTGAAAGTTCGATCACTTTACAAGGGAAAGACCATTCGAAATTTCACCACGCCAAAACTAAACTTTGAAGCAACAGACTACGTCGATATGATTTGATGGGATAGTTTGAAAATCTCTCCTCCTCCACTACTAAGGAAAATCAAGGATAAGGACATCATAAAAATGATAAAGACAGACACATCGCCGCAACCAGATTTCCAAAGTTTCCCTTGTCATACCCAGGCGGTTGAACGGTGTGTCAAACTTGTGACTGAAGTATCTCAAAAAGTGTGTGGCGCTGACGCAAGAGACGGATTAATACGAACTACCCTCCTATCACGAACTATTATGCCCGAATTTTCCCAAAAATCAAACTTTAAAGTGATTGATTAATGATTATTGAATAAAGAAGTTGAAAATAAAGATATGTTTATCATTTATATAGACTGAACATAAAATAGATAAGCTACGAAATACAGTCGTTTTTAGAAAAAATCCAGTTTTTTGAGCATTTTGAGCAAACACTAAAATATTTTCAATTTAAGGGTTTTAATTTTTTTTCGTATTCCCTATACCCCAAACTTCACATTAGGACCTATAGCGCTTAGTTAGTATTGAGTTTAGCAATTATAAAAAAAATAATTAAAAAAAACGAAATTTCGAAATTTTTTAAAACTTTGAGCGCCATGCGCGAACGGAAGTTATTTTTTTATTTGAATATTTTTTTTTCATTTTGCTTAGCTAGGCAATATGCAACTTTTTTGAGGTATAGCGATAGAAAAAAAAATAAAGTGTTTTTTCGGCCCACTCTACTGTACATACATAAGATGCTTTGATTTTTAACGGAAAGCCGACACATATTTCTGTCATATTTTAATTAATGTCGACAAATTATTGACAGCTATATTAGGAAACCATTAAAGCGTTTGGGCTTTTAAATAAAATATATTCTTTAGCGTATTACAGCCTTCAAAGTTGTTAAACCGATCTTTCATCTTGTTAATAACTACATACGCTACACCAGTTTGTAATTAGTAAGATCATGGGCGGGTGTTAGAAGGGCTTTATTTAAATTATGCCTAAATAAAATTTGTAATAAAATAATGATAAACGAAGCTGTGCTTGTAATGTTAGTAAAATTTATAATTTAAGTGGTTTCTTATATGCGTTTTGCTACCCGATTAAAATAAATATCTTCTTTTTCCTTATTTATTAATTGTCTTGAATGTGAATATAGTTCGAACTCCACAATAAATTATAGGGCCTTATTTTTTTAACTCAATATTACATCGACGACCAGGGACGTGATTAACAAAATATATTAAGATGAATATTTTTTTAAATATCCCTGGTGTGAGAGTGGCATAACAACAAATCTAGAGGATTAATCGATGCATTTAAAACTTCTCCTTTGCTTACATATTCTTATGTGGTTTTAAAATATTTGCTCAAAGAAAGACTAAATGTAATAATTTTGGTTTACATTGAATAAACAGTGTACAGATTAACCCAGTTACTGTAAATAAAATGAGCTATAAGTAAAATCCAAAAAAAGAAAAACAGGAAAAATAAAATTTTTTTGCTAATTATTATTTACTAACTTTTACAAATCTTATCACAGATAAGTATACCATAATATATCTTTTTAAACAATTATTTTCCCGGCTATTTGCCAAAATGCTGAAACTTGGATTACAAAAAAGATAATATGCACATTATGTTCAGTACAACTGACTCAATAATGTTATTGTTTACCTTGTGTTTTATTTATTTTTGGTTTTACTAGACAGAATAGTTGAAATTAAAAATAACATTATTGAGTCAGTTGTACTGAACATAATGTGCATATTATCTTTTTTGTAATCCAAGTTTCAGCGTTTTGGCAAATAGCCGGGAAAATAATTGTTTAAAAAGATATATGTTATACTTATCTGTGATAAGATTTGTAAAAGTTAGTAAATAATAATTAGCAAAAAAATTTACAGTTAATATTATTTTTCATTCCACTCTGTGTTTTAACTTTTACCAAGAAGAGGAACTTAATTTGCTTTTAAATTATAAAATTTTTATTTATAAATATTAAATATGCACCTAATATTTTTGTCCTATCTGTTTCTCCAAAAGAAGTAGCGAACAATCAATTTCAACCACAAATCAGTTTTAAATAAAATTTTTAGAATCGTAGATAATTACACAGGTAATTTTACTAACACAGAATGTATGCAAATATTATATAACAGAAGTGTTAAATCATACTTTGACTTGGTTACACTTGTGTCGTGGCCGTGGCGATATTAACGTTTTGGAAGCACACAAAAACAGTTTTAAATGCTTGATTCATACTGAAGTTGGAAAAGGCAAACCATGTAAATTTATTTTTTTAGATATTTCTTGTAATCTGATAAGAATTCAATTTCGTGCTGCTGTTTTAATATGCCTAAAGGTCGTACGCTTCAAAGATTCAACAATTGAGCGACTTTAACAGAGGTCGAATTGTTGATGACGAGGGCTGGTATTTCCCTAAGGAAAGTTCCAAGACAAATGACGCGAAAGGTACATAGTCCATTGAAAATCGTAGTGAGCCGACAAATTATTAAATAATTTTTGTTAGAAATGTTTTTTTTGTTGAAAGGTTTATACAAAAAAAAGTTTATATCAAATGGAAAACTGCAGCAAGTTTTGTGAACCTACATATATGGACCAAGAGCATGTGATCGATTCGTTCTTTAAATGAGTTGAGATGTGATCAGGTTGTTATGATTAATGTTATTAAACTTAAATAATATAATCATTCATTTTTTATTTTTCCAAAACAACTCATAAAAGTCCATAATGAAATATTTAGAAATTGTTTTTCCTTTTTCATGACCACCAGAATATTTAGTCGGATATAGTGGGAGGGAATGATATATATTCAACATGAAAACGCAAGTTACTTTATATAGGTTTGATTTTATTTATGACGCTACTACTGGATCGAAAAACAAGCTCACTTGACCTCATCAGTTCCAGGGTCGATCCCCGTCCATAGAATTATAGAATATTTTAACCTGTTAGAGTCTTGTTCTTGTGTTACCTTATTTTTATTTTATTTTGTATCAAAAATCCCCGTTCTCTACTGCCCAGTATGTACACGATATTTGGTCCATTGTCTTTCACTGTGTAACTCTTTCCCACAAGGTCTGTTAGGATACAGGTAGTTGTATTATCTGTTGTGTTTCATTTTGATTTAAAAATACTTGTTTACATTTATAATACATTTTTTTGTACACAATATTGGAAAATATTTAATTAGAAAGCCTGCTTTGGGTGTGTGCATAATGCATACAAATGCAAAGTGATACATGCAACAGAAAGAGACTTATACATCGCCGTTGCCTTTTTGTGCATTGTGTTTGCAAAATTCCCTTTCTACCCTCAGTTTCTTGCAGATAGGTTAACAATTACTGTACGTCATTCGCCGTACTCGCGGTGCGTGTCTGATATAGCCAATACTATTACTCCTCTGTAGGTCCTAAAACAAGTACCTAATACTCTGTTATCAAATTAAATATGAGCAGATGCCATTTTGGGATTAGTCGCGGCCCACGAGCGTTAATTCTGTTCCAGTACTGGGTGAAGTATGAATCCAATAGCACATCCATGTCATCAATGATATTTGCATATATTGCAGTATGCTTGCACAAGCATTTGAATCAAAATAACGTAAAATAATTGTTATCCTATCTACAATAAAATGAATGTAGAAAAAGAAAGAGTATGACGAAACGTGCCCTCTCTACTTTACGAGCACAAGATACAAAAAAGGCAACATGATGTATAAATCTCTTTCTGTCGCATACATGACTTTGCTACTTTTAACCTTTATGCACACACTTAAAGTAAGCTTTCTAATACTGTATATTTAATGTACAGTACGGTAGACTAATCAAAACCTACGACTTGCGTCTGCTTAGACTTGGCGAAGGCATTGATACGGTGTTCCATAGGGACTTCTTAATAAACTTGAAGAAACTGGTTTTAGGGATGTCGTATTGAATCTGTTTAAAATTTACTTGAAAAAATAAAAACAGTATGTAAAAATTTGAGAATGCATTAGTGATTACACATTTGGTGAGTACGGTGTACTGCAAGGCACAGTACTTGAACCTATATCATTTACCATTTTCGTATAAGATATACTTACCATAAATACGTATTGAATAATTTTTCACCAAATTTATTTCCTAATTCGGGTCCCTACAACTTTACAATTAGAATAAGCCTGGCCAGGCGATGGTAGATTCAGGGTCGGGCGCAATACCAATGCCATCGCGCGCTTGTTTACGATGACGATGACACGACACACTTCAGTTGTTATCTGTCGGTCGATGCATAGAGTACTAATAAATAATAATGTTGAGCGTAAAGAGTAGAAAACGACCGTACGCTGATAAAGTGAATAAATTTATTGGTGAATTTCCGGATTTATTCTATGATGGATGTAAAATAATTTGTAAAGTTTGTGATCAAGACTTAATGTGCTGGAATAAATACTGCTGCAAAATTCATGTCAATAGTAACCGGCATAAAAATAAAAAAAATGGCGTGTCTTCTTTGGAACCTCAGTTTAGGTTTGATTTACTGTTAATGCTGATTGCCTGCGCATATTGGATAAACCAGCATTTCGGGAGTTCTGGAATAAATACAATCCCCAGGTGAATTTACCAAGTCGTTCATCGTTACGTAGATACGTACCAAGTGTTCGTGAAGACATTGTAAATAGGATTAAATGTGCATTAAAAAATACACGGCTGTGGTAATGTGTTGACGAGACTACAGATTGTAAAAGAAATTCTATTTTAAATGTTATAGTACGTGTACTCGACCCTGTTAAACCAACATTTCCACATTTACTAGCTAGCAAAAGACTAACTGCGTGTACTGGCGAAACAATTACGAGGGTGATGTTGGAGACTTTCGGAAAATTTGAACTGTCAACAAGTCAAGTGTTGATGTTTGTGACCGACTGTGCTGCGACAATGCGTTTGGTGGGCCGTTTTCTTCAAAGAGACGATTGTAGGTTTTTACATGTTACGTGTAAAGCGTATGCGTTCCATCTTGTAGCAGAAATGATTCGAAAATGTTTTCCAGAGGTAGATGCAATAATAGCAAATACAAAAAAAGTATTTCTCAAATCTCTTAAAGGACTTCGATCATTTCACACACTGTGTCCTGGTATTCCGGAACCACCAGAGCCGATTCTTACACGTCGGGGAACGTGGTTGAAGGCAGCTTTTTATTATGCTGAATATTTTCAACAAATAAAAGCTGTGACACTACAGTTCAACCCTAATGAGGCTGTAGCTATTAAGGAAAGCCAGACAAGCTTTCAAGATGTTTCCCTTGAAACAGATTTAAAAACTATTTATAGCAATTATAGAGGACTACACGACGCAATAGAAAAATTGCAAAATACTTCGTTGTCGTTAGTGGAATCGCTGCAAATAGTGGACGACGTAAATACACAGCTACAGACTATAAATGACGCAAAAAATAAGCCCGTTATTGAAAAATTCGAGAGTGTATTACGGAAAGATCCTGATTTTACCAAATTAAGACAAATTTGTGATGGTGCATCTACAGCTGCGTTAAGTGAGTTCACAGAGTGTTTTACTTATGCCTGTATTACTTCCGTAGATGTCGAACGATCTTTTTCAAAATACAAACATATTTTTTCACCACAGTGAACATCGCTTACTGAGACAACTGTAGAAACATATCTGATGCTACACAGTTATTATAGAAGTGTTCCAGTTTGTGATAACGACAACCAAGCTACTTCATAAATCTGCTTAAGAAGGTTAGTTTTGTACATATTTTTATAAACTGTACCAGTATTAATAAAATGTATTACCATTTATTTTATTCATTTATTTATTATTAGTTATCACTTAGATATACAATGTACATGTGTGAACGTCATTTAACAGTTTAATAATAATGTGCAGCACTAAGCTTACAAAATATAAGGAAATACATAAAAAAGAATTTAAAGCGAACGAAATAGTACAAAAACATAGATCGCAATATATAAAATATTTTTGTTTTTATTATTGTACTTATTCAAGTATTATGATATGATGCATACCCAGTACGTCTCTGTAGGATTAATGACCTTGGCCAGGCTTAGTAATAAATAAATATATAATTACATTTGATTAAAAAACAGTAAAAATGATTTATAGGCACAGAGCTCTAAACGGCGACCTAATATATTATAAAACAGTGTAAAGTTTGACGTTGTTCTGGTGAAATCGAAAATGATAAGAAAAATTTTTGACATTCAACTTAATACAAGAGTCCTGAATTTTATTTGATTAAGAAAGTACATAAAGAAAAAAGGGTGAACCAAGTTTCAGAACAATTTTAACATGTCTAATGCACGTCACTGTATAAGCTTTTATTTCCATCTCAAACAAATGTAAACCTATTTAGTTATATCTACCAAAATTTGTCACGTTTTATCCAATTTATTTTCCACTAGAATTTGTTTTAAAATAAAACAGTCAAGTGTGAGAAAAGAAATGTTCTTGAAATGTTAAATCAAACTTAGATTTGGTATATGATATACTATTCGTTACACTCGCTCTATAGACTCATAAATATTGTTTATTGAAATACATCAAAGTAAAAACTTTATTTTAAATTAAACACGTTTCATTCGTACCCTCTCAAATGTACATATTTATTAAACTGTTTATTTTAAATTGATATTTTTTTAGTTCTGACTACTGTACTAACTCATTAGATAAGTTAAATAAGTTTCACTTAAGAAACGTACCAAAATATGAAATCGTTTGATTCTAAAATAAATTAAACGTTAGTATTCAGTGCCATTGGGGGATATAAAGTTTAGAATGAAAAAAGTTAAACATTGGTTTGAAAATGCTATGCTACAGCAAGAAAGGCACCTGTAATATATTATGAAAAGGGATTTTTTTTTAATTACAATTATTTAAAGTGCGTATTGATTTAGTAGTAGTAGTGGTTGGGGGAATCTGGCAAGTAGGTTACAAACGGGCCCTTTTTACCAACCGCCTATCGCCTCTTTAACTATATTCCAAACCTCATCAACCTTCTGATGAGGGTCAGGATGTCGTTTCATGAATGGGAGATCACCTCTTCGTTCAGAAGCGCCTCGGCGCCGAAATATTTCGAACGCCTCACAACACACCGCGCCAAGAAATGGTAGGACGTTTCTTCATCTTTTTTCTTTGGACATGTAGAATAAACACCCAAAAGTGACAGAAATGACAGGTGTCTTTTAAGTTTGTAATGTCCTGTCAAAACTCCGATTAGATGATTCAGAGTTTTTCGACCAGACAGACCATAATTTTTCGGGCGAAGCGGGGACGGTCTGAGCTTAAAACTAAGACATTAACAACTAATACAATACCTAAGAAAACATTTTAAATTGTATAATAACACCGAAAACGAGAAATCAACGACGTATGCAAAATTATGCGCCGTTGATATACAAACTTTAAAATAATGCAAAAAGAATATATAAAATTGTGTAAATTTGTGTATAATAATTTTAAATTTTGACGAGACTAACAAGCCTAACTGCTTTTAATGCCCGAAATAGGTTCAGAGCGGAAATAGTGCTCCTTGGTTTTAAGTCTATCTAGTTTATTTGTCCTCTCGTTCCCTGGACCCCAGTATGATCCGTAACCTACACAAGTCTTATATATTTGTATCTGGCAAGCTCTTCCAAAGCGTATCCACTTTTCTGAACTCGGGCTGACCTTGGAGAGCAAATTGCTTTCAGAGCCGCGTGATTGTCGGAATATATGTATATTAATTGTCCCTTGCCATTTATTACCTCTTCCTTATATACAACGGCTATAATGGCAAATACATCTACCTAAAAAATCGTGGTGTACGACCATATAGAAGAGTTTTATTACACTCCTCTGCCCTCCAGGTATATTCCTGCTTCCGAGGACAGTCCGTCGGCTACACAAGAATCATCTATGTAGCACATCATAAAGCCCGGAAGGAGCTTGTTTCCTTTTCCTTACGTTGTTCTTTTTTCGAAAGAGTGAGAGTATATGTTCTCTCTAACCTCAACTAGTCTTTCGCTTCCATTACTTTGTAGTTGAAAATGGGAATTTCCCTCTCAGCCAGTTCAATGATAGCTGCATGATCCTCAATTCTACCTCCTTCACACAAACGTGGCACTTTTATGTGCTCTATGTGAAGCCACACGTAATGCGGACAACGTCTACAGCTGCTTTTGAAATTTTGCGAGGCCTACCTCGAGAATAAAGATGACGCCTATGGCAGCCAGACTCGGGAAGCTAACGAAGTGGAGGTAGAACTGAGGGTCATGCAGTAACCACTGAACTGACGGGAAGAGATATTCCCCATCTCCGCTTTCAAAAGGAGGGAAACGACAGACTAGTTGAGGTTAGAGAGAAAGAGTGACAGTTCACTCTTCCACAAAGAGAAGAGCGGAAGGAAGAAACAGGGTCAATCCTCTATATCCTCGAGAATAGCGGCGACAAGCCCCTCAAAACTTCAAGGGCAACTGTAGGCGTTGTCCTCATTGCATATTGACACAGAGGGTATGTAAAAATGCTTAACAGCTAGTATATGGAAATGTTGTCACGACACGCACGAACACAACCTAGTCTGCTACATGTTATCCGCCACCTCGTCGGCGGATATGTCCGTTTTTTATATCAAAGAAGGAACATGGTGCAACATCGAGTTTTAACTAGTTAAATCTAGTTTTGACTGAATTTGGGCTCTAACGGTAACATTGAAACATAAATCGGTTTTTACTTGTACAAAAAATATCTTTTCGATGAACTCGTAAAGATCTAAAATTGGCAAATATATTTTGATTAGAACTCGACCTTCACTTAATTTTTACTTTTTTTTTGCAAGTATGAATCTCGAATGTATAGAAATAGGAGAGCAGAATGCCCGAAATTGGCAAGTGGAGTAAAGTAATGGTAATTATTTATTTATTTATTTATTTTTTATTATGGCGGAAAGAGGTGGGTCAAGAAAATCGAAATCTTTGCGTGTAATTCAGATAGTTAGTTACTAAAAGCCAATTATAAATGACACATTTTTTTTAATTGGAAATATACATAAATCTCCACAGAAAGTTATTTTTAAATATTAAGGTGTATATAATCCAATAAATTTGGAGCGATTATGAATTAAGAGTTTTTAATAGTTCAATTAAAACAAATTGCTGAGATCAATACAGTAGATTAAATTCTGTGCTACCTCTGTCTACCTGTTAATTTCACAGTAAAACGCTTTCAGGTTTTGAATCGATTTACTAGAAACCACTACTCGTGTATTGTTATGCCGGCAATTATTTCACTCGTGCAACCAGCACCAACAATTATATTTATAATGTTAAAAATAAATTATTTATTTTAATTTGTTATTTTCATTGTCTGCATAAAATATCAATATGGGCATTTACGAGTATCGTAAATAATCCAAACACATAAAGAATACACCACATAAATCAGACAACCCCCAAACCAAAGCCGGAGCTACACGGACGGGGGTTACACGGTTGAAAAAATGCGGACACACAACCAATCCCTTCGACTTTGTCAGAGTCGAAACCGGGATTTGAACCCGGGAGTCGATTGACAGTAAACTAGCTACGTTTGTCAGTCAACGCTCGGGCCACTGCGTTAACGAGCTCGATAGCTCGAACAAAACGTATTATAATAAATTTAAATTGAAATTCCTTCAATTTAAACTGATTCCTGCTTTAGTAGCTTTATATCTTAATCAAGAAGATTCAGATCTACCGCATAACAATCTTTGGCATCAACAAGTTAGTGTTGCTCCTCATTATGCTGCCAACGTCCGTCAATCCTTGGACCAAACTTTCTCAAATAAATGAATTGGTAGGAGAGAATGGCTTGCAAGTTCACCAGATCCAACCCCACTCAATTTTTTCTTATGGGGCTACTCTAAGAATAAAGTCTACAAGTATAGGCCTAACAACATGTTGAATTCTGCAACAAATTCATCTTATTGCGGCAGATGTAATTGCCAACATTAAGGAAGTGTTTATTTTTTTCATTTTAGATACTGCCAACCAGTTATTGGGGCACATTTCGAACATTTAATTTGTTTGGTTATACTGTAAGCTTTTAATCTAATTAAAGCTGCTCTTTTAATTTTTATTGTAATTATCTCTAAATTTTTCTTACATAAGTACCTAAAATGTTTACACTACTACACTTGAAAAGAATGCTCTATGAAATGATGCCATCAAAAATAAAGGATAATTCAAAATGATTCATCCTATTTCAAATTAACATAATTTCCTACCTACCAACTATGTATTAAGTTGGCATACAGTACATGTATTAGTAAATCTTCGAGTTTAAGAAGGTCGCTGCGAAATGGCACCACTGTGGCTACTACTCTACGCCCAAAAGTTTGTGAAACAATGCAAGATGGCACGCTGCATCATTGAAATTTGAATGTTCGCCTTTCCTTCATAGAAGTGTTCTCTTGACGTTGCATGAGTCGTAGTAGAGCTCTTGTTTTAAGTCTCTACGGCCCCCTAGATCACTAGATCTTATTCCGAGCGACGTTCTGGGGGATGCGTTCATGAATAACTCGTCTGACCTTGCATTTGACAAATATGGCTAAAAAAATCAAGACGTGTCAAAAAGCTACATTTTAAAACACCGTTCGACGCATTTCTTGCGTTTTTTTTTTCAAAAATTTTGTGTGAGAATTTTATCAAAATTATACTTTACTTTATGAACAGTCTATATACGTAAGAGATTTCTTGTAAATAGTTTATAGTGTTTTGAAATATTACAGCTTTACCCCAAACCTCATAGATCTAGGAGGTGCATTTTGTACGAAAAATATGAAATTCTTAAGTTATTCTTTTTGGTATATATAATATAATAAGTTACTGTTTGTGATATTTTCAAACGTCCTGTATATTAATTATGATTGATAACCTGAGTGAAATAAACTTATTTCTAAAAGTAAATGACAATTTATTAAGTACTAAAAAAAATATATGCTTGGGTTTTGCATCGCGCAAAACTATGGATAAAATTTTCTCTGCTATATTTTAAACTTGCCCAAAACAACTCATTGTATTTTTCTTAGTACATACATTTCCTCTTAAGAAGACAAGCATCTAAAGAAGAGGAATTCATAGTAAACCCCACGGATATCCTCCATTGCTCCTAAGAAAACGCTTTTAGGCCTAAAGGAAATCGCTCAACTAACTGACGGAGTAGATGGAGACAGAAACAAAGTAGCTACACTAATATTATTTAGAAACCTTTTCCATTTGAATTTCAGCAACTTCTAAAATATAAATATACACAGTTGTAACACACGACAAAATGTATTTAAATATAATAATTTATCATTTTACTTATTTGAGGGTGTCAACTAAGCATATTATAATCGGACAAAAGTTTTTATTAAGCACCGGAAAAAGTGAAAACAAAACTGTTATTAATTTAACATCCTGAACTCGAATATAAAAAAAGGTAAGCATGATAACATTCGTTAGGGCTCTTTTTATATAGTGAGGATTTTATTGGCCATTTATGGTATATAACCATTAACACAGCTTGGCCAAGCAATGGTAGATTCAGGGTCCGGCGCAATTCCAATGCCATCGCGCGCTTGTTTACGATGACGATGACACGACACACTTCAGTAGTTACCTGTCGGTCGATGCATAGAGTACTAATAAATAATAAATAATGTTGAGCGTGAAGAATAGAAAACGACCGTACGCTGATAAAGTGAATAAATTTATCGGTGAATTTCCGGATTTATTCTATGATGGATGTAAAATAATTTGTAAAGTTTGTGATCAAGACTTAATGTGCTGGAATAAATACGGCTGCAAAATTCATGTCAATAGTAACCAGCATAAAAATAAAAAAAATTGCGTATCTTCTTTGGAACCTCAGTTTATGTTTGATTTACTGTTAATGCTGATTGCCTGAGATGTTCCCCTGTGCATATTGGATAAACCAGCATTTCGGGAGTTCTGGAATAAATACAATCCCCAGGTGAATTTACCAAGTCGTTCATCGTTATGTAGATATGTACCAAGTGTTCGTGAATACATTGTAAATAGGATTAAATGTGCATTAAAAAATACACGGCTGTGGTTATGTGTTGACGAGACGACATATTGTATAAAAAATTCTATTTTAAATGTTATAGTACGTGTACTCGACCCTGTTAAACCAACATTTCCACTTTTACTAGCTAGCAAAAGAATAACTGCGTGTACTGGCGAAACAATTACGCGGGTGGTGTTGGAGACTTTCGGAAAATTTGAATTGTCAATAAGTCAAATGTTGATGTTTGTGACCGACGGTGCTGCGGCAATGCGTTTGGTGGGCCGTTTTCTTCAAAGAGACGATTGTAGGTTTTTACATGTTACGTGTAAAGTGCATGCGTTCCATCTTGTAGCAGAAACGATTCGAAAATGTTTTCCAGAGGTAGATGCATTAATAGCAAATACAAAAAAAGTATTTCTCAAATCTCCTAAACGGCTTCGAGCATTTCACACACTGTGTCCCGGCATTCTGGAACCACCAGAGCCGATTCTTACACGTCGGGGAACGTGATTGAAGGCAGCTTTTTATTATGCTGAATATTTTCAACAAATAAAAGCTGTGACACTACAGTTCAACCCTACCGAGGCTGCAGTTATTAAGGAAAGCCAGACAAGCTTTCAAGATATTTCCCTTGAAGCAGATTTAAAAACTATTTATAACAATTATAGAGGAATACACAACGCAATAAAAAAATTGCAAAATACTTTGTTGTCGTTAGTGGAATCGCTGCAAATAGTGGACGACGTAAATACACAGCTACAGACTATAAATGACGCAAAAAAATTAGCCCGTTATTGAAGAGAGATGTAGTGGGCTCTCTTTTACGGAACCATCTCCGGACCTTCTTCATAAGGTTGAGGAGGTTTGAAGAGCGAGCAGATAGAGTGAATTGTTCAAGAGAGGTTAGGGGTGGTGAAAAGGCTGGCGGCGAGATTCGTTCGAACTCTTCCGAGGTGATAGGGAGAATTCTTTAGTCTAAAAACTCCATTACATTACACTTCTGAGAGTTTTAGAATTTTCGTAGTCTTCCCCTTTCTCTCCATCCACTCTTTAGACTAATTATTTTCTTGATCTCACTTTGCAGTAATTTCCTATTTTTTTCTTATAATCATCCACTATCAACCCATGTACACTCTGAACTCTACTAGAAAGTAATGTGATCTAAAATTAGCATTAAATTAACTTACAAACGTGAATAAATTTATGCTTAATTGAATTGTGCCTATATATACTAATATTTGGATAAAAATGAACCAAACATTGCTCTTTATTTGTTTTCTCACTTTACTCTGTCATCTCTTGTACCGCTTACCCCTAATTAGTGTGTTTAATTTAATGGAATCATAATTCATTCAGAACGTTTTGTACTTAATTCTAAACAGACATTTTTGTGAATGTTACGACTAACTACGACAACGAAAAAATGAATATTTAACAGTCGCTAACACAATTAACTTGATTGTCAGAGCATATGTTTATATTTTGTGTTAAAAAAGGAAAATGAAAAGGACGAATCCATGAATTTTCGTTCTTAATTATGCGCTATCATGAAACTTTTCAGCGTTACATAAATACAAGTTTTACAAAAAAGCTTGTTTTGAATTCTTCTACTTAAATTTGCCTCGACAGTCGTTTATCTTATAAGGCATGTTTGCTTTAAAGACTTCTTTTAGAATTCTAAATCTAACAAATTTATTATACTGAACCCTTTGTATAAAGAAATCAGATTAATTTTAACTAATTTCAAAATTAACATTTAATATTTGAATTTATTTCTGAAATAAAGATAATTTCCTTAGAAACCCTTACAATATTTTGCATTCCGATAGGTTTCGGTTAATATTAACTTTTTAATTGAATAAAGATATTATGCATTTCAAAAAATCTGACATATTATTGTTTTGTATTTATGCATTTCTAGGAAAAATTGATAACATAATTATTGGGTATTACACAAGCATTCTTTCAAACCTAACATGATAATAATAATAAATACCTATATTTTTTTATATACTATCATTCTTATCTGTAAGTGCTAGTATAAAAGTTTTAGGTACATAATAAATCAAAAACAACACATATATTTTATCATAGAAACGATTAAAACAACTACTCAGTTCAGGAATAATTAAATAACAGTGTTCTTAGTATTAGAAGCAAAAAAATATTGATATTGAAAGAATATTAACTCACCAAAAGAGGAAAATTTTTACACCTAAGAAATTATTTCTTCAAATTACAATCAAAAACGAAAATCCCTAATCTAATATACCGGGTGTCACGAATTGCGCTCGCCCCGATATCTCCTAAAATATTTGGAATAGAAAATTGAAATTTCGAGGGCTTATTATACGACTAAATTGCCATCTTTTCAATAAAAAATCAAGTTTGGTGCACATCCGGTTTGACCGGAAATGCCCACAACTTTCGATTTTTAAATGAAACACCCTATATATTTTTACTTTTTTGGAATCTAGAGGAAATTTTGAATACAATACATCCATTTTGGTCACTTTTTGATAAACATTAAAAATTTTATTAAAAAATCTATTTCTGAATCCAGAGTGCTGTGGTGCCCAAAATATATTTTAGTTTGTGTGCTACGTTACTATAAAAATAAAAAGAGCAATATGATTGCATTACTTAATTGTCTAGAGGCGTTTAAAATTTTTAAATGTGATTTTTACCCACTAACTCGGTTTTTTTAAATGGGAAGTTAATCGTCCACCAACATTTTTAAATACCCCATTTTCATACGAATCTAATGATACCAAAATTTTGAAAATCCGCTCAGAAATATTTGAGATTTCAGCCAAAATACAATGCAACAAAGCTTTTAGAAACATGCGGCTAATAGATTAGTGGGTTTTGGAAACTAAAATGACACATTTCTGTTTAAAATCTGGTAACCTAATAACATTGGAAAAATCATAGTAGCCATTGAATGTAATAAATATATATAATTTTGGGCACCACAGCACTCTGGATTCAGAAATAGATTTTTTAATAAAATTTTTAATGTTTATCAAAAAGTGACCAAAATGGATGTATTGTATTCAAAATTTCCTCTAGATTCCAAAAATGTAAAAATATATAGGGTGTTTCATTTAAAAATCGAAAGTTGTGGGCATTTCCGGTCAAACCGGATGTGCACCAAACTTAATTTTTTATTGAAAAGATGGCATTTTAGTCGTATAATAAGCCCTCGAAATTTCAATTTTCTATTCCAAATATTTTAGGTGATATCGGGGCGAGCACAATTCGTGACTCACCCGGTATATCTACTTTCATTCATCCTGAACTCATCAGGGGGTGGTCCGCGAACAAATTATTCATATAAATATTTTAATTATATAGTTCAAAATATTAACATCTGTCATATTTATTTTGAAATTTTAAATTAAAAGACAATATCTAGATTAATTACACAGACCGACAAAATTTAACCGACCTTCTAAATTAGAAACCAGAATATACTTTTCTAAAGGTTTTTGACGCGCTGAATCTGAATCATCATTAATTTATGAGTTTATTTTTACTATAAGGTGGAAATTTAGGTGTTTGTAATTTGATTCTTCTGTCTTTTGAAGTCTTCACCTGATGCTACTTTCCCAATTTAATTTCCCAATACCCACTAATATACCAAACTTACAAATACAGTTGGCATTTCGATCCGCAAATCATGGGCGGTACCAGGTAGAGAAGTACTCAAGTACGTAACCGAGACTTGTTTACTATTTTAATCTACTGTTATGCGTCGAGGTGTCAATAACGTAATTTATTTCTGTCCAATGTATTGTTGATAATTTTATTTTTGTATTTTATTCTTGATATTAATTTAAAAATAAAGTATGTCAGACCTGCCCAAGGGTAAAGAACGGACAAAGGGAATGAATTTATCAGTGAATTCCCATATTTATTCCACAATGGTGCTATTATAATTTGTAAGGTGTGCGAGACTGACCTGATGTGCTGGGATAAACGTGATTGTAAACGTCAAGTTAATTCTGTGCAACATAAAACTAAAAAAAAATGGCGTGCCTTCGACAACACAGTTTATGTTCGATTTACTCTTAATGCTGATTGCCTGTGACGTTCCGCTGCACATACCCGATAAACAATCATTTCAGTGGTTCTGGAATAAATACAATCCCAAGGTGACGTTACCAAGTCACACAACGTTACATAACTATGTACCAACTGTCTGCGAAGACATTGTAAATAAGATCAAATGTGTACTAAAGAATACACGGCTGTGGTTATGTGTTGACAAGACGACAGATTGTAAAAAAAATCTGTTTTAAATGTTATAGTACGTGTACTGGACCCTCTTAAACCAAAATTTCCACTGTTACTAGCTAGCAAAACACCAGCTGAGTGTACTGGCCAAATAATTACGCGGGTGGTGCTGAAGACATTAGAAAAATTAGACCTGTCAAAAAAGTCAAGTGTTGATGTTTGTGACCGATGGTGCCGCCACAATGCGTTTAGTAGGCCGTTCTCTTCAAGAACACGGTTGTGGGTTAGCACATGTTACGTGCAAGTGCACCTTGTAGCAGGATCTATTCGACAAGGTTTTCCAGAGGTAGATGTATTAATAGCAAATACTAAAAAAGTGTTTCTTAAATCTCCTAAACGTCTTCGCACATTTCATAGCAAGTGTCCCGGTATTCCCGAACCACTATAACCGATTCTTACACGTTGGGGAACATGGTTGGAGGCAGCATTTTATTATGCTGAATATTTACAACAAATAAAAGCTGTGATACTACCATTCAATCCAGACGAGGCTGCAGCTATTAAGGGAAGCCAGACAAAATTCGAAGATGTTTCTGTTGAAACAGCTTTAAAAACTATTCCCAAGAACTATAAAAGATAACATGACGCCATACAAAACTTACAAAACAGTGCGTTGTCGTTAGCGGAGTCACTGCAAATAGTAGACGAAGTAAATTGACTACTACGATGTATAGGTGACGCAAAAAATGAGCCCGTTGGAAAAAAAGTTCGTACGTGTGTTAAAGCGAGACACCGGTTTTAACAAATTAAGACAGATTTGTGATAGTACTGATGGTGCATCTGCAGATCCATTAAATGAATTCAAAGACTATTTTAAGTATGCTTGTATTACAGCAATAGATGTCGAACGATCGTTCTCAAAATATAAGCATATTTTTTCACCACGTCGAATATTACTCTCGAAGACAACCTTCGAAATATACACATCTTTTTCAGTTTGTGATAAACAAGCTAGTTAGGAGGGTAAGTTGTGCTTACACTGTTATAAATTGTAACAGTTTATTGCTTTTATTACTAGTTAATTTCTTTTCTTACACTTATTATGGTGCGTACGCCTATGTCCTGCGGCGCATTTTGCCAACTCTACTTATAAATTTCAACTAACGAATTCTCGGAGGAAAAAATATTGGAAAAATTCAAAATGGATTTTGAAGGGGAAGAGTAGTACTTTCCGGTACCTTAAAGAGTTTTATAGAGAAAAATTATCTCGCGATGTAACATAACCTCAAATATAGCTAAAAACGGTGTTTTTTTTTTACTTTTAGGTTAGAATCTTCCGAAAACCTGACGTGATGGAGCAATTCTAAGGTTAATTTTTATTGCTGCATTTTGCAGTTATTGTTTAATAAATTGAAAATGGTCACAAATAGCCATAGGAATGTACGTACAAAAAAATTTCATTTGTCAATCCTACATCATATCGTCCAAAAATATACAGGGTGTTTTATTTAAAAAAAATTGAGAAAATTTAGTTCAAAAAGTTGTAAATTTATAATTGTAGAATCGTCTTGTCTCACCCTGTATATTTGAAAACAATTTCCGGTTATAGACTTTTTTGTGTAGTGTATTTGTGTTTTTAAATCCAGTTTCTAGCTATCATAGAACTCAACATATCGAAGTCGGACGCACTATTGCCCCACTCTGCATAATAAATCAAAAACAACACTTCCAATATATTTTATTAATAAAACATTAAAACAACTTCTCAGTAAAAAAACAATAATAAATAATATGTATTTATTATAACAAGTTTCACATAACTTACTAGAGATTATCACATATGTAACAAAAACTTCCATTCTCTACCTCAATCTTTATTAGACTGTACTACCTTAAAAATATTACATTACACTTCTTTTATTATCCTTTTTGATTCGGCACATTCATTTTGAAGTAAAAAAAAACAACAGGTTTTGACGCAAATATTCTTAAAGTATTGGGTGGTGCATAAGTCACACATTGGTTTGATTAATCATTTTCATTTTTCATCATTTTATTTTCTTCTTTTCAAGGCTTCTAGAAAACACTTAGAGAATTAATAATGGAAAAATTTAGCACCGAATAGCGCATCAAAATTATTGATTTTATTTTGAATCTGTGATTTAGATCTGATCAGTTTTTCAAAAAAAATTTTTAGATCCCCTGGACAAAGAAAGAAGTAAAAAATTATTTTTTTTAATGTTTTATTATTTTGTTGTCTTGCTGTTTGATTAAACTAGCTTGGTGGAGTAGTTCCTAAGGGTTCAAATCCTGCCACCACCACTGGCAATGTCAGTAGGAATGGTTGTGTGCCCGTGTTTTTTTCATAAGTGTAACACTCGCCCGTGCAGCTTCGATTTTTAATTCAGGATAATTCTACTTTCTACGGTGTTAAAAAAAATAAAATAATTTCAGGGGCTGAGTCTGAAAATAAATGTTGACTAGTCAATTTCGTTTACAAATAGGTCAATATTTTTTTTGGTAATTGCTGCTCAATTAATGCCCCTATGGATATTATCATGAAAACAATAGCAAAACTTTCTCAGAATATATGAATTTGAAAAGAAAAAATGTAAGGCCTTATATATGAAAGAAAAAGTAAAAAGATTACAGAATTGTATTCATTTACTGTTATTGCGGAACGTAAAAGAGTCAGAGCTTTTCTAAGAAATAATGAAGTGGGAAAAGAACGTTAGGAAGACGAAAATTACAACCAGGGAGCATGGAACCCTTACACGCGAATTGAAGGAGGGTCCTTAATGCAATGAGCAGTCCGTCTATCAGTGTGTGTACACACCTAGTTACAGCACGCTATAAAATGCTAAACCTTTTCTAAGGGTGCATATTTCTTACCAGTTGTAAGTCAAGTCGTTTGGTTTTACAGCATGTCTATTAAAAATAGCAGAAAAGCTCCACAGCTTTTTATTTTTATACGAATTTATCTCGAAAGATGATTGGACAGGAGAGAGTTTCGTCATGATAAAATCATTCTTATAAACTCTTCGAAAACATAGGCAGGGTAGTAAATGAGAAACATACATAAATATTAAATTATTTTAATATGGCTTTTTACAAAAAAAATAAATAAATATCACATGTAATACCACTCCCAAAATGCAAGCAACCGGGTGAATTCAAAGACTTACGCGCAATAAACATCTTAAAAACCCTTTCTAAATTATTGAAAAAAAATAATTATCCCTCACATAATCCAGCCCTTAAAACAGTCACGAAATTCTTGCGGAAAATCAGTCTGGATTTAATCCTGCTCATAGCTACATTACAGCACTCTTAAGTGTAGTCGATGATACTGTCACTGGAGTAGATCAAAATAATGTGGTACAGTAAGAGTTAGGTTAGGTTTGTTGTGAGTGGGTCTCAGTAGACCCTCCACTTGCGGCCATCAGCAGGCCTATTGTGGCTCACGCCTAATTATATTTCACCCAATATGTTCAGTCTCTTAATGAAACTGATAACTTTATTGGGTGAGAATGTGTCCAGATCCTCTGGTAGCAGTTGCCCTTTGCCAAATATTGACAATCGGATTCTCTCCACAGCGGGACAGGTACATAAGATGTGGTCTGCCTTCTCATCATCCTCCAGGCATAGACGGCACTCGGCGTTTTCCGCTAGGCCGAGTTTATGCAGATGATAGTTTAGTCGGCAGTGCCCGGTATATAGGCCTGTTAAAGTTTTCAGGTTTACCCTGTTTAACTCTAAAAGTTTCTTAGCTCTTGATTTCAAAGGGTGTATTATAAACGCCTTCAAATGAACTAATCCTGGTAACTCTTGCCAATACTGGAGAGTTTGCCTTTCAGCCCAGGTTGAGATAACCATCTTGGCAGTACTTGAGGATATGCCAAGTATTGATTCTGGTCCGTTGAATCTTGATCCCGCTCCTTCTCTGGCTAAGGAGTCCGCTATTTCGTTACCTTCCATACCAGAGTGGCCGGGTATCCAGACCAGAGTCACTTTGTTGTTCTTGCTCAAATGATTTAGAGCTTTCTGACAGTTCCATACCGTTTTGGAGTTACACCGGTAGGAGCCAAGAGCTTTTATAGCTGCTTGGCTATCTGAGAAAATTTTTATTGATCTGCGTGTAAGATGCATATATTCCAGCCTTCGTACACACAGTTCAATGGCATGAACCTCAGCCTGAAAAACAGTTGCATGAGTACCTAGGCTTGAGAATATCCTCACCCTTGGTCTGTAGCTATGCACTCCGGCTCCTGTTCCCTTGAGAGTTTTGGAGCCGTCTGTAAACCAACAACTGTCTGCCTTCAGTAGGTCGGCTTTATTCCGATCCCACTCCTCTCTTTCTGGAGAAAGGATGTTGAAGGTCAGCTCGTAGTTGGTCGTGGTAGGCATAGTATCCGAGGGTATTCCCAGAATGCTGTGATTCTCTATGTCATCCAGCAACCTGTTCCGCTCCATGATACTAGTCTGCGGCATATTAATGGCCGCTTGTTGCAGCCTGTAGGTTGCCCACCTGGCCTCTCTCTCCAGATATATATGAAGAGGGGGTAAATCCAAGGGGACTTCCATTGCAGCTTACGGTGTGGTGCTAATTGCTCCCGTTACGCTCATGCATGCTAATCTCTGCAGTCCAGAGAGTTTGGATTTGGCCGTCCGTTGTAATCCTTTCGGCCACCAAACAATGGATCCATATGTTATCATTGGTCTGATGACCGTGATATAGATCCAGTAAATTTGTTGGGGACCCATGCCTCAGGATTTGCCACAAATACGACGGCATGTCCATAGGGACAGCTTTGCTTTGTGGATTACCTTTTCCAGATGGGAGTTCCAATTAAGTGATTTATCCAGAGTGATTCCTAGATATTTCACCTCCTCCGCAAATGGAATAGTTTCACCCATTAAAGTGGGAGGTCTTAAGTCCTCCAGCTTCTTTTTCCGGGTGAATGGTATAATTACTCTTTTTTGAGGGTTTACAGACATCTGTTCCCTGTCACACCAGTTACTCACTGCATCCAGTGTCTCTTGAAGGGTGTTTGATATGACTCCTTCAGAGTTTCCTCTAACTGGTATGACTAGATCATCTGCATATGCTAGAACCTCAACCTCCCACAGTGTGGGAATAGCCAGTAGGTCGTCCACAAGAAGTGACCACAAAAGGGGGGAGAGAACCCCACCCTGCGGGCATCCTCTCGTGGCTCTAAACCTAACTGTTTCTCCCTGTAGAGACGTTGTTATGGTTCTGTTTGATAGCATAGCACGAATCCAGTCACCTATAGTAGGCTCAATTCCTCTGGCAGCCATTGCTGCATATAAGGAGTCGGGCAGTGCATTATTAAATGCTCCCTCAATGTCGAGAAAGGCTCCCACCGCAATTTTCTTCATTTGAAGGGATTGGGTGATCTTCTCGCCTCGGTTATTGAGTGTTAGGTTCTGTTGATTTTCCTGTCTGACAGGCGTACTGATGGATATTGAGGGGGTGATGATTCAGGATGTTCCCCCTGATATATTCGTCCAGCACCTTCTCCAGGCCTTTCAACAGAAAAGATGTCAGGCTAATTGGTCTAAGCGATTTAGGGCTTGGTTCTTTCCTTCCCATTTTTGATATATATACTACCTTAACCGCCGACCAACTGGATGGGATATAGTTCCATATCAGACTAGCTCTGAATAGTTTAATGAGGAGTGGGAGCAATATTTCCAGTCCATTTTGTAGTAGAGCTGGAAAAACTCCATCCTCTCCTGGCGATTTGAATGGTTGGAATGATCTGATGGCCCACTCAATTGCCGGTATAGTTATCATCTTTTTAGCCGTCAGCCAATCATTTATATCAGGTCGTTTTAATCGGCCTTCTGATGGTGACGACTGTTGGTCATCCGCATTCAAGCACCCTGGGAAGTGGTTTTGTGCTAGGAGCTGTTAGGTTTCCTTTCCAGAGTCCGTATTTGAGCCATCCGGTCGCCTTAACGAACCTAATTCCCTCGTCGTCTCTCTGGAAAGAATCTTGTGGAGTTTTAAGGGTACGGACATGCTGAAGATTGCGGTGGAGGTCGCGATCGCGACTGCTACATCAATATCACCTCTATGTAAACAATCCTGCTTCTTTAAATGTGATCGCACACTCTGTGTTATATCACAATTTCATCCTCGCCGCGTCGTTTACATCGAGGTCGAGCGCGATGTCAAGGTCAATACAACAAATTTGCTTTTCCAGCTCTGTAGAAATGGAGGCATCGTGGTAGCCTACACATGATTGGTTCCTTCAGATCACTTGACATCCTTCCAGTCACACGCTTCATCATACATTGCACAATCAGCAGGGAACACTGAAAGGGTAAACCTCTCTAGTAATTCCACTCATCATCGACATCCACCTCGACCGAGACTGCGATCGTGACATCTACCGCGAGCAGAAAGGCGTCTTCGGCATGTCCGTACTTATAGACGTTCGATCGATTGCATCATCAGTTGCTTGCTTCTTTGTTACCTACATTACTTCGGATTTAAACTGAATGTTATTACTTTAAGCTACTTGCACAAGAGAATACAAATCTATATACTTGAAATGCTCTCAATTCACCATTTTTACTCTCATGATATTCAGAGTTAATATTTATTCAAGTTTGAAAATGTAATTGATGCTTGTAACAAGCAAAAGCTAGGCAATCTTAGACGAGGATTCTGTTGTGGATATACCATCCTTCGGAGAGGACGTTAGGCAAACAGTCCCTTGTTTACAAGATGTTAAGCGAGTAAAATATCCCTACTATTCGGCAAAGAAGAGGTTTGGCAAAATTTCCAGGTTGGGAGTATAGCTCATTCCTGGCGTGCGTCGGTGATTGGCCTTGGTAGCAGAAATAGGTCGACGTTAAATAAATGATTTTAAAAAAATATTCAGCGTTTATAAACGGTGCACAGATAATTTCGTGCTAGAGAACTCCAAGAAAGTTAACTAGTTTGGCATTTGGTCCGTCTAATTTTATTTCAATATTCCGGCCATTCGAATAGTGCTAACAAGCTTAGGTAAAGCGAAACATTCCTACCACTATAAGAGCTAATTTCGGTTGCCCGATTCAAGTCATGCTGTCCCTATTAGTACTATCTATCGCCATTGACTTTCATCACATCTGGTTCTTACCCATGTCATAA